>CM062221.1:27678985-28878985 GCA_031216235.1 Syzygium jambos
AATTTTTTTTGGATTTTTTTATGGAATTCGTGGCAAAAATCCGTGGCTAATTAGCCACGGATATTTGCCACGAATTTCATAAAGAATCGAATTTTCTCGGTTTTTATGGAATTCGTGGCAAAAATCCGTGGCTAAATTTAGCCACGGATTTTAGCCACGAATTTCTTCAAAATAATTTTCTTTTGGATTTTTTTAATCAAATTCGTGGCAAAAATCCGTGGCTAAATTAGCCACGGATTTTTGCCACGAATTCCATAAAGAATCGAATTTTCTCGGTTTTTATGGAATTCGTGGCAAAAATCCGTGGCTAAATTTAGCCACGGATTTTTGCCACGAATTTGATTAAAAAAATCCAAAAGAAAATTATTTTGAAGAAATTCGTGGCAAAAATCCGTGGCTAAATTTAGCCACGGATTTTAGCCACGAATTCCATAAAGAATCGAATTTTCTCGGTTTTTATGGAATTCGTGGCAAAAATCCGTGGCTAAATTTAGCCACGGATTTTTGCCACGAATTTCTTCAAAATAATTTTTTTGGATTTTTTTAATCAAATTCGTGGCAAAAATCCATGGCAAATTAGCCACGGATTTTTGCCACGAATTTCAAAAAATAAGGATTTGCCGCGACAATTTTAATTTCGATTTGAATTTTCCGCGAGAAAATAACAATTCGTGGCTAAATCCGTCGCAAATTAGCCACGAAATAATATTCGTGGCTAATTTGCGACGGATTTAGCCACGAATTTATATTCGTGGCTAATTTGCGACGGATTTAGCCACGAATTTTAATCCGTGGCTAATTTCAGCGGAAATTGCCAAAACGGCGTCGTCTTTATGAGCCGGTAGAAATTAGGGTTCCGTGACTAATCTTCTCCTTCTCTTCTCTGTCCCTTCTCGGTCTCGGTCTCGGTCTCGGTCTCGGTCTCTGTCTCTGTCTCTGTTGCAGGTCTCGGTCTCTGTCGAACGATTCTGGGCGACCTCTTCGGCGGCGATTCTTCGGCGTTCTTCGGCGGCGGACGCTGGGAAGCGAGGACACCCAACGCGCGGTCTGCTTCTGTTGGGTTCTGTTGGGTTCTGTTGAGGTCAGTCTGCTTCTGCTTCTGCGCTTCTGCTTCTGCTTCTGCTTCTGCTTGTGTTGGCTGGCTTCTGCTTCGTTCTGGTTGTGTTGGCTCGCTTCTGCTTCTGCTTGGCTTCGGTTCTGCTTCTGCTTCTGACTGGCTTTTGCGTTGGGTCTGTTTCTGCGTCTGTGTTTCTGGGTCTGACTGGCTTCTGTGTTGAGTCAGCCTCTGCTTCGTTCCGTTCGTGGGAGAACGGTTCTGTTTCGTGCGAAACAGAACGGTTCTGTTTCGTGGGCGAAACAGATTGGGTCTGTTTCGCCCACGAATTTGATTCTGTTCGTGGGCGAAATAGACCCAATCTGTTTCGCCCACGAAACAGAATCAAATTGCTCATATTAAAGTTGAAAATTGATTGGATTTAGGTTGAAATTTCGTCGGAATAAGCTAATATTTGGGTTGAAATTTAGTTGAAATTGGTTTGAAATTTGGTCGGAATGAGGCGAAATGTGGTCGGAATGAGCTGAAATTTGGTCGGTCAAGTGGAAACGGCCCGCTGATCCAAACTCACGGCCTTTGGCCGTGAGGCAAGTCGTTTTTTGACCATCCGGAGTCGTTTAGATGGGTTTTTTGGCAAAAAACGATTCTGGTGAATAGTGTTTTCCGTGACATTTGTGTTTTTTTTTTCGTTTCGGAGTCATTTCTTTGAATTGAACCATCATTGGCATGCATCCCGTATCCCGTATACATTATTTAGATGAAAAATGTATTATGCTTTTATATTCATTTGTGTCAAATGCTTCTCTTATCAAATGAAATTTAGTTTGTTATCAAATGAAAAGAACTTGAGGGTCAATTGAACGGCATGCTCGGATAATCGGAATTTGAGCTTTGAGATTGGTAGAGAGTCAGAATTACTGGGTTTGGTTTAGCTTTATTGTCGTGCACGCAAATGACTTTGGCTTGGGTCAATTTCAGCCTTTTATTTTTCCCGGTTTTGCATGCTTAATAATGAACCCTTTTTGCGCTTTCTAATCTCCAGAAGATTTGCGCCTGCCCTTTTTAGTTAAGCCGTGTCGGAAAAAAAGCCACTTGGCTTGTTCCCCTTTCTTTCTTAATTTTAATTTTTTGATTTTTTTAATTTTTGGATTGGTGAGGAATGTTATTGAATTAAGAACAAAAAGCAAGAGGATAAAGCATTGGTACCACCCCCTCTTTCATGATTAAGCCTCCAACAACACCTCAATGGCCCATGTTAATATGTAATCGGTTTGTGTCGTGGATCTTTTTGTAATTATGTTTGTATCTGTACCGTGATTCTAGTTAATTACTGTAATAAATACATATCGGGCAATCTCAATTGGGGTCAAGCCAACTTGTCCTTTTTCTTTATATGACTCTAAGGCTCCATTTATATCACTGTAGTTAGTGTTATTTGTTTCAATTGAAGGTAGTATATTCAGTTTAGTTATCACTACCCAATTGCAAAATTTACTTATGCTTTTTGAGTTCCCATTCTTTGCCCTTTGATTCTCTAATCTCTATTTATAGTCAACTACCTACCTTTCCATATTTAACATCAGTCAGCTGTTTGCTTTAGATAGTCCCATCCAGCCGTGTAGCGAAGGAAAGAAGGTCCATCTCTAGTCATATTTAACTTTTTTGTTTTGTGTATGTTGAAGTTGAATCAATCAGGCCTCTAACTGCCCCCTTTTTTCAGGGGCCAAGTTTCTCTCTCGCTCTCAATAACAAAATGGTAAGCTTCACGACGTACATCATTATGTTCTTTAATACATGTTCATAATTTTTTACATTTTTGTCTAACCTTGCAACTTTTAGTATAAAACGTGGAGGTCACATGCGTCGTGGTGATTCTTCACAAAGAAGACCAGGCCTTTCCACTTCCTCGGCTTCATCCCCGTCCCTTTCCGCTTCCCCTACCCCTGCCCTTTCATCTAATCCTCAACTAGTACATGGACACATTGGCCCTTCCTCCGACCCTCAAATGCCAACTGAATTTACTTCAGTTCCATCGCCTTCCATTCCACCTTCTTCTTCATCGCAACACTCGAGATATGAAGAAGATACCCGATTCATGATAGCCCCATTTGGAGATTCGTAAGTATTTCATTGTTTTAAGTATATGTGAATTATTATGGATGTCAACTGAATTGTCCGTATGATGCTACGTATGTTGACATTCTTTGTCTTTATAACCCGTTTGCAGATTCACGGATGCTACGCAAGTTGTGAGGACACTTAATAAAATAATCAATAACTATTGGATGGGGCAATATCATAGTTGGACCACCGCTCCAAAAGAAGTGAAGGAATTGTGGTGGAATGAGTTCAAGGTAAGTTTTGTCCTTCTATTTCCTCACAAACTAAGTTAGATTTAGCATATTAAGTGTACAATTATTTTTCTATTGATTGCTTGCAGAGGAAGTTCAGGTGGGATGAAGTGGAAGAGAGAGAAATTAAAAGAATTTTTAAAAAGAAAGCCGGTGATCACATGCGCAATGTGATGAATAGAGCAAAGAGAAAGCAAGAAAAGCATGATTTTATTACAGCTGACAATTGGGCGGAATTTCAGAGAACTTGGGACACCGAAAAGCATAAGAAAATCAGTGAAATTAATAAAAAGAATCGAGCTTCCAGTTCTAGTGAAGGGTCTGCCACATATGCTGGGGGCTCTATCAACATCGGGGAGCATAGAAAAAGAATGGTAAGTCTTTTTAACATGTTGTAAGTTAAATCAATAATTACTCATTTATGTTTATATTTTGTAGGCAGCTGAATTGGGAACGGAACCAACGTTTATGGCTACATTTGAACGCACCTTTCAGAAAAAAGATAAGACATGGTCTGGCAATCGAGCAAAAGCTATTAAGGTATGTATGTATGTATGTATGTATGTATGTATGTAAGGTTATATTTTGTATTATATATATAAAGTTTTATTTGTATATATATTCTTAATGTAGGACAAATATGATGATCTTGTAATGACCACGGCTGCTACTAGTGGTGATGGTGATGGTGATGGTGATGGTCATGGTGATGGTGATGGTGTTGCTGCGTCCGAGCCGTCGGTAGACAGTATGACATTATGGATGGAGGCATCGGGTGGAATGAGAAAAGGCCAAATATTTGGGATGGGATCCTTGTCAAGGATGTACAGAACGCCGGCTGCTGCAACTGCAACTCCATCCTCCAGTGTCGCTTTTTTTAGGGCACAAGACCAGCAGCGGGACCAAGAGTTGATCCACCTGAAACAATTACTTGTGCAGAAGGATGAAGAAATGATAGGAGTGAAAAAAACGTTTGCAATTGATCATGCGACACCTCAACCTCCAAGCTGATGATGACGTTCCTCCAGTAGGTGATGGCCATAATGATGATGATAATGAGATTCCTGATGCTGCAGCTGATGACGATGCTGATGACGATGACGATGCTGATGATGATCCTTTCTAGTTTTAATTCCCAAGAGGTACTTATATCATGGCTGATGATCCTTGTTAACCAAATGCTGCTGATGATCCTTGCTATTGCTGATTAGGAGTTTGATATTGTGAAAAAAGTCCGTGATGTTTGCTGTTGTTTGCTGTTGAATAGATGTGATGTGAAAAAATTAACAGGGGTTAGGAGTTTGATATTGTGATGTTTGCGCTGCAGATGGCCAGGACTTCGATTCTTGGAGAACACTATCGACAACGTGAAAGCACTCTTCTTGGCAAGATAAACAGTTTGCGAACTGACTATCAACTCTTCTTTCTGATGTTTGTTGCATTTCTTTCTTTTTGGGATTTGTTCTTGTTAACTTAGAACTTTTCTTAGCAAGATAAACAGGATTTGTCTTGACTGTGATTTTCTATCAATGTTAATTAGATTAGATTTCAAATTGAATTCGTCCCTACACAACATTCGTCGCTAAATTATTCATTAAATTTCGCCGCCGCTACATTATTCATTAAATTTCGCCGCTACATTATTCATTAAATTTCGTCGCCAAATTCGTTTTCGAATAATGTCCGTCGCAAAAGTCAAAAAATTTTCGTGCAAAAAAAACTGACCCAAAAAAAAATTGCAAATTAGCCACGAATTTTGCTTTAGAATTAGTTCGTCGCAAAAATTCGGAAAAAAAAAACGTCCCAATTTAGCCACGAATTTTGCCACGAAATTTTTTTGTGGCAAATTAGCCACGAATTTTGCCACGAAATGCGAGAATTTTGCCACGGATAATTAGCAACGCTTTTTGCGACGAAAATACTTCGTCACACAAATTAGCGACGGAAATTTGCCACGAATAATATTCGTGGCAAATTAGCCACGGAAATTTGCCACGAAAAATATTCGTGGCAAATTAGCCACGAATTTTGCGACGAAAAATATTCGTGGCAAATTAGCCACGAATTTTGCCACGAAATTTGCCACGAATTTTGCCACGAAAAATTAGCGACGAATTTTGCGACAAATTTTTTTTGTTGCAAATTAGCCACGAATTTTGCCACGAATTTTGCCACGAAAAATTAGCGACGAATTTTTTCCGTCGGAAATTAGCCACGAAAATTGAAATTTTCCGTGGCAAAATTTTGCGACGACCTATTAGCGACGGATTTTTTTCCGTCGCTAATTTCGTCGCAAATTCATTTTGCCACGAATTTTGACGAATTTTTCGTGGCAAAATTCGTGGCAAAACCCGGCTTTTTTTTGTAGTGGCTGCTAAACCAATAAAGATACACGATTAGCAGTCAACAGGTCAATGTCTTGGCATTGTCCAAACTATCTCTCTCTCTCTCTCTCTCTCTCTCTCTCTCTCTCTCTCTCTCTCTCTCTCTCTCTCATGCAACACATACCCACGTTCATTGTTCATCAACAAAAAACTTGCAAGTGAGAAATCGATTAGGTGGGAAATGATAAGGACTGAAGTCATCATTGTGGTTGTGCCCAACTTGGCCAGATAAGTAATAGCAAATGACCATTGTACAAAGACAAACAAAACAAGGCAACCAAAAACGACTTTATCTGCACACAACTTGTAATTAAGAAATTGATTAGTTGAGAAATAGTGTATGATACGAGGGAAATGACGAAGAGGACAGATATCACCAGGTATCACAATCTTCCTGAAGACATTTTCAACCCAAGCCCAGACAAAATCGGTTGTTTCCTACTTGTCGATGACTACGACTTTCTACCAAATCCCAGACGAAATCGGTTTCCGACTTGTCGATGACTACGACTTTCTACCAAATCCCAGACGGAATTGGTTGTTTCCTACTAGTCGATGACTACGACCTCAATGTCTATCTTTCTTTCTTCGTTCTCGATGGCGTGAAAAGACACAGCTTTTTCTTTCCTTTTTTCCATTTTTTTTTCATTGATCTTGTGTTGACACCAGGCCCAAAATTTGGGCCCACCCATGAAAAACGCCATGAAATACACTTGGTGAGATCAATTAAATGTCTAATGAGCTCATTGAACATGAGTTTTCAGTGGGCATAGAAGTACATGACACATGACAACAATCGATTGACTCAAAACAGGCATAGAAGTTAAAGACAGAGCCAAGGTGGATCCATCAATCAACAATTACCGTGGCTAAGAAATTGGAGTAGTTGGAAATCATTCCTAGAGTAGATCATGTTCAGAAGTTAAAGGACTGAGTTAAGGAATAAGCAATTACATAGTGAAATGGTCCATTTAAAAGACAAAAAGAATCAACGAGGGGCATCACAAAATCACAACAGCTAATCAAAATGAGGGGAAAATTATCAAAAAAGTCATAAATTTATTGCAATCGTACCAATTCAGTTTTAAACCTTTTTTTAGCCAATTGAGTCCTAAACCTTTTGCAATTGTGCCAATTCAGTCCATATGGTAATTTGGCTGGTCGACGTTGACATGGACAATTGGAGTAGACTGGAAGTTCAATCAACCTGGATGGTGCGACCACCGGGTCAGCTCGTGAGTCCCAAGTCTCATTAGGGCTGCACTCGCATGTCAGTAGGATTTCAACTTGTCAACTCAAGTCCGAAACACAAATATCCAAGCTCAAATGAAACTATAAACGTTTCAATTGAGATAAGTTCAATTGAGTTTCTTCGCCGAAAATTGTTAATGGCATCGATTAAACAGTTTAACATTTTTAAAGAGAAACATAACATTTATATAATAAAAGCTTGAAAAACATGGTAAAGAGCTTTAATTTGTGAATACTATCATTTTATATTATGTATTTGTACATCCATACAAAAAGATATCGTGAATCTCATATAAAACACCGTTTGTAGTTTAAAAACAAATAAATTTGTAAGTAAATCGCCTATATTACTATATGAGGAATTATGAGATAATTATCAAATCAGTCCAAAATTTTTTGTGCATATGCCAAACCTAATCCTAAACTATCCAATTATACGAATGCAATTCTAAACATTTGCCCAAAATTGAAATATAGTTATTCCGGCCAATTGCCTCTAAAAATTGTTGACATGGTGTCCGATCATTGATGGCCCTCCTACACGACATGCAGACATGTAAAGCTTTAATCGAAATGGCATCCTATGTGGACCACCGTATCAACGATTTTCGGAGGCAATTGGAATTTCACATAAAGTACTAAATTTACAAAATCTAAAAGTTTAGAATTGAATTAGCATTCATACAATAGATTTTAGATAGAATTGGTAATTTTCCCGACAAATTAGTATAAAAGGTTATCACTATATCAACTAGTTACCAGGTTCAATTTGAAACGATGTCAAACCAAAATCGAACTAAATTCATTGATAACTAATTGTGCTAGTGATAAAAAGGAAGAAGAAGAAGAAGAATACCTCAACTTATATAATTACCAAATATCACTAGTGACACTGGTATCCACTAACGATTTTAATAAGTCTTTGTATGTTGTACCCAAAAAGGACACATGGTGATACAAAATCGGTATCACTTAGAAGAGTTGTGCTCGTGATTTTGTGTTTCCTAATTGAGTTTCGAGCTTCTCTTGAGATTACTCGTTTTCGGAAGCAAACTAAGTATTATGCTCCTTCTAGCATAAAGTTCCGATAGATCATTTTTCAAGTACCAAATTGAACTCACTTGTCAATTTATAAAAAATTAGATACAATTCTAAATGGGCCTACTCTTATTTTTATTGGGCTAAACGTGTAGCCCTGGCGCCCTCGAACTTGTGGTCTTGGCCACATTGTCCAACCCACTAAGAAACTCGCAAGAATCGTGGCGCCTTCCAAACGACAAAACAATGAAAACGACTTTCCTTTGTTTGGCCAAAGAGGACGTAATTCAGTGACAACGTGTTGGCTTAGATGCCAAGGGCGTTTGCTTCTCTTGTTCTAGTCCTGAGTTAAAGTCTTGTTGACACACCCCGGACCCTAATGGGCTCGCGATGCAATGATTGGTACAATACAAAATATAGACGTCAGGGCCTCTATCATAATTTCTTCATTGCCAAACACATTTTCTCACACTAGTGTGCACAAAAGCCAAATTATTAATTAGTTACTCTATGTTTGAAAATATATAGCTAATGGATGGTTCGTAATTAGGACCTTCCACCGTGGTTGTAGTTGATAACAAGCCCATTTTATTTGACAGCGTGGACTCATGTGAAGTTTAGGCTAGTTAATTATAAATGAATTTCACTTTAATCATTTTGAGTACTTGGTGTGTGATCCCTTCCCTTAAATCCCTTCCTTTTTAAGTAATAAGATTTAACGGAAGCTAAAGGTTCTATAAACCAAATTTTATCGATAAAATTTTGTAGTATAGTCATATCCTCGCTTTTCTATCCATTTTTCCTAGTATAATTACTCATTAGTGAAAATGGAGCTCACACAAGACACCACAAAACCCTCCGTCGCTATTATAACATTCTAGATTCTTTTTTCCTTTTCATAATAGAACATGCAGTGAAAAAGTTACATTTATCATATTTAATAGTTTAGTCATGCCTAATCTTTAGTTGCACCGTTTATTTACAAGTTATCGCTATTGACTCGAAATTGTATATTTGTAATGCTTGTGTTTTCTACAAGTTTGTGTACGTTGCACGGGTTAAAGAAGACCTAACCCTGTCTGAAGATAGGTATGGGTACAGAGCCATTACCCAACCAACCGAACATCTGGGCGGGTTTGGCCAGATACCTATGTTCCGTAGAGAAACCAATGATGGCTTCAACAACCGGAGTCAAAAAGAGCAGTGAGAGCCTCACGGTGATGGTTGTGGCAACACCACGCTTACCTCGACGGTGGGGTTGAAAGTGTATGCCGCACCAGTACTCGTTAGATTGGAGAAACGTTTAGTCAAGAATGGAGTTAGAGCAATACCAAGTCAAAAAATCACAATGTCTTTGCAATGGGAACTTGCAGGAGGGCGAGTTGGTCTATGGTCAACCTTCAGCGAAAGAGAGAAATGTGGTCTCAAATTGGTCTTTCGCTAATAGACGTTCTCAAATAATTGGTCTTTTACTCAAAGACGTTTTACTTTAATCAAAACTTAGGTCTTTGGCCAAAAAATAAACGATACTTACGTTAGTATCAAGATGTTTGTAGTAGAAATTAAAATTTTTAAATGATGTAATTCTTTAAGATCCACGTAATCATCTGCTTTACTGGCAAAATTATGGTCAAGGTCTTTTGAATTATTTTCTTCAACTCAACCAAAAGTCATTATTCTTTATTGACTAAACTTTGCAAAAATTACGGAGCGTTGTGGTCCCATAAATTAAGACATTTTCCTCAAACATCGGCTAAGGACAAGTTTTGATTAATCAGCAATAATTTACGTAAGCACACCATAAGATTCCTCTTTCTCGCTTACAAACATTTGGAAAGAGACTACTATTTCTTTTTTTATGCAATGATTGGTACAATACAAAACATAGACGTCAGGGCCTCCATAATAATTTCTTCATCGCCATACACATTTTCTCACACTAGTGTGCACAAAAACCAAATTATTAATTAGTTACTCTATGTTTGAAAATATATAGCTAATGGACGGTTCGTAATTATGGTCAAGGTCTTTTGAGTTATTTTCTTCAACTGAACCAAAAGGCATTATTCTTTATTGACTAGATTTTGCGAAAATTACAGAGCGGTGTGGTCCCGTAAATTAAGACATTTTCCTCGAACCCTTCCCATTTGATAAGGACAAGTTTTGATTAATCAGCAATAATTTACGTAAGCACGCCATAAGATTCCTCTTTCTCGCTTACAAACGTTTGGAAAGAGACTACTATTTCTTTTTTTATGCAATGATTGGTACAATACAAAACATAGACGTCAGGGCCTCCATAATAATTTCTTCATCGCCATACACATTTTCTCACACTAGTGTGCACAAAAACCAAATTATTAATTAGTTACTCTATGTTTGAAAATATATAGCTAATGGACGGTTCGTAATTATGGTCAAGGTCTTTTGAATTATTTTCTTCAACTGAACCAAAAGGCATTATTCTTTATTGACTAGATTTTGCGAAAATTACGGAGCGGTGTGGTCCCGTAAATTAAGACATTTTCCTCGAACCCTTCCCATTTGATAAGGACAAGTTTTGATTAATCAGCAATAATTTACGTAAGCACGCCATAAGATTCCTCTTTCTCGCTTACAAACGTTTGGAAAGAGACTACTATTTCTTTTTTTATGCAATGATTTGGTACAATACAAAACATAGACGTCAGGGCCTCCATAATAATTTCTTCATCGCCATACACATTTTCTCACACTAGTGTGCACAAAAACCAAATTATTAATTAGTTACTCTATGTTTGAAAACATATAGCTAATGTATGGTTCATAATTATGGTCAAGGTCTTTTGAGTTATTTTCTTCAACTGAACCAAAAGGCATTATTCTTTATTGACTAGACTTTGCGAAAATTACAGAGCGGTGTGGTCCCATAAATTAAGACATTTTCCTCGAACCCTTCCCATCTGATAAGGACAAGTATTGATTAATCAGCAATAATTCACACAAGCACGCCATAAGATTCCTCTTTCTCGCTTACAAATGTTTGGAAAAAGACTGCTATTTCTTTTTTTATGCAATGATTGGTACAATACAAAACATAGACGTCAAGGCCTCTATAATAATTTCTTCATCGCCATACACATTTTCTCACACTAGTGTGCACAAAAACCAAATTATTAATTAGTTACTCTATGTTTGAAAACATATAGCTAATGTATGGTTCGTAATTATGGTCAAGGTCTTTTGAGTTATTTTCTTCAACTGAACCAAAAGGCATTATTCTTTATTGACTAGACTTTGCGAAAATTACAGAGCGGTGTGGTCCCATAAATTAAGACATTTTCCTCGAACCCTTCCCATCTGATAAGGACAAGTATTGATTAATCAGCAATAATTCACACAAGCACGCCATAAGATTCCTCTTTCTCGCTTACAAATGTTTGGAAAGAGACTGCTATTTCTTTTTTTATGCAATGATTGGTACAATACAAAACATAGACGTTAGGGCCTCTACAATAATTTCTTCATCGCCATACACATTTTCTCACACTTGTGTGCACAAAAACCAAATTATTAATTAGTTACTATATGTTTGAAAATATATAGCTAATGGACGGTTTGTAATTATGGTAAGGGTCTTTTGAGTTATTTTCTTCAACTCAACCAAAAGGCATTATTCTTTATTGATTAGACTTTGCGAAAACTACGGAGCAGTGTGGTCCCGTAAATTAAGACATTTTCCTCGAACCCTTCCCATCTGATAAGGACAAGTTTTGATTAGTCAGCAGTAATTCACATAAGCATGCCATAAGATTCCTCTTTCTCGCTTACAAATGTGTGGAAAGAGACGCGGATATTTCTTTTTTTATGCAATGATTAGTACAAGACAAAACATAATCGTAAGGGCCTATGTAATAATTTCTTCATCTCCATACACACTCTCTCACACTAGTGCGCACGCTGAAATAAATTTATTAATTAATTACTCTGTGTTTGAAAGCATCTAGCTAATGGACAGCTCATAGATAGGAACTTCCACTATGGTTGTAATTGATAACAAGATTATTTTATTTGAGACTCATGTGAAGCTTATTTTAGTCATTTTCACAAGAAACGAAATTCACTTAAATCATTTGAGCGCTTGGTGTGATCACTTCCCTTAGGTTAAAAAAAAAAATGAAAAGCTTGAACGTCTACAATACAAACATATCTATGGCCCACCAAAGATTATGCTTTTCTCTTTTTCGGCATTTGTAAGTACAATTTGAAGAGTTCATTTATTGAGTGCACATATGAGGTGAAAAAAACCTAGTCCGACATTTTTTGACCAGAAGAAGTATCGTATGATTCTCAAAAGAGGGGGTCATGAATCAATTGGTAAAGTATTAGCAATGGTAGAGTTACTTTTTAAATGTTTGGGAAATGAAGTAAATTGGAGAAAATGAAGGTTTGGGTGGAAAATGCAGAAAACTTTAAAATTTTGTTGAAAAAGAAAAAGGTGAAATGTTGACATTTTCTCCGATAAGTTTCCGCAACCCCCTCATCTCAAACGTAGCAAGACATGGAACTACTGTAAATAAAATCCTGTTTTGGGCCACTTTGGTCCTATGAGTCATCTGAAGTTAAAACCTAGTTTGGACTCAGACTAAGACATAACTTGTTGGCCTATTAGGTTTTGGGCCGAGCCCAATATACACAACTTGTAAATTTTAATCTTCTTCGGGATCATTTTTAGCTGGCGCTGAGCTGTTTCACTTGAAAACCTTGAACTTGCTAGGGGGTCACACACCGGAGATACTTGGCGTCACCGCAGGGAGGCTTGGGAACCTTCGATGGGCTGAGCAGTTGGAGACCGACGAGGCAGCAGCTGGCGCTGGATAGCACCTAATCAGTGGCTGGGTTGCTGGGAAACTGCTGTAAATTCGCCGAGCTTGCTGGAGCAGAGCTGAACTGGCGAGTTGCAGCGGCAAGGAAACGGGCGGCGCTGCCAAAGTTTGTCTGGAACTCGCCGGACGTCACCTGGATGTTGCAGGCGTCACTGGTGCCGCCTGGAAGCTGTTCGTTGTTGCGGAACAGATCGCGGTGAAGCGTCGGGGCAAGGCGGAGTGATGGGCAGCAGCGACAAGACTGGTAAAACGCAACGGTGGGGCTCGACTGAAATAGGAACGTCCGTCTTCTCTGTTCTGGCCTTGCTTATTTACGTCCAGATTGTTCCCCCAAAGGTTAAACATGTGCTCCTCCTTGCGCGACCGAAAATTGACAATGCAAATTTTATCACTTCCAATTTAGATCAAAGAAAATTTTACTTACCAAATTTAGCTCACTCACACGATATTTTCAGCTAGAATAACGAGCTTGGCTAAATTTTCATCACAGCAGGCTTAGTCCAATTAATCCAATTAAGTTCATAATCCCTTTTACCAGTTCAAGTAGAATGCAATCATATGGGCTTCTTGTTATTAATGCTTAAAAAATTCTCCTAATATTTATATGCAATTTAATAATATTTTTGGGTAGGGGTTGGATCCTTAATTTTCTATGTAATAAATACCTCAATACATTGCAAAAATTTAGGTGTCAACACTCTTTATTTCCGAAAGCAATAAGCATTCTAAACAAACCACCTCAAATGATTTCAGTGCCACATGATATTAAGGCCTGACCTTTGCCAAATTTCACTAAAGCACACTTGGTATCCAAAAAAAAGCCGGTAGTACAGTTCACGTATCTAGAAGGGGAAACTCACAGTGTTGATACATGAGTCAGTACTAACCTGATAAAAGAACCAGGTGATCGATAAGAAAAGAAGTTCTGTTATATTTGAAAAAAAAAAGAGTCTACGAAATAGGCCGATGACAAACTTGCGGTACAGAGCTCCTCGTGCATTTGCATGCAAAAACCGTCAACATGATCATGCTAAAGAGAATGCCAGTCTCATAGTGATGGACGAGACAATATAGAACCTACCCTGAAGGAAATAAATGTCTCATGCGTTGCCAGAAGTTTAGTGAGTTGCAAACCTCGCAAAGCTAGAGCAGTCATTCTACTTACAGTCGAGTGGATAAAGAAAATTATTGCTACATGCCAAATCACCAAGTAAATGGCAGTCCATGGCGATGTGTGCTAGGATCATTACATTGCAAATCCAATGAAATATCCCAACGATAATTAAGTAAAGTCCACATCTTGGATACCTTGTCATTTAAATCAGAATAAAAGTTAAGAGGAAATATAAAAAGAAGAGGTCCAAGCAATCCTCGAGTATGCCGCCATTGTGCAAGATGATCGAGAAAAGCTGAAGAGCTCGAATTCAACTTCTTATTTATAGGACGAGCCAATTTCTCATATTATCGGTTTCCAGCAACTGCAAAACATCATCAGAATTCAATTATTTCTAGAGAATTAAGGGTAACATATAAAGGACTTGGTTCATGATACTGAGTGGCCCATAGTTGCGGTTGGACAGCTTTTTGGAGACTGATCACTGATTAGAGAGTTGTGACCAATGTTTGAGCTCTGTAAATTCGTGCTACGTTACACGTGCCGATGAAATAGGAAAATCACTAAGTTTAAAAGGAGTGAAATGGATCTGGCCTTTGGTGGACTAAACATGTTAGGAATGAAGAAACTAGAAAGAATAAAAGATTCGGGTCTTCGAAGGACTTGATGAGGATAATTTTTTAATTGTGGTACTGTTTGGGAGACTTGGGATTTGATTAGACTAAGGGGAACTCTGCTCCGGAATGATTTCTACAATAAAATCTGTCATTAGAAAAAGCATTTACCTGACTTACTCAATTCTGGGCGGATCCTTTCTTCCCGATACAGTTCGGATGGTGGTATTAAGGTCATCTTGCCAATGCCCTTCATCGTAGTGGTAGGACAGGAGTACTTTATCTAGTTTTGGTGTCCTCAAGGCAGCCTTGCAGAATATAATCATCTTGGGGCATTGTGTCACAATAATACGCACCAATGATGGGAAACTAAAGGCGCAATTCGTCGGGGAGAAGCTCTCAAGGCTTGGTAAACTATCAAGTGTCAACCGTTGCAGCTTGGGAAAAGAGATCTCCTGTACTTCGTTTCCATCATCTGTTACCACGTGTTCCAATGCACCACAATCTCTTAGTATTAGCCGAGTAAGGTGCACCAGACTCGTCACTGCGGAGCAAGTCCCCATATGAACTAAACCATCGCAATTCTGTACTTGTAAATATGTCAAACTCTGGAATGAAGTCGGAGATGGAAATACAATCGACAAGCTAGGGCACAGCCAAACCCACAGATCTTCAATCTGTTTAAGAATTTCGGCCATCAAGGAGTCATCTTTCCAGACACGCTTCAGGTTCCACAAGTTATGTAGCCAAAGTCGCTTCAAATTTCCAAATGCCTTGAGAGGTTTTTCCCTCTCAACTAGTCCTCCACAAGGAGTCACTCCCTCATGTGCAAACGCATCTTCTGGAAATATCTCCTCAAAGGAACTATGCTCCACAGTAAGATATTCTAAATTGGGAAATCTCTGGAGAAAGAAGTTAGACGGAAAACTGACATTTTCATCAGGGTAGTAAGCCAAAGTCAGCTCTCTGAGATCGCCAAAGATGTCATGCTGCATATGCTGCATCATTGCAACATCCTCCCTCGCTAATGTCAACCGCTTCAAGTGTGGAACGACCTGTGGGAGTCAATTTAATTAGGGCACCCAAAGTCCATATTGTACGCTTTTTTCCTGTTTAATGTTAACCTTCCTGGAGCCAGACGGCCAAGCATGATGACCATTGTAAATGGGATGTTCGTTGCCAATGGTGTGCCCATTTCAATCAAAATATGTTTGGAAGTATAAAAAATATTATACTTTTTAAAAACCCGACAAAATGAAAGATTGGTAAGTTATAGAAGTGGTTCTGTTAATATGACATATGTTGGTATGCCAGTGAAATTAAAGTTGGCAATTTCAAATAAGAATTAGTAACTTTAAAGGCGTTGGTAAGTTACAAGAATAGATATTGGTAGATTATAAAAATAGTGGGTAATCTTGGAAATATAAATAAATGTTGGTACTTCTCAAAACCCAACAAGATAAAAAGTTGGCATGTGATTGAATTCAGTTGTATCTTTATATGATGAATGTTGGTACACCACCCAAATTAAGGTTGGTAATTTTAAATAAGAATTAGTAATTTTAAAGACGTTGCTAAGTCACATGAATAAATGTTGGTAATTTTATTAAAGTAGGTAGTAATTTTGGAAGTGTAAAAAAGTGTTTGTGCTTCTGAAAACCTAACAAGATAAAAAATTGGTAAGTGGTGAAAGTTAGTATGTCAATGTGACGAAAGCTGGTATCTTAGTCAAATTATGGTTGGTAATTTCAAATAAATATTAATACTTCAAAATTGTTGGTAATCACAATAATAAATGTAGGTAGATTATAAAAAAATGGTAAGTGATTATAATTGGTAGATATTTTAATATGATTGGTACATTAATTGATTAAAGTTGGTAATTTAAAACATAAGTTAGTAACTTTCAAGCCGTTCATAAGCCACAAAAGTAATTGTTGGTAATTTTGAAGCATAGATAAATGTTGGTAGTTGTCAAAATCTACTGATAAATTACTAACACGTGGCTAGATAACGCAAGTTACCCACGGTATTTGGCAGTTAGCAACCATGATCATGATGTTCCAGCATAGCATCAATAAAACAGCTACAAAACGATAGCAAAGTTGCCAAACGAACATAATACCAAAATTTTTATATTTTAATAAACAAGGAAGGTCAACTTAATTAAATAGGTAAATTTCAGCCGTTGTTAGACATGCCGGTAACATACTGGACTAGATAAGATACAAGCGGATCATTAAAGCATGACTGTCTATATAAGTTAATTCAATAAAATGTTTATTTTTCCAGAGTAATGACTAGGATCCCTACAATATCTTTCAAAGAGTATGAGCTGGAAATAATTAACTTGAATCGTTCATCAAGTTTTTAACTAATTCAGAAGTGAGGTTAGGTGAGCACCAATGAGCAAGAAATGGCTGATAATTTCAATTTCCAATTAAAAATAACAAGCACCGAGAGGTATGGACATGAACCAAGGAATAACAAAGGTAGAGAGCTAGAATTAAGTATTGTACCTTTTCTAGAGAAAGTGCACGTTGGTTCTCACTGGTAGTACTACCTTGGCAGCTTTGGATTTCAGAAGCGAATGAGAATGACCTCATTTTGCCGCAATGTCTCACTAGCAATTCCTTCAAGTGTGGCCATGTTGGAGTATGATTATTCTTGTAGAAGCTCCTCAGTTGCGGCAACTCATCTAATGTCAGGGTGGTCAAACGCGGAAAAAAGAATTCACCTGCATTCATCCCTATTCCTCCGTCTTCCCCTTCTATAATTTCCTCTACCCCACAGGACTGTACTACAAGTCTTTCAAGCTGGGTCATACTTTTTGCCACAGAACTTGGAAGCCCACTCCACACATGCTTCAGTTTTGGAAGTCGTTCCAAATGCAGTTCTCTCAATAGAAAAGTGCTTGTGGAATGAACTCCACTCATACTTAGCTCTTGGACGTGAAATACCACTTCTAAGGAACCACAATCGTTCACAGTTAGCTCCTCTAGGTTTCGGAATCTTGTGAGAATAGAGTCAGATGAAAATATGGATGAAAGTTTGTCACAATACTCTACTATTAGTGTCTTGAGTTTGCTAAAGGCATTTGAAGCAAACTCATCTGGCCATATCTTCTCCAAGTTATCCATGTGCGAGATGCACATCGACTCCATACTAGGAAACTCAATCTGTTATTTTTCATTATAATTCATTAGAATTGGCTCTCTGTCCTCCTCAAAAAAGAAAGAACTTCATTTTCAAGAATAAGGAAAATCATGGGATATATATTATTGATAAATTAGAAAGAAAAGAAGACTAGACACATCTTTTTAGTAAACGCAACCCCTTGAAATCCATTCATCACATTATTTTTAAGTAGAAAGCATTTTTTTTTCTAATTCATATCACGCATTATGTTTAAGCTGTAGCATAATCCATAGCCTCCTTAGTTAGGCATTATATATTTCCCATAAACCTCCAATCTAAGCTAATTTAGATTTCACTCATTACAACCCACATACACAACAGCGAATATACTCTGCCATTTCTTTGAACCATTTAGTAAATGTAGGCAGCATCTTTTTTTCCCTTCAACTCTTATGATTCTGAATTACCCTGCTATGCATTTCATTCTATATTATTAGTTGCTAACATATGTGTCATGCACCTAGCAAAAAGCTCTACAAATTTTTTTGTAGTAGTAAAATGACGTCGCCATTGAATTTAGATTCCATGTCAGTTCAATTAAGATATTTGCATTTAATACATGTAGCAGCAATTTCTCTTGCCACGCAAAACAATTATTGGTTCTTTTGGAGCCACGAATACAGATTTGCTGAGTTCTTCATTGCATTTAACACCAGAGCTCTTCTGTTTAGCATTTGATTGAGTTGACTGCTTTGACTCCGAAAAGAAGAATATTAAGTTAGCCACTTACAGTTTAAGTCATAATCATTATGATTGATCTTAGGGATAGTGACAGAAGGAATCCATGAAGGACAGAAAATATGATAAAAATTGCAGATATTGAACCTACAAAAATAGACGGACTTAACAAGTCCTCAGATGCGTAATGCATGCAAATATTATAACTTGAATGAATATAAGAAAAAATTAGACTTAAATGAAGAACCGATACAAGTTTTAGGACTCATTATGTCAGTATCCCTTGATCTTACATTGAATAAAATATTAACTTGAGCCACCCCCTTTTAGCACCGTAGAGACTCCAGATTAGTTAAAATGTTAATTGGAGCTTAGCCTCTCAGCAGTATTTGTACTTCAATTACAGTGTTAATGAAATGTTACATTAGTCGAGAATTTGAAAATGAATGAAAATATATAATTTTTTGAAAATTAGGAAAAATTTTTGATGTGTTAATGTGTTTATATCAAAGAAGTTTTTCATTTTATAAAAGTCAATAATACGTAAAAGAATATGATAATTGAGAAGAAATCACCCCACGTTGTCTAGCTCAAACCATCAGGGACAACAATTCTAGATATGCCATTAAAGAAGAACAAGTGCAAACCTTTTCAACTAGCAAAAGTGGTTGTTGCGTTGGAATGCTGCCCCCTAGTTTTCTATAACTCGTATCTCCTAGAATCACCTTCACAGCTTTACAATCTTCAACACTTAACTGTTTCAAGGAGGGCCACTCTGAAATATGCTTCTCATGACAGAAACTTCTGAGTGTTGGCATGCTGTGAATATATAGAGTGACAAGTTCAGGAATTACAATTTTATCAGCCACTTCTTTAGTTTTCTCCTCTTCTCTGCCAATAATGTACTCCATCTCTCCACAGCTGCCTAGACCGAGATATTGGAGTTGTTCCAGACTTTTGGCCATGGACATTGTAAAAAGATTTCTCAGACGCGGGCACTTTTCAACTCTTATAGAAGTCAGGTTGTGAAAGCAAATGGACTCACTCTCCCATAATTCTCTCGATTCAATTCCTGTTAGGCGTAGCTCTTCTAAATTGGGAAGTATGACCTACAGAAAAATCACTTGGCTAAAGTCACAATTGAATGATATAGAAGCAAAGTTGCTTATGAATCCAGAGCATCATAAAGAAGAAACCAAATCACATGAGAAGCGATACTGCTGAGTTAAAGGAAAGAGGAAAACCTTCTTGTCAAATAAAGAATATGGACCTTTGTCAAAACCAGCAGTTCGCTCATTCATCTCCACGCTTGGTGTCGGCGGCCTCAATATAAATGCCCTGAGTTCAGTGCATTCCATAATTGAGAGATTTCGTAGGGATGGAAACTCATACGCACTACTTCCTGAGCTGAAACTAATCAAGCTCTTAAGAGAACAGAGCTTCAATGTACGTAAATGAGAGAACTTCACTGCCTTCAACTTTTGCTCTTCACCTTCTTCCACGGCAACTACTTGCTGCATGTTAATGCAACCAGAAACATCTAGAACCGCAAGTTTATTAAGAGTTCTCGATGTGTCCTTTGTAAAGAGATATCTCAAACTGTTGCAACAGCGCAAGCTAACATGAGTCAAACTAGGAAGACCCAACGTTGCTTCAGTGCTGCTTGTCACAACAGCATTCAGCCTTGGCAGGTGCCACAACTTCACTTCTTTCAAGTCTAAGAAGGTCATACATTTTGGCCTTTTCTTAGTATTGACAGAGACAGGTTCCATTAATGCTTCCAAAGAAGTACACTCGACCACCTCAATCATTTTTAGGCTCTGGAATCTCTCTATTAAAGTTGATGGAAAAATATGAGACAGATTTTCACAATCTCTGACCGAGATGGATGCCAGTTTGGAGAATGATTCTTCAGGGAGTTCGTCGTGCCATATCCTCCTCAACCCGTACAATGAAAGGAGCGTCAACTCTTCCAAGCTCGAAAAAAGAACCTGCATGATAGGACCATATGTTAGTTCCTCGACTGTGAACTCCTAAGGTCCTGATTTGGTTGCTCTAACATGTTAGTATATTCTCAAGAATGAAGTTGATTACCCAAGACTATACCATAGTATGAAAAAACAACATATGCATAGAGTAGCAAGAGGCTTTATTAGACATGCTGACAGGCAAAGTTTTCAACAGCTAAACCAAGAATAATTTCTATTATAAACATAAAAGAGAAAATTCCAGAGATATTTACGCACACTTTGATTGAAGAAGACAGGCAAGGACAAGCCAGAGTTGAGACGACCAAACGCTTGTTGAAAATCTGTATCAGCTGTCATCGACTGTTTCTTTTCTTCGAATGAAGAAAAAGTCATCAATTTGGGGCATTCGGATATTCTCAGTCTTGTTAAGGATGGACAATGAATACAATACTTTCCATTAGAGAATGCCTTGAGACTTGGTAAGTCCTCAAGAGTCAAGGAGGTTAACAAAGGGAACTCTAAAGGGTCGGTGACTGCAAATTTCTCTGATTCTTCTTCTTGCAAATCCATAATTTCCTCCATCAGTTTACAACTTGCTACTTCTATTTCTTTTATTTGCCCGAGTGCTTTAGCCATGGAAGAAGAAAAAAGAAACATCAAGTTCTCACAGTTTTGCACCTTCAACGCCCTTAAATTTTGGAAACACAATGCTCTTCTTGGATTCTTGTTCCATATGTGTCCCAAACTTGGTAAGTCACTCAAGGTTAATTTGGTTAATCGCGATAGAATCTCAACATCCCCACCGGTTATCAGTCCTTCAAGGTCGAATACTTCTTCTATTCGTGGACATCTCTCAACAGTTATGGCTTCCAAATTCTGTAGCTTTATTAGCAAATTTGAGGGGAAGATGCTCAAGAGAAACATGCAATCCTCTACTTTCAAAAATTTTAGATTGCTCACATCTGATAGAAACTGAGAGTTCCATATCTCTTTCATTTTGGGAAGTTCAGACAGTGTCAAGGACTCCAACCAAGGCAATGAAACCTTAAGAAGCCAAGAGAATAACGTTACCAAGGTATATGCACATTTTTTTATATAGCTGCGAGGGGTGAATAACCCCACATAATCTCATTACAATGCTTGTAACTAGAAATTGTGAACAAGTGTTGCATGTATAAAAATAATAAATTATATTATCTCATATAATAGATATGAAGATGATGGAAGAAACAAGTGGAGGAGTGATTTTTTATTTCTACCTTATTCTCTCTTTATAATTTATCAACTTTAAATTTGCTTGTCATTTACCTTAAATGTAGTCAGACTTCATGATATATATATAATAAGAGAGACTTTAAAATCGTTGAATTACTGGTTTTATAAGAAAGTTAATTATATGGAAAGCTTTAGTCATCTAGCCAAGAAAAAGAATTAATTAATTAACAAATGATTTTAGTCGAGCATCATGCTTTTGCAGTTTGGGTCACGTGATAAACATAACTTCAAAAAAATAATTTGAAAGAGGGTTTCCATTTTTGTATTTTACACAAACATAGTACTGACTGAAATTGTTAAGTCCTAGTGATAGTGCACAAATGAATGCTGGATATGTTTCCACTTGTAATACTAGAAAAGTGGTCAGCATTAAAGTTTGTGGAAGAATTGGTCACCACCCGAAAGGTTCACAGCTTACATGAATTAGAACCAAAAAATTAATTCTTCCAATTAACATCTCTATAATGTACCAAGGGTGACAAAAACAAATTCTCTTATCGATTGTTATATTTGATTTTTCATTTCCTAGTTACGTAATAATTCCATTAATTAACATATAAGAGTATAAAAAATCATATAATGGAACTTCGTGCAGAGCCACATTTCAACAAAGGTCCAACCACAGCTTTTTACAGTTTTTGGGAAAAGAAAAGCAACTTAATCGTCTCAATTACCCTAGAAATGAAGTACTCAAGACAAATATTGCAAAATTAATTTATATAATTAATTGATCCAGATGTTATTTAACACTGTCCCTTAAGTAACACTAAATAAATATTTTTTGTCTTTTTTCCCCTTTAATCAAGCAAATAATAGTATTCTACATACGTCCATTAATTTTTTTAAAAAGGTCAAAAAAATTATATTGGTCGTATGTGCACTCTTCAAGTTATGAATATATCCATGAATGTACGTGTTTACATATAAAATTTTTCCATTAAGAAATGATAAATGTTTAGATTATTTAAAACATCTATATATCATATAATGCTTCTTTAACTATGTTGATAACATAACACAAATAAAGTATGATGTAATTAACTACCATGTAAATTTTTTTCATGCAATCAGATATCACATAGTAATTCCATTTTGAAAAATTAAATTGTTAGCTGTCTTATTTATTCTGGAAACTCAAAGACTAATTATTTCTCACATTAATACTCATAATTTAGACGCACATATCAAAAGTAAATTGAGAGAATTGTAAAGTCAATGCATCAATGTGATTATAAATGAAATACCTATACAATCACATTTGAATAAAATTCATACTTTTTAACACAAAATAGTAAAATATCCAAATGTTAATAATTTTTTTTGTGGTTTGGTTTATAAATGCATATTGCTTTGTAAAGTTACAAAAAAATTCTATACAATATACCTTCAAAGTAAATATATTTCAACAAGTCAAATTCTTTTAAAAAGTCCATACAATTTGTTGGACTTCAACTAATACCTTTGAATTTGACCCAAAAAAATAATGCCTTTGAAAAGTAAGGTGTAAATTAAAAAAGGCTATAGAAGTCGGATTCATGTTATTTTATTTGTCGTTCGTCAGATTTCATTAACGAGGGCATCACTAATTGAGTTATGAGTTAACCCATTCTTTAAACAAGTATATTTCTATGAACGATATACTTATGAAGGTAATATCCTTGTTTGTAACTTATGGATTGGAAGAAGGTTTCCTCCTACCGGGATGGTCCCATGTAGAAAAGCATGACCCTTCTAGAAAGAATGAAATTTACCTGGTGCCCGTCAAAAAGTACAATCAAGTGATCCCCGATTTTACTGAAGCTCGTCATCTTTGGCAAGTTTCGCAATGTCAGCCTACGCAAATTGCATACAGTCATTATGGGATCATTGTATATTTCAATTATGTCTTCATCTGCCTCAGCATCCGCAACAATTAACTGCATCGAGCGACATCTGCTTATTTCAATCTCTTCAAGCTGCAAGAATATTCTTGTCATAGGAAAAGGAAATAAATGTCTGATTTCACCACAGTTATCCACTTTCACAATTTTTAATTTGCTGAAGGATTCTGAGGCAAGACAGCCACAACAAATCTTTTCCAATTTGTTCAGATTCTCGAGAAACAACGATTCCAATTTTGTAAATGTAGTGCATTGGACATTCTCTGTTGAGTGAACAATGTACTGAATTGATGGGCTATTTTGAACATGAAAATGCTTCAATTCTTGGAAACCTTCGACGCACAAATCATGAATCCTATCGTTGCCATCTTGCAATCCATCCAAGTGGAGATCTTGTGTTATCCGCAAACATCTCTGCACCCACTTTTCAAGAAGATTGCTTGAATCTAGCTTGAGCTTCAAAGTTCTCGATTCCTTGTATTCACCTGACCAATCCCAAACATCCCCAATTTGGATTTTATACTTTTTTAATTCTCCAAATGGTAGGTCTCTTAAAAGATTGGCAGAATGAGGAATGGCAATGTACAAAGTGCTCAACTTTTTCATGTTCTTCAACTCAACCAGGCTAGCGTTTCTTTGCGATGCTTCATCCTCGGCCTCCCACCGATCAAAACTGTCTTCCATATAAAGTTCTTCTAAATTAACCAAGCTTCCAAGCACGCCAGGTTCAATAACTTTGAGCCTGGCACACCCTCTCAAATCTAAAAATCTCAATTCTGTTAGTCCACCTATTTCTTGGGGTAACTGAGCGATTGTCGAGTGTAGGAAGCTAAGGAATTGCAATCCTTTCAGCTTTCCAAGAACAGTCACATCCTCCAGATGACAGAAATCAAGAGATAGCGACTTGAGGTTTTCAAGGAACTCAATCGATGAAGGTAGACAGGTTAAAGATAAACCGGTCAAGTCCAAGACTTGGAGCTTCTCCATAGATTCAAAAAATAACTCGTGAATTTTGATAGACGGGCTGTCTTCAAATAACAGAAGCATCCTCAAGTTTGGGCAGTCCAATTTTTCAGGGAGCTCATCAATGCCAACATAAGGGAAGGATATCGCAGTGCATTGTCTGAGCTCATCCTCTGACCATTCTTTAAACCCATAATCCTTCCTCCCGACCAAGGCGTTCCATTTCATGTCCATAAATTCGTCATGCATAGAGCTGGCTACGTCAACAAATATGTCATGCATTCTGAATCGTTCCGTGTCATCGCTTTCTAGTAACAATGAAGAGTCCTGTAGGGTATGTAAATCCTCAATCAGCCTATCTCTAACTTTTTGGATGGTCTTGCTGAATTTTTTAAACAAACCCAAACCCATGCCGTAGACAAGGGAATCCCTCGCAGAAATTCTCCCAGAGGTTAGAGCACAAACCAGGAACAACGATCTGATCCTTTCATCTTTTAAGTCATTGTAACTTAGTTCCACGAGTGATTTTACATCCGACAAGTCTCTATTGGTTGAGGCATTCCTCCATGCAGCCAAATCTTTGTGCTTCAACCCTTTTGCCAACGGAACAATCAAAAGTGGCAATCCACCACAATTCTTGACCACTCCATCTACCCAGGTTTCAAACTCAGGATCGTTAACTCTATCCCCCACTATCCTTTCAAAAAGTCTTCGGGCTTCTTCATGCTTTAACTCATCAAGTCGGAATTCTTGATCAGAGCCCATGGCAATACGCAAAACATCTCGGTTTCTTGAAGTTAACAATAGCTTGCAACCTTTTACTTTATTGTCATCTCCACAAGGGATTCCAATTTCCTTTAATTCTAGCTTCTCCCACAAATCATCTAAAATGATGAGAACATTTTTCTTAGAATCACTTTCTAACATCTCACGCAAACGATATGCTCTGCCACGAACAGTTTTCTCATTCATGAGGTGTAGGCCCAATACGTCAATGATTTCTTTTTGGATTCTTTTTAGATTGGGATTGCGTGATACATTTGCCCTGGCAACCACATCGAACAGATTCTTTTCCTTAATTTGCCTTTCGACATCCTCCAAAAGCTTGGACTTGCCAACACCACCTGGTCCATACACCCCAATCACGCGCACCCTATCATCAGCTATAGCCTTCATTACAACCTCTATGATTGAGGCCCTCGACTGCAAGACATCTTCTTTCTTGTCAACAGATGTTGCAGTGGAAGTGGTAGCAGGGACAATTCCTATTGGAGTATTCTCATAGTAGACCTTGTGGAATTTACTATTCGCGCTTTCATCATGGAGTTTCTGAATGACTGGAGTCATCTTCTTCACCTTCCTGCCAATTGGATGGCGCACCACAGGGTTGGCAAGCCACCCGCGGAAGCAAACAGTTTTTGCACTTTCACCATGTTTTAACAAATTTCGTGCTTCCTTAGCCTTGTTCTCGACGCTCTCCAACCAATTTTTAATATCAGTGTGTATAGGTTTTCCATAATACACGGCTTCATCGACGGCGCGCTGCACCCTTTCCCTCGCAGTCTCCAGCTTCTCGACTCCATTTGTAAGATCTTTGACGTAGCTCTTGTAGTACAGCACGTACCCAAATTGGCGTCCAATGGGAGCAAACAGGTATTCACCTAGTTTCGCCGCAAGATTCGATGCAGCGGAGGTAGCAAATCCCTCGGCCATAATTTCTTCTTTAATGTCTAGAATTCCTTTTTTTCCCCTCTTTTGTTCCTTTTGTTGTTGCCTCCTATAATTAAATGCTTAAAAAATCTGTGCGAAGGAAATTGAACAGAGAGTAGAACTAATCACTCGCAATCTATGTAAAGAGAGAGAGCAAAGTGGTAAAACAATGTGAACAGCGAAACAAAAGCAAAGAGAAGAGAGAGAGAGAGAGAGAGAGAGAGAGAGAGAGAGAGAGTGCGTGCAAAAAAAACATACAGTTACTCGGTGCACCCACCCAATTAATGGGTTATTGCTCTACGTGGACAATTTGCAGATGACCGTACGAGGAAAAGCAGCACGTTATTGGTTGTTGAGAGCAAAATTGTCGTATATTTCCGTTACGCTTAAGTGGGTATTTAAAGCCCCTAGCATGTGGGTGATTTGTACGTTGAAAGATGGAAACCATAACCAATCTTGTTGAGCACCATGGGCACTGCAATCACGGTCAAAGCGACCACCGTGACCCTCATGACCTATGGACTAACCACGGCCAAAGAAAGATGAACCAAGAGTGGTGGAGGCAGAGGTGGAGAAATTTCGTTTAGCAGAGTTGGCCGTAACAAAGTTAGCCTGAGAGGAGGGCTCGGAGATCTGTAACTTTGGGAAGGCTTTAATAAGAAGATCTTGAAGATATGTAAACGTGATTGGTTCAGAACGGCTAAGTAATGTAGGAACAATATCCTGGAGATTAGATCGGAGACCACGAAAGATGTGGACATTGAAATCCTTTGATTTAAGTGGCTTGCCTGTAGCACCCATCACATCGGTAATGGATTTAGCATGCCGGAGGAAATCAATAATCTATTCGTCTGTTTCTATTGCAAACGTTGAAAACTGGGATGAAGAGAGAGCATACGAGTAGCGAAAACGAAGCCAAAAAGAGGTATTGAGAGCATCCCAGATGGTTTTGCTAGGTTGGTTTATCAACAATGAGAGGTAAAACTGATTCCGAAAGGAATGTAATTAGAAGATTCATGATAGAAGCGTCCTATTGTTGCTAGAGAGCTGCTTGGGCTGCATCGGATGGACATGGTTTGGTCCCATCAACATGACCATAGAGATTTTGTCCCTTAAGAAATGGGATAATTTGTGTTTTCCATATAAAGTAATTAGATGCTGTGAGACGTAGAGAAATGAAGTGGTGAGCATATCCGAATGGAGGAAGAGTAGAAGAAGGCTTTGTAATGGTGATACGATTCTCTAGGTCCATGGTGACCACCTTTGTAGAAGAAAGGAAAAAAAAAAGAGAAGAAAGCTAGGGTTGAAAGGATTATGAACCCTAAGAGATAGGTTCATGGCGACCACCTTTGTAGAAGAAAGGAAAAAAAAAAAAAAAAGAGAAGAAAGCTAGGGTTGTAAGTAGGTATAAACTCTAAGAGGCTCTGATACTATATTGAGACAAAATTGTTGTATATTTCCATTACACTTAAGTGAGTATTTATATACCCAAGAGTACATCCTAGAAGATATACTTGCAAGAAAAGAAATACATAAAATATAAAACTTTCCAATTTCAAAAGACAAAGTTCCAAAACTTCCAAAACCACTAGCACGATATTTGGTTAATATATAATTAATTGATACTGGTCTGCCACGTGCAATGGAAGGCTAATTCTTTCCTTTTCTATCTCTGTTCGAGTTTTCTTATGTTTTCTGAAAATGGGGATGAATCTTCGGGGGCTCCAACAAATTTTGCAGTCTCCGTCACAATTCCACACTCTCAAAGTGTTTTTGAGAGAAAGTTCAAGTGTGTTCCAATTTAAATCCAAAGCATGAGGAGAAACATTACATGCATATTGTCAATTCTTTTAAGTATTAACGGTTAGAATTATTTAGAAATTTTTCTCAATATTTTAAAGCTTAAAACATTTCTTTCATTTTCAGGATTTTGCAGGAAATTAAGGATCTATTTGGTAACATTTTTGTTTCTCTATTTTTCTATTCTTATGTTCCCCAAAATTAAAAAGAACAAAAATCTATTTGTGTTTGCTAATTAATTTTTCTATTTTGCAAAATAGATTAGTGGCCAGGGAATAGATTTGGAACAGAAACAATAAGTAAAAAAATCTACATTTTCGTTTCTGGGAATAAATAGAGAAATAAGGTCATTTTAAAGAAACAAACTCCTAATCCTAAATCCTACACCTTACACCCTACACCCTAAATCTAAAAAGGTCTATGCACCGGTTTATTCTAATACTCAAAGATTTATCGTCAACATCTTCATATTGTGAATTATAAACCAGTGGAACTTTCTGCTGCCATTTATAGGTAACCATCTTTGACTAATTATTACGTTGGATTTTCTGAATCAATTAAGTCCTTACAAAAGTCCAGTTTTATCCAAACATGAATTGTTAAGATTTCATTGACAGTTTTATAATTAAATGAAAAAAATTGGAGTAGAAATTTTTAAGGCAGTACCAAACGCATTTCTGTTTTTTTTTATTTCAAGAATAGAAATTTTTTACAGTTACCAAACGCGTTTTTCTGCTCAAAAACTCATTTAGAAAATAGAAATAGAAAAAAAGTATTTCATGATAGAAATTGTTCACCATAGGCACCCTAAGTAGTCTTCTTTAAAAAATAGTGAACAAATATAAATAACATTTGACAGCTGGTAGGTAGTCATGGCCACGGGCTGGTAGGTAGTCATGGCCCGTTGACCGGGCCCACGGTTCGAAACTCGAACCGGCCCATGGCCTGCGAGCCCGGTTCTGGTTCCAACAATTTTGGAACTGGCCCGGAACTGCCGGTTCCAGTTCTGGTTCCAAATTATTTTTTAAAAAATAATAATAATGAAATTTTAAAAAAATTCATTATTTAATTTTTTTTATAAAACAATTTGAACTCTAATTGCCATGCATTGTAAGTGCATTGATCTCTAATTACAATGCTTGGCTTGGGTGTATTGAACTCTAATTACAAGGCTTGGTTTGGATTTTATACACAATGATTCTAATACCTCTTTGTTCCCATTCGATGTGGGACTCTCAGCTTGCCTTGAACATCTTCAATGTGAGACTCTTGGCTTGTCTTCATGCAAATGCCAAGAGTCCCACATTGAATGGGAATGAAGAGACCATCAAAGGGGTTGTGTATAACATCCAAACCAAGCCATGAGCATGTGAAATTGTATGCCTTTTGTGGCTACGATCCTTTGCTAGTTAAGAGCAAAAGGTTCCATTGGATCGCCTAGAACCGGACCGGTCCAATGGTCCGGTTCCCAGTTCTATGATTTGCCGGTCCAGTTCTTAGTTCTAAAATTAAGGGATCGGTCTTACCGGTTTGGTTCCCGGTTCCGAGCAGAACTGGACCGAACAGGGAATTAATCACCCCTACAATTTACATTTTTATTACAAATTATATTGAATAATTCATTATTTCATAATTTTATAATTCATTATTTTTTTATTTCATAATTTATTTTTAAAATTTTTAAATTACGAATCGGAACAGGCCAGTTCAAAACTGGAACCGCTAGCGGTTCTGGTTCCGGTTCACACATGGCCACAAAACCGAAACCGCCGGTTCCAAACCGTAGCCATGAGTACTAGTAGGTGCTTAGATGTTTGTAACATCCACCATGTAGATTTCAATAGAAAAATAAGGGGTGCTCTTGGACCTTGCCACGTGTCTGAATTCAGATTTCTCTCTCGTTTGTTCTATTCCATGTCCAATTTCCATACTTCACTCATGGCGACCAACGATTTTCTCATTTTTCAATGCAGTTGGGTGGCAATGAGAAGGAGAGAGAGAGATGGTGAACTCAAAATCGGAGGAGGAGGACGAGAGTGAGTGGGAAGGCGACAAGGGGAGGGTGATTAGGGTTTTGTCTCTTCCCTTCCCCATAGTTGATGCTTGATGAGGACGATGAGCTTGGGTTGGTGAAAGCGTTTCAGGCAGATGAAAGGTGGCTGATGTGGAGGTCCAGGACCCCTCAATATTTTCTATGTAAAAGATTACAATCAATTCTTACCGCACAACAAAATGCCATGTCCCATATAAATTAAAAGAGAATCTTCTTAAACTGGCTACCTCTTGATGTGGGAAATTATAAATTACACGACAACATAGCAACGGATAAAAGTTAGATATTACTACTTTATATTAAACAAAAAAAGGCGGGGCTATTCCACTTTCGTTTTAGCTTGATACACACTTTTTATTATCAATTAATCTATATATATTTATTTATTTATGATCAGAAACATGGTCAATATCAATTCGTCCTACTTTTTTCTCTCTCGTATTTTCTCTTGACCTTTTATGTTTATTATTAATTGACTAAATTATCCTTCTATGTGTGAAAATAAATTAATGGTTAATTAACTATATCTTTTGTTTCTCACTATCGCCGCTGATTCTCCAATTTTCCTTTTAATCTATGATTAATTAAATTTTGTAATACTTTTAAGTTTGTAAGTTTGATTGATAAATAGAACTTTCCATAAATTTTTAATATTTTAATGTAAGTATTCCATTCATCTTAATATTGATTGGACAATGGGAGGCCATTTTTACAAGGTTAAAAAAAAATCCAACTCTCTCTCTCTCTCTCTCTCTCTCTCTCTCTCTCTCTCTCTCTCTCTCTCTCTCTCTCTCTCTCTCTCAACACGGACACTCATGTTTAGCATTTAACAACAAATAACTCGCAATTAAGAAAATATCATGTGGTTCTATCCAACTTGCCCATATAAGTATTTGCAAATGACCATCGCACAAAGACATACAAAACAAGGCAACCAAAAATACATAACTCACAATTAAGAAATTGATTAGTTGAAAAATAGTGTGTAATGACGGAGAGGGATAGATTTCACCAGGTATCTCAATCTCCCATGTTTCAACCCAAAGCCCAAACGGAGTTGGTCGTTTCCAACCAAGAGCACAAACTTAACGTCTTTCTTTCTTTCTTCATTCTTGATGGGTCGAAAGAGACGGCACTTCTTTTTTTCCATTGACCATGCTATGTAGGACTTGGACATAGCACGTTATTCACAAAGAGAGTTAGGGCCCAATGGCCACGGTGGAGTTGGAGTGTCTTTTGAAGTTCTCACATAACTGATGGGCCAAATCCATCAAATAAGTCATGTATTTACATCAGGAGAGAAAAATTATTTCACTTTCTAAATGTCTAAAAAGAGCATGTAGTCATTCTTGACAAACAAACCTGCCACTATTAAATCAGTGATTTTAAACTTACGTGGTAAGCTAATGTGACGTTTTCTGTTTTTAAAAAGGTAAAAGAAATATTAAATCGATGATTTTAAACTTAAAACAAGATGGTTTTTTTATCAAAGAAAGAAGGGGAAAAAAAAGTAAAAGAATGTAGAAGCAAAAGCAAATGTCACATTTTTCTTCTCTTTCTTCCTCTCAATTCACAAAGAGATACAAAAACAAAATCAAAGTAGAGTGAAAAAGAGAAACGATTGAAGGGAGAAAGTATTATGAGTCGATGTTATACCTACAACAGAGAGCATTGAGCGAGCATGCAGTTTGAGAAGATGCGAAGGAGTTTCCTTCTATGTGCTTCAGATTTAAATACACAAGGTTAGGGTTAGAACGCCCGATTAGAGGGGCGCGAGTGCGAGCCTACCATCGTCGTAATAGGGGCTAAGAGATCTGACGAGGCAAGGCCTGCAAGCGGGCTCCATGGTGATCACCGGAATCACTCATCGGGTTTGTGATTGTGGCCATTCCTTTTCTTTTATGATTTTCTTTTGCCGAGCTATGGGAGAGATGGTGAGGCAGAGGAAGACAAAGACTAAGACAGTTTGTCTGCCAATGGCACTTTCTCGGGAAAAGTGTCAAAAAGTCCTAAACCTTTAGCATTAGTATCAATTTAGTCTTAAACTTTTTTTTAGTGTCAATTCAGTCGTAAATCTTTTACATTTGTGCCAATTAAATCCTAAACCTTTTACATTGGTGTCAATTCAATCCTAAACCTTTTGTCTTTGCGCCAATTCAATACTTCCGATCAATTTTGGCAGGATTTTGCTGACGTAGACGTCGGCCGGCCTGCGGCCAGTCACCGAAGCTGACGTGGACAAATTTAATAATATATTTAATATTTTTTTGAATTTTTTTATTTTTTTTTCCCTCCCCTCCCTCCTTCCTCTAGTCGATCGCCAGTCCGGCGACCGGCTAGAGGCCAGAGGCTGGCGACGGCGAAGGCGAGCCTCGCCGGCGGCTAGCATGACCTCGCTAGATATGGCGAGGTCGGGCCTCGCTAGATATGGCGAGGTCGGGCCTCGCCCAGCCATGGCAAGGCTCGCCTTCGCCCTCGCCGGCCTCTGGCCTCTAACCGGTCGCCGGTCCGGCGACCAACTGGAGGAAGGAGGGAGGGGAGGGGAAAAAAATAAATAAATAAATAAAAATTTAAAAAAATATTATTAAAGTTGTCCACGTCAACGCCGGTCAGTGTCCACGTCAGCAAAATCGAGCCAAAATTGGCCGGAATAACTGAATTGGCATATAAACAAAAGGTTTAGGACTGAATTGGCACAAATACAAAAAGTTTAAAACTAAATTGGCATCATAAAAAGGTTTAGGACTGAATTAACACCAAAAAAAGGCTTATGACTAAATTGGCACAAATGCAAAAAGTTTAAGACTTTTTTGACACTTTTCCCGCACTTTCTCCATGGTCGACTTTGTGAACTATGTTATGTAGAGAAACTGATTATGGCAATGGCCACCAGAGTCGAAAAGAGCACCAAGAGCAATGCGGTAGCAAATGCGATGCCGCTTACATCGACAGTGGCGAGGCCACCGGACACACGCCCTTCCCCCCTCCCTTCTTCTAGTTTTTTGTTTTTTTTGTTCTCTTTAACAAAAATCATTTTATTTTGAGATTAAAATTATTAATTTTTCGTTTTTTGGAGACATTTGAAATGTAGGATCATTTATTTTCTCTTTGATGTTATACAAAATTTTACAGATTCGGGATTTTCATCTAAGGAACCTTTTTCGTCCCTAAAGTAGAAATGAGAGTTCTGACTTTTCCTTATCATATGGATATTTGTAAAAAAACATGGAGTTCCTTACTTTTAAAGTCGACTAATCAATGTGAATGCTTGTAAATTACCGAATTGACGTACATCGGGACTTATGAAATACTTTTTGAAGGCATTTTTGTAGGAAGAGAAATAGGAACATTTGTGTCCATGGTTCCTAAAAGTTGAACAAATCTGCTGCGTAATCTATTGGGGATCGAAATGTGGAAAAAACCTTAATTTCGTGAAACATTTTGAATATATATGCGGCACCAACACTTAGGGGTGATTGGTTCCCGGTCCGTTTGTCCGGTCTGGTTCCAAGATGAAACCGGGAAACGGACCAAGAGGACCGGTTCCCAATTTTGGGAACCGATGACCGAACCGATTGATCCTAGGATAGGGAACCGGATTGGTGGTCCAATCCGGTCTAATAGAACCAATCACTTAAGGTTTAATTCACATTTTACAACTTTTTGTTTATAAATTTATGTCAATAAAGTTCACCTAGAATTTAGTTCACATTTTACTAATTTTTGTTAATGAAGTTCACTTAGGGTTTAGTTTACATTTTACTAATATTTTGAAGAAATAAAAAAATATACATATGTAGTCGATCCAATTCAATCGGTTAGGTTCCCCCTTGGAACCGGGAACCAAACCATTCGGACACCAATTCTACTTTTAGGAACCAGGAATCGGACCGACACTCCTGGGAACTAGACTGAACCAGCTAGTTCGGTCAAGTTTGGGCGATTCCCAATTTAGGCGGTCCATTTTGCACACCCCTATCAGCACTTGCTAGATTGGAGTCACCTTTCATCAAGAAAGGAGTTATGAGGCATAACCAAGTCCAAACATAAGCGTAAAGACCTAAGTATTCATCATCAATTTATACATGTTCCCACACTAATGTGCACCCTAAAATAAGTTCATTAAGTAACTACTATACGTTTGAAAGTATCTAGTGACGGCTTGTAGTTAGGAAGCTCCGCTCTTGTTGTAATTGATAACAAGCCTATTTTATTTGATTGTGTGGACTCATGAGAAGCTTTTGTTAGTCCATTTAGCCCTTTTCATAAGAAATGAATTTCACTTAAATATTTTGAATGCTTAGCGTGCTTACTTCCCTTAAATCCAAAAAAGATAAATAAAAAACAAGGCTTGAGAGTCGGCACTACAAACCAATCTATGACCCACTGAAGACTTTGTTTTTTGTCTTTGGCATTAGTAAATACATTTTGAAGCGTTCCTCTATTGAGTGCATTTGTGAGGTGAAAAAACAGTGTCACATCAAACATTGGAAGTAAAAGAAGTATTCAGTGATTCTCATAAGAGGTCACGTATCAATTGGCAATGATCACATGAGCAAGATTATCTAGTGCACGTGTGAGGCAAGAAATAAAGAAAATCTCACACTAGATATTTAGAGTGAAAAGGATCGGAATAATTGATAATACCTTATTAACCCACGAGTTCTCAAAAAGTACATGTTTTTTCCTTTTTGCACGGGATCAAAAAGTACGTGTTTATTAGGAGGAAATAGTGTCAACCCAAGAGAGTGGATCATGGCATTGGCCAAATTGGATGGCATGTTGACATCTTAAATATTCAGGGGTTATCAACCTCCACTCATGATTATGTCCTATATTTCAATAAATGCATCGTATTAATTGTCTAATTCAAGATCTTATTATCGGCCATGTGAATGAACATGTACCTTTTTTATTCTTAACATTTAATTGAAGCTAAAGGTTCTTAAAACTTGATTTTATCAACAGAATTTTGTAGAATGGTCACATTCTCACTCTTCTATCCTTTTTTTTTCTTTTCAAGTATCATTACCCATTAGTGAAGATGAAGATCACTCAAGCCACCACAAAATCCTAGTTCATTTTTTGATGTGTTATTTTAGGCTGCGCATGACAACTTGCCAAACAGTGTTTGATTCTATTCTTTTATTTCTAGAATCAGTTTGAGAACAGAAATACATTTGTTTAATTTTTTGATTCTGGGCACAATTTTGTCAAAAATTGTTCCCAGAATCAGTTTTCAAGAATAAAAAAAAAGTAGTTTCTTGATTCTAGGAACAATTTTGAGAATTAATTTTTTTCTTCTTCCTTTTCTTGGTTTTTAATGTAGCTTCTAATGTCCGGCCCAAGGACCACTCTCGCAGGATCTAACGAGAATAAAATATTTTAATAAAAAAATATTATTAATAAAAAAAATATTTTACTGGCCATGGCCAGCAACTAGGCCATGGCAAAAAAAATAAAAATGTATATTTTTAATAAAAATATTTTAATAAAAAATATTATTATTAATAAAATATTTTACAGGTCATGACCGGCGATCAGGCCATGGCCAAATATATATATATATATATATATATATATATATATATAAAATAAAAATATTTTACCAACAATGGCCGACGACCAGACCATGGCCAAAAAAATAAAAATATATATTTTTGATAAAATATTTTAATAAAAAATATTATTAACAAAAAAATATTTTACTAGCCATGGTCAGCGACCAAGCCCATGGCCCAAAAAAATAAAAATGTATATTTTTCATAAAAATATTTTAATAAAAAATATTATTAATAAAAAAAATATTTTTACCAGCCATGGCTGGCAACTAGGCCATGGCAAAAAAAAATAAAAATATTTTAATAAAAAATATTATTAATAAAAAAAATATTTTACTGGTCGTGGCCGGCGACCAGGCCATGGCCAAAAAAAGAAAAAATAATTTTAATAAAAAAATTATTAATAAAAAAATATTTTACCGGTCATGGCCGGCGAGTAGGCCATGACCAAGAAGGAGCAAAAGAAAAAAAGAAAAGAAAAAAAAAAGAAAAAAATATTAAAATATTTAAAAATATTATTAATAAAAAGAAATTTTGTGGCATTACCAAACGCATTTCTGTTCTTTTTCTATTCTAGGGATGGAATTTTGGGCCGTTAACAAACGCCTTAAAATGCTCAGAATCGATTCCAGGTACAAAATCAAAAAGAATAATTTCTAAGCAGAATCTGTTCTCGGGCACAGAATCGTTGTCATGCACAGCCTTAATATACCAAATTCCCTATTCATATAACAGAATAGACTGCCAAAAAGTTACATTTATCATAATTTTCAACATTTGTTCAATCATAACTTATCACGCGAGATTATTAGGTAGATGGAGCCACAACAAATTGGGCACTATTTGGTTAGATAATGTAGCCATGTGCAATTCCACGTGCTAAGCATAATAAAATAAGATCATCCAATCAAGATAACATAAAATACGGTAAATTTGATTTGTTAATTGAGGAAGTTTGGTTAGCATGTGTTTGCACAGGTCTCCCTCTCCCTCCCTCCCTCCCTCCCCCCACATGCTTGAAGCATTTCTTTTTTGTAAAACATCGCTCCTAGTAAAAGGCAAAGCCGGTTTAAAGCAGAGATGTCCAATTCCCCATAAGTATAATCTATATATACATTTGCGACTTAGTAAATTAAGAGCGAGGTCGTGTATAGATATATGAACCATAAGCAAGGGCCCTTAATTAAAGACTTTTACCTACCCAACTTTCAAGGAAAAAACAGATGACTTTTAGTCAACCAGTCCGGTCTCTGATTATACGTAATGCTTTACCTAACTATTATGAAGATGATAAGCTAAAATTTGCTTAAATAGAACTTTCATAATCTTTATAAAGACTAAAAAGGTAAAAAGGTAATAGAAAGATAACACATATATTTTCATTGATTTAGGAAAAGGATGAAATAGAAAAATATCCTAGAATCTGGGCTATAGTGAAATTATGAAAACTAATTAGTAGTACTTAAAGACTGATTTGACTTTGTTAGAAAATTGAGTGAGTAGATTAAACACATTAAAAATTTAGGGAATATATTGAACTTTTAAGAATAGTTTACTGACCATATTGAACGAATTAAAAGTTCAATGATAGCATTGCATATTAGATCAAAATTTAGTGTCTATTTGTGTCATTTCCCTTATGAAAATGTTAGGAAATATCCATTTTTTCCCACCAATGTAACAAGCTGGATGTCTAAATGCCTCTGAGCATAGATGCGCTAATTTTCCAAGATCACCCTATTAATTGCAAGTCAAAAATGACACTAGCAACAAGAGGATGGTCAAACATGATGTCATACAACTACCATTTTATAAACATATAAAAGCTAAGAGAGATAAATATCGGTGCCTCTGAAATGAGTTCATTGTTCAGTTATTTCACCCATTTTTGTTTCTTCATCCTCTTTTTTTTTTTTTTTGCTTTTATGTTTTTTTAGGGATGGATCAATAAAACCATATTACCAAACAAAGATGGTGAAAGTGAAACAAGCACTGATAGCGCACGAAAAGTAGATATAAAATGACCCACATACCTGGAGTGGCGAGGAACTGAGATTTCTTGGCGGCACTGCTGACTTGTCCATAAGATGGATGCAGAGAACTGCAGGCCAAAAGAAGTCCTGATAACACCAAAGTACAAATGGGCATATCAGCACAACCCAAAAACAAGTGGACACAGTGGGGGAAGAGAACAGCAGGGAACTGAAAATTCATTGAAGAGAAAATGTAATGAAGATGTTTCAATACCTTCAGCTTCGACTTGGAACGACTAGAGGATGAAGGGACTCTTTGCTGAGTTCTTGCAGTGGGCCAATTTCAGAGAGACAGGAAAACGCAGAGAAATGCCGAGAATACGCCAAAACCAATATGTCTGGTAGGGCAAGCAGTTGGTCGGCCATTTTATAATGAGCACTGCTGACTCTGCTTTTTGAGCAAAGTTGCTATAGTTCAAGCTGGCATTAGGTAGTCAAAACTGTTCGTGGGTCAACATTGGCAGCTAATCAAGAAACACAATTAGAAGTCAACGGGTCAATGCGTTTGTTCTCAACAAACTATCCCTTGGCATTGTCCAAAAACTCTCTCTCTCTCTCTCTCTCTCTCTCTCCAGGCAACACTAATACGCGTGTTCATTATTCATCAAGAAACAATTTGCAATTAAGAAATTGATTAGGGGAGAAATGTATAATATTTAAGGGAAATGACGAGGGCAGAATTCGTTCCGCGGTTCTGTCCAACTTGCCCAGATAAATAATTGCAAATTGCAAATGATCGCCGGACAAGGACAAAACAAAACATGGTAACCAAAAATCACAACTTCAACCACCCAACTTGCAATTAAGGAATTATTTAGTCGAGAAATAATTCATAACATCTGTAGGAAACGATGAAGAGAAAAGACATGTGGACAGCACCTCAACATCTTTCTTTCTTCATTCTCGATGGCATGGAAAGAGACCGCACCTCTTTTTCTATTTCATTCCTTATCCATTAACCATGCTATTGGATCTCGAAGGAGGGCAAGGTGTTCATAGTGAAATTAATTTTTAAATGATGCTATTCTTAAAAAGCCACATAGCCATGTGCTTCACTGGCAACTTTCGCACGATGTTGAATTTTGGAGGGGAGTGGTCCCGTAAACTAAGACATTTTCCTCGAACCTTCCCATTTAATAAGGACAACTTTTGATGAGAAAGCAATAATTCACGCGACCACGCCTGAGGATTCTCCTTTCGCGCTCACTATGTGTGGAAAGAGACTAATATCTCTTTTTTTAAAAGCAATGATCAGTACAAGACAAAACATAATAGTAAGGGCCTATGTACTACTTTCTTCGTCGCCGTGCACATTTTCTTTGTGTTTACGTTGGAAAAAATTTTGCTTATTGAAAACATCTAGCTAATGGACGCCTTGTTAATAGGATCTTGCACTGTTGTTGAATAATCAAGCCTATTTCATTTGACCATATAGACTCGTATGAAGCTTCTGTTAGTTGATTTGGCCCTTTTTTTTTATAGGAAATGATTTTCACTTAAAAAAATTTGAGTGCTTGGTGGGGCCACTTCCTTAAGTCCAAGAACGAAAAAGAAAACGCTTGAAAGTCGACAATACATTTGAAGTGAAATCGCTGAACATGTTGCCTTTTTTGGCATTAGTAAATACATTATTGAGTGCACATACGAGGTGAAAATTTCAACTCTAACATTTGGGATAAAATGAACAATTCAATAATTTTGATAAGATGTCATGTATCGATTCACACGTGAGATGAAGAATATCTAGTGCACATATGAGGCGGGAAATATAGAAAATTTCATATTAAAATCTCATTATCATGTTCTATATTTCCATAAGTATATCATACTAATTGGCTAGTTCAAGATCTAACTATTAGCCATATTAAGAAATATGGACATGTACCTTGTTTATTCATAAGATTTAGAGTAAGCTAAATGTTCTAAAATCTGTTTTTGTCAACAAAATTTTGTTAGATAGTCATATTCTTGCTCCTGTATCCTTTTATCCGAGTATCATTATTCATTAGTGAAGATGAAACTCACACAGGCCACCACAAAACATGATCGTTACTTGATATGTTATTTTAACATTCTAGATTGTCCCCCCATTCATGTAATAGATTATACTATCAAAAAGTTACATTTATCGTATTTAAATTTTTTGTAGTCATAGCTAATCTTTAGTAGAACCTTTTATGTACATGATGTCACTGTTGACCCTAGATTATATTGATGATTCCAAAACTCACTTTTATGTATTTAGAATTGTTACAAACTATTGGACATGTTGTCTAGGAAGTTTGTGCACGTTGGCAAGGGTTAAAGAGAGACCTGACCATGTTCTAAGATAGGTCTAGGTACCTGGCCAAGTAATGGCCACATACCCGACCAGCCTAACACTCAGCCAGGTTTGGCCAAATACTAGGCTCTGCAGTTCAAATTTGAATGTTGCTCGCCTAATCCGGTGGTTGTCTGCCCATTTTTTATTGGTACCCGGAGTTCTTAATGGTTGAAAAACTAGCCATTTAAAGTGTTAGTAGCTTTGACCAAAAAAAAAGAAGAAGTGTTAATAATGACGAATTGAGTTTGTTTTGTCTTGGGCTTGTTCGTACATGAAAAATACTAACGACGTCACTATTGTATTCAATTTGCAAATCAATTTCTTCTGAGATCAAACTTGTGAGAAATTCTTTGTAAAAGGGCACACCTTGTTTATAGAGAAGTGTTGGCTCCATTATATACCAACCTTTTTATAAGGCTTCAAATATAGTGGAATGGGCATAACTCTCAAATGGTCTTGGGAAGTGGAGCAGCGCTGATTTGGGCTGAACCACTATAGATCGGTTGAGCATCTCACTTCCGTACTTTCTTTATATTTATGCACGCCAAGTGTTTCGTATGTTGTTTGTATGAAATCTATGTTTACATATTCAATATAATATTGCATAGGTTGAATTTTTGGGACGACAGGCACATGATAAATTGTTTGGATCAGGTTGCTTTAATGTGGTATTGATCATATTTGACAGGAACATGCTGGATTATGACTAGCAGAAGTACCTCAAAAAGTAACATGGTTACACCAAGTACCTTAGGCCTACTATACTTCCGACTTATTTTTCCAGTACGACTTCATCACTTTTCATATTCACCATAAATGAACGTTTGAGTGGAAGATGCAGAAAACTTTAAAATTTTGTCGAGGACGAAAAGGGTGAAAAATTGAAACTTTGTCGCGTGAGTTTCCTCGCCTCATCTCAAAGCAAGACATGGAACTACTGTAAATTGGGGCCTCTTTGGTCCCATGAGTTACCTGTAGTATAAATTAATTTGGACTCAGACTAACACATAACTCGATGAAGTCTTATCGTCTTTTTCATGTACATATTAAGAATCAAAATAGATCAAGATAGTGTGCCTTAAATTTTCCGTCAATTGTGAAATAGAGCCTAAAAATGAAAAAAAAAAAAAAAAGAGAGAGAGAGAGACGAAAATGTTCATACTCAAGTCGTTGACCTTCTTTCTCTTATTTCCATCTTTCTTTTTTATATAACGCTCTAGGGTTGGCATAGTTAGTTGGGGCGTCGGAAGAACTTTCATATTAGGAACCAGAGAATTACTGTTCAAATGAAACCAATTATGTGCAAACTGCTCTAATTCACGGTCATCATGCATAGGCCAAAGGCTCACTTAGCCGGGTTTGCAAAATTTCATCATACATTATTGAGTGCACATACGTGGTGAAAATTTCAACTCTAATATTCGGGATAAAATGAACAATTCAATAATTCTCATAAGAAATCATGTGTCGATTCACACGTGAGAGGAAGAATGTCTAGTGCACATATGAGGCGGGAAATAAAGAAAATTTCACATTAAAATCTCGTTATCATGTTCTATATTTCCATAAGTATATCATACTAATTGGCTAGTTCAAGTTCTAACTATTAGCCATATTAAGAAATATGGACATGTACCTTGTTTATTCGTAAGATTTAGAGTAAGCTAAATGTTCTAAAATCTGTTTTTGTCAACAAAATTTTGTTAGATAGTCATATTCTTGCTCTTGTATCCTTCTGTCCTAGTATCATTATTCATTAGTGAAGATGAAACTCACACAATCCACCACAAAACATGATCGTTACTCAATATGTTATTTTAACATTCTAGATTGTCCCTCCATTCATATAATAGATTATACTGTCAAAAAGTTACATTTATCGTATTTAAATTTTTTGTAGTCATAGCTAATCTTTAGTTGAACCTTTTTATATACATGATGTCACTGTTGACCCTAGATTATATTGATGATTCCAAAACTCACTTTTATGTACTTAGAATTGTTACAGACTATTGGACACGTTGTCTAGGAAGTTTGTGCACGTTTGCAAGGGTTAAAGAGAGACCTGACCATGTTCGAAGACAGGTCTAGGTACCTGGCCAAGTACTGGCCAGATACCCGACCAGCCTAACACTCAGCCAGGTTTGGCCAAATACTTGGCTCTGCAGTTCAAATTTGAATGTTGCTCGCCTAATCCGGTGGTTGTCTGCCCATGGTTGAAAAACTAGCCGTTTAAAGTGTTAGTAACTTTGACAAAAAAAAAAAAAAAGATGTGTTAATAATGACTAATTGATTTTGTTTTGTCTTGGGCTTGTTCGTACATGAAAAATACTAACAAAGTCACTATTGTATTCAATTTGCAAATCAATTTCTTCTGAGATCAAAATTGTGAGAGAAATTCTTTGTAAAAGGGCACACCTTGCTTATAGAGAAGTGTTGGCTCCATTATATAACAACCTTCGTATGAGGCTTCAAATATAGTGAAATGGGCATAACACTCAAATGGTCTCGGGAAGTGGAGCAGCGCCGATTTGGGCTGAACCACTATAGATCGGTTGAGCATCTCACTTTCCTACTTTCTTTATATTTATGCACGCTAAGTGTTTCGTATGTTGTTTGTATGAAATCTACGTTTACATATTCAATATAATATTGCATAGGTTGAATTTTTGGGACGACAGGCACATGATAAATTGTTTGGATCAGGTTGCTTTAATGTGGTATTGATCATATTTGACAGGAACATGCTGGAAAAATATGACTAGCAGAAGTACCTAAAACAAGTAAGATGGTTACACTAAGTTCCTTAGACCTACTATACTTCCGACTTAATTTTCCAGTACGACTTCATCACTTTTCATATTCACCATAAATGAACGTTTGGGTGGAAGATCTGTACCAAAAAAAAAAAAAACGTTTGGGTGGAAGATGCAGAAAACTTTAAAATTTTGTCGAGGACGAAAAGGGTGAAAAATTGAAATTTTGTCGCGTGAGTTTCCTCACCTCATCTCAACAAAGCAAGACATGGAACTACTGTAAATTGGGGCCTCTTTGGTCCCATGAGTTATCTGCAGTATAAATTAATTTGGACTCAGACTAACACATAACTCAATGAAGTCTTATCGTCTTTTTCATGCACATATTAAGAATCAAAATAGATCAAGATAGTGTGCTTTAAATTTTCCGTTGATTGCGAAATAGAGCCTAAAAATGAAAAAAAAAAAAAAAAGAGAGACGAAAATGTTCATGCTCAAGTCGTTGACCTTCTTTCTCGTATTTCCATCTTTCTTTTTTATGTAACACTCTAGGGTTTGCATAGTTAGCTGGGGCGTCGGAAGAACTTTCAGATTAGGAACCAGAGAATTACTGTTCAAATGAAACCAATTATGTGCAAACTGCTCTAATTCACGGTCATCATGCATAGGCCAAAGGCTCACTTAGCCGGGTTTGCAAAATTTTCAATGGGTCCCGGGGTGACTGGTTCTTGATGCTCATGCCCATGAATTATCACTAAAAAAATGAATATTTATAGTTGATAAGCAACATATTAGTCATATTAGAATGATAATTAAATTTTTGGCTAGATCTAAATCATAAGAAACAAAATGCATTGACTATAATAGACTTGAAACATAGGTCGTGTGTAGTAAATAATTGGACCACATGGCCACTCGAATAAAAGAGGAGGATAGCTACAAATTGTGAGGACAGAATTCGTCCCTCGGTTCTTGTCCAGCATGTCCCGACAAATACTCGCAAGTTACCATCGGACTAAAACAAACGAAACAAATGCGAGAACTTGTCCCGTAGACTGGGATGCTTTCCTCAACCTTTCCCATCTGAAAAGTACAAATTTTCGATTCAAAAGCAATTCTTTCTCTTCGAGCACCGGCCTTTTGCACTTGAACAAAGCTTTTACTTGAACGAGGCAATTGACTTGTTCAACGCTCGCACCTTCTGAGCAAAGGCCAGCAAAACAAGCCCTTCCTTCCTCCCTCTAGACATCAAAGATAATTTTCTTTGGTCTCACGTCGTACTTGGACCACGTGGTTATGCAAATCAAAGTGGGAGATTATAGAGAAACGAGAGGGACGGAACTCATCACTGTGGTTCTGTCCGTCTTGTCCGAGATCAATAATTGCAAATGAGCAAGACTTTTCCCTTACAAAACGTGTGGAAAGAGACTAATGTTTCTTTGATAAGCTACGATTTCCACGCAATAAAATTGAGAGTTAATATCACAAAAAATTTTAAATTTATATATTTATAATAAATTTATATTAAATAAATTTTTAGACTATTAAAATCCTCAAATTAATACATCAGAGACAAAGTTGCCCTCAATTAAATTAGATTAATATAACGAAAAATCATAAATTGATAAATCTGTGATAAATAAGGGGATAAAACCATAAACTTATACATCCGTCAACTGCCACGTGTCATCCAACTCAGTAATTTGACAGTAAAATTTAATAAAAACTGACGGAGGGTAAATTTATCGCAGGTGTACCAATTTGGGGTTTTTGATTGTCAAAAGATTAATTTGAGGTAAATTTATCACAGGTGTACTACTTTGGAGTTTTTTGTGGTATTAATTCTAAAATAAAATCATTTATTGATTATTCTATGGCAAAACTTTCTAGCGATACTGTAATAGATTACAAGATTACATTATTGGACAATGCTGACTTATGTGAAGCTTATGTTAGTTAATGTGGCACTTCAGACAATAAATTTTTTTCACTTGAATAATATGAGTGCTTAGTATGATCACTTCCTTAAATTCAAAGGAAAAAAACACTCGAAAGTCAGCAATACAAACCAAATTTACACCCCACCGAAGATTTTGCATTTTTTTTTTTTGGAATTAGTAAATACATTTGAAGCATTCCTTTTTTGAGTGCGCATATGAGGTTAAAATTAATGCCACATCTAATATTTGGCATAAAATTAAGTATTCGATGATCCTCCAAAGAGGAGGTCATGTATCAATTAACAATGGTTGGCCCTCGTTTAATGGACTCACACAATGGAGAGAATATCTATGGCACACGTAAAGCCATAAATAAAGAACACCTCATAATAAAAATTTGGAGCGTGAAGGATTGGAGCAATCAATAAAGCATTATTAACTAAATTTTTTTTTTAAAAAGGTGCATGTTTAGTAGGAGGAAAGATACTCAACCAAAAAGAGTGGATCACGTGCACCGGCCAAAATTAGCTGGCATGATGACATCCTAAATAACCGAGCATCGTCAACCTCCACCCCTCATAACCATCTTGTAAATTTCAACTATTATTTCATATTTATTGGCTAATTCAAGATCTTACTATTAGCCGTCTTAAAAGAAATGGACATGTATCATTTTTATTCATAAGATTTAACGGAGGCTAAAACCTACAGACCACACATGGCTAGCTCCTCCTACAAACTCTTGGTCCTACAGCTTAAACGTTTCCAATGGAAACCTTCCAATTGAATATTCCATTGAGATTTCTTCTTCCACGCATGGAAAGACAAAAGGCAAATACAAACCATATTAATCTGGTAGGACTAGTCGACATCTCCCCAAAAGCCCATTGCAAGTGTAATTTCAAATCCTAATTACTTGATTTCCATTTAACATTCGAATTCCTACACAAACATAAGATCCTCCAATGCAATCATTTTGTTTTTTTCCAGAATTACATGGACATAGCACTCCGTAGTAGACTACAAGACAGCTAAAGCCAATCCACCTTCACAGCTTAAGAAACAAAGATTAGGGTGAGCAGTTCTAGGTTCCACCTGGAACCTATCCTCATGTACAGGTTCCTCATTTTTTAGAACCTGGAACCTACCTGTCGGAACCAAGAAAGTAGGTTCTAGGATCTAACAGGTTCTTTTTTTTATTTATTTCATTTTTAGTTAAACAAAACGAAAATGAATGCAACAATACTGAATAAGCTTGACATTCACCAAAAAAAATACAAAAAACTAGTTTTCCTAACATTACGGTTCAAATAAATACAATTAAAATGAGAAGTCATTGTGTGAATTGATATTAGAGGTGACCGGTTTCATATTCCGTATAGGTTCTACTTGGAAGCTACCCATGATAATAGGTTCCTCAATTTTTGGAATCTGGAACCAACCATAGCACAGGTTAGAGGATCGATTCCAAGGTCTATCCAAGTTCCGCCTGTATTAATAATTGAACAATTACAGTGAATCATCACCTTTAATGACCATCACTTGCTGCTATAATTCACTGACCACAACTTATATTTAGACACACGAAAAATATGAAATATTAACAAGTCATAAAATGAAAGTTCGGACTAGTAGTTCCAAATTATACACAATTATCTAGCGCCATGAAATACCACAGGATCACGCGAAGACATAAACCAAGAAAAAACATAAAAAAAAACTCTTTTATGTTTCAAGTTCAAGATTCCAAATTCCATCTATTTAGAATTTGAAATCTACCCATCGAAATAGGAATTTGGAACCTACTCTGCATATCTTGGAAGCTAGAACCTACAAGTTCCCACTAATCAGGTTTTTAGATTTCAAGTTCTACCATAGAATTATGCCCCCCCTAACAAAGATAGTAAAAAAGAACGCTACTTCGAGTCCTTAATGATGCAGTGTTTAGAGGGGAAAAGGAACCGAAGATACAGAGAAGAAACAATGTCAGTGAAAATCCAAAGCGAATGTCCAAAGATGTGAAATGGTTATAACTGGGAGTAGGGACTATAGATTCAAAATGCTTTTCTCAGTGCGTGACAATTCCGTCTCAACAAGAGGGAACCTTGGGCCTTGGGGTAGTGCTTGTCGATTCAATCGGGTTGACCTGTGGTACCATTTTGGACATGTCTAAGAGAGAATGGCAGTGGATGACTTGACTTGTCGCGTCGACTTGACTTGTCGCGTCTCGAGTATTTTCTCTATTTGCTGCCAATAAAATTCAAGTATGGCGGCTTTTAGACCCTCTGAATTATTCAAAGTTCTAGCTCGTCAATTTGATTGTCTTTCATCTAATTTGGTCCTTTTTAGGACGCTTTTTTCTTCCATCACTCTATTTATAAGATTTTTCAAAAGACTTAAGAGTTTTTGCAACACTAGACAAAGCTAGCGCAGAATTACTAGATTATTGAGCCCCCGTTGCTCTATAGTTAATGTACCTATTCTGATTATGAATACATTTAATTGGTCGATTGCTTCAAGTTATTACCTCATGCCATTACAATCGCAAAATTTTCTGTTGAATATGCTTAATATGCCCCTCATTTTGCTTCCACGTTCTAAAATGTGACAAATTCACACCACGTTTTGTGGTCCGTGGTTCGAGATTTAAGAATGTGGGGACAGGGATGGCAATTTAAACTTGTAGACTTTTGGAAATTAGAACATTTGCGCTTATGGTTCCTTAAAGTTGAACAAATCCGCAGTGTAATCTCAAATGTGGAAAAAAACTTTAATTTCTCGAAACACTTTGAAAGCACACGCAATACCATTACTCGTAGGTAGGAGAAACGTGTCATCAATAAAGGAGTTATGAAGCATAACCAAGTAAAAAAATCACAGTACGTTTGCAATTGGAACTCGTGGGACGGCAAATTGAATAGCATAAGGAAACTTTCCAACCAATTGGTGTTTTGCTAATAGACGTTCTCAAGTAATTGGTCTTTTGCTGAAAGATGTTTTAATGTAATCAACACTTAGGTCTTTGGCCAAAAAAAAGAATCGATACTCATGTTAGAATCAAGGTGTTCATAGTGAAATTAATTTTCGAATGATTTTGCTCGTTTGAGAGCTATGTAACGTTAGAGAAGATAATATTGGGGGAAACGGAAATGGACTTTAAGGCATGTAAATTACTTTTTTAAAAAGTGTTATTGCCAGCATAATAGTAAGAGAAAAACGGAAAGAAATATGCTTCTGTATATGTAAGAAAGCTTTTAAGGATATTTTGTTAGTTTCCTTTGTAATTGGACTATATGGCCATGCAAATCTGTGGAGGATATCCAGAAAGTGTGAGGACAGAATTCAGCACGGTGGTTCTGTCCAACATGCCATGGTCTGGTCCGGCGAATGACCAATCGGACAGCAACAAACAAGACCAGGGGCAACATCTTCCTCATAACTTTGCCATCTGATAAGAACAAGTTTTGATTGGTAAGCAATTCTTCTCATGAGCCGAACTTAAGATTCCCCTTACAAATGTGTGGAAAGAGACTAATGTTTCATTTTCTAGGCTATAGTTCGTACAAGGAAAAATAGAATCGAAAGGGCCTAAGTAATAATTTCTTCATCACCATGTACCGTTTTCGCATGCTCACGTGTGCAACATAATAAATTTATTTATTGACTAATCCATGTTTAGAATATCTAAGCTAATGGGCAGCTTGTAGTTAGGAATTTCCACGGTTGTTGTAATTGATAACAAGCCTACTTTATCGGCCGTGCAGACTCATGTGAAGCTTCTCTTAGTTAATTTGGCCATTTCCACAAGAATTGAATTTCACTTATATCGTTTGAGTGCTTGGTGCGATCACTTCCCTTTAATCCCAAAACAAAAAAACAACACTTGAAAGTCATCAATACAAACCAATCATCGCCCACTTAAGATTTTGCCTTTTATTTTGGCATTGGCAAATATATTATGAAGCGTTCCCTTATTGAGTGCACATATAAGGTGAAAAAATGCCACATTTGATATTTGGGATAAAAAGAAGTGTTGAATGAATCGCAAAAAAGAGCAGGTCGTGTATCAAGTTGCAGTGGTTGGCCCCAATTTAATAGACTCCCACGTGAGAGATAAAATATATTGTGCACGTGTGAGGCGGAAAATCACTAATGTGGATGCCGGCCGTTCTACGTGTTACGACTAGAGCAAACATAATCAATTTTTATATCATTTTTTTCTGAATTGTTTATATTTTATATTTTTCTTTTGTTTTCTTTCTTTTTTTTATTCTTTCTCCACCGCACCTCAGAGACGGCCAACGACTAGCCAAAGGCAACAAGACCCTCACTGGGATCTGGCGAGGGACAACCTCGCTGCAAGCCTCGAGCAAGGCTCGCCTTCGCCGAGATCTGGCGAGGGGCGACCTCGCCAACCTCAAGCGAGTCTCACTTCGCTAAATTCGGTAAGTTCAAGCCCAGCCCAAAGCTGGTGAGGTGGCGAGGTGTACTCTTGCCGGATTTGGCGAGAGCGAGCCTTGCCCGAGGCCGGCAAGGGCAACCCTCACCAATTGTTGCCTATGGCCGGTCACGGGCCATCACCGAGGCCCAATGACTGGCGAAGGAAGGAGGGAAAGAAAAAACGAAAATATAATAAAAAATTATCCACGTTAAAATTGACCATGACCCGTAAACGGTCTAAATCCACGTTAGCAATTTCCAGCCAAAATTGGCCGAATGGACTCAATTGACAAAACTAAAAAAGATTTAAGACTCAATTGACAAAATTAAAAATATTCAAAACTAAATTGAATAGATTTAAGACTTTTTGGGCAATTTTCCCGATATCTATCTATATTGTTTAACCTTTTCGAGAACCCACCATAATCCTCAATTCAAGATATACTAATAAAAATTATGCTAAAGTTTCCGTAAAATTTAGATCACTAGATAGAGCGCATATGCTGACCCCAGGGACGTGCTTCATGGGTCACCCTCACACAAGTAATACCCACTTCTATGTGTACATGGATAGATTGTCAATGATCCAATCTTAAATCTAGGGTAACATTGAATGAATCTATGCGTGTGTACAAGTTCCACGTTTGCTTTTTCATAATTTCCTTCACCACACACGGGCACTTCAGTAACAACTGCGAAACTGAACCATACTCACATTCACGAAGATGTTAATCATATTCACATACTTGCAGTATGATTAGCAATTTACAGGAACAACACTCACACAATAAGACCGCTTCTGCCCTTCCCAGTTATTTTTAGCTTTTCAAGAAAGTTGCATTGACAGCAAACGATAGAGCTCTTTACAGAATTTCAACCCTTCAGTAGCAGCTGTGCGCAAAATCGAGCATAAACATAATCCTACTTTTGTTCATCTTTAGTGATGTTCGAGATGCTTCGGCACAAATGGAACTTCTCTAAGAACTGCTCAAGCAGGCGTGTGAGTGTGTGGTTTTATGCCTCTAGCCCGCATATAAGTCAGGAATTGTCCAGGAAGCTCCTCCAAAAGAGCTTGAACCGCTGATATACTCCCACCTGCCAAGAACAGTATAGATTCGTGTAAATTACCATCGACAGAAAAAGGAAAGATTTATCCGCAACTCCTAGACTGTTTCAATGAACTTGTACTTAATTACAAAACATTTCCAATTCCACCAAAAAAAAAAACAGCAAAACAAGGAAGCAGCCATGTAGAACTTTCATATCAGATACTGCCTTCTCTGATCCCGGTTTTAATCAGTTGAAACAAAATACTATATGTCGATTGGCTTTTAAGATAATTATGCCAAGATACAATGAAGTCACAATGGGTAAACAAATGAATAAGCCTATGGAAACCAAAAAATCTACAAAGTCAAGAAAGAAACCAAGTCCAACACTCGCATCGTCTAACTATACCATGACATGGCAGGTTTTCAACCTCTTTCAGCTTGATTTACCGAACAGTATTGCCTCTATTCAAATGCTACTCAATTGATCCTTATCACAACCTCCCATTACTGAGGAAAGAAAATTATGGTTTTTGTCAAGTATTAATGGGAACATGAACATCTGTCTCGATTAATGAAAAATAATGGATTCATTAACTTACGATGAACTTCTCTCATTGGAACAAATTGTACAATGTCTCTCGTGGCTACCCGACCAGTAGAGCTTTCCAATCTAATTCCGTGGTCAGCATCAAGTCTCTGACAGGAATAAAAAATTAGACTGGTAAGTTCTCAATATCCTCTCTGTAAGGGATATTTCGACACACTTCTTAAATGCAAATGAGAATAGAAAACACGTAAAAGTATAACTTAAACCACGGAAACAAACCTACCTCCATTTGTGAAAAATCTGCACCTCCAACTCCAACTATCAGGATTGAGAGTGGAAGATCTGATGCCCTTACTAATGCATCCATCGTTTCTTGTTGATCCGTGAGAACTCCATCCTAAACAAGGAGGAAAACTTCTATCAGCAGTGCAGCAAAACATATAAAAGCTAAGAAAGATCGAATGTTTGTTTCCACTTTACCGTTATTATAAGCAAAACGTAGTATTTGCTATGATTATAGGAAAGTGATTGGCCTGCAATTTGGGCAGCCCTATTGATAACATGACCAAATAAAGTGGGTCCTGCCAGGGAAACATTGTGCAAAGCACCAGCATAAGCAGCCATGATGCCTTCGACTCCTTCAACCTATCGACAAAGAGTTCTGACAGTATTGATATGATGTCCCATAGGTTCATGCACTGCAGTCCCTGCTCCAAATCAATGGGGTGTGCAAACTTAGTTCACCTACCTCATAGCCATCTGGACTTCCATTCAGGTTGAAACAGTGAGATACAGTACCATCATAAGTCCTTCCTCCAAATCCCCACGCAGTAAATCGTCTATCCGAATCATAAAACTGAATTACTTCTCCAACTTCCATTATAGCCTAAAAATTTTGGCAACACAAATTTCAAAATAAATAAGTATGATATCAATTGATTATAAGGAAACAAAAGGCTCGTCAAGTGTTAACCTACTATAAAATATAAGTAAGGAAAAAGCACGTCAACTTATTAACCTATTAGAACATTTACCTTTTAAGTATATTTTACGTGATTCCCTATTAAAACGTCATCAAAAGGCTATAGTAAAATCGTCACAAGTGGCCATGTTTAGGAGGCAAATTAAAATATACCTGCTGGTAGGAATTGTATCTTCCTGAAGGATCAATATAATGCAAGGAATCTGGATTTCTGGGATTTCCATTTGAAGCTGAAAAGTCCAGAAGCATCATAATGAAATGAGATTGAGCATCAAAGAGAAAAGGTTTTATAGGATAAACAAATATCAAAACGATTTTGTACCTGTAAAGTCGACAGCAACCATAAAAGTAAGCTCAAAACCACTTGATATGTAATCAAGAAAGCTGTACTGTTGCTTCTCACAAAATTGATCCACGAAAAGCTGACTCTTGAGAAACTATACAAAGAAGTTATTAAACTGATCAAAGGGCTCATCAGAATGAAGAGTATTAAACTATTTAAGAATGACAGACACCTTTTCATGGCCGTGATGCAAAGCCGGTGAAGTGAAATTTGCACCATTTCTTTCTTTGTGAAGTTTCTCCAAGTCTGCCATGGACTTCTGAAGTTTACTGTAATAAACAAGAGGCAAATTAACATACAAAAAGCCTAAGTACTACAAATTGCATGAGAATAGGCATTTACCCTATAAGTGCATGGTTCCCACTAGTATCGAAGTCAAAGCACTCAATTACTAATGGATTCTCCTGCAACACGTCTTATAGTATGTCAAATCACTAGTGCCTCCAGTAACATATCAGACAATATACCAACAGGCTCTGTGTAAAACTTGCCTTGCTTCCGAATTGCTGCATGCTTAGACATAAGGGCCTCCAAGTAGGGTTCAAGTTGTTGTTGATAACTTCGGTTTTGCAAATAGGAAGAGACCCCCCAGACTCAACTACTCTGGATATTCTCAGGAAAGGATCCTAAGAAAAGGTAACACCGGAGTATGAGACTAAAGCAATGAAAAGATATGGCAAGAAACAATATCAAACAGGACCGTTCAAGAGAGATTTTGGAGAGCTTACACTTTTAGAAAACATATCTTTGTTTTCCAACTGGGAGCAGCGGAATATTATTTCAACAGCAGTCCTGGAAGCAACAGATTCCTCAGCACGGACAGTAAGAGTACCCAGGTTTCTCAAGCCTACTTGCAAATTTTTATTATGAATCGACAGGGTCAAACTCCGACTTTGCTTTGTGACTATCTGCAGAAAATAGAAAGGAGAAGATGCTTTGGACAAGATCTAGATGGATTAAACTTGTACTCTACTGAACCAAGTGCATGGAGGATGACACGATTACAATGTGAGCCAGGAGTAAGTACCTCTGACAGCACACAGCTAGCTTCTCCTAAAAACTCTTGGTCCTTCAGCTTTAACGTCTGCACTGAAACCTCCCGATCAAAGATACTATTGAGACCTTTCTCACATGGAAAGACAAAAGGCAAATAGACACCCAAATAATCTAATTGGACTGGTACATATTTCCCAAATAAGCATGATTGCAAGGGTAATTGCAAGTCATGATTACTTAAAAACACTTTAACATTTGAATTCCTACGCAAACATAAGATCATCCAATGCATTCATTTTGTTTTTCCAGAATTCCATATACTTAACAATCTGTCGACTACAAGACAGCTAAAGCCAATCCACCCAGGGAAAGTGTCATCCTACCACACTTAAACATCAAAGGTAAGAAAAGAGATGAGCTTTTATCTTTATAATTCCTACTTTAGGACAAAACCAAAAATTCAGTTGATCCATAACCATAGTAAAAGTAGCTAAAACTTCGCAATCAATCTGAGACCACTCCCTATATAACTCCAAACAGTCTCTCCGTTTTCATATAAATTTGAGTTAGACCTCTAGGAAGATTGACTAAAATGTGACATAGAACATAGATTTGCAGTCAAAGACATTGTTAATGTATAACCAGGAAAGGCCATGCACAGCACATGGCTTCACCCATAAGATTTAGAGGGGAAAAAAAACTGAAGATAGAAAAAAGAAAAAATGTTAGTGAAAATCCAAAAAGAAATATCAAACTACATGAAATGATTACAATAGCTGACACACCTTTACAGGTACGTTGTGATATTTTGTGTCGACATCATATACATGAAACCTGAAAAGAGATAAAATCAAACAAACAAATGCATTTACATAATATAGTCGAGACAAAACACAGACTAAATAAGTAATACTTTTCTATACATGGAAAACTCACACCAGATGCTGCACAGTCTCAAATTGATAAGCTAAAGAAATCATTTCAATCCATGCAGGATCCAAACTATTTAATATAACTTCCGTCCTCCCAAGTTCCTCAAGCATCCCATCTCTTTTCCTCAAGTACACAACTGCCATTGGATCACTCTGCAAGAATCCATTAATCAAAGTTCATAAACCTTTGAGCAAAACTCGAATTTGTGCATAAAAGAAGAAGGAAACATAAACACGCATGGGCTCCTTAACTATATTAGTTCAGATTTCTTATACAGCCAGAAATTTGATCAAGAGTATGTATGCAAGTTTTGACATGAGCTAAAGTTGCTATGGCAGAAATTTTGGCAGATGAGATTTGCTGCATGAAGCACATAAGTTATATAGAAAATAGCATGACATACGCATGCAAAGACTGTCCTAGAAGTGTTTTCTGCAGCACAAATGAGTCTTCCAGAAAGAAGGTAAATTTCAGTAACACACCAGTACTTAAGACACAAATAACAGGCACAGCCAGAAATGCATACATCATACGCTGTGATGTCCTAAATTTTGCAAGCATAAGAAGATAGAAAATCAAGTTTTAAGTTAAGTAGCAGAAATTTACTTCAAAAGAAGAACAAGAAGAAGCTATACCCTTCTGTGACAACCAAATCAAAAAGAACCAAGAAGATCCCAGGTGAATGCAAAAGCAAGATGCAGACAAAATAGAAAAACTACACACTAGTAGCAAGATGTACAACAAAAAGTCCGCTGAAAATGCTAATTAAGTTTCTCACCTTTGACATGACGTCACGATCACGTAATTTTGAAGCAGACAAGGATAACTGCAGCATAGACAATAAAGCACATCATACAAACTATAGGCATTAGATTTCAAGATCGATGCTTACGAGAGCACCATATGCAATGCACGATGTTTATTGTTGAAAAGTATGATATGCTTAATTTATGCTAGCTCCTTCCCAGATATCCTATTCGTATCTATGCTTAATCAGCAACAAGTTTAGAATTTGAAAGGCGACACATAATTCAGATAGTAACTCTGTTTCTGAAAAATGAACAGTATACTGTGTGCAAGTGCAAAGCTTAGACAGTGTCTAAAGTAGCAACCCTTTTTGAAAAAACTGATTCAAAGCATTCCCACTAAATTTGTTGTGGCATGTAATTCTCGTCATTTGTACGAGTTCTAGAAGGTCACAGCTCAAGAGGCAGATTAAAATTTTGGTTCGAAGAAAAGAAAAGAGATCTCCTCAAGTCAAGTCTAATGAGGAAAACAAGAAAAAAAACTCCAATTAGACAACCATGTCGTGACCATACAACCAGAAGTTCTTCGCGTAATTTAACATCAATTTGTTCAGCAGCGAGGTTTGAGCAGAATCAACAATTGTGCAGAATGCTTCTCAGTTTTTCTGCAAACAATCCTCCGATAGACAGCGAGGTTTTTCTGGCCAAATCATCGTTTCCCTCGAGAAAACAAGAATAAAATACACACAAGTGACAACATTGACTCGGGTCTGAAGAAAACGAAGCGTACCACCGCAGCATATTACGACAGTGAACAGGCGAGGGACACAAACCTCAATTTGAGAGAAGAGAGCGGGTTGACCGCGAGCTCGGAAGAAGTGGTCGACGGCGTCGTTGTGCCCGCCATTGTTGCCTCCTCCTCCTCCTCCAACTCCAACTCCAACTCCTCCCATGGGCCTCTGCTGGGTCCCTCCGACCGCTTCTTGACCTCCTCTCACGTCCGAAAAGCAACCCCCCATTCTCTCTCACTCACTCTCGACCACCTCCAATTCCAACTCCTTCGCCGATCCGATACACACCCACGATCCCTCTCCAAAGCCCCTCGCGTCCGCCACCCCTCGTCTCCCTCTGAAACTCCCCAATCTCACTGAAACTGCTTCTGGCGAAAACTGTCGCACCCACCCTCTCTCTCTCTCTCTCTCTCTCTCTCTCTCTCTCTCTCTCTGCCTTTATGTAGTGGACAGAAACGCGGAAGCGCGTGGGGCCCGTCGTGACGTCCCGATCACGACTCCGGCGGGCCTTATCCAACCTTTCGAGACGGACCCACGTCGAAAGATCCCGCGAACAGCGAAGGGACGTGAAGATGGTACCGGGCAACCGGGTCAAGCTCGAAGCTTTTGCTTGTGTTCTGGGATTCTCGGTGGAGTTCGGTTGCTATATAGAGAGAGAGACGAGAGACCGTATACGATGATGATGACCAGTAGATAAGGGAACGAGAGGGAAGATGATGCCTTGACGTTGACCAGGAAGTTGACTGAAGCCGTCGTGCCGCTGCGTTCGAAACTGCGCGGTAATCTCTGGGCAAAAGCTTGGGATGACCTCTGCTGCAGCTTCACGCACGGGTCTTAATGGATAGGGTCAATGTCGGACTTTGACTCTCGGTCGCTGTGAAGAAGGAAGAGTTCAGCAAAAATCGTTCAAAAAAAAGAGAACGAGGTACGAGTGAAATTTAAATTTTTTAAAGATTGGCTGTCGATAAACTAATGGAATTTTTCGATTGAAAGTTTTACACGTCGCATTCTCGAATTATGGCAATTATATTTTTGCATGAAGCATGGGCCCGATTGAAATATAGATAGATTATTCGCTCTAAAAGTAGAACCTCCCTTTCCTTAGATAATATAGACATGGATTACGACACTCGATATTCGATGGAGGAATTATCTCTTTCTGAATTTACTGGCCCCTCGATTCCCTTCCCCCGTTCCGGCACAGACAACTAATGAGAAGGGTTTTTAACCTAAAGGACCCGATAAGGACCGGCAAATTGATCTGGACGCAATGGTCTTGATCGAACATCCCATGGTCGGATCGGGATTTGACCTAGATATCATTCCGGTCCCATTTTGCTTGTTGCGAAAACCGAGGTTTGATTGCCCAGGGATTTTTGTTAAAAGTATGAACATTAATAGTTGACTGATCACTTTGCCAATGACTTTGTCCCCAAGCTCCTTACAAGGGTACAAACTAACAGAAAATAATTTGTGTCCCAGGCCACACTGGCAACTTGCAGGAAAGAACGATGACCACACCATCCAGGACATTCTTCCTTAGCCCAACCATGCAAACAAGCGTACCAATGGCTACGGGAGAGACGCAGCAGGAGGGTCCAGTGAAGTCTCTTCAATAGCGAAACCAATAAGCATTCAAAACAAACTACGCGGAATGGTTTCGCTGCCACATGATTTTGAGGCCTGACCTTCACTGAGTTTCTCCAAAGCACACTCGGATCTAACTCATAAGTCAGGTAGTAAAGTGCACGTATCCAGAAGGGGGAAGAGACAGATTGTAAGTACAGGAGTGAGAACTAACCTGGTAAAAGAACCAGATGGCTGATAAGAAAAGAAGTTCCGTTGTATTGGCAAAAGGATGCGTGCAAAATAGGCCGATGACAACTTTGTGGTACAGAGCTGCTCCTGCGTCTACATGCAAAAACCAACGGATGTTTCTAGTGTTCCGTGGGGATAAGAACGAAACCTAGTTTCGTGTTGGTATATCACCGACATACCATTCAAATAAGGCTGGTAATTTCAAAGAATTAGTAATGACATTGGTAAGGAACATAAATAAACATCAATAATCTTGAAAGTACAAAGAATTAAAACTTACAAGATAGGTCGGTAACCAAAATCAGCTCGTATCTTAATTTGACGAATATTGGTACATCAATCAAATTCAGTTAGTGATTCTAACTCAAAACAAAATGGTTTTTATGAAAGAGAAAAGAAAACACGAAGTGACAAATCATGAAGCAAAAGCAAACGTTACATTTTCCTTCTTATTTCTTCCTTTCAATTTTTTCAGAGAGATCACAAACACAAAAACAAAATCACAGTGAAAAAAGAGGAAAGAATGAAGGGGAAAAGACTATGAATTGGGACGGTATAACTACAACAGAAAGTATTGGTCAGACAGTTTAAGAAGATTCAGAGGAGCTTCCGTCGATGCACTTTGGATTTGAATCTACAAACTCGCATTGGGTAAGTCAAAGCCAAAGCATCCATAACGTTTCAAAAGCTGGAGTCAACATAGACACCGTGTCAAATTGGAGAAACATATATGAAGCTATGATAGCCATCACAAAGCTCATTCAAGAATCCAGAAGGTACATGTTTCTACAAAGCCAAAACGAAATCTGATTCTTCTACTGACAAACAGTCACAGTTATCTATATGTAACCAGCAAATGAACCAACACAACATCCTGCGTATTCTCAAAACAATGTCAAAGATGCCAGTATATTCCCATTAGGAGTTGTGCCCATAAACAAGATCATGCTCAAGGAGGGAAAATCAGTCAAGATAAACTTTAATATCGATGCCACTGTCAATCAGAGACTGAACTACTGCTCTGATTTTTCCTTCAAACTTGTCTCTCTCTCTTGGAGTATAGGAAGCAGTGTACACATCAGCTTCCCTCGCCCGGTCTGCCAAAATCTGGCCTACGGCCAAACATGCAGGTATGTCCGATCGAGACTTGAGCACAGCTTTGATGTCCTTAGAATTGGTACCCGCAACAGCGACCTGCTTGCACGTGACCCTGTGAGTCAGCGAAGCTAAGACGAAGCGCTTGGAGATGAAAACATCTAGCGTGAATGGCTCCATGTAGGCTATGGTGCGCTGTTTGAAGGACACATGCTTATCCGGATTCTTGGACTTCTTCCCCTTTTGGTAAGTGTATGGCCGGCTATTGTTATCATCCAAATAGTCTTCAACTCCAAAGAAACTTCTTGGTGCTAAATGAGGCTGCTCGGACAAATGAAACAAGTGTTAAGCTTACCAACCAGCACAATCTTAGGACATGGAAGACCTGGGAGAGTACTCTAAAAATCAAAAAACAAAAAAACTTAAGTCTTGCCCACTAAACGCGGTCAGCTAAAAGCCAACATGCATACAATATCCCTACACAGTTCAATTAAGGATAGAGCAACCCCACATTCAATTGATTATTTGCTCAACCATTATGCTGCACCAGTAACATTATCGAGGAAATGACATAGAGAGGACCTCACAAACTAGTAAAAGAATCAGATATTCAATGAAGTCACCTGCCCACTGTGGATACCGCATGTCGGCACAAAGCCACCATGTCGAGAGGCATCAACACAACGCACTAGAACACTATTAGCGCACAGGTTGCGAAAAGCTTGCCTCAACATCTCGCTACACAGGAGACACCTTTCTAGCAAATAAAAGCAGCCACTTCGATCACAGCGAGCGTGACACCTGAAAGGAACGAACCATCGTCAGCAAGACACGGCTAACCCCCAAGACTCCTCAAGACTAACCAGAAAAGCGGGCAAGCACACGAACCCACAGAACAAACACCCCACAATCTTGGAAGCTGCATTGACAGAAGTTAAGCTAAGCAATTCATCAAACAGCTAGAACGCACTGGTGGGTAAGTACCCAATAGCCCCCAAAACTCGAACCATGCCACGATTCCTTCAAAACCCAGTAAGAATTCTTTACGAAAGACCGATTTCATACCAGCCAATGCAGCACAAAGAAGGCAAGTTTCTTCCTTTTGACATGGGGTTCGGGCAAACATGATTAGGCACACATTCGAGCAACCACACAGAGAGACAGAGACAGAGCAATGAAGATCAGCAGCCAAACTACATACGCAGGAGCAGGCGAGAGAGATGCAGTGGAACGGAACGGGAGTTCAATCAACAGGGACAACGCGACCACCGGAGGAAGGGAAGAGCAAGCGCGAGGGACGGACTACGTCATTTTTCGCGGGCCACGGGTGGAATAGAACTGCATAGCTTCTTCCAATGAGGAACCATGAACATTTATATAGTAAAAGCTTTTGCAAAAAACACATTGGTTGAAAAGTTTTTAATTTTGTGAATTCTTATCTCTTTTCACGTAAAAAAAAAAGAGGATTACTTGAAAATCCACACATTTGCAGTTTTAAAAATAAGTGATTTCGTGATTAAATATAAGGAATTAGTGTAGAACCATATCCGTTTATCGGCTCATTATTGGGTTCGAGGTTGAAAAGATGTCAAACCGAAATCGAATTCTATTTAGGCTCTGTTTGTTTTGCGGAAGATAAATTATTTGTAAAATATTTCCCTAAAAATGATCACTTGTAATAATTAATCAATGAATAATATTTTTATCATCGATAAGAATTTATGTCTAAGAATCAAAAACTTTTTTTTTGGTCGGAAAGAATCAAAAACTTAACATCACATTTTCTAATGACTTTGTTTCTTCGATTAAAATGTCAAAAAAATCCTAAACCTATTGCACCAATTTAATTCTAGACTTTTTTAATTATGTCAATTTAGTCATAAACATTTTGACTTAATATTAATTCAATCCTTCCAGTTAATTTTGACCGGATATTACTAACTTGGACGTCGGCAACGTACGTGGTATAGTCGGCACTAGTATTGAATTTTTAAATAATAATTTTAATAAATTTCAAATTTTTTTCTTATATTCCATTCTTTTTTCTCTCTTTTGCTTTTCCTCTCCTTTCCAATGGTCAGCTACGGCTAGCCTTGCATGAGTAACGGAGGCCCTCGCCATCACAGGCGAGGGTCGGCCTCACCGGGGTAAGGGCGAGCGCCGGCAAGGCCACCCTTGCTGGGGCGAAGTACCAAGAACTATGAAACCATGGCATAATCAAAGTTTCTCTCGAGCACTTCCAAATCGGAAACACAACGGTCAAAGCTTCTCCATCTGCAGCTCCTCATTGTCTCCGCAAGCAAATTCTCAAAGAATCATTCGGTGACATTGAAGAAAATGGCCAAGGAATTCCGTGACAAGCTCAAATCAAGAAATGGGAAGCACTCGAGCACTCGGACTTCGGTTCAAATTGCACTGAAACTTCACCTTCTCCTTCGTCTCTAGAGAGTTGACAGAAAGCCACAAAAGTGTATGACATTGCCTAACACGGACTTGGGAGGCCTCACCGGGCATCGCCTAGGCTAGGGCGAGTGCAAGCACCGGCGAGACTAAGGGTGAGTGGCTTCAGATTCTTTACAAAATCGCGAAAGCGTATGACATTGCCCTAACGCGGACTTGGGCGACCTCACCGGGCATTGCCTAGTCTAGGGTGAGTGCGAGCACCAGCAAGGCTAAGGGTGAGCAGATCTAGATTCTTTACAGGTTCCACCCGAAACCCACCATTGAGTATAGGTTCCTTAATTTTTGGAACCTGAAACCTACCCATCAAAACCTGAAACCTACCCTGTTACATGTTCCAGGGTAGGTTTCAAAGTCTAACAGGTTCTTTTTTTATTTCATTTTTAGATAAACAAAACGAAAATGAACGTAACAATACTGAATAAGCTTATCATTCACCAAAGAGAATACAAAAGATTAGTTTTCATTGCATTACGGTTCAAATAAATACAATTAAAATGAGAAGTCATTATGTAAATCGATATTAGGGGTGAGTAGTTCCACGTTCTATATAGGTTGCACTTGGAACCTACACATGATATTAGGTTTCTCAATTTTTGGAACCCTGAACCTACCCTATCACATGTTCCAGCTTAATTCTAAAGTCTACTCAGGTTCTACGTGTATTATTAATTGAATAATTATAATGAATCATCATCTTTAATGACCACCACTTACTACTATGATCCACTGACCACAGCTTATATGAAACATTAACAAGTCATAAAATGAAAGTTCAGACTACTGGTTCTAAATTATATACTCATCATCTAACGCCACGAAACACCACAGGATCACACAAAAACTTAAACCAAGAAAAAACACAAAAAAAATTATTTAAGTTTCACGTTCCAAGTTCCACCTATTTAGAATCTAGAACCTACCCATCTAAACATGTTCCCTAATTTTTGGAACCTTAAACCTACCTTGCATACTTTGGAACTTGAAATCTACAGGTTCTCAAAAGTCAAGTTCTCAGGTTCTAAGTTCTATCCTGAATCCATGCTCACTCCTAAGCAAGGCTACCCTCACCCAAGAGATGCCTAGCCTTGCAAGATTTGGTGAGGGCAAGCACCGGTAGAAGGCGGCCTCACCGATGCTCGCCCTCACCCCAGCAAGGCCGACCCTCACCAGACATTGGAATGAGGATGAAAGAAAAAGAGAAAAAAATCGAAAATTATTAAAATATTATTGAAAAATATCCACATCAACAATATCCGACTAAAGTTAACCGGAGTGATTGAATTGACACTAAATCAAAAGGTTTAAAACTAAATTAACACAAATGCAATAGGTTTAGGTAGGGTTGTGCAAAGGAAAAGGAAACCACCCAAACTGCCTAGAACCAGATCGAACCAGTCCGAAACCGGCGGTTCTCGTAAGGACTAGTCCGATTCCCGATTCTAATTTACTAGAACCGGTGAATACCAATCCGATTCCCGATTCTAGTAGTGGAACCGCCCGTCCGCCCGCCCGAACCGGTAATATATATATACATGTATATATAATTTTTAATAAAAAGTTCAACAAAAAAAATAGAAAACATTTTTAGAAAAGTGAAAACCATAAAATCCATAATTTGAAGCTCAATTCTCAACTTCCATCAACTCACAGTCGCGCCTTTAACAGTTCATCGCCTCTTCTCTCACTCTTGGTTATCTCCATTTACGTAAAACTTGTACTTGGATGGATTCATAAAACCAACGGGCGATTCCCGATTCTAATTTCTCATAACCGGTCCTTAGTAAGCAGTTCCCGGTCCCATGTTGAAAACCACCTACCTGGATCATGCTTATCCTTAGATTTAGGATTTTTCTGACATTTTTCTCATTTCTTCCATTCTTGCATTGAGAACCGTTATAAGCACAAAAACCTTTATAAGCACAAAAACCTCCAACCTCGAGCAACACGATGCATATAAACATACATTTCAAAAGAAAATATTCAATTATTCTTAAACCAACTATATAAATACCAATTCAGTCCTAAATTTTTCGATTTAGCTAATTTTGTCGTAAAACTCTTGTGAAATTCCAATGTAATCTTTCTAGTCAATTCTTCGCTAGAATTGTTAATGTGTCAGTCTACTATTGCCGATCATCTTACGCAACACACCATCACATCGACTAATTTTGGCAAAAAAAAATGAAAATAAAAATTTCATGCAAAAGTATAAGACTAAACTAATAAAATTAAACAAATTTAAGACCAAACCGACATACGTAGAATAGGTTTAGGACCGATTGGACAATCTCTCAAATAAATCCACTTTTTTCTATGGACACTGTCCACCGGGCGAAATCCTCTCTTTATATTCTCTGAGGATATATCACTTGGAGTGCATAAATGACAATCGACCCCTTCAGGCCAGATAGCAACCAAAAGCCCATAGAGAAAACTAAGAACGATGGGGTTTCACCGACACATCATGCACTAAGAAACCATCGGAAGCTCGAAGTAGGAAAGTGCTCCAATCCCAAGCAAAAGGTGCTTTTTCACAGTAGTAATCAGCACACATTCTGTCGAACACCAAATTAAATGTGCTAAATCTTACTCTGGATCCACGGCGGCTAGACATCAACTGCGAACAGTCGGTCCTGAGTTGTTGGCTACAGGACCTGGGTCGTCTGCGTCTGATGATGGTTGGTCCCTTCTCGTCTATATATGTCAAACAACTATGATAAATCTTGTGAAGCTTTTTGCCAATCAAAAGCTCCCATGATAAATTAAATATAAACGGGACTATAGTCATATGTACACCTAATCATCCGAAATTAGGAGCTGAAACTTCAGACCGTCAAGAAAATAAAGATTCAAAAAGCCACATCCAGCATAAAAGATTTAGCAAAGTCGGAACAGATGAGCTCATCTATTTTTCCACAATGGAACGTCCAAAAGCGATGGCTTCTAACCGAGGGTGGACATAGAATGATAAAAACTATTGAGTCACATTAGCATAAACTTCTTTGGCGAGAAGATAATAACATCAACATTGACCAACAGTTGGGACCTAACAGTACATCTACCAATACCCCAAAAGTCTATGTAGTCAATCTCTATCACCCTTTCACCCCGAAACATTGTCTTCTGCTTCAAAACTCAGTATTCGCCCTCTCTTGAGCAAAATATAGTTGCCTATTCAAGGGGCATCAGTCAAGCATCTGAAAAACTAGAAAACATAAAAGTGAGGTAAAACTCTCTTCATTACCACCAATTCAGAATAATCCAAAACCCAACAAACCTTTTTCTTGTTGTTTTTGTGATAATTTCTGAAGCATGAATGATGCCTGATGACCAACTATAGCTGCACAGCCGAAGTCTGATCTAACAGAAGATTAACAGGTTCATTCCCAGTCAAGTTGCTGAACATTACTTACAACTTCCAAGTTAAGTGGCCATTAGTATAAACTGTTTCTACATCCCTTCTTTGGCAGTAGATCCACTAGCATTATTGGACTACCGCTGTTTGCTCAAAGCCCTCGGCGACCTCCTTACAGGTAAGGTCTCTAACATAGAATTTTTAGGCATACGCTTCCTTACATCAGCATCAGCACTTTTGTTCTCCACAGTATCTCTGAGCTCATCAATATCTAAAGCTGCAGGATCGAGTTCAAGAGATCCGGCAGGAACACCTCGTCTTTCATTCCCAGACATCCTGAATGATGGAACTCGATGAGAAAATCTGAACAAATCACATGGAGCTATTTCAAATGAGACATCTGCATCTTTATGTGCATCTACTCGCTGAAACAAGCAAACAAAGCCTTTCACCTTGCTCAAATACACAACCTTAATGCCACAGTCCTTGACAAAATCTGAGAGGATCTCCACATATTCATACTTGCAAGGAAGATGTTTCTCTGGTTCGGAGCTCCATTTTATATCCCAGTTCTTAAAAAGGGCCCAGATCTCCCCTTTTCTGGGATATACCATGAAAGAGCCTCTACGACCACCCTTAAGGCACTCTATCTGGTGAGAGAACATGAGATCATCTTCCAAGTCTTCCGTGTGCCCAGTTCTGTACTTGCCACAAGCAACAGGCAACTCATTCTCACACCAATCAATCTCATCTTCATCATCTGGATCAGCCTCTAGCCAAGTGATTTGCACCTTGAAACCGGGAGAAAACACTTTCTTTATCCGAGCATAAAATCTCGGCATGCCATCTAGTGTATCATACAATGCCCATAATTGATTAACAGCAAAACAGGTTTGCGCTTTATCCTTCTCGAAATCACTAAACTCTGGATCAGGGCAGACGACTATGTGAGGTTCCTGCCCATCGAAACCAGAACTACTGTTAGATTTAGATTTTTCATTATGCTCATCTGCAGAAACTGCTTCCCCGCTGTTCTCTTCAGGCTTCATTTTCCCAGAATCCTTCCCAGATAAGCTTTCTTTCTGATGAAGATCTTTTACATTCTTAATGTCTTTATTAACGCCATTTTCAGGATTAGAAAAAGTTGAGTAATCACTACTGGAGCCTTCAACAGACCCTTCATTTTTCTTAGCTTCCACAGAATCCGACGACCCATTGGCTCTTGACCTTTTTGACGGGTTAACAAAGTCGTCGTCACTAATTGAATTGTCATTGTACGACACACGTTGCTTTAGGCGAGAAGACTTCCTGGAGGGAGGTTGCTTTTGCTGAGATCTCATAGCTCCATTGAGCTCAGAATTTGACTGGGAAGGATTAATTCCATCTTCTGAAGTGCCAGCATGTCCAACAGTGTCATTCCTACTCACATTCTCAGAAGTCCCAACAAATTCAACACCAGAAATCCCACCTCTCATCCTGCCAATGGTACTCTGAGAACCCACTCCTGTTGGTCTTGCTGCATTACCGTATGGAATTCTATCTTCTTTCATTCCAGCTCCCTTGTCAACAGACTCATTGCCCACCTTAGCTCTTGAACTGCCAGCAACCTCATCGTGCTCCTTTTGTTTAGTTACCGGAACAAATCCTGAAAACCTGTCCTCAAACTGCATAGGAGGAGGAACTCCGTTATTAGCCTGAGGAGTTGTATTTGAGAACCCAAAATTTGAAAAATCCGGCTGGTTGGCAAAATTACTCCACTGTGGTCCAGGTGCCATGCCTTGAGTACTGAAGTCATAGGCAATAAAGGGTTTCTTGCAAGTCTGACAACGCAAAGCTTTATTCACAAATTGCTTATAGTATTGATACCTTATATTACAGAAGGGGCAGCTGGTCCAGAAAGTCTGCTGCTGCCCCTGCTGTTCAGCATTTGAACTTGGAAATCGTGAATTCAGATGGCTCTCTGATTTGTTTTGAGTTCCGTTTTTTCTCCTGACACCAGTATACCGAGTTGGTTGATGAGCTGGAGGCTTCTGTGGCTGCACTGGATTCCTAAACTTACTGTCATATAATTTTCGCTGCAACTGGTCTGTTAACATCCTATTCGCTTCAACAATCAGCTTGAAAGCAGCCTCAGCACCAGTAAATTTATTTTTATCTGGATGAAGTAACAAAGCAAACTTTCTGTACTGCTTCTTGATAGTCATATCATCAGCAGACTTTTCAATCTGTAGGATTGCATACCAATCATGCTCAGATCCACAAACTTTAGTCTGAGCAGAACAATGAATCTCACAAACAGCCAGCATTTGGGATAGGTTCTCAAGCTCTGGGAAAAGTCGCTGGGCCTTCTGTACAAGGCGCAAGGCCCCTGCAAAGTCATTGTTTTGCATCCGCACTTCTGCAATTTCCTTTGCCCTGACAGCCTCCTCTTTGTTGCACTCCATTAGTTTGTTGCCAATGTATAAAGTCAGGCAGTAAATATCAATCAAAAGTTCATCAACAGGTACCAATTTCACCTGCAGAATGAAAAATAAAACAATTGAATCCACCTACCTAGTCGTAAAGATTCGCATTGGACATCTCTGATGTGAACAAGGACAAAACTTTCAGCAAGCTAAACAACACACGAGATAAAAAGTGCATTACCTTTGTAACTCAAAAAGGCAAAAACGCATGCCAGAAGCAAAGACTGATGGCAAACAAATGATACTAAGGGCCTAAGGCATTGGACCCTCCATGGATCCAGTCAGCCACATTCTCACGAACAATCCCCAAACTGATTCAAGCGAAGGACCTGAAAAATAACCGCCGTCGGATAAATCGGATCCAGAACACAGACGCAAAGGTAAAACATGCGAAGAATCTAGATTGGAGATGCTGCATACAGTCCAGCAGCACGCATGAACACACAATCTTCTCACCAAGAAAATGTCCCCGCACGGATCTGAGCAATTTCGACCCCGACCGTAAAAGGCCCCCCCCTTCCCGAACTCTGAGCAAGCAAAACCATAATACGCGTAAATGGTCTTCCGGGATTGCATGACAGGTGAAGAAAACAAGCACGAATTGCCAAACAGGACATAAACAGGAAATCTCCCACTCCAGTCAAAAACCTTTCGCAAGCCCGTATACCTCCGCAGACCTCACTCTATCAGAAACAACCTCCAAATCCAAACAACTTTCAAATTCAAATGCCACATCGAGCGAACGCCCGGAACCACAGAGCAAGCTCGCGGCGGACCACCGCAACGCCCCGAACGCGAACAAAACAAGCCCATGCAAAGCCAATGTCCCTCTCCACAGTCGCCACCAGAACAGACACAGACACAGACACAGACACAGACACGCGCACGCACAAACACGGAAGTCGACGAAACCGCAAGCAACACCATCTCGCATTCGGCACCCGAGAACGAACCTGCCCTCGGCAATCGGAACAGCGAAACATTTTCAAATCATGCAGAAGATTCGAGGTGATGGCGGGCCGGAAACCCTAAGAACCCGAAACAAGCAGAAATCGCGGGTCGGAGGATGACGGGAGGGAGGGAGGGAGGGAGAGAGAGAGAGGACTTACCAGATTTAGGGAGATTCCATATCAGAGAGAGAGAGCGGGGGGGTGAGGGAGAGAGAGAGAAGGAGAGCTTCTGTGTGTATTTCAGAGAGGGAGGGAGGGAGGGAAGGAGGGGAAATTTGGGTGGGAAAAATGAAAAGGACAGAGGAGGGTCCCTGAGTTTGTGTGAAATTTTCTGGTTGCCTCCCCAATCTTTTGCTGCTCTTCTTCTTCCTCCCACTGCTCTCCCCTCTCTCTCTCTCTCTATGGTACCTTGGTGATGGAGATGATCTAGGGTTTTCCCAACTTTTTGTGTGAGTTGGAAGGACCTAGAAGAAATTTAAAAAGTTTGGGAGGTTGATCATTGGGTGGGTGCGGGCCGGGCCGGATCGATATGAAGAGCTAGTCACAAGCCCATTCCTAGATATCGGACCGGGCCAATGAATGATTGTCCCAGTCCGTTTGCAAGATTAAGAAGTTGCTAGACGTTCAAAATGAGTCGATGTGTGTAGTTTGGGGCCTAGAACCAATCCAGTCAAGTTGAGTCGAGCTCATGAAGTCGATTTATGTTTTCTTTTTTGTTTGGCGAGGAAAATTTATGCAATAGCCTCGATTTGGTAAGAAAAGGTACTTCTAAGCACATCAAAAAAGGTATACGGGTTGTCCAGTCTAATTTTGGAATTTATTGAGCATAGAGAACTGGATGTGTACAAAAGAGTCATCACTAATTTGTTTCGACATTTAAATCTATCGATATCAAATTTTCACTTAAGTTGTAGGAACGAAGTTATTGGAATGAGAATTGAGGCCCTATTGCCTTTCTCGATTCTCGTTTGGATAGTTGGAATGAAGTGGAATGAAATTAAAAGTGAGAATTCAATTAGGATGGTAACTTTCACCCACTCAAAGTGCATATCTACACTTCCTTATGATTAGGCTTAATTTGGTAGTTAGAATAAAATTCAGGATATTATAATTCATTTTATATTGTGTTTGGTTCAAAACCAAGACAGAATAAAGTCGGATATAAGAGGAATATAGTCTAAATATAAATATCCTATGGTAGAGATGGTATATAGGTGGGTAGGATTTTCAATATTTGGGGTATAAAAGCTATTTTTCTCAAATAATAACATTTTAAATAATAAAATCAAAAATAGTAATTAAATATAAATAATATTTGAACTTTAATATAAAAAAATTCAAAACTACAAAATATATATAAGTCGCGACCTTCGCCTCTGGTTAATGGATTACTAAGCTTATACTTAATTTGGGCTCTTCTCAGCCCGTACCAACCGCAACTTTCGAGTTTAATCAACGTGCAAAGTCAATTTATTCAGAAATCACTACTAAAATACTTTGGTGGGTCTATTAGTCACCTAGGTAATGTGTGAGAGAATACTTTACTTCTGTGAACCAGAGATATAATCATGGATACAGGGACTTGATTACGCTAGATTACTCTAACCCCCTTTCGATACCTCTTCCATTATTTTCAAAAAAAAAACATTTTGCATGCAGCTTGGATTAATTTTAAACTTAAGTACTAACATGTGAAGGGTTACCATGCGGGTGCGCAATCATTAAAGTAACAATCAATAATCAAGATATTAAATAAACTGCTAGAATATGGAAAGAATTTAAATACACTAATCAATTTCCCAAATATCTACAATATGTCAACTATAAATACATATCTAACCTAAACATGGTTTCAACAAAAAGAAAATAAACAACATAAACAAGGTTTCTAAATAATTATGCAATCCTAGTTAATTCTTTTTGAGTTTTTCTTTTTTTATGAAAATTAAACTATATACAATGCCTGTAATGCAAACCTTTAAGGCAACTAATTTAACTTGGCACGAAAATGCTATCTATATGACCTAATTCTAGTTACAATTAAATAAAGTAACATTATTCTAACATGACATGCAATTTTGACTAGACAAACCTAACATGCAATCATTAAAATGACATGGCATGGATGGTGATGTGGCGATGACATGGCAATGACACGACAAGCATGATGACGTGGCATAAATAACATGGCACGATGACATGAAATGATGACATGGCAAAATAAGATGACGTAACAAGATGACATGGCAAAATATGATAACACATGTATGTGCAACTAAATATGCACATGGTATTTTTTTATTTTTAATCAAAAAATTTGAAATTAATAAATAATGAAAATAAACTTTCTAAAGTGAAAAGTTCTCTAACTTGAATTAAGAAATAATCTAAGCTAAATCCTATTTTAACTTGGAAAACCTATCCTAAATCGCTAGATATTATCTAAACATGCAATGCTATTCAAGAATATCCTAATCTACCATGCCATGTCATCTTTTTTTGTATTTTTCCAAATAAGTAAATTCAAGCAATAAGATCAACACAAAAGCAAAGAATATATCCATAAAATTCAAACTTGGAAATATATAAACCGACACCCCGATCTTAGTGTCTAAAGATCAAGTTACCGATTTTCTAGTGCAATCCATAACCCGATAAATACCTAAAGATGGAATTATCGATTTCGTGCACGTTTCGAACTAGGAAATTTTCCTAATTTGGATAATCCCAATAATCTTAAATAATCAATTAGATTACGATAACATCAAAATAGGTAATAAAATATTCAAATAAAATTCGAACAGGATAATTACCTAATTCAAAGATTTGTTTCCAAAATGGGATCGACGGAGGGGCACTAGGGAGCGGTCCCGGTGGTACTCGGTTTGGTGGCCAACGAGCTCTCGATAGTTGCTTGAGCTTCTTGATGATGGCTCGGTTCCGTCTGTGGGAATCTTTGATTTGCTGGATTGTGGCTGCAGGGCTGCTGGCTGGGCATCGTCGATCGTGGTTTAGCAGCAACAACAGGTGCAGGCACAGTGGCAGTGGCGTTGACGAGCAAAGCGGCGGCAATCAGCGTCAAGTACTTCGGCGAAGCAGGAGCAGCTTCATCAACGCGACTAGCATTGAGAATTGGGGATGCAAGCAGAACGAAGCTGATAGAGGGCTCATTGACGGTACAGGTACAATCGACGGCATTAAGGCTCGTTGCTAATATTGCCGCGGGCTGGAGCTCGTCATTAGGGGCTTCTCGGTCGGCTGGAAGGGTAGCAACTCGTCGGTTGTGCTGGTTCTCCGTCGTTGAGCAACAAGCGATGTCAGAGGTGTCGCGGTCGTGAAGGGGTTCGGCTATGTGGCTCAGCCAAACTCCCACCTTCCCCCTTTTCTCTCCAAGTGTGTTTCAATGTGTTCTCTATTGTGACCTTAATTGTGTTTGACCTCTCTTGAATTTGAGAAATAAGAGTCCTTTTATAGTGGTAATCAGGTTTCTTATTCCCTAACCTTGATTATGGGCTTAACTCTTTAATCCTTGTGGGCTTATTTTAATCCATATTTAAGAAATAATGGGCTCTATTAACATTAAGTTTAAAGCTTTTTATCAGTTCCATTCATAATGGGGAAAATTCCAATTAAGGACTCCAAGTGGGGTCAAATTCTCAAAAAAGGGCTCAAAGTGAATATTGTGTCAAATAAGGGCCTAAAGTGCTCAATCAGTCTCAAATAAGGACCCGAAGTACTAAAAAAGTCTCAAACAAGGTCTTGGGTCCCTCGCCTGCCAAAATACCTGCCGGCCGACGAGAAAGTTACTGTTCCGACACCGGAACAGTAACTTTTTAATTTTTTTTAATTTTTTTTGTTTTTCCTTTTTTGTTTTTTTATTTTCCTTTTCCTTTTCTTCCTCCGCTGGGGCCGGCGGAGGTCGCCGGCCTCAGGCGAGGCTGCCCTCGCCGGTGTCGGGCAAGGGCCGCCCTCGCCTGGGCTGGGCGAGGTCGAACCTCGCCAGATCTAGCGAGGGCTCGACTGCGCCCGATGCCGGCGAGGGCGGCCCTCGCCTGACGGCAGCGAGGGCGGCCTCGCCTGAGGCCGACAACCTCTGCCGGCCCCGGCTATGACCGGCGGAGGAAGAAAAGAAAAAAAAAAGAAAAGGAAAAGGAAAATAAAAAAACAAAAAAGGAAAAACAAAAAAAATAATAAAAAAATTAAAAAGTTACTGTTCCGGTGTCGGAACAGTAACTTTCTCGTCGGCTGGCAGGTATTTTGGCCGGCGAGGGACTCAGGTCCTTGTTTGAGACTTTTTTAGCACTTCGGGTACTTATTTAAGACTAATTGAGCACTTCAGGCCCTTATTTGACACACAATATTCACTTTGGGCCCTTTTTTAAGAATTTGACCTCACTTGGGGTCCTTAATTGGAATTTTCCCATTCATAATGCAATTGTATGGGCTTAACCCAACTCATTAAGCTCCTAATCCCCTCTATTCATATTTTCGACCAACATAATTCCACGGGCTTGGCCAAATTTGATTCAATTAAGTTCAGGGCCTTTTAAATAAGTTCATACATCGCCGGTCCAATTCAAATGCAATTTTTGTGAGTTTATCATTACTAATGCAAATGCAATTAATTAATTTATTTTTGTGAAGGGGTTGAGGTTGATCCCTAATTTTCTATACAATAATTTCTTAGATGAATCGTCAATATTTGGGTGCCAACAATATAAAAAAAGAGAGGAAAATTAATAAAAATAAAAATGAAGTAAACAAGAGAGTCAAAGCACTGCACTTTTTGGAATCGCAAAGGTAATGATTATTTTCTTTCTCTTACTAGATTCTAAATTTGCTAACTAATCTACCTCGTTGATATTTCTTATCATAGTCGAACTGTGGCTCTGGGATGCCACAATGAGCTCTTTTGCTATTTAAGATTTACATCGTACAATAATTATAGATTTATCAATGGAGATTATCTCCATTTGTGCAATTGTGATTTTTTTAACATTGGATCGCGAGAGACTTTTACAATCTCCGTTTGTACATTTTCAAGTTCATTTAGATTGATATGTCATTTATGTCAAACAATGAATATGATAGAATACGAAAATATTCAACTTTATTGTTGAGATTTACTAAACGATTGATAAGATATAATAAAATCCCTGATTATGACAGTTTTGTTTCGGTTGGTTAGGAATGTTGCCTTGATATCGATCCATCTTACTGTACCAATGCAGAAGAAGGCTCTCTCTCTCTCTCTCCTTTCACCTTTTTTTACATTTAAGAATTAAAAATAAATAAATAAATAATGTGTGGTCCAGTTCGAGCGGTCTAGTTCCCTTCTATGGAAGAAAGAACCGGACCGAAAATCATCGATTTCAATTTTATGGAATTGAGAATCAGACCAGCACCTCCGGGAGCTGTCTAGAACTGGCCGATAGCTCTCAATTTAGTTGGTCCATCTTGCTCACCCCTAATGAGATTGGGGATGAGGCAGAGGAACTTGCCCTGCATTGAGTAATGGGCGGGGATGGGTCACTTCTAGTAATTATGGGGCATCACCAAAAAATGCTGCTTTGTGAGGGACGAACCCTTGACAATTCAGGTGTCTGGAACTCAAACTCGAAGTTTCTACAGTGATTTTTGTCGAGAAAATTCTTTATACTATTTTGAAGATGAGAATATAATCAAAGAATTTTACTATGTGCATTTGAGTATGCAAAACGAACAACTTTTACATACACGAGTCAGAGGTAAATAGTGTTAATACCAGGACTTCTAACGCATGAGAAGGCTTTTGACTATTCGGACAAAGAACAAGCTCTTGGATGTGAATTATTTCTAAGTCTAGAACGACCTCTAAAACAAGTTCTAGAACGAGGGTCCAATAAAACTTAGATGAACCAACAGAAGGTGAGCAACATGTAGATCATAAAGAACATCAATTTGCTTGGAAAAACCATCTTGTAGAAGGCGAACAAACCATATAAAGAGATTTTGTGAAAAGCATAGAAGTACCTTTTTGCAGAAGCAGTTCATGCTACAGATGAAGTCGAAGGTTCTAAAACGAGGCTTTACAATCCTAGTGGGTGTTAGGACCTTCCCAGAGACAAACCACCAAGGAAAAGCTAATGAGTTACTAAGCAAATACTTAGTGTAGACTCTCCCAAGTCTATACGAATTGCAACTTTGAGGTTTTTATTTTATCATTAAACATGTAAATCATTTCATTTTGGAGTCTCCCCTAATCCATTACGGGTCGGTTAGAAAGTATAATATGAGAGAACATTTTAACTTCTGCGAATAAGATATTTCATTAATATGGAATCTTGATTATGCTAGATAAAGCTAACGCCATTTTTTTTTGTAAGGAAGCTAACGCCATTTTAGTACTCTTTATTTCAAAAATATTTTATAAGCAATCTTGGTCAATTTTCATCATAATCCACTAACATATGATAAATGATCATGCAGGTACACAACCATGGATTTAACACTCAATAAATCAAAATAATAAAGTGCAAGAAAATATCAAACCTCAAAAATATAAAGTAAGCCAAGTCAAAGTCCCATCATAACGGGGTTCTTTACAAACCACTAATGAAAAATGTGAATGCTACACGATACATGAGCTAATTATTAACATGAAACCCATATTAACAATTGTTTTTGTATTTTTCTTTTTTCGACTAAACATGATAATAATTAAAATTTCCTAAGAGATGAACTATTAATTAAAAGAAATATGAACTATTCCTAATTTGACATGCAACTTGATTTTTTTTATGAATTTTTCTTTATAGATTAATAAACAAGAATTTATATCAAATCTGTATAATGTATAACGCCCCCACCTCGGGGTCATAAACGTGACGTCCCGTTCATTATTATCTTTCTTTATACACAAGCGAAAATATAATTTCGGGACAATCATATTCAGAATAACAGCGGAATTTAGACAAGCAGTATCATAAGCAAACCTTATGTTTACAGTGCATGCAAACATGTTTTAACAAGCTTTTCAGGCCATGGCAAATAACATATATTTCACACGCACTATGAATAGCAAAACTCGGCTTGGGTGATCCTATCCCCTCTTCTTCGTCTTCTCGCTTCTAACTCTATCCACATCTCCTCCCCGCTTCCCGTCCGCATGGCCGATCTACACCCCACCCGTGGCATGCCCCGAGCTGACCTGCCTACACCACCAAAAGGTCCATTGAACCCACGTAGGGGTCCAACCCATTCTCCGTCAGTGTAGCCATGCCATGCTACATACGGGTGAGGCACCAAGTCTGTTAGACCCTCATCGATTGTCACATACGACGTGATCCGGCGGTAGGCACGGCCTTCTCTGGCATCTATCACGGTGAGCACTTCGGCTTTTATTTTCACGGGGTTGTCGAACCGGGTCGGGGGAGACGCCATTCTTCGGACCTGAAAAAGAAACAACGGAGGATGAGTTGGGAAGACTCAACAAGTAAACCTACTAATATTAAGCGAGGACGAGGGGATCGCCATTAGCATAAGTTGGCCCTTACCGCACCCGCATCGATGGCAGATCAATAGCAAAGTTCATACAAGAGAACATCAAGCATGGCCATAACATGTGCACCTTGCTATTCAAGTCTCGGTTTTATCTTCAAACAAACGTCAAACACGAAACATGATTAAATCGAGAAATGAACCGACTACAGCCAACCAAACGACCGAGAAACGGTCCAAGCAAACCGTGTCACAACATATCACAACTTCCTTTCCTGATATTAGGAAGTTTACTTACTCAACGACTAACAAAACTAGAGAATGAGTTAGAGACAGGCAAGCTCGGGTGATCTTCGGGCTTTTTCCTTGCTTGGCCGACTAATACGAGGCACATAAAGGCCAAACCGTGGGCTCTTGGGTGGAAATGAGGAGAAACACGGGCCAGTTTGGGACTTCTAGGGCGTGGGCTTCTCGGGGCAAAAATGTGAGAAAAACAAGAAATAAAAGGGAGAGGAAGGTGATGGAGAAGTTGGCGTGAGAAAGGAAAAGGGGGGTGTTATTTACAGAAGGCTTGGAAAACCCTAGAAAATCCTAGAATAAGCAATAATGGAAGGGTCTCTTAAGTCAAAAGTTATGATGACATGCATTAAATGCTCTTAATGACTAAGGTCAAAAGATAATGATGAAGGGTCAAGCTTATCCATGTCATTATTGGCCCTCTCTCTCTCTCTCCCTCTCGGCTTCTCTCTCTCTCTCTCTAGGCTAATCTCTTGAGCAAGCTCTCTCTCTCGGCTAATCTCTTGAGCGGGCTCTCTCTCTCGGCTACCATTTTCCTTGGCCGACTCTCCTCTTGGTTCTATCAATAATTGGTGTTCGAGGCATTAAATGTAAGGGACAACTCAGCTTATCTTCGTTAATGGCATGTCATGATGAAGAGACCTCCAAAGTTTAAGGTCATTAATTAGGCTTCTTGAACAAGCTTCATTCTTGGCCATTCATTTCCAAACTTAGCTTCAAGTCTTGAACTAGGAGTTATGATAGTCTAAAGGCCCTAAAACTTGGAGAACAAGTTGCATTATTGGTCTTTTCTCTCTCATCCTTGGCCACGAGTCATCTTACTAAGCGTGAATGATGGCCTTGGTTATCAAGATTCCATTATAGAATCATTCCAGAAGAACACATTTCAGCTTCTGCCACTATATGTAAAGCCTAATTTTCCCCTTCATATGACCTCCAATAAATGTGTAACATATCTCATTTGAAAGATCATAACATGTAAATTAAATCACCAGAAGACATCAAGTCGAAATTCCAACGTTCTCATATAGAAATTTATGAATCTTTGAAATCTGACAAAACCGGACAGCTTTGCACTGTTCACGAAATCGGACTTGAAAATATAGTAAATAGGCTCCGAAAATTCTCAAATTGGAATATGTCATAAACAAGGCCTTAACAAACATTTCTCATGAGGAAGAAAAAATCGAAATCTTTCTGTAAATACCATTTTTAGTAGCTCAAATACAGACTAAAAATAATTTACGGGAACATAATTCATGTTTCTCAAAGTAAGCTCTGTCCAGAATCCAAATCATCTCGAAAAATTCCCAAATTTATATAAAATATAGAAAAGGAAGTTCTCAACAACTTTTGTGAAAGGAAACTTTTTCAAAATCATCCCAGAAAAGCTTGTAGAAAATAAAGAAATGGTGAACATCACCGAAATACCCATTCTGGGCAGTTTTACACGGTCCGGAAATTAGGCTGTCGTACTACTCATATCAAGTCCAAAAATTCTAAAATTAAAGTATGTTAAACTTCAAGATGTTTGGAGAAACTTTCAAGAAGGAAGTATTTGGAAATTCGGATCACAAAGTCTCCACAAAAATAACAAAACGAAGGGGTACAAAGGATTCGAAATTGGGTTTTCCAAAACAAGAGTAAAAAAATTGGTTCCGATTGCAAAACCACCAAACTTAAACCATAACCATTTTCAGGGACTGAAATTGAGAATGTTACATAATGGCCTAAATTAAATTAATACATAATTTATATTAAATCCTAATCTGAATTAGGTAATTTCCTAAATTACTACATGAGTCCTTAAATATGGACATCTAAATTACGAAACCTAGGTGAATGCAGTCTAACCCTAGATGCAATGCAATTTTTTTTTTTTTGGATTTTTATAATATGAATGTTTCTCAACTATATAATATCTAAACCCTACATGATTGACGACATATTAAATATTCACCATGATCAAATAAGGAAACAAATTCATTGAGGATCCAATCTTCAATCCCAAAGATCAAATCCTCAATTATCAAACATATATGTGTATTGAATCAAATGAGGAAACTACCTATTCGGGAAATGCCTAAAACTTCAAACCCATTCGTGTTAGAATCCAATAATCTCAATATTCAATTAAGTAGAGTTTAGGTAATTACCTAAATTGGTACATCAACTCAAACAATGACTGAAGAGAGGGGTTTCAGGGCAATGGCGAAGCGACAAGCGTGATCAGCGAGGGAGCAGCAGCGAGGGGGGAAGCGGCAAGGAACTCCGGCCAACCTACAAAGAAGAGACGAAACTTGACAGGGGCCGGCTCGCGGCGGTTCCAGAGCTCAGGCTGCAGCGTCGGGCAGGTTGTGGAGCATGGCAGTGAGGGTGGCAGGCGACCGTGCTGCGACGGGACCAGTTGCTTGGCGCTGGGAAGACCTGCAGATAATAAACAACTAGGGTGCGACGGCGTGAACGGGCAGGGCCCGGCCTTTATTCGTAAAAATATACGACACAACATAAAAATTATATGCATAGTATCAATTTCGTATGATGCTTTCGCGTAAGCTCTATTCATACAATTGATAAGCAATTTGTGCCAGATTTTAACCCACATTTTCTTGAAATTGATCAATGTAATTTTTTTGTACTAAACATGGTAAAAAAGTTTGAATCATATTCATATTATATTAGGCTCTATCTATTTCGCGAAAAATGAATAATTTGAAAATATTTTTTGAAAAATAATCTCTTGTATCGCTTACGAAAATGTATGAATGAAATATATTTTCATTATCTATGAAAATATTTAGATATAAAATGCTATCGATAGTGAAAATATTTTCTATTGACTAATTATTTTAAAAGATACAAACAATCATTTTTCGGAAACTGTTTTTTAAATCATTTATTTTTCGCGAAACAAACGAAACCTTAATCTTAAATTACACATTCGATTTATATTTGACATGTTCTCTAGTTTGCTTATGTACGTCAAATTCCTTTTGATTGAATATAATTACATGGGTTACTGTTAATATCATCCGAAAAGTGATGACCCGGCATATTACTCATTGATAACTATTTTACTCCAAACTTATAATTATATAAAAAAAAAAAAAAGAAACTGCTCAAGCGCTTTACAAATTTCACTAGAAATGAGTATTCACAGAAAATTGTTCAAAAAGTCTTAAACCTATTGCATGTTTGCTAATTCAATCTTAATCTTTTTCACTTCTTGTCAATTGAGTCCATTCAACCAATTTTGATCGGCTAGAGCTGACGTGGACGCTGGTCGGCGGTTGATCATTCGGCCAACGTTGATGTAGCAATTTTTTTAATATATTTTTCAAATTTTTAATTAAATTTTTATTTATTTTTCTTTTTTCTTCTGGGCTTCTTCCCTCAAGCCAGTCCAGAGGTGAGGGTCAGCGAGGTAATCGACGTCGCTAACCTCTGGCAAAGCTCGCCCCCGTAGGCCACTAACGAGCCTCATCGTCGCTATCGCTTGGGTCTCCCTTGCCCAACGATGGCGAGGTTGAACCTCGCCGAGCCAAGGCGAGGCCAACCTCGCCATCATTTGGGTCTCCCTTGCCCAGCCAAGGCGAGGCTAGGGGCAGGTGAGGCTCGCCCTCAATAGTGGCGAAGCTCGTCCTCGCCGGCCCTTGCCTTTGGCCGATAGGGAAGAAGACTAAAAAAAATAAAAAAAATATATTAAAATATTGTTTTTTAAAAATTGCCATGTCAGCGTTGGTCGGACAGCCAGTGCTGGCCGGCGTCCACGTCATCTCCAGGTGGCCAAAATTAGCTAAATGGACTTATTTAGCAAGAAGTGAAAATGTTTATGATTGAATTGGCAAAAATGCAATATATTAATGACTTTTTAGACAATTTTCCTAAGTATTTCAAGTAAATATAGAAAAGGAAAAATGACACAAATAGTCCCTGAACTTTGGCTCAATGTGCAATTTAGTCCTTAAACTTTTAATTTGTTTAATGTAGTCCCTAAATTTTAACGCAATGTTCAATATGGTTCCTGAACTTTCAATTTATTCAATGTAGTCCTCGAATTTTTAGTACATGTCCAATATAGTCTCTAAACTTCATAAAAATATTCAATATATTCCTTCTATTAATTCAAGTTTAGGGACTATATTGTACATTTCATATCGTACAGGGACTAAATTGAACATGTACCAAAAAGTTCATGGACCACACTGAACAAATTGAAAGTTCAGGGACCACATTGAATATTAAGCTAAAGTTCAGGGATTACATTGAACAAATTAAAAGTTCAGGGATTAAATTACACATTGAGCCAAAGTTCAAGAACTGTTTGTGTCATTATCCCTATAGAGAATAATAATTACCACTTAACTATTTCACTTCGAGTGGAAAATGACACAAATGATCCCTCAACTTTGACCCAATGTGTAATGTGGTCCTTAAACTTTTAATTTGTTCAATATGGTATCTAAATATTAGCTCAAGGTGCAATGTGGTCCATAAACTTGAATTAGTTCGTAGACTAAATTGAACATGTATCAAAATTTTAGGACTATATTAAATAAATTAAAAGTTTAGGGATAATTTGTGTCATTATTCCTTTTCCAAGCTTGTTAATTAAAGCAAAAAACCACTCTGACACTTTTCGAAATCCTCCAAAGTTATTTTACAGGAAACTATGGAATGCATTCGCAAAAGGGGATGTAGCTCACATGGTAGAGCGCTCGCTTTGCATGCGAGAGGTACGGGGTTCGATACCCCGCATCTCCATCTTTTTCAGTTGAACCATCAACATCTGATTTCCCCTTATTTTTTATCTCCATCTTTTTCAGTTGAACCATCAACATCTGATTTCCCCTTATTTTTTATGTGCAGATTTCCTCAGAGTGACCCCAAAAATTTCCTTCGAACCAAGAAATCTTGAGCGAAATTTTGCGGCCAATTATCCCTAATTTAGCTATGGGTGGATGTTACGTTGTAATGATGTGTTCTGGTTTTTCTGATTGAGCTCTTTAGCCCCGGTTTGGTTGGTTTGAGCATGTAGCATCACTGCAAACATACTCTCAACCATATGGCTTTGCTTTTTCATATGCCTTGCCGGAGAAAGAATAATCATCCTTCATTTTGTGTTGAGAAAGATCGAAACTTCGGATAATTCCATCAGCAATTGGAGTAGAACAGTGACGAATGTTGATATAACCCTTTATGTTTTTTGTGTATATTTCCTCAGAGTGACCCAAAAATTTCCTTCGAACCAAGAAATCTTGAGCGAAATTTTGCAGCCAATTACCCATAATTTAGCTATGTGTGGATGTTATGCTGTAATGATGTGTTCTGGTTTTTCTGATTGAGCTCTTTAGCCCCGGTTTGGTTGGTTTGAGCATGTAGCATCACTGCAAACATACTCTCAACCATATGGCTTTGCTCTTTCATATGCCTTGCCGGAGAAAGAATAATCATCCTTCATTTTGTGTTGAGAAAGATCGAAACTTCGGATAATTCCATCAGCAATTGGAGTAGAACAGTGACGAATGTCGATACAACGGAAAAAATTTACTCTAACAGATGATACCATTTAAAATTAGATCAATTTTTTTTGGACCCCACAAAGCTAGAGCAATTTCGGCGGACAGTCGAATGTGGACATAATGTTGTCATCGCAGCATTGCCGTTCATGCAGCTGGTCAGAACTTGGCCAAAACTATCTCCCTCATGAACTCCTTGGGTGCTGTAAAACAGAAGGTATCAGTGTGGTTGTGATCACGTCCATCATGAATCAGATGCGTGCGGTCTATAGTTTTGATTTTAAGAGAGTTCTACACGTTGCAGCGATCTCGTAATGTTTATGTGAAGTGAAAGTGGGAAAGATGCATGGCTTAATCATATATTAACTACACAGGGATGCTTTCACCAATCCAAGAGGAACTTGGGATTTTCTTCTGGCAAATTCAGCAAAACCGAAAGACTAGAGATTGCCACATGACAAACCAGTTTGAAACAGAAATCAGCGGCCTACATGATGCTTTGATGCTGAAATGGATTGGTAACGCTTGTACTCAAATTCCAGTTTTGATCACACGAATGTCAGAGATTTGTCGACCGATCCTTCCTAACTCATAGCTTCATGCTATCAATTGGGTAAAGGAAAAGAAAGCAGACCCGACTACTACATGACTGACAAATTTTCAGTGAAGCAGAAGTTCGATTTTTGGTTATTCGGTGAAACTACGATTTCTTCTTGGTGAATTAGGCATGTCAAAATTTTCACCGTCTTTTTCTTACGACATCCGGGAAACAAAAGCAATATGCATCAGAGAGAGAAAAAATGCAAATTATGTGTGTACGTAGTTACAAGCAAAGAAAAAAAATCTGAAGATGTACCTTCTCCTCCAGTAAAGAGATCGAACTGGCCTATGGCCTGTCTGAGGAACATTTCAACTCCACTTACAATAATTGCTCCGGCAGCCTCGGCTTCCTTTAGAAGAGTCGTCTTTCTCGGTGTATACACCGCATCAAAAACGAGCTCGAAAACCCCCAAACTTGCCTAACAAACATAAAAGCGTCTTCAGCTACAACAAGCAAATTATGTCTTTTGTTGTTGAAGGGATTCACTTCAAGTATGGGACCTCGGAAACTGGTATTCGGTCCTTGTTTGGATGCATTCCGATAGGCGTTGCATTAGCAAGAATTGACCCTTTCTCCGGCTGGAAGTAAGGTAAATCACTGTAAGGCCTAGCATCGCCGGATACAGCATGAGCAAGTATCTTTGCCCTTTCTATTAACATGAAGTATCCCGGTATTAGGTGGAAAGTATTTAATATCCAATTCCAGAACAATTATTATTGAACAATCACAAGTCACTTCATGCTAAATAATTCCTAATTGACATACCAAAATCGATGTCGAAAATGACGATCCGAGCTCCTCTGGTTTTAGCACCGAAAGCCAAAGCTCTTCCTGCACCTCCAGCACCAACTAGCACAAACTCTTTACCAGCCAGGGGAGAAACCAAAGATTGTTTTCCATTAATGCATTGACATTCTGCAAGAACTCGATGAGTGTCTACCGATAAGTCAATTTTCTTGAACTGTGAAGTTTATCACTATTCAACAGGCATAAGCAATAAGAAATAATGCATCTTGACCCCTCCTTAAGAAGGCTTCATTTGATACGTGCTGAAAATTTAAGTACCTTGCAGAGCATCTTCTATGGCAGTTACTGAAGCCTCACAATCTGTGTTATAGCCAATTAATTTCCCATCACTAGGCCTCCTTACTATAGTGTTAACAGCACCTATGGACTGATGAGAGATATAATAATGTGGGGGATAGTCAATACATCAACATGCTTGAATCGTGATTAAGGCCACACATCAGGAAGAGAGAATCAATCAAAATATATCAGGGTAAATAAACCTGGAGATTTACAGCAATTGCAGTGTAGTCATATGAGATAAAATGAATGAATGTCTGTAGCTTACTTGCTTAAAAGAAGTAAGAAGTGCGAGAGGGGCTCTAATTGTGTGGTATGAGCATGCAGATTGCAGTTATTGCGGATAGAAGTTTTCAGGCTCATTTGTTGCTAAAAGTTGGATAAAATTTAAGAATGATAAAACAACCTGGTGACTATGAAATGTTTTCCTTTTAAGGATTTGGATTATCGTCAAAACAAACATGTTATTTTCTTTCATGAGAGGGGTGAAAAACAAAAATGATCTAACATGTGTAGATCTGCTATGAGCTGAACAAGTTTAGAGATGGAAAGAACCAGAAAATCATGTCACGGAAAATGGGCAATAGGAAGCGAAGCTCACCTGAGCAAGTGGATTTACTTCATCACAAAACTGAATGACAGCTTCTTTGTATGGAAATCCCACACTGCAGTTCAAAACTAAGAGAATTTCATGTCTAGATCAAAAAGAAAGAACTCAAATAGACACTTTAATTCCGGCCACAATAAAAAACGTCTCTGTAATTATATAGACAAATTTCACCTAAATGAGGTCAGCACAGTGAAGTAAACTCGAGAGATCAGAAGTCAGGACTAAAAAATGAGTAGATATGCATTATTTGACTTCTTGCAAGCTGTTGTACTGGAAAAAGGATAAAAATGAAACGAACTTGTTCAAAGAGATGGGAAAGTGTAGGTGGAGACTAGCCAGATTGCAGGAGATGGAGTGAAGCTTGTTTGTGTTTATAATATGCTACATAGGAGTCAGTTGAGTAAGAGACTATGACGTACCGACATAATCAATGAGCAAGAAATTAAATGTGCTAGAAACACAATTTTAAAGAATGAGACACTAGCAGCACCTGGAAGCATAAAGCAGTACAAAATGATTAATGCATGTTAAGTGCACGAACATACCTAAAACCAGCAAAGTCAGGGGTGGAGTACACTTCAAAGAATTCTTTAAGATTGTCGACAAACATCGGAACATAAAGTCCATTGATATTCATTTGTCTGAACGTAGGGTTATGCAAAATCGGACCTTTGCTGTGGCCAACCGGTTTTGAGATGAGGCCGAAAACTTTCGTATTTGAATCGATGTACTCAACTCTGTATGCTTTTCTTAGGCTTTCCAAAGTAGGAAGACCAGGAACCGCCTTTCCTTCTATCGAGCCATAGACTAAAGTACCACCAAATTTGGGACTCAACAATTGGCTGATCAGACCTCTTTCTCCAACAGAGTATGCAACTACTGGCATCTGCATGTAGCAACAAGAACTTTTTTACGACTCGACTTGAAATCTGCTGTAATTATGTGTGAATCGAACCAAGAATCTGGCTTTTTTGGCTGCTTATCCACAAAAAGGAATAAGTTAACTTCAGTAAATTCTCATGGGGTTCGTACCTGGCTATAAGACAGTAAATCAAAAAGTCTGGTCAGTTCTGTGATATTACTAGCTCTAGTGACAACTTTGATAATATCTGCACCAGTGGCTTGCATATGTGCAGCAAGATTGCTAAGTTCTTCTTTCGAAGGGGTCATGCCATCCAAAAAGCAAGAAACTATCACTTTGGTACCTCCACAATGAAATCTATTCTGCTTACTCATAAGTTCAGAGGCAACCTGAAGATTTATAACACAAATTCAGATGAATTGTCAAGTCGATCGATTGGTAATGGACATAAAATTGGAGTGCTTTTCAAGAGTTATTTTTCCTGTCATTACACCAAAATGTTCGTAAGTGCCATTCAAGAGAAGTAATTTTAAAAATTGTTCATGGAATACTATTTGATACCTTGAGCTCGAAATCAACATAATCAGCACCTAATTTCAGAGCAGAATGAAGTGCTTCCAACCGGGCCATTTCATCGCCTTCATAGAGCCCCCCCTCGCATTTAGGCCTAGGGGGATAAGTTCATGTTAGGTAGACTTCAGTATTACCTCGTTTGAGATTCATACATTCCTCACATAATACTTGTTCAACCGTTTCATCAATTGTGAAAGGAGAGGTAGCCAGGTTGCAGAACTATTTCATTGTTTTCTCTACCCTTTCTGCTCCAAACATTTGCAAATCATCCACAAGATTTTCCTTTTTGACTGGCATCATTTGCAGATTTAAAGAAAGTTAATTGGCCTATGGAAACAGCAGGGGACTAATCTTTTGACTTATGCATATTTATTGATTATGCCGGTGCCAACAAGCGTATACTGGTTTCTGCAACAGATGACTACAATAGCTGAATTACAAGATATGAGAAGTTCTCCTTTCTGACTAACATGATTTTAAATACTCTCGATGAAAAAAATCCATCGGAAGTACTAGACCTCATAGAAGTGCAGTAGTCCCATGCTTTTCCAAAAAAAGTGCAGTAAAGTCCTTTCCTTGTGGATTGGCTAACTGGCAGCCGCAGAATTGCCTAGCTGGCGGCCTGAGTTAAGAGAAAGGAGAAGCGACAACCCGAAAGACTTTATTTCACTTTTCTGGAAATTTGTAGGACTTAAATGAACCAATTGAGCAGTTTATGCTAGGATGCCTTTAGGTCCATCGGCGCATGAAATGCTTGAAAGTCTATATGTTAAGCTCATGTGATGCATAAAACCTGGCATTAGCGGAAACATATGTACCTGTAAACAATGATAATCGGCAATGGTTTGCTCTTGAGGATGATTTCAAGGTCCTGGTGAGCCTGAAAGTGCTTGATACAATCCAGCCTGACCTCGACTACACCGGCACCTTGTGCTTTTGCCTCGTGCATTTCATCAATCACATGGTCAACAGATTCACCCATTATAGGTGCACAAACCATGGTCGGACTATCACTTGACAGAGGGAGACTACCCATTTTGGTTAATTAATCAAGAGTACCAAACTCCGGCCGCCGATGCCGAAATGAGAATGCTACTCCAGGAAATCAGGAAATGCTGGACAGATGCAAGGGAATGAGGATTATCGGTTGTACATCAAAGGTTGCAACTTTGTTCACAAAATGACCCTTTTCAAGGTAGAAGCAAAATCAGACCGGACCTTTTCTCATGCAAATACTACCTCCACCACATGGATTCAAAAGGTGCGTACGCACAAACATATATAGAGACAAATTGCGTCTTCTTTTCTTTCAATGGCAAGAAAGTTCGTCTAGGTAGGTAAATCCGGGGCTCATTAAATGCCTGACCAAATAAGAAGCGAGCCAAAATCTGGGGGGACATAACAAATGGATTAGTTCAGTGACACAGAAGGTATCTGCAGATAAGGTTTGTTGGGGGGGCCTTATAGCAGATGTCACAAGATTAAACATTAAGAAAGAGGAATTGAATTTAAATATGAAGAAAGCTACAAAAGCGGAAATATGACAATATCTTGGACCTTGTGGGACTGTGAATGGACACAACAGAACATAAATCAGCCAAGTCAGTGCAGTGGGATCGGACCGAGAATATTACGAAAGAATCGGCATCAGTTTTTCTCTACTTCGTCATCTAGTACTATATGCATTGTTTTGTTTCAGTTTTCTCCTAAATGGGTCAACCTTATCGTTGAAAATCGCATTCCTCATGCTCTTCCCAAGCTCCGAATTGGGATGGCATCTGAAAGATGCGGCATCCAATGCCGCTACACCGAACTCAATACCATAGATAGAGCCATCCTACGATCAAAACGTCGCCATTTGGTCCCCTACACAATTGTTTAAAGACAAAAAGCAAGTCCCAGAACTTGGAAAGACCTACTTGTCGAGTTGATGACAAAATGTCTTATTTAGTTAATGACAAAACTTCTTGTTTTTTTAGTCAACATGTTGAATGGCAACGGATAAAGACAGTTTCTAGATCAAGTTTTTGGTTGGTGATGATCAAAAGGAAGTTGCTCGGTGTTAGCGGGGTTGGTGTGACGTGACATGTTAGTGGGTGGGACTTGGAGGATTATCTCTCCACGTCATTCTTGCCTGTAATGTTCCCACCCCCAATAGAATATATCAGCCCTGTTATACGAATGTCGTGATGGACAGGATCGATACATGACAAAATTACGTGAGATTTGATATTTGTATTGTGCAAGGATTTGAGCATGTCTTGAAAAGGCTTTATCTCAATCTTCGTCCAAATCTTAAAATCACTGGAATGTAAAATTTTTAGAGAGTATTTTCTCTCGTTATGAAATATAAAGATAGATAGAGAAATTGGGGCTGCAAAGCGTACGATCACAAAGGAACTCGTAGGAATGTAAGTTCCCTTCCCTGGATAAGGTGAACTCTTAATTGAAACCCCACAGATCTAAAAAATTAATGGATAGGATTTGGTGGATTCTCTCTCTACGTCATTCTAGCCCGTCATGTTCCCGCCCCAACACAATATATCAGCTCTGTTATGTGAATACCATGACGGACGAAAGCCTGTCGCGTTGCACGACAAGATTGTGCGAAGATTTGATGATTGTATCTTGTCTCTCGATTGACGATTTGAACTGTTCAACTATGGAAAGATGGGGTTGGGGGAAGTGGATTTCTATCACGGCTCGACTTCGATTCGCCCGTTCCTTCCGTGCTGCTGACGAGCCACCGAAAAGACTTTGTCCTTTGCTAAGTGCCAATCGGGTTTGGAGTGATGTCACCGTCGCATGTTTGGCCGCTAGTACGCGGCTTTCCTAAGCGATGCACTTGATTGGTGGAGGCGTTGAAATTTAAGGGATTGGAATTGGAAAAGGAGGAGACACTTTCCATGGGTGTTGTTTGATATAGCCGCAAATGATGACCAAGGATGCGTTTGTTTGGACTTCAATGAAAGCGAAGAAATACCCGTTGATATTTAGAGTTTCGTTCAAAATTTAGAAAATTATAAAAAAAAATTATATGTGAATTTATATATCAACTTTTCGAGTGCTGTGAAAAATTTGAGAAGTTTGGGATTTTAAAAGTCAAAGTGCGTGAACCGCATAATTTACATTAAACAAAAAGTGAAATATAAAAGTCGTTTCAAATATATGCTCTTAAATTTTTTTTTTTGGAAAAGGAGTGTTTCCCTATTTAGAATAGAGAAAATTAAGGGAGAGAGAAATTCCATCTTCGTAGGGAAAAAATTGAATATATTAACATTGAAAGTTTAAAGCTATTGCCCTCATCGGCCATCGAGCCAAGCTGGGCAAGGGCATCCAAGCCCTCACCTGCGGCCGTCAAGGGCTTGAGACCCTCACCGGCCACAGTTAAAAAAGAGAAGAAAAGGAAAAAAAAAAGTGAAAAAAAGAAAAAAGAGAAAAAAAATTTGAAAAAAAATTATTAAAAATTATCCATGCCAACAATGACTCTACCACATAGGACGACCGAAGTCCACGTCAGTAATTTCAGTCAAAATTGGCCAAATGAGCTTAATTAGCAAAATATGTAAAAATGTTTAAACCTCAATTGGTACAATCAAAGATTTAAGACTAAATTGACAAAAACGCACTATATTTAAGACTTTTTTGGTAATTTTCCCAATTAATGACTAGATAGGAAGCATTTATCTCTTGATATGTTCGTCTATAACTTGCACAAACAAGATCTCAAAACCTCGGATAAGATTAAGCTTTTCACCTTAAGCGAAACGCTTATGTAACAATTACCATTTTGAGTGTTTAAAATAAATGAAATTCACAAAATAAACTTAAAACTAGTTCACTCGGTAAAATCATTTCGATAGCACTCTTTAGTAGTGCTTTTATCTCAATCAATAAACAAAAAAATGGGTTTTATTATTTCGCTTTATTAATGATGTTTATCAAATGCTATCCTTTCTTGCATGGAAAATCAAGAAATATCTATGCCTAAAAAAACCAGGAACTATCAATCAAATTTCTTAATTAGGTCTGAATTTGGAGTGCCTCTGAATGTGCGTCCCAAACGTGATTTCTTTTAGGGTTAATACCACGAAAAACCCCAAACTGGTACACTTGTGACAAATTTACCCAAAACTATTTTTTTTACCACAAAAAACCCTAAACTGGTACACTTGTGACAATTTTACCCCGAACTATTTTTTTGACCATCAAAAACCTCACACTGGTATACTTGTGACAATTTTACCCCCGAACTAATTTTTTGGCCATCAAAAACCCCAAACTGGTACACCTGTGATAAATTTACCCTACATTAATTTCCGTTAAATTTTACTATCAAATTGCTAAGTTTAATAACACGTGGTAATTGACATGTGTACCGATTTTGGGTTTTACCCCTCTGTTTGTCACAAGTTTACCAATTTGTGATTTTTTGTGATATTAATATAATTTAACGGACACTAACAGAGGGTAAATTTATCACAAATATACCAGTTTGGGGTTTTTAGTGGTCAAAAAATTAGTTCGGGGGTAAAATTGTCACAAGTGTACCAGTGTGGGGTTTTTGGTGGTCAAAGAAATAGTTCGGGGTAAAATTGTCACAAGTGTACCAGTTTGGGGTTTTTGGTGGTCAAAAAAATAGTTCGGGGTAAATTTGTCACAGGTGTATCAGTTTAGGGTTTTTTGTGGTCAAAAAAATAGTTCGGGGTAAAATTGTCACAGGTGTACCAGTTTAGGGTTTTTCGTGGTATTAACCCTTTCTTTTAAGGCCCGTTTATCTCGCGAAAAATGAGTGATTTGGAAAATATTTTGAGAAAAATGATGGCTTATATCGTTTAAAAAAATTAGTCAATAGAAAATGTTTTCATTATCAATAATAATCTATACCTAACTATTTTCGTGAGCGATGAAAAAATTTTCCATTCATTTATTTGTGAGCAATACAAGCGATTATTTTTCGAAAAATGTTTTATAAATTTTTTATTTTTCGTGAAACAAATGCACCCTTTGTTTCGGATCAATTCCACCTTTTTCCTCCCACCTTCCAGGAAAGAGGAAAATTACAAGATTGACTCCCCCACCCCCCCAACCCATAGAGACGGGCCAGTATGTACACGCAGGACTGTTTTGTGGTTTTCCAATGATAACATTGGTAGAGAAGTTCAATTGAGTTTCTTCTGCATTTCCGCTTCTTCTGTAATCTTCTCCAAACCAAGTTGTCAATTTCTTACGCGCATATCATGTGTAGTTAGGTGAAGCGCCTTCTTCCACCTACCCAATTAGTAGGTGATGAAAGCTCTGAGTTCCAAATGGTTTTGTCCCTTAGTTTGGGCAACCCAAATGTCCTAGTATTAGTGCATACCAAATCTGGTTACTAATGTTAACATTCATGTAATTAAACTGTGACATCTACCTCAATTTAAAATCATGAGAAAAAGGGCAAATTTTGATATCACCTACCTACTTTTGGATAGCGTAGATCCCACATTTAAAAAGGTTGCGTCGTATCCGCTCAACTTGTAGTCTGTTGTAGCGGCTAATTCGTGCATCGAATTACATTGTTGTCTTGCCATACACGACATTTTAAGGGGGAAAGTCCAACTTTTTCTACATTTGTATACAATATCCTTTTTAACCCCGCTTCAAATAAAGGGAAAGAGATAAAGTACGCTCGAAATCCTAAAACTTATCCCGAATGTGTAATTAAGTCTTAAAATTTTTAAAATCCCAATACTTATTAAATTGATGAATCAAGTTTATCCGTTAAGTTTGTCAAATTTGGCTAACAAAAAATGTCGACGGGGCTTTTTTTTTTTCCTGACCGGTAACGTTAACTCAAGTGAACCAACGGGCCAAAACGGCTTTGTTTTGGGCAAATCACCGCCAATTCCCATGGAGCTCATAATCGGGTCGAAACATCCATCTCGCTCGACCTGACTTTGATCAGCCCCTATCAACTCCGTCAAGACCTATCGAGACAACCCAACCTCTCTCAGCACGGCCGTGACGTGTCTCGCACCCTATCATCTCCGTCAAGGCCTATCAAGACAACCTACCCTCTCTCAGGGTGGTCGCGAGGCGTCTCACAAGCAGTACTTGATCCCTCACTACTTTGTGTAGCAGCCCCGTCATCGTCAATGCCCTCTCTCTCTCTCTCTCTCTCTCTCTCGGTTGGCCAAGGTCGCTCAACCTCAAATTGCAAGTCGTGCGACCTCAAATCTGAGGTTTCATGCTCACTCCGTAGCTCAACCTCAAATTGGAGTCTATTTGGGCATGGTTACATGCGGTACGATTTTAATAGTTGGGAACGAGTATGGTGGTGGTCGCGACCGGTCCGGTGGTGGTGGTCGAGTCTTATGATGCTAGGTGGTGGTGGGGGATGAGTTTGGAGGTGGTTAAGTACGAAGTTGGCTATAGGGCCTACATTACGTCGCGGGGGAGGCAGTGTTCGGTTCCATAGTGATTGTCTTCAAGCGCGGGGATAACTGGCAAGGCCGTAGGAAGTAGTGCTGTTTGAGTCCGGCGACAGCTGTTCGAGGCGATGGCGGCCGGCCGGCGACCACAGACAGCTGTAATTGTGTTGTTTTCTCCATGAGAGAGAGAACCCGATAGCATGCCTTTTTTTGTAAAATTTTTAGCTTTTTTGTTTTATGGGTTATTACCGATAAACTCCCAAGGTGACGACACATTCACCCTAGATTATTTTTCATCTCACAAAAAATCTGAAATCGGAACCCACGTGGCACATTTACCGCTAACTAATTATCGTCGCACAAAAAATTTACCAAAATCAGAAACTTCTGTCTTATCACGCCAGTCACCTAAGATAATAAAGAGCAGCGTAAATGCATTTGTTATCAACAACAAGATGGAACGAAAAATAAGATAAGACTTCGCAAATCATGCCCACTTTTCACCATATATATCAACATTCAACAACAAAAATCAGGACGTGTATACATCCATATCCCGATCCCGTGTGGATTACATCCAATGCACGACTGATCTCCCACAATACCAGAATAACGATTAGTATTGAGGCTCACCTAAAACTTGCAGAAGACCTTATAATCATCAGATCCGAAGTACAAATTGCGCGTTTCACGACTCTCGGTCGTCATCAATTATTATAGTAAGACATACAGTTCAATTGGAACTTACCTGAATGCAGAACTCCGAACTCGGATATCATCTGATCAGGCAAGTGGTTCTACTGAAAGAGCAATACAGAAAATATGGAACGAATAGTTGAACAGAGGATATAATTCTGATGAAAAAGAAGAATGTTCTTTAAACAGCTGTTGTTTTTGCCCCGCGATGGGCTTTGCCAAACTCTCACTTCTCCATGTCTTTGGGTCCATAAAACCATAAATAGACAGACTGACTGAATAAAGACCAGCAAATGAATTTACACTGATGGATGAGATACATGAGACCAAACTGGAAAAATTTACCATCTAGGACCACTGTAAGCACCCCTCGGACCAGCCAACCGTACTGGCCGACCACCACAGAGAGGCACTGCATAAGTTCTGCCATGGTAACGATCAACGCCATTAAAAGGGTATGGATTGATAGGATAGTTGTTCGGGGGGATTTGCATCCCGTAGTATCCGGACGATCTCGCTGAGAACGGGGGCCCCATTTGATACCTATGCGTATCCGCCGCGTGCCTATTGTAGGGCTGTGTCGAGTGATGACTGCCATTGGAGGGTTCCTTTGGAGTCTGTGGTTTCAGAGGTACCCTCTTACGCTTCTTTCCACCCTTCTTTTTTGGCTGACGGCTTGAACTGGCAGCTGAAGTTGGAGCAGTCGAGGCGGTGACCGTAGGGAGGGCATCACCACATGAGGTGGCAACATGATCAGAGGTGGCTTGTGCTGGCGGTTCCTCCTTTTTGTCCTGCTGTGTCAATACATGCTGTGATCCTGCAGAACGATCAGCTTCGGATTCTCTCAGTTTACCTTCTACCTCAGCCTTCTGCTTTTCCAGCTCTTTGATATAGGCTTCGAAATCCTTGTGCGAGAACTCTGACTCAAGCCTGTATATCGCTATCCATTTCATTGCAGTTTTTGTAGCAGTTAACTTTTTGTTAATAGCCTCAATCTGTAAGCAAAACTAGTATGAGGACCTTAGGAAAGGGTGCTAGCTGAATATGGAGATCGAGTTAAAGCATTATTTCTCATGGCAACATTTACCTGATTCCTAGGCGAGCTGTTTTGTTTCTTGGATATTGCATCTGCTCTTTTCTCCCAATATGCCAAATAGTCAGTGACGAGAGACACTAGAGGGAACTTGTCCTCCATCTTCAGCGCATTAATGTACTTAATAGCGTCGATCCAATGCTTCTTTTCAATAAGGTTTCTGATAAAACCTGGCAAAAAGAAGCAGAGAAACAAGGAAAACACGGTCAGATGAAAAGAAGCTGCGAATAAATGATTCTTTGAAGCAAAAATATCATAAATATAAGACCAGCTGAGCAATTAACTCTTTGAAAACTGTACTGTGGGTTCTAACAAGAGACAAATTTCTAGGCCCATCATATGCATGGAAAATATTCAAAGCCTCTGAAATAACAGACACGAAACTTCTACAACTGATCTCACTAATGGATTATATCCATACATGATAAGTAAATTAAATACCGCATTTCTCAAAAACCAATAACAAGTAGTACTGCAGTACTTCATTTTAATGATTTCATATTCACACTAAGTGTCTGCGTCCATGTAATCCCTGACACATTTTCTCGACCATTTTAACCAGAGACTCTAACAAACCCCAAGGGGTTGCTCAAGTGGGGAGTGGATTTGTCCTCCTCGGTCAAGGCATCACCACAATTGCATTTTCTCTTGAGGCCACCCCAGGAGCACAAACCTGTGTATCTCTGATAATTACCAAGTGTGTGTGGAACGGGGGAGCTGCTATACCCAGTAGGGATTACTCAGTTGGTCAAAGATCCCCGCGCACCCCATTGATGTAAGAAGAAAACCCCGGGATTCTAGTAAAAGAACCAGAATATTTGGCACAGTTCCCTGGAAACTTCTTTCCTGCTGAAAGCAAAACTAGGACAGGCAGAGAGAAAGGGAGGTAACAGGAAGGAATCCTTACCAGGTAAAAACTCTGCTAATCCCAGAGACTCGCAAGAATCAGGGACCTGTTTAGCCCACTTCGATGGGTCCAAGAGATTAAGAACTTCATTAGCAGAAACCAGAGGAGCCAATTTGAAGGCAGCCAGAAACTGAAGAAAACATATGGTCTCCATATGATCATCTTTCCCCGCCTTCAACTTTAGTTTCCAACTAGTACAAAACTGTTTTGCCTCTTGACTTAACTGAGGATTGATGATAGGCGAAAATCTCTTTAAATGATCCAATAGCAATATGCAACGCTTTATGGGAATACCCAACCTAATGAATTCTCTCGAGTTTGAAGGATCAGTATACTTCAGTGTGTCGAGAACAAGACTTGCGGGATCTGATGAGGACTGAAGAAGAGCAGAAATTTCATCACGCACCAACTCATATTCCACCTCCCTGCTGAGTATCTTTCCCAAAATCGTACCATTAGGCTTACCAGTAGGCTTAGAGCAAAGATTCTCAGATGATGCCGCCTCTGGATCATGCAATAATAAATTTCACATTATGAGACAACAAAAGGTATACATAATTATCAAGCACCTTAAGAAACTGAAACAAAGTTACAACAAAGATAAAGTCTCTCGAAGCACGAGAAGCGTAGCCATCTTGGTTCTCAAAATGAAATATGAGTGCTCGTATGCTCATAAATAATAAGATTCTGTTTCAGAATATGAAAATTCCATGCATAGGCTTCCACCATCCATTTCAGGTACATTGCTTTTAGGGTAGTAAATGCTACAAAAGATACATTTCTCTTAGACGGGTTGGACGATATGAACTTGAGCACTTTCCGACGTTCAGCACTACTTCCAATAACAGACATTTAAAATTGAGAGCAATATCGGAAACTGTTGAAGAGCAACCTAGGGCACTCATTGAGACTATTAAATATGGTATGGAAATGTAACTTTTCCAATTTCGGTTTGCTTTATATATAATCTTCAAATTTCTGAAGTATCTTAATAAGCATTCTTGCTGTTGTCCAGTTACCTTAATTAGTACCGCAAAAGCAGTTTTTAACAAGACCCGCAATTACATAAAAGAGACGGCATCAACAGTATTCTTCCACTTGTTGTCGATCAAGAATGCCGTGTTGCTAACTTCAAGAGATGCTAAAGGTCATCATATCAGCGCTAAATTTCCTCCACAGCAAAAACTTTAAATCTAAGGAAACAAGTAGCGGCCTATGTACAGCTACTGGATGGTAAAAACCACTTCGACTCACGTGTTTGTTAATGGGTAACAAAAGAGAAAGTTACTCAGACAGTTGGATATGGTGTACCTTTATGCGTAATGTGCGATGACTGAGCATTAGAATTGGCACCAGCAAAAAGATTCGATCCAGCTTCTGCCAATGCAGCTGTTCGTGGATGCTTACCTCTATGCTGTGGTGAGGTTGAAGTTTCTGGTGCTGGTTTGACAGCAGTCTCGGTGGTGATAGCAGAGACAGTTTTGATAGAGGCAGGGATAGAGGATGGAACAGGAGCAGCTACTATAGCAGGGCTATGTAATTTGCCATCCAATTCTCTCACTTCGAAGCTGTTGATCTCTGCGGCTGCTTTTTTTTGCTCCCCATTTTGTTTCTCCATATAAGTAATGGCTTGCTTGATGTTTTCAGGTGAAATTGTTAACTTGATCTTGTGATCTTCAACGCATCCACCTCCAGCTTTCAGATCAGCAACTCTTCTTTTCATGGCCTGATTATGTTTGAAAGAAGTCATGAACACAAAGATCGTAATTTGCATTAGCCATAAGATGCAAACTTAGGAAATATGGCATACCAACTGAGCAATCTATACCTGAGCTTCAGCAGAGTTATGTCCATTTTGGAGAATTGCCCCAGCCGCATTTTTGGAGATTCTCATGTAATCTTTCAAGAGGGGTTCCGGTGGAAAGTCATCTTCCATCTTGAAAGCATAAATAAAACTTACAGCCAGATTATGTTTCTTCTCTTTCACAAGGTTCCGAATGAAACCTACCATACCAATAGTCAAATGACTATCTTTATTAGATTGCCTCATTAAATGACCCAATGAAGATAGTGCATGCATAAACATCTCCCCATGCAAAAGTTAACCCATAAATTGCAAAAAGCGTGAGTTGCGTAAAACAGGCGTAACAATAACATTAGACTGGCGTGAAATAGTTATAAGATCGAGTGTTCGAAAAACTTGTTCTAAGAGATTGGACATATATCTCAATACTCTCCTTTATGTGAAGGCTGAGGCTGGGAGGATGAGGAGAACCTAACAAAGGAAACGGCCGACAGAAGGGCGAAGGAATGGTTGAAACCCATAATGAACCCACAAAAGGTGAAAGATAACGAACTATAGAGCTCTAAACCTCAATACCATCATCAAATGAATGATAAATTCTGCTGATAACATGAAAAGGCAACAACAAATTGTCTTCTTTTACTACTAGGTCGACCAGATTGAACAAATAATGAATCAAGATCATGTTACTTCATTGACAATTAAGACCCAGACTTCCAGCTCGAGTCCGGCTAAAGAAAGACTGATCCATTAGTGCAGCTGCATTCGGGAAAATGCTGATAGCCAGAAGCAAGGATGCACCCTACAGTCAGCATCAGCGCAGTCCCTTTGTCTCTCACACTATTGAGTCGGCATAATCAAAATGCACGCTGAAGTAATAATTTTTCATTTCCATTTAAGTCTCGCCATCCCCATCACATAAATGTCTAAGGCCTACTCCAGGAACTGAAGTGATGGGCATTGCAATGCGACCCGGTGCTAAATTTTGCTTAAGGTATCGAGAGGCAGTTAAGGCGCAAATGGACAGCAAGCGACAACTGGAAAAGATTAAGCTATATAAAATGCAGGAGAGGCAAAAGTTTTACCTGGAATCTTATCCTTGATGCCCAGGGCCTGACATAATTCAGGCATGTGTCTAAACTGAGCAATTTTCTCCACATAATGTAAGATCTCGTCAGTATCGAAAGCGGAAGCCAATCCATAAGTAGCCAAAAGCTGTAAAAATCCCAATACTTCCAAGGAATTTTCGGCATCTGCTCTCATTTTAGTTATCCAGAAGAAAGACAATTTCGTCGCCTCGGTCTTTACCTGGAGGGTAATGGTCGGAGAGATCTTCATTAGCTGCTCCAACAGCAAGATACAACTCCTCCTAACAACACACTCGTCAAACTCCACATCTCCCCTCTTCAAATGCGGAGGGTAAAACCCTTCCATTGCATCCAGAACAAGACTCGCCGGGTCGGGACATTGCCTCAGCGCTGCGGACACTTCGTGTCTTAATTTTTCACCTTCTGTCCAGCGCTCGTTAAGGAAAATTTGCAAGTCCCTCCCTTCCACTATCGCGTGCCTTTGGATATTCGGAACCTGGCCATCATTCTTCAAGCAAGTATAATCTGGTGATTTGGCCAGTACTTTCGCATGAATTTCATCGCTCGATTTGTTTATCGCAGGGCTAACATTATTACAGTTCTGTTCCTCACTTTTCTTGCTTCTCAAGTCAAGTTCTTTAGACAATTCTTTTACCCTCTTATCCTTCAATTCGACCTCCCTCAGTCTCACTTCAAGCTCTCTCTTCTGTATCTCAAGCTCATTAGACCACTCCTGCAACCTCTTCTCCTTCAACCCAGCTTGCCTGACTCGCTCATGGCATTCCTTCTCAATCAATTCTAGGTCCTTGATTCTACCCTCGAATTCCTCACTTTTCACCTGTACCTCGACGATTTTCCCCTCCAATTTACTCCTGCTAGCCTCGAATGCCTCCCACCTTTCCCTCAATTTCTCATTCTTAACCTCGATTTCCTTCTCTCTCTTCCCAACCTCCCTCATCCTCTCCTCAATCATCTCGCCCAACGAGCTACTCACCTCCTCGACCCGCTTCTCCATCGCCTCGATCTCCCGAAGCCTCTCCTCCATTGCCCTCTTCGCATCCTCCAGCTCCGCCGCGCTCCTCTCGACCTCCTTGCACTTGCCCTCAACCTCCGCCCTCCGCCTCTCCACGACCTCCCCCTCCCTCCTCTCGATCTCCTCGAGCCTAGCCCCGAACGCCCTGAGGCTCGCCTTGATGGACTCCTCCACCGAGCGCACCTCCTCCCCGCGCCGCTCCAGCGCCGTCTGCGTGGCCTCGTAGTGGTCCTCGAGGTCCTTCCACTGGAGCGACAGCAGCAGGAGCGACGAGGACCGCTCCTGGAGCTGCTGCAGCTTGTCGCGGAAGCCGCTCTTCTTCGCCTCCGCGAGGTTCAAGTCCGTCGAGCGCGGCTTGTCGGCCATGGCTTTTCCTCGCCACCGCCGATCGAAGCGCGAGCGAAAACCCTAACACGACGAAGGCGAGGGCGACGACGACGACGATCGGATCCTCTCGTTCAAGACGTGTGTGTCGGAAGAGAGTGAAAGAGGAGGCGGTTTCTCTTCTTTCTTCTTCTTCTTCGTGCATGAGATGAACGAGATTGGAACTGCGTGCGTATTTATAGGCGTAACGGACCGATTCGGGGGATTTTTTTTGAAATATAGTAAAATAATAATTAAAAAGGAGGGAGAAAAATAAGGAAAAACCAAACGGAGAAATTGGGATCCGAGAGAGATTTTACTTTCCCTAATTGTGTTCGGATTCCAAATTAATTTGGTAATTTCGTGCTCGAACGAGTAGCGAGAAGCCGAAATTTTCCAATCGGATGTGGCGGACAGGACCAATTACAACGCATGTTGCGCCTACTAGGCACGACTAAAGCCGATATCGCACCTGTACAACCGTTGTTGTAACGGATATAGCTAAGCCTCGAGGGATTGCGGCGCCCTCGTGTGCAGTTCCGATCGGACGTGATCTACTTATTTAAAGTTGAGAGAAAGCAAATTTTACGAATTCTTTAGTAATGTCATTAATGATTTACTTAGCTTGATATGTTAAGTTGTATTGAAAACGCGATGTTGCGCCTACTAGATACGACCAAAGCCGATATCGCACTTGTACAAGGGGATGTGCGCGGTTGTCGTACCGGATATAGCAAAGCCTCGAGGAATTGCGGCGCCCTCGTGTGCGGCTCCGGTTAGACGTGATCTATTTATTTCAAGTCGAGAGAAAAAGTAATTTTTCGAGTTCTTTAGTAACATCATTAATTGTTTACTTAGCTTAATATGTTAAGTTGTATTAAACCAACAAGAAATTCAATACGTTGGACGAAATTGCACAATTTTACGCCCCCCAAATTTAGAAGGGTGTTTATTTATTATCAGAGTAGATTATCAAAAATCATGGGATTATGTTAGAGAAGCTGAAATAAATATGTTAATAAGCCATTCTGCGATAATTATCAAATATTAACTTAGAACTTTTCACGAGTATAGAATAATAAAAAGAATTATGAAATAACATAATTGAGGGTATCTTGTGCACATCAAATGTTGATATAAGCTCCATTTCGTGCACAGTAATGTTGATATAAACTCAGTAATTTAATAGTAAAATTTAATGAAAATTAACAGAGAGTAATTTATCATAGGTGTGTATCAATTTGAGATTTTTCACGGTATTAACACTTTTGAAAATTGCCTATCTTTACACCTTTAACACGTCTTTTTTTTTTTTTTGGTAAAGAAACACCTTTAACATGTCCGTTCAACAATAAATGAAAAAAACAAAATACTCTCCTCCACTACTTCCACATCCAAAGTTGCATAAATTCCCTTACGTCCGATTTCAATGAATTTTTCCTCACAAGAGTAATGTTAGATGTTATTAGTATGCGTATCTTAAGATCCTACTAACGTAAAAGAATTATATAAAAGTAATTACGCACTGCGCGCGTGCTCAGAAGCTAGTCCTATAAAGTCAGAATTTTTAAATTCAATCTAACATTCAGGGGTAAAGTACAAAAAAAATTTTCAACCTATTGCATTAGTACCAATTCAGTCTTAAATCTGTAAATTTGACTAATTTAGTCATAAAACTTTTCACATTGGTACTAATTCAGTCCATCTAGCAAATTTAAGTCGGAATTCACTAACGTGGACGTCTGCTGTTTTATATGGCACGACTAGTATTGATGTTGACAAATTTTAATGATTTTTAAAATTTTGAATTTTTTTCCTTTTTTTTCCCTTACTTCTTTTTCATTGGACCTATGCCCAGTGGCCATGGCCGTCAACTGGTCATAGACGAGGGCCGGCGAGGTTGTCATGGCCCTCACTGGCCACATGGGAGGGTTGCCATTGCCGGCGAGGGCGAGGGCTGGACCCTCGCTGCTTGGGTGAGGGTCGCCCTCGCTTGATTCGCCGAGGGCGGCCCTCCCCCAAGCTACGTGCCACTAGGGCGGCCCTCGTCAGCGAGGGTGAGGGCTAGACTCTTGAGGCCTACGCAAGGGCGACCCTCCTCCAAGCGGCGAGGGTCCAACCCTTACCATATCTGGTGAGGGCCGCCCTTGCCTAAGCTGCGAGGGTCCAGCTCTCGCCCTCACTAGCCCTTGCTTGTGGCCGGTCGCTGGCCATGGCCACCGGCCACAACTCCAAGGAAGAAGAAGGAAGCAAAAAAATGAAAAAAAACATTAAAAATTATTAAAAAGTTCAAAAAATTTATTAAAATTTATCCATATTAGCGTCAGTCGTGCCACGTAGGACAGATGGCGTCCACGTCATCGAATTTCAACCTAAATTGATCGGATGGACTGAATTGGTATCAATGTGAAAAAAGTTTAGGAATAAATTGATCTAATTGAAAGGTTTAAAACTAAATTGATACTAATGTAATATACTTAGGACTTTTGTGGTACTTTTTCCAGCATTCAAAGATGGGGAGGGAACAGGTTCTTGCTGCCCAGTATAGCGCCGACATTGGTGAAGACGGAGAGAGAGGAAAGAGAAAGCCGTGGATCGGATCTTCAATCAGCTAACCACCAACTGTAAAGCCAAAAACTTTTCTGGATTCCTTTACGAGAAATACGCGGGCGCGCGCAGCTCGCGTTGGTTCTGGTCTTCATGACAACGGAAATTACGAGATTTACAAGTGACATCAGAAACACGAAACTCGTGGTCGGTTTGCATGATATTAATGAGGATCGACGTGCCTAGGTTGGGGGAGACATTTTGCATGCATGGGGTTTTGGTACGTACCATTTACTAGCTTTGCTCTCTCTAATTCATCAAGTGGTGACGTCGATTCTTGTCCCATGAGGCTCCCCCCCCGGCCCCCACGCGTGCGTCTCACTAGGGATTCTTTCTGTCCTGAATAATTCCTCAATGATACTATAAGAACAGCCACAGCGTTGACGGGAACATCAAGTTCACTTTCACTGCTCAATCATCGAGAGGCATCATTGGACGACTTGGTACGTAACAGAAATTTTAAGGATTTACAAGAAGAAATTTCCAATAACTCGGGAGACGATTCGCGGTTTGGAACGAACTCTAATTTGTAAAGATATCGGATTCATCCCAAACTGATTCAATATCAGAACAGCAACATGTGCCTTTTTTTTATTTTTTTTAAAACACGACTCCATCGCCATTGATTTGGACGGTCGGTCAATTTTTTCCAAACTAAGAAAAGAGTTCATTTCTCCGCTTGAATTTCCCCAGCTACCTTTTTGGAGGCTCCCGAGATCGGCATAACCGCTTCCATGGTCATCGTCCACCATCATCATCCTCGTCTTGAGCTCCCTCAACATCATTATGATAATTTTTAAGACTTTCAGTGTATTTATCCCATTCTGAGCTGATTTTATATCAGAATACAAAAAAATACGGTAGACTTTAATGGGATATATAAAAAAGAAAAATTTTAAGTACGAAGCAAGTGCACTCTTTTTTTTCTTTGTTATTTTCTTTACACAACTTACATCCATCACTATTGACTTGGGTAGTTGGTCAATTTTTCAAATTGGGGAAAATTTCCTTTATTTGCTTGTATCGTTAGTCAACTTATCCCGGTCCAAACTGATTATATATCATAATATAAAGAAATGCGGTAGGCTTTGATGGGATATATAAATAGGAAAAATTTTAAGTACGGAGCCGTGCGCTCTTTTTTGTTTTAATTTTTTTACACGACCTACGTCCATCATTATTGATTTGGGTAGTTGATCAATTATTCAAATTGGCGAAAATTTCATTTATTCGCTTGTATCGTTAGTCAACTTGTCCCATCCCACACTGATTCTACATCAGAATACAAAGAAATGCTGCAGACTTTGATCTGATATTTAAATAGGAAAAATTTTGAGTACGAAGCCGTGCACTCTTTTTTTTTTTTTTTTAACACAACCTACATCCATGACTATTGATTTGGGCAGTCGATCAATTTTTCAAATTGGGGAAAATTTCATTTGTTGGCCTGTATCGTTAGCCAATTCTCAACGTACCCCTCGACCTCATTTTCTCCTTCCAAATCCCCCCAGTACTTGACAAGAAACCGTGTCAACAACGCCCTTTTTGAATAATTGAAGGTTCTTACTTTTTACCCTAGAATTGAAGAAAATGTTAGTGCAAAATCACCTTCCTTCCTAATTCCCAGAAATCAAAAAACCCCATCTTAACATAAGAAGATAAAAGAAGAACAAAGTTCTGCCCCTACCCCTGATCTATACCCACATTAAGATCAAATTATAACTCCACAAACAAAGAAGAAAGAAAAAGCTTAAACTGTTAGATGAAAGCGTGATTTAATATTTAATTATTTTAACAGAAACGATCACAACAAAGAAGGACAATATGGAAAGAGAACCCAGAGAGATTGATCAGGACCAAGAAGCTGAAGTGCTGGGCGCAGTTCCTCTTGAATTTCCCAGTTGGCTTTTGGGAGGCTCAGGCTCCCGATAGAGAATCGCAAAATCAGTTGCTCTTCAGAAATCGAGCTCGCCAATACTTAAGCTTGATTCCTGAAGTATATCGATAAGCACTTTTGCCATCGTCCAGTTAACTTAACTAGTACCGTAAAAGCATTTGCTAACAGGACTCACAATTACATAAAAGTGACGGCATCGACAAGATTCTTTTGCTACATTGTCGATCAAGAGTGCCGAGCTGCTAACTTCAAGAGATGCAAAAATTGGTCATATCAGCGCTGAATTTCCTCCCCAACAAAATTTCTTAAATCTTAAGGGAAGAAGTAGGGGCCTATGTACAGCTCCTGGGTGGTAATAACCACTTCGACTCACATGTTTGTCAATGGGTGACAAGAAGGGCAGTCACCCAGAGAGTTGGATACGGTATACCTTGGTGGGTAGTGTGTGATGAGCGAGCATTAGAAGTGGCTCCGGCGAGAGGATTCGGTCCAACTCTCGCCAATGCAGCTGTTTGTGGATGCTTGCCTCTATGCTGTGGTGGGCTTGAAGTTTCTGGTGCTGGGTTGACAGCTGCCTCAGTGGTGGTGGGAGAAGTAGTTTGGCAGAGACAGGGATAGAGGATGGAATAGGAGCAGCAACTATAGCAGGGCTAAGTAATTTGCCATCCAATTCTCTCATTTTGGCGCCGCCATTCTCTGCAGCTGCTTTTGTTTGCTCTCCATTTTTTTGTCCATAGAAGTAATGGTTTGCTTGATTTTTTCAGAAGGAAATTGTTGACTTGATAATGTGATCCGTGATGCGTAGAACTCCAGCTTGCAGATCAGCTAATCTTCTTTCCATGGCCTGAATCTGTTTGCAAGATGTCAAGAACACAAAGATTGTAATTGGCATTAACCATTAGATGCGAACTTAGGAATATGGCCTACCAACAGAGCAATCTATACCTGAGCTTCTGGAGAGTCATGTCTATTTCGGAGAATTGCTTCAGCAGCAATTATGGAGATTTTCATGTAATCTTCCAAGAGGGGCTCCGGTGGAAACTCATCTTGCATCCTGAAAGCGCAAATAAAACTTATGGCCAAGGTATGCTTCTTATCTTTCACAAAAATATGTGACTTGCCGACTCAAATTAGGAAACTTATTCAAATTAAGAATTCAACTCCAGCTTGAAAAATATTTTGACAATTTTTGCTTGTCCGGACGTCAAACCACAAGTCTTATTCAGGTTTCGGATTTCTACTTGAACCGGATTTCTTTCACGGACTCAAACTCAAGACATGATTGAACAATATATATTAGATGTACTTCAGTTACATCTATTGTTCAAAGCATTCGGCACAATTCTATCAATATTCATTGACAGCTTCCGACGAAAGTCTGCATACAAAAAGCATCAACTTGCCTGCCAAGCATGGGACAACACATGTTGGGAAACCTATCTATACATTCCCCTGGGAAAGCAAGACCTGTCTTCTAAACATCCCGTGAGTCATCAGCACCAAATTTCCCCTGGAAAATATGAGATTTGTCTGGCAATGCCAGGTGCATGAGTCGGCCACGCAAATAGCTCCAGCCTACTTTCAGCAAAGAATACCTTAGTCCAAAAGAGGATTACGGGGGACCTCCCTGATTGTCCATCTTGTATTTACACTTACGTGCACAGGGTTGGGATTGGACATCAATTGCTGGGTCACTAGCCGAACGTTTCTTCTCTTTGGGCAGTTGCTGATGGACTCTGGAGAGAGAGGCAGGTATGCTAGCTGGCGCTGAAATAAGTTGATTGAAAACCAGACAAGGTTCAGGGGATTGTAAATGTAAAACAAGGCCTATTACACCCAGGCCATCAAGAAACATTAGGCATCACCCAGCACACATGAATGTGCCAAAATAGTATTGTCTCTGTACTTTAAAGATGATTTCTACAGGCTCAATGATCTCGAATTGCAGTGCTCAAGAGAGCAACCCACCTTGAAAAAGAGAACGATCTACAATATAATGTCAGAAAATGCTGAAGAGCAAACAGCGAGACTTGAAGAGAAGATTGGGTCCTATCAATGGGGGGTTCAAAATCCTATGCTCCCATCCAATGCAACAATGGCACCAAGACGGAAAACAGTAAACATGCTGTTAGGCTATCTAAAATAGAATGTTGCACTTCCCGGATGATTTAATCTACATCTTATATTGCCATGCACAAGCAAAAAGGAAAAAGTTACAATTTAGAGAGTCAGAGTCAAAAAAACGGATACTAAAGAAAATTTACCTGTAATCTCATTGACAAGACCAAGGGTCTGGCCCAACAGAGGAGCATCATTGAATAAAGAAAGCAAATTGTATGCAGCCAAGAAATTCTGAAATGCCAAAACCTCCAAACCACTCTTGGGTTTATCAGACAGTTTCGCTTTCCATTCTCTTGCCAGCTTCATTGCTCCTTCTTTAACCTTATGTGTTATTGAAGGTGAAATTCTCACGAGCTGCTCTAACAGAACAATATGACTCCTCATAACGTCTGTCTGCGAATTCATATCCTTACTGTTCGAGTATTGAGCATGAGCTCCCGCAATAACATCCAGAACAAGTTTTGCAGGGTCAGATGAGTTTTGCAGCGTATGTGAGATTTCTTTACATATCATAGAATTCTCATTCAAAAGCTCAGTTTGGAAAAGCTGCAAATCATTTCCAGCTAAGATAGTTGGTGGTGGTGGATATTCAACAGAAGAGTCATCTGCATTGTGCACAGCAAAATTTTCTGGTTCCTCGGTCTTTATTTGCCACTGTTGAATAGATCCCAAAGAACCTACCAAACACAAGTTAACAGTTAAGATTCCGAACTGCCCTTATCAAGATGACAGCACAAAACGTGGTTTCCCATGAGGAGTTTGAAATGACCACGAAAGAAAATATAAAGACCAAGGAAAATCCAACTTTGAAAGAGAGGATATATTGATCTCAAGTCTCAAACGCACGACAAGCATCATCAAAGCAAGCCAAAAAGTTTCAGCTTGCCAGTAGAACATCTTTAGAGAATTTTTTTGAACTCCAACTATAGAGCTTAACCTACTGGACGGAACTTTCGAAAAGAGCAATATATGTGTGTATGTGTGTGTGTGTGATATCAAAGTACCATGAACCTGAGCATTTTGTCTGAACCCATATAAATGGATTTGGCATTTCAACCTAAACGATAGAAAAGAAGGGGTTAAAGAGCAACCTTAATGGATCCATTTGGTCGACTTCGGAATACATTCCAAAGACAAGCTTACTTTGATCAAATTTGACACGAGTTAAAACAGTTCACCTAGCAAGTTGTCGGATATATAATTATTTGTGCTCTTTAGTCCAAAGGGTGTACGATTTTAAAGGTGAAATCTAACTTTAAGATTTAAAAGGAAAGCTTATTAAATCTACTTATTGGACTTTTAAAATTTATTAAATCTAACGTAAACAAGTGTCCAGTCAATGATATGAAATTTGATTTGGTATAAAGTTGAATCTAAAGCAGGAAGTTATCATTAGCATCCCCAAGATTTTTCATCAGGTCAAATCGAAAATCAGTGCTGTATATGCAATGTATATAAGGGAAAAACAGGGAGTACCTCTCACTAGTCAACATACTGAGCCATAACCATGTGTTTCACAACTTTGTTTGAATAAAGAGACGAAGATTTAAGCGGCATGAATAATATTACAAAAATCAGGCATGATATGATATCATAAACAAACTGGCAACCAGATTCAACATTTCAAGTCAATAGGTGCATCGCCGCTCACCAGGCAGCACTGCTGAAGAACCGAGGATCTGGTGCAAGTCTTGTGCTTTCTGAAACTGTGACATGGACTTGACAAGATCTTTAATTCCATTTGCATCGAAAGCAGAAACTAGCTTATATGCCACTAAAAGTTTCAAGAATCCCAAGACCTCCAAAGGATGCTCCGTTGGTGGCGAAAATTTCAGCTTCCCTTTCCATTCAACAGCCAGTTTCATTGCAGCTTCCCTCTCCTGAGGCTTAATCTCTGCTGAAGATAGTATTAAATTATCCAAGAGGAAAATACAACTCCTTCTAATCACCCCAATATCTAGTAACCCATCTCTTTTCCCTGAATTTGTGGGGTAAAATCCTTCCATGGCATTTAACACCAACTTTGCAGCATCATCAGATGTTTGAATAATTCCCAACACCTTGTGGCACAATCTATCGTGCTCTTGAAAATGTCGATATAGGAACATCTGCATATTCTTTCCATCAGAAGCAATTGGAGGTTGATAATTTTGACATGAAGCTCGAACAGGTCCATTTATTAATGGGTCTTTCCAATTTTGAGCCACTACCCTAGAATGAACACTAGCCCTCTCTCTCAACTCCATTTCCCTAGAGCGCTTCTCAAGTGACTTTTCAATCGAATCAAGCTGTTGCCGTCCCAATTCTAGCTCCAGGCATTGCACATTACATTCTTTCTGTTTCATTTCAAGTATTTGAAAGCGTTCTTCAATTGACACGTGAAGCATATGAAGGTGCTTTTCTTTAAGTTCAACATCCGTGAAGCATTCTCTGCATCCCCTCTGAATGGCATCCAACTGCCTTTTCCTAGATTCAAGCTCATGAGAACATTCTGTGATGGAATCCTGCATCAAATCACATTGCTTCTTTTTGGACTCAAGGGCCTTGGCGCTTTCGAGAGTTTAGCTTTGAAGGAAAGCACACTCTTTGTCCTTCAATCGGAGTTGCTCTGCACGATTTGTAATATCAATTTGAATGGACTCTAGCTGCTTATTTTTTGATGCAAGTTCAAGATTGCTCTCTTTGATACATGCTTGGACAGCATTGAATTCCCTAGTTTTCAACTCAAGAGATTTGACAACCTCTTCTAACTTTGCCTGGACTGAAGCAAGATCTTCTGTCTTTGACTCGGTTTCCTCGTTACACAGCTTCACCCGATTCGTCATATTTTCCAATTCACCTTTCTTGGATTTAAGATCTCTGGAAAGCTTTTCAATAAATGCTTCAATGGACCCTAATTCGCTATCTTTTGAAGCAAGGGCCGCCAAGCGCTCCTTGATCAACCGGTTGATTTCCTCAAACTCCTCTTTTTTGGATTTGAGCTCCTCTTTGTGCTCCTCGATCAATGTATTGATTGAATGGAGTTGACTCTCTTTAGAATCAATCTCCCGGGAATGCTCTTCGATGGATTTACGGATTTCAGTGAGTTCCTCCTCCTTCACTTTGTGTTCAGCTCGACAATCGTTTATCTTGTCTTCGAGAGACTGCAACTCTCTGGCTTTCACCGTGACCTCCTTATCACGCTCTTTGATCGTGTGCTCCAAAGCGCTCAGCCTCTTCTCACTCCCGTCACGCGCCTTGACATTATGGTCGAGCAGACTCTGCACCATAGTCAATTCCTCCCTTTTCGATTTAACCATCCTAGAGCACTCACCAAGAGAACGCTTCACCGAACCCAATTCCTTAATTTTCCCATCAAGTTCCCAAGCAGTTTCCTTTAGCAAACTCTGCACCACCTCGACTTCCTTCTCCTTTGAGTCCAATTCCTGTCGCAGAGCCTCCACCTCCTCCTCCTTCGAATCAAATTCCCTGCGACATTCCTCAGTCGACTGCCTCAGAGAGCTCAGCTCCTTCTTCTTGTCCCTGATCAGCGAGATACACTCGCTAAGGGCGTCGCGCGTCACAACCAGTTGACTCTTCTCTTTCCTCTGTTCATCCCTGCATCTCTCGAGCCGCTCCTCCACCGACCTCAGCTCCACCTTCTTCCTCCGGACCTCCTCCTCGCACTCCTGGACCCTCCGCCACGCCGACAGCAGCCCCTCCTCCCACGACGCGACGTCACGGGCTCGCCCCGCGAGCGACCTCTCGCCCTCCCGGAGCTCCTCGAAGCGGCGCTCGAGCGACCTGCGGATGCCGTCCAAGTGCTCCTCCAGGTCCTTCCAGGGGAGCGTGAACGAGATGAAGGAGGACAGCTGCGACTGCAGTTGCTCGTAAGCCTTGGAGAGGTCCTCCTTCTTCAGCTCCGCCTGCTTCAGCTCGCCGGAGATTTTCTCCATCGAAGCGGCACCGGCACCGGAAAACAACACCCGCACCTGAAGGGAAGAAAACCCACCTGCAGACTAAGAGATGACGGAGGATGGAGGACGAACCTGGCGATGGGGGCGAGAGCTAAGCCGGGCACTTGAGGCACTGCAGTTTTCTGATGAACAGAGAGCGTTTTTTTGCTCTTTGGTGGCGAAGAAAGAGAAATGGAGGGAATACGAGAGAGGGGTCGAGTCGGTTGATTTGAGCGAGCCGAGTCAACCGAGTAGCGAGACTTCGGCCAAAGGAGGTCTTCGCCGGATCTGATCGGCGTCTCTTGGCCCACGAGTCGGCTTGCGCGACGGTGGAGCCTTGCCTAGGCCTGCGCGACCCCCGACGAGGAAACTGGCCTACCAAGACGGCGGACACGAGATGTCGGTCTGAGGGCTCGGGCGAGCTTAAGCTGCGTCGACAGTGGATCGATGACCCTTGGCGTACCATTGCCTGGGGTTGGACAACCTCGGCGCCGGGTTGCTTGGGTTATCGAGGCTGGCATTGACGCTAGGGCCACATGTGAGCTAGATCTCGTTTGCGTTGCGTTGTTTGGATCTCGACACCTACATCAGCACGAGGCCCACCGGTGAGCTAGATATTGCCCGCGTCATGTTGCCTGGTCGTGCGACATTGGCATCACGTTGCTTGGGATCCCGCGACCTCGGCGGCTTGCAAAAGGGTCAGCGTGGTGTCGGGACTAATGCTATTATTGTGCTGCCCGCTTGAGCTTTCATATTCAAATACAAGTTACTCATATTTCTTCTTCTTTTTTTTAAGGGTTAATACCACGAAAAACCCTAAACTGGTACATTTGTGACACATTTACCCCAAACTATTTTTTTGATCATAAAAAACCCCAAACTGGTACACCCGTGACAATTTTACCCTGAACATACCACAAAAAACCCCAAACTGGTACACCCGTGACAATTTTACCCTGAACATACCACAAAAAACCCCAAACTGGTACACCCGTGACAATTTTACCCCGAACTAATTTTTAATATTGTTTTTTTATTTTTTTGAATTTTTTCTTTTTTCTTTTCTTTTCTTTTTTTTTCATTTTCAAACTTTGGCCGGTCGCCGGGATCGGCGACCGGCCAGAGGCGGAAGCCTGCAAGGGCCGTCCTCGCCTGCCCAGGGCAAGGGCGACCCTCGCCCGCGTCGGGCGAGGGCGGCCCTCGCCTGCGTCGGGCGAGGGCCGCCCTCACCCGACGCGAGCGAGGGTCGCCCTCGCTGGCTCACCCTCGCCCAACGCGGGCGAGGGTCGCCCTCGCCGGCTCACCCTCACTCGAGCCGGTGAGGGTCGCCCTTGCCGACGCCTGCGAGGGCGGCCCTCGCCGGCTTCCACCTCTAGCCGGTCGCCGGACCGGCGATCGGCCAAAGTTTGAAAATGAAAAAAAGAAAAGAAAAGAAAAGAAAAGAATAAAAATAAATAAAAATTCGAAAAAAATAAAAATAAAAATATTAAAATTTTAATTCAGGGTAAAATTGTCACATGTGTACCAGTTTGGAGTTTTTTATGGTAAGTTCAGGGTAAAATTGTCACAGGTGTACCAGTTTGGGGTTTTTGGTGGTCAAAAAAATAGTTCAGGGTAAAATTGTCACGGGTGTACCAGTTTGGGGTTTTTTATGGTCAAAAAAATAGTTTGGGGTAAATGTGTCACAAGTGTACCAGTTTAGGGTTTTTCGTGGTATTAACCCTTTTTTTAATTATTTTAAAAATTGCTTTGCAATAAAGTAATTTGCAGGGTGTTTACCAAACACTAATTTCTTTTCTTGAGATCCTTTGAGTCAATGTCATTTGCTTAAATGCAAAGTCTTAAAGTTAGGCGCAGTCAAATTTACTCATAATAGAGTATGACACCATTGCATTGAAAATGATGTGTTCCTGAAATAAGGTCGTATCTTTCTTTATTTTTTATTGAACCAAACTTCATTTAACCACTAGGGGTTTTCCTTGTTTGTCTTCTATTCATTTTTATAAGTAATGGAGAAATATACTCAATAGCTTCGAAAATTCTTATTTGAGTCTAAACTTGGTATACCATGACTAGGATAATTGTAAATTATTGGTGATGAGACTCCGCTGGATTTGCGAGAAATTCACAAGTATAATTTAATGAAGTTTAAGAGTTGCCTATCCAATTTGGTACGTCGGTTTTGTATTGATTTATAAATATAAAAAAAAAATTTGTACTATTGATAAGGGGAGAGTCCACCGTACCTTGTGGGCATCATGCCGTTGCATCTTACAATCGTCGGATCACCAACATTTTGTGGCGCACGTAATTTGATCTTCTTCATATCTTAAACAATGGAAACTTTCACAATATGAATATTGACGCGTAGATTCATATATAATTTCTTTTACCATATTTTAAATTTTGATTAATTTTTTAAATTTTGGTAAGTAAAGCGCAAAAGATACTAAAACTAAAATTTACAGGTTGTCCATCTTGCATGAGAGGAAGCAACCTCTTTTGGGTTACATGAAAGCAACCGCTGTTGCTGACTCCTACCATGCAAGGTCAGCTTCAGGCTTCCGTTTCTGGAAAACTGATCTCTTGCTCTCTTCTGGGCCAATGAAAACGACAGGCATTTACACTTCTGCAGGTCACATGTGAACTTTCACCTGGAATGGGAAGGAGAAGATGGTGCGCTGATCTCTTTGTCGGCACTTCTTTACAGACCTTCCCATATGGTGCCGATGAACTCTGATGTAGTTGTTGTAATTTACGGTTGTCTTTTTCAAGTTGGAGAATATATTCCCTTCCTCTTGCGTAAAATTATGGGATGGTCCAACCCTAGCCAAGCTTCGAAGAGTGCGTACTTGCATCGGGCCCATGCGATAATGGATCGATCATGTAGGGTTCTTGTGAGATCCATGGGTAGCAATAGCGGTTTGGACTTAGATAAACGTTTTCATCGAATTCTATTGTTATAAACAGATTTGGGAACACATTCATTTACTTACTTTTGTTTTTCACATCAATTCTGAATATAGGTACCTCGGCGTAGCACAGACTTTCGCACATTTCATCGCGCATCAAACCATGATGCACGGCCCGATCATTTTGGTATTAAATTGCTTGATAAAGTGTGTTCATAGCATTAAAGATGGGTTCAAGTTCTTGAAGGACTTGAACACTAAGCTCAGGTTTGGAAATTAAGGCTAGCGAATTTGGTACAAGCCAAAAGTACGTAAGAATAACTTGGTCTAAGTGAGAATCTGACTCGTTAATGTTACATGTATCCTGATATGTTAAGAAGGGTTTGGCTGGCATGAACTCTCTCTGACTATGCTTTAAATTCCTTGTATAAGGAATGAAATAATGAGGTGATGTGTACAGGTAAATATCACTCGTGAAGACGAGTACTTTGAAGTTTTTGACACACATGGAATCGAGGTTACTCGTTATAGATGGTATCTGGATCATGGACACGTCTATAGATCTTTGTAAGGATTCAATAATAACTTGTTGCAAATGAAATCATAAATCAGTGAAGCGTTAGTCTTATTGGATTCAATTATAGCTCGAAGTTAGGGGGAAAGAAGAATGCTGGAGTATCCTACTATTTTATGGCCTTTCATGAAGGACAAAGGCTTTTAAGAGAAAGCCTCTTGATTAGTGTGTTGTCGCTTCTCGAAATTGGACCGATGATCTAACCAGTCGCAACGAGCTGGTTCATTTGGGCCAGGGCAGAATGCCTAATCGTGATACAAAACCCGAAGAACGAAACTTCCTCTTAGCGCTAACAAAAAGCATGGAGAGAGAGAATCCGATGAGAGGGATCGGTGTGCAGGTGAACGACACTATCGTTAATGGCGGGTTGTACGTGCTAGGCCATTGTCGGAAGAAACTCGGGGTGAAGGGTACGATGGTGTTCTAATTCCTGAAGAAGAGACTCGAGCCAAATTGAGGTTTGTAAGAAGAAGAAGAAGAAGCAGTTTAGACAGCATAATAGACGCGCCAGAGTAGATCAATTTGATGCTTTTGGTGTGCAGATGTACGGGGGTTAATTCCAAAAAAAAGCACCAACTTTAGGTCGAGGGACAATTCTGATCCGAACTTTTTTTTGTTCCATAAAAAAGCACCAACTTTAAGTCGAGGGATAATTCTGGCCCGAACTTTTTTTTGTCTCGCAAAAAAGCACCAATTTTCATTTAAATCCCAAATTTGGTCCCCTATTGATTTTCTGTCCGAAGTTACCCTTGTTTGAGAAAAAACGTTATGGTAGTGAGCCTAGCGAATCTCTTCCATGGCGTCTGTCGACAGGCGATGGTCTACAGCTTCAGATTACAATAAAACGACGAAGTTTGGCCAGAAAGATTCAATCTGAAAATAGTTTTGATCTGTCGGTGAAGTGAATGAGACGAACAGTTTCACCGTGATTCTTCGAGCTGTGGTTTAGAGAATAAGACAATGAATAATGCTTTAAATCTAGTCAGCAAGTCACGTGAATTTATTGCTAAGGTGAAATAGTCAAGTTAGAAAATCAATGGTTTTAAGTCAATGAGGGCCAGATTTGGGATTTAAGTGAAAGTTGATGCTTGTTTATGAGACAAAAAAAAGTTCGGGCCAGAATTGTCCCTTGACCCAAAGTTGGTACTTTTTTACGGGATAAAAAAAAGTTCGGACCATAATTGTCCATTGACCTAAAGTTGATGCTTTTTTATGGAACAAAAAAAAGTTCGGGTCAAAATTGTCCTTCGACCTAAAGTTGATGCTTTTTTTTTAATTAACCCGATGTATGGTGTCTCTTCTTTTCAGGTGAAATGGATGATTGAATGGGTCTCGGAGTACCAGAATTCCGCGACAATACTCCAATGTGACTTATTAAGGCGTTCGATCTTCGAGTCAACATGATTTGCAATTGGATCAGAAAAACGGAGGGGGAAAAAACCAAGAAGAAGATGAACTGTAATCCGAAAAAAAGGAAACAAAAGAAAAAAGAGCGAAAAAATCCAAAAATTCATGAAATTACTCAAAACAATGTCGTTTTTTTTTTTTTGTAAATTTGTCCACGTTAGATGCCGGCCGTCCTGGTTGTGCCACATAGGACGGCCAACGATAACTAAACCTCCATGTCAGCATTTTCAAGCCAAAATATGTAAAAAGGATTACATTGGAATTACATATAAAAAAATTTAGAATTACATTGATCAATTTAAAAGGTTTATGACTAAATTGGCATAACGATAAATTTTGGACTAGTTTAATAATTTTGCCTATAAATCTTCTATGGCTCCATAGGGATTGATATGGATGGATGTCCGATGCCATCTCCCGATGCTATAAATACTGTCGTATTTAAACCAAAACATCCTCCAACGCAGAGTAACATTTAGGGCCGCATCAAATATCTCGCGGATGAAGCATTACCTAATGCGCGTAGACAAGGTCGTACTAAACGAGCCAAAAAGTTCCAAAACCTATGCCATTAGTTGATAAAGAAAACATTGATTTTCCGTTGATTTATCTCGTGCTCCATATGCCATTATGATAATACATCAAAGTACCAACAGCCCTCCAAAGTTTACAATCTTGAGACTTCCCATAGAGTGCTCGAGACTCCGAATAAATTTAGGCTAGTAAAATGATGTAGACACATTTGATCTCGAGCTGCTTCATCGATTCTATTATTCTTTCTATGTAAATAGCGGGCGCCCTTTAGCCTAATTCCAAAAATTGAGGTAGCATAAGTATGGTTTGATTACCAATTAGCCGATCGACATATATATTTCACTGAGGGATAGCTAAGTAGAAAGAGTACAGAATCAGTATGCCGCTTCGTTAAGGAAGCGAACAAAGAGAAATCCATCCTAATATCATGGACATCATTCGCATGTTATCTCCTTGTCTTCCTATTTATAAGCTATGGCTCACTTCGAAACACGAGCTTAATTTAGAGAGTGGTGGTCGCAGTTTGATGAAAACTTGATACGAGCCGAATTAACTTAGGCTCCGTTTGTTTCACGGAAGATAAATATGATTTGGAAATTATTTTTCTAGAAAAATGATTGCTTATGTAGCTTGAAATAATTAGCCAATAAAATATGTTTTCATGTTAAACATTTTAGTGGATGATGAAACTTTTTTTTGTTCATTCATTTTTTATAAGCGATCGTTTTTATGTAAATATTGTTCAAATAATTCATTTTCCGTGAAACAAACGGAACCTTAGTTCGGTAAATTTGGATTTTCTTTGGACCATAACAAATTATATTGTACGCTATTATCATTGGTTCTGATATAATGAGTAGTGAATAATTAATGAACATTTTGTGGTAAATGCAAATAATTGTATAATTGATAAGGAGAGTCCATTATCCCTTGTGGACATCATGCCCTTGCATTTTACTATCACGATCGTTGGATCACCGACATTTAACTTGAATCGTTCATCATCGGCCTGTTTGGGGGAACTTTTACTTCGAACTTTCGGGCCTTTTCGAATCTCATGGCACACGTAATTTGACCTGTATTTTTGCATTAAACATTTGAAATTTTTACAATATACAAATGTCCATAACGTAAACTCATATATTTCTAAAACATTTTAAAATTAGGATAACATTTTAACTTTTGATGAGGATTGGGAAAAAGATAATTAAAATATACAGGTTGTCATCTTGCATGAGAGAAGGCAGCCTTCTTTGAATACACGAAAGCAACTCTTTTGCTGGCTCCTATTGTGCTTTGGTCAGCTTCAGGCTCCGGTTTTGGAACAACTGATCTCTTTCTTCTGGGCCAATTACAACTACAGGCATTTACACTTCTGCTGAGGACACTGCACTGATCTCTCCATCGGTACTTCTTTACAGACCTTACTATTTGTTTGGTGGGGATGAACTGGTCATGCTGCAGATCAAGAATATATCCCCTTCCTCTTGAACAAAATTATGGGATGATCCGAAACTCCAACCCAGCTTCAAAGAGTACTTGCTTGCACTGGGGTTTATGTGAGATCCACAGGCTCCAATAGTGCGATTATGGGTCGGATTTAGACAGGCTTTTGATTGAATATAAGCACATCTGAAATAGACTCCTTTACTTGCTTTTGTTTTTCAGGACAATTCTGAGGATAGATATTGTAGTGTGGCTTAGACATACACATTTCACTGAGCTTCAAACCATAGTGCACAGCCCCATCGCTTAGTAAATTGCTTGATAAAGTGTGTTTAGATTGAAGTAGGTCATAGCATTAAACATTGTGTCAAGTTCTTCAAGGATTTGAACAGCTCAGGTTTGGAGATCATATGAGATTTGTCTGGCAATGCCAGGTGGATGAGTCAGCCACCAGCCTACTTTCAGCAGAGAATACCTTAGTCCAAAGAGGATTACATGGTACCTCAAGATTATTCATCTTGTATTTACACTTACCTGCATGGGGTTGGGATTGCACATCGATTGCCGTGTCCCTAGCGGAACGTTTCTCCAATCTGGGTGGTTGCTGATGGACTCTAGAGAGAGAAGTAGGTACGCTAGCTGGTGCGCTGAAATAAGTTCATCAAAAAACCACACTAAGTTCAGGGGATTGTAAATGAAAAACAAGGCCTTGCTAGCCCCAAGCCATCAAGAAACACTATGCATCACAAGCAAACGTATGAATGTTCCAACATGATTTTCTATAGGCTCAATGATCTTGGAGTTCGCAGTGCCCAAGAGAGCAACCCACCTTGAAAAAGAGAACGATATACAATATAACAGCAGAACATACTAAGAGCGAACAGCTAGATTTAAAAGTGGAGATCGAGTCCTATCAGTGGAAATCAAAATTCCATGCTTCCATTCAATGCAGCAACAGCACCACAATGGAAAACAGTGAAACTGCTGTTTGGCTATCTGAAATAGAATGTGCCACTTCAAGGATGATTTAATGTACATCTTATATTGCCATGCACAAGCAAAATATCTAGATAGCAAGTTAAAATAAGGTCACATGATTATTCACAACATCCTCAGGTCATATAAGAAAGCAGCTGTTGACACCTAAATTTTGGCGCATCATTTAGTGTTAATTGCATAAAAAATTAGGAATTAAATTTTTAACCCCTAAACAAAAATATTAAAATTGCATTCCGCATCGGATCGACGGTGGTAAGCGAGCTTAAAATTCATCATGTAAATTGAACTCGGGCATCGAACGAGACTCGGCTCACTCGGAAAGCATGAGCCGAAAATCACACGCAAAAGGGCTTGGTTGTCTTAATTTGAGCTTAAATTAGCCCATCAAGTTAATTGAATAAAAAGCTCGAATTAATTCAGCCAATTTGGAATTAAATGAAAATTAAAGCCTAAGCCCAAGCCTAAGCCCATTAGGACTAGAAGACCCGGCTATTTGACCTAGATTTATACTATAAATATATATTTATGTCTTTCAAGGGAGGGGGGCTTGAGTGAGACCATTGAGAGAAAAGAAATAAAAGAGAAAGCCAGAGAGAGAATCGTGGAGGTCCCGCGAGAGTGAGTGAAAGAGGAGGCGTGAGACCATTGAGAAAAAAGAAAATCGTGAAGAGGGGGGCTGGTCTTTTGGGGGGATTTTTGATAGTCACGGCCACAATTGGGAGAGAGGGAAGCTCTCTCTGCAAAGTCAAGACTATACACAGAGAGGACAAAAATAGAGAGAGGACTTTTCTCTAGGGTGAGGGTTATTCACGCCACCACTAGGAGGAGACGAGCAACAAAAGAAAAGTTCCGTGTTTTTTTTTTCTCTGCAGGTACACACACTAAAGAGCTTGATACCTAAAGAGAGAAAGCGAAGTGGATATTTTGGCTTGGTCTGTCCAGTCCTTGCAGCGAAATCAGAATCTCCAACAAGCCTTGCAGCCACACCTTGCCATCTGCTCCAGTCACGCCCAGATCAGAAAAGTTAGCATCCCCGTGGGTTCTTCCCGCTGCGCCAAACCACTCGTTGACCGGCGTTCAACTATTTCGACAAGCTCCTAGTTCCTGGTCAACACCCGAGCGATGCAAGAGCGGCAGTCTAACAAGCTCCTTCGGTGATTGGTCTTATTTTGCAGGTTTCCCGGTGAATCTCAAGTGACAATTAGCCACTGCTCTTGCTGATTTTGTTGAATCATCGTCAGGACCCTACCCTGAGCCGAACCGAGAACACTGCCATGACACACCGCTAGTAGCCGCAAGTCCCACAACCACCGCCGTTTGCGAGTCTCTACGAGCCAGGCCATCGAATCGAGCCGAGCATCGCACACCGCCGGTCGTACCATCCCGATCCGCAATCCTAGTGATTCAAATTTGGAAATATCCGCAAATTAGGTAAGATCATTATCCGAATATTTTTCGAAATATTTAATTTCCTGAGTTTTCAGTGTTTGAATATTTCGTGGATATTCTTTGGTGGATCGCTAGATATCTTAGGATAATATTTGCGATATCCGCAATATTTGAAAATACCCAAAATTAGGAATTTTACCTAATTTAGCAACGTATCTGGACGACTATCCGACCTTATCCCTAAGGTACGATACGCGGCGATACGGAAAATCGTTATCTTGTCCATAATCACTTGGATACGATAATAGATTTTATTCGCTTTCCAAATTCGAACAATCAACTTTCCGTCGATATCTATAACCCTATAGATATGACTGTTAGTTTGATTTCTTTGCCTTATCTGAGTTTAAAAATCTTGCGGATTGTGTGGATTGTTTGAATGTGATTGTTATCTTTATTTGATTGTTTTCCTTTTAAATAAAGAAAATCCAAAAATTTGTTAGTTAGATTTAAATTAGAAATTTTGCATGCTTAGGGAATCTTAAATATATCCAAAAGAATAAGATAATTATTTGATTTAAATTGGGATTTAGGGTAACATATTTCCTAGTTTAAATTAGATATTGTTTTAATCTTAGTGGATTATTTAGGATATTTAATAATTTCGAATTTTAATAAAAATCCCAAAAAAGAATCACTTTAGGATAGATCAATCATCTTTTCTAGAATAGATTGCATGTTAATTTAGGCATTTTTTTATTCCGAATTTCATTGGAAAATACCAAAAACAAATCATTTTGCCCGTCATTAGAATTAGGTCACGTCGTCGCATGACATATAGTTTGTATGTTATGCTGCATTAATCGCATGTTAATTTTTGCACGTCATTACATATAGGTTAGCTCTCATTTAAATAAGTGAAAATCCTAAAAAATATTGAGTGAACTGCTTGTTAATTAGAAATCATATTAGGATTGTTGATGTGATTTTCTAGCTAACAATGCAGATGCTTACGTTGCTTCGAGGTAAGTAATTCTCCCATTCATGCAATTTATTTAATGTTTTGATTATTGGGTGTTACTTTGGTGGTTTGCGCACTCGCATGAACACCTCACATGTTAGTAATTAGGCTATAAAATGGATCCAGACTGCATGCGAAACATTTTTTTTGAAAAGAAAAGGTACCGAAAGGGCGCTAGACTAGATCTAGCGTAATCAAGTCCCCGAGCTTAGAATTTCTGATTCGTAGGAATAAAACATATCTTCCTATGTTTTATTTAGGTTTCTAATCGACCTACCACAAATAGATTAGTGGCGACTCCAAACATGAAAACATTTGCACGTTAAGAACTTAAATCCTAAGTTGCAAATTGGTAGGGCTTGGGAGGGCCCGAGTTAAGCTTAGTCTTAATAATCCATTAGCTTGAGAGCAAAATTTTAGGTCGCGACAGCAACGGGATAAAAGGGAATGTTAAATTCATGATAGCAATAATGTATACTTTCTATAGAGCAAGGTCTCTCTACATTAAACCTTTTTCTCACTAAACTAATATTCTAAATCCCCGTGGCGAATTGAGTTAAAACATCTTAGAGATCTTTAACTGTGTGATAAACTGCGCAACTTAGCACATAGCGTAGAGTTTGATTTCAGGCCACATGGATCCAAGCAATAAAGCAACTATTTTAGATGGGTTGAGTTGAGCATCATTGATCAATTTTCCCCGATGATCCATCTCTTCACCATGCAGCAAACTTGTGGATGCATGATAAATATATTGCGCACAACAAACAAGTAGATCGGTTAACATAACCCAGCAGCAAAGAGCAACATAATATGATCTCAATGAAAAGGTCCATATCTGCGAAAGTTTTGGCCCAATAGAAGAGCAGCATTGCCCAGTGAAACAATTTCTGCTAGGTTCAGAATCTCACTGTCATTTGACAAAGAAACGAAATAGTATGCTGCCAAGAAATACTGAAATGCCAAAACCTCTGAAGTGATCTTGGATTTATCTGACAGTTTCGCTTTCCATTCTCTCGCCTACTTCATTGCTCCTTCTTTAACCTCATGAGTTATTAAAGGCGAAATTCTCACTAGCTGCTCTAACAGAACAATTTCACTCCTCAAAACGTCCGTCTCCAAATTCATATCCTTACTGTTCGAGTATTGAGTGTGAGAACCCGCAAAAACATCCGGAATAAGTTTTGCAGGGTCGGACAAGTTTTGTAGTGTATGTGAGATTTCTTTACATATCATAGCATTCTCATTCAAAAGCTCGGTTTGAAAAAGCTAAGAATCTTTTTTAGCTGAGACAGTTGGTAGTGGCGGATTAACAACAAAAGAATCATCTGCATTGTGCACAGCACAATGGGTGAATGATTTTAAAGGTGAAATTTAGCTATAAATTTAAAAGGGAATTTGTATTAAGTTACAGATCAGACACTTAAAATTTATTAAATATAAATAAACAAGTGTCCAGTCGATGATTTTAAATGTGATTTGGTGAAACATTAAACCTAAAGCAGAAAGTAGGCATTATCATCCCCTCGATTTTCCATTGGATCAAATCAATAATTGGTGCGGTATCTGCAATGTGTATAAGGAAAAACTATGGGATTACCTCATCTCTCACAACTCAACATACAGAGCAATCACCATTTTTCAACACTTTGTTTGCATAAAGAGACAAACATTAAAGCGGCATGAATAAGATTGCAAAAACCAAGCATAATATGATAAACAAACTGTGAAGAACATTCCAAGTCAATAGTTGCACCTCTGCTTAACAGGTCGCACTGCTGAAGAACCAAGGTCCTGGTGCAATTCCTGTGCTTTCTGAAACTGTCACACAAAATTGGCAAGATCTTGAATTTCATTTGCATCGAAGGCAGAAGCTAGCTGATATGCCTCTAAAAGATTCAGAAAACCCAAGACCTCCAAATGATGCTCCGGTGATGGTGGAAATTTCAGCTTCCCCTTCCATTCAACAGCCAGTTTCATCGCAGCTACCCCCTGCTGAGGCTTAATCTTCACTGAAAACTGCATTAAAATCTCCAAGAGGAAGATACAGCTCCTTCTAATCACCCCAATATCTGTTAACCCATCTCTGTTCCCTGAATTCTGGGGGTAAAATCCCTCCATAGCATCTAAGACCAACTTTGCAGCGTCAGCAGATTTTTCAATAATTTCCAGCACCTCGTGACACACTCTATCGCGCTCCTGAAAATGTCGATAGAGGAACATCTGCAGATCCTTTCCATCAAAAGCATATGTGGGTTGAGAATTTAGACATGAAGCCAGAACAGGTCCATTCGTTAATGGGCGTTTCCTATTTTGAGCCATTACTCCAGAATGGACTCTAATCCTCTCTCTCGACTCCATTTCCCTAGAGTACCCCTCAATTGACTTTTCTATCGAATAAAGCCGTTGCCGGCCCAATTCTAGCTCCATACATTGCACATTACATTCTTCCTTTTGCATGTCAACTATCCGAGAGCATTCTCCAATCGACATGTTAAGCATATAAAGTTGCTCTTCTTTACGTTCAAGACCTGCGGAGCATTCTCTGCTCCTCAACTGAATGGAATCCAACTGCCTCGTTTTAAATTTAAGCTCTCGAGAGCATTCTGTGATGGATTTTTGCATCGAATCACATTGCTTCTTTTTGGACACATGCTCTTGCTCTTTCAATCGGAGTTGCTCTGCACATTGTGTAATATTAATTTGGATGGACTCAAGCTCTCTCTTTTTTGATGCAAGTTCCAGATTGTGGTCATCGATGGATGATCGGACAGAATCCAATTCCCTACTTTTCAACTCAAGAGACTTGGAAACCTCTTCCAATTTGGCCTCGACTGACCCAACTTTCTTCTCCTTCAAGTCCAATTCCTGTCGCAGCACCTCCACCTCCTCCTTCTTCAAATCACAATCCCGGCGACATTCCTCAGCGGCCTGCATCAGAGATCGCAGCTCCGCCTCCTTGTCCCTGATCAGCGAGTCACACTCGCCAAGCGCGCCTCGCTTCAGAGCCAGTTCACTCTCCTCCTTCCTCCGCTCATCCCTGCACTCCTCGAGCCGCTCCTCCTCCTCGCGCTCCTCGGCCCTCCGCCGCGCCGACCGCAGCAGCCCGTCCTCCCGCTCCGCGAGCGACCTCTCGCCCTCGCGGAGCTCCTCGGCGCGGCGCTCGAGGGACGCCCGGATGCCGTCCAACCGCTCCTCCAGGTCCTGCCACTGGAGCGTGAACAGGAGGACCGAGGACGCCTGGGACTGCGCCTGCTCCCACGCCCTGAAGAGGGTCTCCTTCTGCAGCCCCGCCCGCTTCAGCTCGCCGGAGAATTCCTCCATCGGAGCACCGACACACCAGGCCACCCCGACACAAACCCACCCAAAGAGAGAAAACACACGGAAGACCCACCTGCGGACACGGACGTAGGGAGCCCCGGGACGAGGACGGAGGACGAACCTGGGGGATTGGCGCGAGAGCTAAGCCGCCATTGAGGAAAACCAGAGCGAGAGGGAACGGACGAGAGCGTCCGTGCGTTTTTCTTGGCGGCGAAGAAAGAGGGACGAAGGGAATACGAGACGGGGCTGAGCCGAGCAAGCGTAGCGAGTTGGATTTTGGGAACACGTACTCATGGATTTTTTTCTTTTTGTCCTTTCAACTTTGCCCTCGCTAAACTATCTGAATCCCGGGTCTGCCCTTCGCGGGGCGGTGTCGGGATCTCCGTCTCCGATCGAGCGAGAACTCTCGCCGGAAAAATTTCCCGCCGGAACCTTTGAGACCCAAGCGGCGGCGGCGGCGGCGGCTCGCGTGACGGTGATGCTGTGCCTGGGGCTCGCCTGGCTCCATCGACCCGAGCCGATCTCTAGCGAACTAAGCTCACTTGAGCTGCGTCACCGGGTCGGTTCGACAACCGCAGGGTCCCATTGCATGAGGGTCACGCGACCTCGGGCGGCGCGTCGCTTTCTCGAGGTCGGCGCTAATGTGAGGGTCCCGTGCAAGCTGGATCCCGCTTTGCATCGCGTTGCCCGGGTCCTCAATGCCGGTGTCGAACGAGACGGCCATAGGCGAGCCAGATCGCTTGCATCGCTACTTTGCGTAGTCGTGCAGTCCCAACAATGCGTCGCCTGGAGTCGCGCAACCTCCGCAGAACATCATCCAAGGTCGCGCAATGTCGGCACCGGTGCTATTGTTGTGCCGCTGGTACGAGGTTTCATCCGCAACTGCAAATTCCTCCGTTCTCCCTTAAATGCTTCGAAATATAATATTTTACAAGGTATTTACCAAACGCTATTCATTTCTCATGGAAATTTTTTTCGAGCCAGTCGTGAATACGGGTCGGATCTTGATAACCATGTCATTTGAGTTCTAGTGTTACAAGTAGACCTGAAATAGACTCCTCTACTTACTTTTGTTTTTCCCATCGATTGTGACAACAGATGCTCGAGCGCAGCTCAGACTCAATATTCACCGCGCCACAAACCATAGTGCGCGGCCCCATCACAAAGATGGTAAATTGCTTGATGAAGTGAGTTTAGACAGATGTAGTTCAAAGCATTAAAGATTGGGTCGAGTTCTTCAACGATTTGAGCAATAAGCTCAGGTTTGGAAATCATGTAAGATTTGTCTCGCTCGCGTCGCATTGCCTAGGTCCTCGACAGCCGGCATCGGCTCTAGGGCCACAGGTGTGAGTTATATATCACCTGTGTCAAGTTGTCTAGTCGTGCGGCCACAACGTTGCGCCACCAGGGGCTGTGCAACGTCAGGAACACGTCACCTAGGGTCGCGCGACGTCGTGACTGGTGCTATTACCGTGCTTCCCGTCCAAACTTTCAATTGCAATTGCAAATTCCCCCGTTTCCCCTTTTTTTAAAATTTTAAAAATTGCTTTGAAATAAAGTATTTTACAAGGTGTTTACCAAACACTAGTTATTTTTCTTGAAAATTCTTTGAGTCAATTTCCTTTACTTAAATGCAAAGTCCTAGAGCTAAAGCGTTGCCAAACTCGCCCAAAATAGCATATGACATCAATGCATTGCAAATGATGTGTTTTTGAAATGATGTCGCATTTTTCCTCATTTCTGATGGCAGCAAGGGTTGTCGAGACATGGTGCATTCAAGAGTTCAGAAAGTTCTTATTCGAGTCTAAACTTTCTGTACCATGACTAGGATAATTGTAAATTATTGATCTCTTTCTTCTGGGCCAATGAAAATGACAGGCATTCATACTTCTGCAAATCACATATGGCTTTTCACTTTGTATAGGAATATGATCACGGAGAGGATGCTGCACTGATCTCATCGTCGGTACTTCTTTACAGGCCTTCCTATATGTGCAGATAGAGATTATATTCCATTCCTCTCACATAATATCATGGGATGATCCAAAACTCCAACCCAGCTTCGAAAGAGTACTTACTTGGATAGGGTCCATGACAATGGATTGATCACGTGGGGTTTATGTGAGATCCACGGGGTCCAAAAGTCGTGATTATGGGTCGGATATAGATAAACTTTTCATTGAATTCTAATGGTACAAGCATGTCTGAAATCGACTCCGTTACTTACTTTTTTTCTTAAGGTCAATTCTGAGGACATATACCGTAGCATAGCTTGGACTTACACATAATTCACTGCACGTCGAACCATAGTGCACGGCCCCATCATTTAAATAGTAAATTGATTGATAAAGTGTGTTTAGATTGAAGCAGGCCATCGCAATAAACATTGTGTCGAGTTCTTCAAGGGTTTGAACAATAAGCTCAGGTTTGGAAATTATATAAGATTTGTCTGGCAATGCCAGGTGTATGAGTTAGCCACAGAAATAGCTCCGGCATACTTTCAGAAGAGAATACCTTAGACCTAAAGAGGATTACATGGGACCTCCCTGATTGTTCATCTTGTATTTACACTTACCTGCATGGGCTTGGGATTGCACATCAATTGCCGGGTCCCAAGCAGAACGTTTCTTCAATCTGGGCGGTTGCTGATGGACTCTAGAGAGAGAAGCAGGTACGCTAGCTGGTACGCTGAAATACGTTAATAAAAAAATTACGCGAGGTTCAGGGGATGGTAAAACAGGGCTTGTTATCCCCAGGCCATCAAGAAACACTATGCATCACCCAGCAAACATATGACTGTTTCAACATGATTTTCTACAGGCTCAATGATCTCGAAGTTCGCAGCGCTCGAGAGAGCAACCCACCTTGAAAAAGCAGACTATCTACAATATAACATCAGAACATGCTAAGAGCAAACAGCTAGACTTAAAGTGAAGATTGGGTCCTATCAACGGGTTTCAATATCCCATGCTCTTATCCAATGCAACAACAGCACCACAACGGAAAACAGTAAAACTGCTGTTTGGCTATCTGAAATAGAATGTACCACTTCCAGGATGATCATATGTACATCTTATATTGCCATGCACCAGCAAATTATCTATATGGCCTGTTAAAATAAGGCCACGTGATATTCACAACATTTTCAGTACATAGAAGAAAGCACCAGGATAAAAGGGAATGGTGAGTCTATGATAGCAATACATGTATACTTTTCACAAAGCAAGGTCTCTCTACATTAAACCTTTTTCAAACTAAACTAATATTCTAAATCCACATGGAAAATTGAGTTCAAAGAACTTAGAGATCTTCAGCTGTGTGACAACCGTGCAAGGCACATAGCGTCAGGTTCGATTTCAGGCCATATGGATCCAAGTTATAAACCAACTATTTTAGATGGGTAGAGTTGACCATTATTGACCCATTTTCCCCAATGATCCATCTCTTCACTATGCAGCAAACGTTTGGATGCACGACAAATATATTGCACATAACAAACAAATAGATTGGTTAACATAAATCGCAAGCAAAGAGCAACATAATATGATCTTAATGACAAGGTCCATATCTGTGGAGGTTCTGGGTTGTCATCATCTTGTAAGCAAGCACATGCCAAAACCGTAGCATCACCATTTCTCTTCAAAAGCCAATAAAGGAAAGAGTTGCAATTTAGAGTCAGAGACAGAAAAAATTGATACTCAGAAAATTTACCTGTAATCTCATTGACAAGACCAAGGCTCTGGTCCAACAGAGGAGCGTCATTGTTCGGCGAAACAATTTCCGCTAGTTTTAGAATCTCACTCTCATTTAACAAAGAAACCAAATTGTATGCTGCCAAGAAATGCTGAAATGCCAAAACCTCCAGACCACTCTTGGGTTTATCTGACAGTTTCACTTTCCATTCCCTCACCAGCTTCATTGCTCCTTCTTTAACCTCATCAGTTATTAAAGGGGGAATTCTCACTAGCTGCTCTAACAGAACAATTTGACTCCTCAAAACGTCTGTCTCCAAATTCATATCCTTACTGACTGAGTATTGAGTATAAGACCCCGCAAAAACATCAAGAACAAGTTTTGCAGGGTCAGATGAGTTTTGCAATTTATGTGAGATTTGTTCACATATCATAGTAATCTCACTCAAAAGCTCGGTTTGAAAATGCTGCAAGTCTGTTCTCACTGAGACAGTTGGTAGTGGTGGATTAACAACAGTAGAATCGTCTGCATTGTGCACAGCAAAATTTTCTGGTTCCTCGGTCCTTTTTTGCCAATGTTGAATAGATCCAAAAGAACCTATCAAACACAAGTCAGCAATTAAGAATCCGAACTGCCTTTATCAAGATGACAGCACAAAATGTGGTTTGCCATGATGACTTCGAAATGACCACAAGATGAAAATCTTAAGCTAAGGTAAGTCCAACATTGAAAGAGAGGGCATAATTGATCTCAATTCTCAAATGCACAGCAAGCATCATCAAAGCAAGTCAAAAAGTTTCAGCTTCCCAGTCAAATATCTTTGGAGAAATGTTTGTGAGCTCCAACCATAGAGCTTGACCTACTGGAAGTAACCTTCAAAGAAGCAATATATATATATATATATATATATATATATATTTCCTGAGCATAATGTCTGAACTCATATAAATTGATTTGGCATTTCAATCTAAAAGATAGAAAAGAAGGGGTTAAAGAGGTAACTTAATGGATCTATTTTGTCAACTTTGGAATATATTCCAAATGAGACAAGCTTAGTTTGATCAATTATACATGAGTTAGAACACCCAGCAAATTATCAGATACATAAATTTTTTTTGTGCTCTTTAGTCAAAGGGTGAATGATTTCAAAGGTGAAATTGAATTATAAATTTAAAAGGGAATTTGTATTAATTTGCAGATCGGATATTTAAAATTTACAAAATATAACAAAAACAAGCCTGCAGTCAATGATATTAAATTTGATTTGGTGAAAGGTTGAACATAAAAGCAGAAAGTAGTCATTAGCATCCCCAAGATTTTTCATTGGATCAAACAATAATCGGTGAAGTATCTGCAATGTATAAAAGGAAAAAACATGGGATTACCTCATCTCTCACAAGTCAACATATAGAGCCCTCACCACGTTTAAAGACTTTGTTTGCATAAAGAGACAAACATTAAAGTGGCATGAACAAAATTGCAAAACCAGGCATAATATAATAAAGAAACTGGCAACCAGATTCAACATTTCAAGTCAATAGCTTCGCTAAAAAAAAAGGTCAATAGCTGTGTCTCTGCTTACCAGGCGGCACTGCTGAAGAACTAAGGACCTGCAATTCCTGTGCTATTTGAAACTGTGACATAGAATTGACAAGATCGTGAATTTCATTTGCAATGAAGGAAGAAGCTAGCTTATAGGCCTCTAAAAGCTTCAAAAAACCCAAGACCTCCAAAGGATGCTCCAGTGATGGCGAAAATGTCAGCTTCCCTTTCCATTCAATGGCCAGTTTCATTGCAGCTTCCTTCTGCTGAGGCTTAATCTCCGCTGAGCATCGTATTAAATTCTCCAACAGGAAGATACAACTCCTTCTAATCATCCCAATATCTAGGAAGCCATCTCTATTTCCTGAATCCTGGGGGTGAAACCCTTCCATGGCATCTAATACCAACGTTGCAGCATTAGCTGATGTTTGAATAATCTCCAGCACCTTATGGCACACTCTATTAAGCTCCCAAAAATGTCGATAGATGAACATCTGCATTTGCTTTCCATCATGAGTAATTGTGGATCGAGAATTTAGACATGAAGCTAGAGCAGGTCCATATGGGCATTTCCAATTTTGCGGCATTACCCCAGGATGGCCACTAGTCTTCTCTTTCAACTCCATTTCCCTGGAGCACTTCCCAATTGACGTTTCAATGGACTCCAGTTCCCTATCTTTCAAAGCAAGTGCTGTGAAGCGCTCATTGATCAACCTGTTGATTTCCTCGAACTCCTTCCTTTTGGATTTGACCTCCTCTTTGTGCTCTTCGATTAGTATATCCAAAGAATGGAGTTGACACTCTTTTGATTCAAGGTCCTTGGATTGCTTTTCAATGGATTTACAAATTCCTCTGAATTCCTCCTCCTTCAATTTGAGTTCAACGTGACAGTCCTTTATCTTATCTTTGAGAGACTGCAATTCTCCGGCTTTCATGGCGACCTCCTCATCGCGCTCTTTGATGGTGCGCTCCAGAACCCTCAGCCTCTTCTCACTCTCTTCACGAGCCTCCAAACTGTGGTCGAGCCGACGATGCACCACACTCAATTCCTCCCTTTTCATTTGAACCGCCCTAGAGCACTCGTCAAGAGAACGTTTCACCGAACCCAACTCCTCCACTTTTACGTCAAGTTCCCGAGCATTTTCCTCGAGCAAACTCTGCACCACCCTGACTTTCTTCTCCTTCGAGTCCAATTCATGCTGCAGTTTCTCCACCTCCTCCTCCGTCGATTCATAATCCCTGCGACATTCCTCAGTCGCCTGCATGAGAGAGCGCAGCTCCTTCTCCCTGTCCCTGATCAGCGAGTCACACTCGCTAAGCGCCTCTCGCTTCAGCACCAATTCGCTCTCCTCCATCCTCTCTTCATCCCCGCATTCCTCAAGCCGCGTCTCCACCGACCTCAGCTCCACCTCCTTCCTCCGGACCTCCTCCTCGCGCTCCTCGACCCTCCGCCGCGCCGACCGCAGCCCCTCCTCCCGCTCCGCGAGCGACCTCTCGCCCTCGCGGAGCTCATCGGCGCGGCGCTCGAGCGAGCTCCGGATGCCGTCGAAGCGCTCCTCCAGGTCCTTCCACTGGAGCGTGAACAAGAGGACGGAGGACGCCTGCGACTGCACCTGCTCGTACGTCTTGAAAAGGGCCTGCTTCTGCAGCTCGGCCCGCTTCATCTCGCCTGAGAATTTCTCCATCGAAGCACCGACGCCAGAAACCACACACCCCCCCACGCCCCCCAGTAGAAAAACAAACAAACCCACCTACAGACTAAGAGTTCTACGAGGGAGCGTAACGTAAAGCTCACACGACGAGGATCGAGGACGAACCTGACGAACCTGACGAACCTGCAGTTTTGAGGGAGCTGCGTTGAGAGCGAGTGTGCTATTGTAGTTCGTGTTTGAACGATGAGAAGAAGGACGATGATTCGGAGATGACGCATGGTTACCAGGTGGGGACTGCTAGCGTTACCGGACAGTGTTATTCTAATGGGTGAAGGAATGGCCTTTTCGAGATTGTCACGTGAGGAGAGAGGACTGCGTGCGCTCGTCTCCCCCCGTCCTCTTTGGATTTTTTGCCGCCCTTTTTGGGTATGCGCGAGAGTTTATAGCACAATCGCTCCAAAGGCTGATGGATTCCGGTCCGGTTCAATTTCAAGGTGAAACCGAGAACCGGTTTCGAATTAGAAACCGAAAATCGGGTCAACTGGTCCTAGGATTGGGACCATCGGTCGGGTTCTGCTTCAGTTTGATCCAATAAAACCGATTACTTTTTTTCTTCCTTCTACTTGATACCATATATTTTGAAACTATAATTGTATTCTTCATGCTGACTACACATAATCAGAAAAATAAGCATACAATTCGAACCAATGCGATGACGAATTGTGTTATCCATGCTGACTACACATATATTATGAAATTACAATTATATTCTCCATGCCGACTACACATAATCACAAAAAAAAAAGTATATGTAGTCGGTCCAAGACCCGAACCGCCCGGATACCGGTTCCACTTTCAAGAACCATGAACTAGACTGACACTTCCAGTAACCGAACCAAACAGGCTGGTCCGGTCCAGTTCGGGCGGTTCCTGATTTGTAGGGATGATCGGTTCCAAGGTGGGTTGGGTCCAGACTTGAAACCTGAGACCAACCCTGTTATAACCGGTTCTCAATTTTTGGAACCTAAAACTTGCCATGTTTTCTTTGGACCTTATTTTTCCGGTCCGGTTTTAGGGTCTACCTAAGAATCTCTTTTTTTTTTCATTTTTTTCCTGCAAAATAATATAGGTAGTAATGAAACGATTCAAAATCAAAGATCTACCAGATCAATGAGTGATAAAGGCGGAAAAAACACATGCACGGTACGAACACTGAGATGACCGAACCCTAGCCCTCTTCAACACGCAGGCGGGTGACGAGCTGGGTTGCGTTCTTACAGCGATAGAGGGGGCGCATGCGAAGAGAGAAACTGTGAGAGACAGAGGAGGTCACAAAGAGAGAAGAGAGAAATCGTGAGAGACAGACTGGGCATCCGAACATGGTAATGTGATCTAGGGTTTTTACTTTTTTTTTACATTACCTCAAAATCGGTTCTAAAACCGATCCGGATCGGTTTTTACTTGGAACTGAAAATCGTACCGGTTATAACCCGTTCCCAAAAAATGGAACCAGTTCATGGACCGGTTCTTATTAGAATCGGTTCCCAAATCTATTTTTCGGGTGGGCCGGTCCGGTTGCACACCCCTACCAATTTGAGTAATCCGTTTTGCACACCTCTGGTCGCTGTTTCAGGTGGGTTTTGCGAGTGCCGAGTGTTACGTGATGGACCAAGGAAGCCTTGGCTTTGTCGGACTGTCGCGTGCGGAGTGAGAAGGCGTGCACGATGCAATGAGGAATGCGCATCGGCAAGGACTAAATACGCGTGTCGCAGAAAATGGGTGACGTGGATATCTTCTCTCGCCCAATGGATGAAAAAGAAATGACGTGGCAAACTATGTCTTGATGGAAGAATTCGCCCCAATTTGAGATTTTTTTTTGGGCGGAACTTCTGCTTTCTTTCTGATGTAAAACTTCGGCCTTTTTCTCATGTGTCGCACGAGACGGAAGGCAATCGGGGTAGCATTCACAAGTAGTTGACACGAGGGCATCGAATCGAGGGCGCAGGCGAAACTCATCATGCCCGAAATGCGTCGCAAGTCGTTCGATGCTCCCGGCATCCTCTTGCTTGGGGGTCGTGCTACGCGGCGGCCTGTTGCTTGAATTTCCTATCGGTTTAATGCATACCATGAAGGACAAAAGAATTCAAGAGAGAGCCTCCTGATAGGTGTGTTGTCGCTTCTAGATATTATACCATCAGTCCAATCAGTCCGGACGAGCCAGTTTATTTGGGTCAGGCCAGAATGCTGAGTCCGTGATACGAAACCCGAGGAGCAAAACTTCCTTGAGGGAAGTTAGCGTTGAAGAAAAACATGGAGAAAAAGAATCCAGCAAGAGTGATCCGTAGGGAGGTGAACATCGACATCTTCGTGCACGGTTGGTTGTACATCTTAGGCCAATGTCGGAAGAAACTCTGGACGAAGGGTAAGATGGTGCTCGAATTCCTGATGAAGAGGCTCTAAAGCCAGAAGAATAGCCAACTTTGGACTTGTGACTGCCTTCTTTCTCTATCTCTAATGCTTTATCTTAGATTCTCCACTCTTTTTGCGCAAACATCACGTAATAATCTTGTTAAAGAGCAAAGGCTATCAATGAAGCAGATAGGATACTGTCTCAAGTTTAGCAGATCGACATGTGACCCGCAGTTAAACTCACATTAGTCTATAAATCCGGTGGTGTAAATACTTGGTCTTCTGAACCCACACGAGGAATTTTTTTATGACCCGCCATTAAACTAATAAGACTAAGAGCATATAAGGCATTCCCGAGTCCAAAGATATGAGTAGAAGCGAGCTACCATAAAACGCAGACATAGAAAAATATCAGGGAAGAGGATTTCTTCAACTTACATGGTCAACTAATGCATATGTGAAACTCATTATTGCCCCACGAATCCTTTGGCGCACCTGCCGTATTTGATCAGTTCAGGGCAGCGCAAGACGCAACTTACTATGTATGCTACATGGCGCCTATCGTGAAAATAAGGCGTGTACACAATCGGATACCACGCATACGATTTACATAATGACTTCTGCAAAATATCTAAAGATTTTAAAAGGGTACCACAAATTCAAAAGTACATGTTAGGCAAATTAAGGAAATTCTATAGTTTCTAGGGCAATGATTGCCTTCGCAATATGCACGATCAATACCTTGAAAATTAAATCATTTCAAATGAATTATACTTGACAAGTACCCCTGCTCTTTAAGAATACTTATACGCATACCTTAAACCTAAGTAAAGCTTTATAATCTACAAATCCTACAGGGTCAAAAGTGCGTCGAGTCAGTATAAAGAATAAAAGGAAAACCATCAATATGATGCACCATAAACTTAAGTCGGCCATGGGTCGAGGTTGCAGATATAGAATTACTATTTCAGGTATGTATTTAAGGTACTAATACATTCAAATTTCAATCTACAGACTGGATTTTATCAATTAAGTACTTCCACCCTCCATGACTCCATATGGATGCTATATAGGAGATCCATTTTCACTTAGGTTGGCCCATGAAAATGTAACAAATTGCTTGCAAATATACATATGGCAGTTGTAGTTAGACATCTGTATGAGAACTACACCATATTTCCTTATCCCTTAAAATCAAATGCAATACAGAAAGCATGAGATCCGCCTGACAGAATTCAAGTTACAATGTACAATTCTCGACAAGTCCTAACAGATGGTTAAAAAAATTTATCACACTACAGGAAAGGGAGTATCCAGGATACTTACCCTGAAACTTGCAACCAACAAACGTTCTCTTTATGTGATTAGTCTCTCATGAATCAGCTTGGACCAACACGATTCAGGTTCAGGAAGTCATTCAAATCTTGCCTTGATTTCCACAAATCGCTTACCACGTTCAATGTCACCAAAAAGCAAAGGCTAGGGAAGAGAGCTTAATCTCAATCACTCTGTCCTGAAGTGCTCATCAGGCCTTTATGCGAACAACAAATGAGCCTGTTTATTCATATGAAGAGTAGAACAGGTGAGCATTAGACCAAGTGATAGCAGATCCCAGAGCAGCAAATATAGCATAACACCTCAAATAACATATTTAAATAAAATGACAAACAACAAACCACAAAATTGGGAAGCTGGATAATGGAAAGCAATATAAATATGATCCTAGTATACATAGGATTAAAAGAAAGGTCCAGATAGACTAGAGAACCCAAGAAATGCCATTTCTTAGCTCTGCCATCAACATATTCAAGGTCAGCATCTCATGGTCCTTTTTACCATAAAATGCCAGTGGTATTACTTTGGAAGCAACCTTCAATAAATTCATAGTTTTATTCAACATTTTCCTGACTAAAACTCTTAAGGTACTTCCAACTGCCTGTTGCGACTAGTCTCGACTTTCATTTATCATTTATGTTCTTTTTTTTTTTTTGACATAGACTGAGTCAAACAAAACTAAAATCATATGTGATCTAGGCGGCTAATAGCTAACTGCATGCATCATCTTTCACCCAGAAAGAATATCCAAAGGCCCGCACATCAAACAACTGTTGTATATGATTGCACTTGAAAGGTAACTGCTCTCACATAATATAAAGACACTGATGCAGAACAGAAGGGTTTACACAGATGATAAATTCATCTGACCACAAAGTAAAGAAAATTCATACATCACAAGCTTGCTAATTTCTGTTTTTGAGTGTCAGTGGGTGTTATCAGGAACTCCCAGATAAAGTCATTGTATGATACCAATGTATCATATTAGGTCGTAAAAGTTTCTACAGGAGTTGGAGATCAGTATTTCTAAGCATCAAATTATCTCCTGCAGATTCTCATGGAAACTAGCAAGCCCTAAAAGAACATTGTTTATACTGCGGCACAGTAAGGAAGCGCCGATAGAAAACTGGGAAGAACTAAATAAACTTTTTGATAGGTCTTGCTTACAGATACTGCAGGGAAAGAGAAAAGATTCAACCTTTAGGATGTTTTTTGGAGAGCATATACTGCAATTTGGTAAAGAATGCCGCAAAATACTGGAAAATGAAATTTAGTAATAAGAACCTGATATGCAGAATGACCACTAAACTACAACACCACTGCAAAGGATCGAAATAATAATTAGGAAGCTATCTAATTGTAGCAAAAAAAACATGTCTGACAGATTCATGAATATACAAGGAACCCACCAGAGTTTCTATATCAGCATCATGTCAAACAAGTCCATGTAGAGATAGTGATCCATTTTCCCAATAAGGTCCAAGTTAAGATCAGAGTTTTTACTTTAGTGCATGGAAGTTTAAAGAACCCCAGTAGAATGACATATCGACTAGAGGAGTAGCGGAAAAACTAACTCATGAAAAACAACACAGTGGTGATGCTAGAGTTAGATATCGAGTTCCGCCGTTGGCTCAACTTCACCTTAGTTATCAAAGTCAACAACCAACTTTGAGCAGTTATTTGAAGTCAAGCCAATGGTTCAACAGATTTGTAACTGACCCTAAAGGAAGCTAAGAGAGGATCACGGGGTTTATAGTTGAATACTTACATGCAGGGAGATTGGAAATATCTGCCGAAACAGCACAAGGAATGCCCAAGTTTGAAAGAGCCCCTCTTATGATTCCACAAGGGAAATAGAGATGCATGCTCATTGCTTCTGTTGCCTTGTTGTCACCCTCTTGACCTGTTTCAAGCGATGGCTCGACGGACATGCGAGAAAGCCAACGGAAACGATTATCTTGCAGCACAAATGTACCCTACAAGACAAACATGATATAAACCATTGATATTCAATAAACAACAATGTCCATGAGATACAGTGCGAGTAAGGGATTCGAAAGTTCCGATACTCTATGATTAGTCTTCAAATTATCGATCTGTTTCTTGAAAACCTCCGACCAAAAGTCCTTGCATATGAACTTGATTGCTTCCAAATGATCACTGAAACGAGGTCTCTCCATGGTGTACCTATCAGCAGAAGAACAACCACATAAGCCACATTTCCAGCAATAAACGCATGAACTCAGCACATGGTGAGAAATCAGCTGTCAAATCCACACTACCCAACACAAACCTCAAGCAAAATAATACTAACTCAGGAACCAACCCCCTTTTCTCATCCTACCAATCTATCAACGAGAACACCGAATCCTCACTCAAGTGCCCAGATCTAAGGCCTCAAATTGCAGAATCACGACAAAAACACCAATTCACTGACAATCGATTCAGCACCCTACGCACCGAAGCAGACACCCAGAAAGAAAATATGGCTTTCGACACTGGATCTCACGACGATGAATCTCAACACATCATCAGCTTGAGCACACAGAGCCAGAAGGAAACCACAAATCAGCACACGGACACATCAACGCATCGCGAACAGGGTAAGCTAACACACTGCGATAGGAATTACGAGCAACGATCAGAAAGGGTTTAAAAAAAAAACTCAGGTTCGGAGGTCAAACTCGACGACCCAGTTGAACCAATCAGCGGGGGAAAGGGAGGAACCGATCAAGACCGCACCTTTCGGAGAGCTGATGGCCGACCTGATAGCCGATGGCCTCGATCCTGCGAGCGGCGAGCTCGGGCTTGTCGGCGTAGAAGCGATTGCAGTAGGAAGACACCATTTCGGTCAGGAGGCTGTCTATGCAGCTCTCCGAAACCTCCCGCCCCATCCCCTCTCTCTCTCTCTCTCTTTCGCTGCGCGCTGGGGAAGACGAAGGGTCGAAGACGACGATGAGCTTCTTCGTCTTCAATGGGGTCGAAGTTTAGTCTTTGGGCTGGGCTTGTAGAGGTTGGAGTTATAACATTTTCTTTACTTTATTAGCGTATTTACCTTCCACCCAAAAGAGGCAACATATTTATTTACCGACGTAAAATTTAAGAGATAAGTGCATTCGAAGTCATAAGACTTGTGATGAAAGCACGATTGAGTCCTAAGATTTTCAGAAAGTGTAATCGAGTTCTAAAACTTATCACGAAAGGACTTGATTAGACCAATTAGACAAGTTTTAGGACTCAATTGTACTTTTGTGATAAGTTTTTTAGGACTTGATTGTATTTTTTGAAAGTTTTTTAGGACTCGATTGCATTTTTTTCAAAGTTTTAGAACTCAATTATACTTTCATGATAAGTTTTAGGACTTTCAGTACACTTATTCCTAAAATTAATGTTCACATGCTAAACCCCATTTCACTATTTGACCAAAAAAAAGAAAAAATCTATTTCATTGATTTAATAGAGACTCTAATCGATTTTAATTCAATAATTCTTGAATTTTCGATATTAATTGATTTGATCATGCATTGAAGAAACTCGTCATTTTAATAGAGAGATACATGTTTGCTATATTCGGATAAGGTAACTCCAATACGACTAGAGGTGGTAAATGGATGGGTTTGGATGGGTTCAGCCCAAATTCAACAATTTAACTCACATTTTTTTTTGTCGGAAAATTAAATATATCATTCACTAAGAAAGGATAGTAGGACCCGATAAATAGGCATTAGTACATAAGAGCTCCCAAAGTGCTTGGGGAGGGGAGAAGACCCAATTCAAAGGTAGATAGTTTTTTTTATGGGCTTTAGTAACCCAGTTCGCTACAAAGTTGGTCTCTCTATAACAATGAATAACCCGGATACTAGAGAAGGATCGTAGTAGGTCTTTGCATTTCAAGATAAGCGCGTGAACTTCCCAACTAAATTGATCTGGACTCTCTAAGGCATTGACTAAGTCCAAACTATCAAACTCAAGTACAAGGACTTCGTGTCGTTTGGGAAAGAAGTGAGTTAGGGCTTCTAACAAAGCGAGAGACTCAACCATTAGCGGGGACGACATTGCCACCATATGAGCTGCTCCGTCCAGCAACCTTCCGACGGAATCACGGCAAACGCAAGCGACCGAAGGTTCGTACACTCCATCTATGTTTATCTTATAAGTTCTATACAGCGGTGGATTCCAAGTCCTTGAAAAATCATCGACTTTGTTCCCACATCTGCTTGATTTGCGATTTCATCTATTAAAGCTCTTCAACCCAGCTAGAACAGAGTCGATGAGGCTAATTGTGTCGGGTTTTTTGTTCTTGAAGATGGCTTGGTTGCGCGCCTTCCATATATTCCATAGTGTTGCACAACCAGCTCTAGATTAGGTGAGTTGCTTGACTTTCCTTTCAAATTCCCGAACCAATCTTCAATTTGAGTAAGACCCTGACTTGATATATGAACATTCAGCACAGGGTTCAACCAAATTTTCTTCGTCTAAGGATACAATAAAAACAGGTGCTCCACAGTTTTCACCCCTCGATTGCATAAAGAGCATGTGGGGTCGGGTATAACTTTTCTTCAAAATAAATTCTCTTTAGTTGGGAGAGCATTCTGTCATAAATTCCACGTGAAAATTCTAACCTTGGGTGGAGAGTGCAATTTCCATATATCTGTCCAGAGAGTGGGAGGAGGTTGAAAAGAAGTTGAGGCTTGATTTTTATTCTGTTTATTTGCTTTCTCTCGAATGTAGTTGTATCCATTTTTAACTGTGTACTTGCCTCCTTGAGTTCCAGTCCATACGAGCTGGTCTTTCTCTATTTGGGGTTTAATCGGGATAAGAAGGATTTCTCTTACTAATTGATCCTCAAAATGTTCAGTTAAAATTGTTTCATCCCATATGCCTTCCTCACTAATAATGAGTTCAGAGACAAAACATGGTTCATCTCTATTAGCAGGACCTCCTATGATTCCCCTCTTCCGCCATTTATCCTCCCTGATTCTTATCTGTGAACCATCCCCTATTGGCCACAGCACTTGGGGTGAGATGGAGTCTCTTCCTAGGATCAGACTTTGCCAACCCCATGAGGGGCGTTGTCCCTTTTCTGCATGCCAAAAATCTCTATGAGGAAAATAAAACCCTTAAATAGAATGCTCCAAAAAGAGTTTGGACTATTACTCAAACGCTAAGCTTGCTTTCCTAACATTGCTTTATTGAAGGAGAGCAGATCTCTAAATCCCATGCCACCCTTATCCTTTCTTGTCTTCAAAATATCCCATCTCTTCCGGTGAATTCTGGCTTTGGTCTCATTGGTTTTCCACCAGAATGAAGCAATTTTCTATTCAATAGCCTTACAAATAGAAATCGGGATCTTAAAAATAAACATGGCATATTGTGGTAATGCTTGAACCATCGCTTTAAGCAAAACTTCTTTACCAGTTTTTGACATTAATTTTTCCTTCCACCCTTCTAGTTTGGAATTGACTCGTCCTAAAATCCAAGCAAACATTTGTTTTTTCAATACTCCCCAATTCAAAGGAATTCCAAGATATTTGCCAGTTTTGTCAATAATATGAACTCTCAATTCCCTTGCCATATTGTTTTTTAGAGTTTAGGGACAATCACTACCAAAGAAAATCCCCGATTTGTTTAAGTCTATAGCTTGTCCAGATGCTAGGCAATATTAATTCAGGATAGATGCCAAATTCTGACTCTCTAGAATTGTACCATTCAAGAAGAATATTGAGTCATCCGCAAAGAGTAAATGAGAAAGGGTGGGACACCACCTGTTCAGTTTAATCACTATGATACTTCCATTGTCCACAGCTGTCTTCATTAATGAGGACAGTGCATTTGCCACCAGAATGAAAAGATACGGAGATAGGGGATCCTCTTGCCTAATCCCTCGAGAAGGCTTGAAGTAATGGAGAGGTTCTCCATTAAACTAAACACTGAATGAAACTGTTGTGACACATTTCATAATCCGTCCCACCCATTTCTCATCAAAGCCAATCTTGATTAGGCATGCCTCCAAGAAATCTCATTCCACTTGATCGTAGGCTTTCTTCATGTCTAACTTGAGAACCGCTTGAAATTTCTTTCTTCTCTTTTGAATTCTAATTTGATGCAACACCTCCTGGACAATAAAGATGTTATCTTGAATTTGCCTCCCGCTAACGAAAGAACTTTGTTCCATTGCAACAAGTTATGGTAGAAGTGGTTTTGAGTCTATTGGCCAGCACCTTTGAGATAATCTTGTAGCCAAAATTACATAAACTAATTGGGTGGTATTGATCTAGTCTCTCTGGGTTCGGGACTTTCGGGATAAGGGAGATGTGTGTTTTATTTAAATCTGGTGGCAGGGATCCAGTGTTGAAGAAATTCCTCACCTCCTTTAGAATATCCCATTTAATCTCTTCCCAATTCTGCTGATAAAATAAACCAGTAAGGCCATCAAGCCCCGGTGCTTTTGCTGCGCCGAGCTGGAAAGTTGCATTCATTACTTCTTCCAAGGTTGCCTCAACCAACAAGAGGTGATTCATCTCTTTTGTTACCACCCAAGATACCTGATCTAGAACTGGGGAGAAATTTCGAGGGCCGATAGATTGATATAGATCTCGGAAAAAAGGTATAGTATGTTATTTCAACTGACACTGCTCAAATAGCCATGTATTCTCTAAATTCTGAAGCATAGAGATCCTGTTCCTCTGTCGCCTCTGAATGGTAGTTGCATGAAAAAAAATTGTGTTTTTATCTCCCCATTTCAACCAATTAATTCTCTATCGCAGCCCCCAATACATCTCTTCCTACCTCCATAAATAATCAATAACTTCTTGCAGGTTTTTGATTCTCACTTTGTTAAAGGACCCCATGGTATTGTTTGTGTCACGCCCCGTACCCCACGAAGCCTGAACATCCACACATAGGTCGAAGAGAGAGAGATGCGACGCTCCCAGGATTGCGTCACCGACCCAAAAAAAAATCCAAATCAGAGAAAATGCAACACATGCGGAAACAACGTGTATATATATATATACACCCTGACAATATCAAAAACGTAACCACGAGCAGCAACTAAACATACTTTACAACTTATATATTTACATTATCCATTTACAATTCAAAATACAACAAGGGCCACGACACAAAAAGGGATCAGTGGCCTAGGGTAAAAACTATCTATTTGGGAGAGGCGAGACTAAGATCAAAAAGGGGTTAGCCTCTACTATTCACGTGAGGACCTAGTCTAAGGCTCCCCGCTTGGATCGGATGGCGCTACTGACTCCTCAGAAGAGTCCTCCTCAGATCTCACTTCCTCGTCCGATCCAACTTCCTCCACTTCTCCGGCTGCTTCGGCATTCTCACCTATCACTTCCAAATTCAATTCTTCGTCTTCCTCTGGAATCACATCGACAGCTATAACCTGCTGTTCTCCTTGCTCCTCGTCCATGGCCATAGGTCCATCCACGGTATCGCCTACACTACTCACGCTAAGGGAGGCTGGAGGATCCGAAATTTCACCACTCACCATCTGTGGAATCATAACGCCATTAACGTCCACTGGAACATCAAAAGTACGGATAGGGGGTCCAGTCACACCATCCGCTCCCCTATAACACCAGGCTACGTACTCCTGAGTGTCGGCATAGTCCTCTCCCACATTTACAATCACCACAGAATGATATTTAACGTATGCTGAACCGTCTCCACAGGGGTGCACACTAACCAATCGCTGAATCCGCTGTGGAAATCCAAAAAGAGGGGCTTTCCTCGGCATTTTATGGACGGGGGTCTGAAAATCGGTTTTACCACAACCGTGAGATAAACTCAGCAAGTAAAATTCCTATTCCTAAACTAGGCTAACGTGCACCTCCAGAAGTAAATAAAATGCATGAATCACTGAACCAGTAATTAAATCATATTAAAATCATTCGGGCCTTCAGCCCTAATTCTTTTGCTACTCCAGCCCTGCAGGTTAGGCTTTCAATATCAATATAACTCGTAAGCAGTTAAATCGACCCGAAGGCCATGACTCAATGGTCATCACAATTTACTCGACCCGAAGGCCATGACCCAATGGTCATCAACAATTAAATCGACCCGAAGGCCATGACTCAGTGGTCATAAATCATTCGACCCGGAGGCCCGACCCGAAGGCTCACAATTGCATAAATCGACCCGAAGGCCATGACTCAATGGCCATAAATCATTCTCAATCACTTCAAAATCAACATGGAAATTCACATATCAAGGGACTCACACCAATTGCCATGTCCCGATGTACCAAGCACATTGAACCACAATTTCTCACTCAATCAACGTACTGTCGGCACATTTAATTCGTTTCATTTAGCCCATTTATATCCGGCACTTAATACACAATTTAGCATTTCAATTTCCGGGTCCGCTTAGGTCTTGCCACTACTAATTAATCTCAACCATTAACTTTGAACACGGCATCATTCCACAATGCCCCAACAAGTCCCAATTGGCCTCTAACAAGTCTAATTTCAAGCCAATTCTCATTAATTCATTTAATGGCCACATTAGGCAATTAATACAAATTCGGTTCTATGATGAACCACCCTTAAACAGCCACTAATTTGTCTCCAAATCAACCTCATAATATGCCATTAAGTCCCAATTAGGTCCCCTAATCAATCAATGCATAAAACACATAGTATTAGGCCTTAATCTAGCCTAATTACTCTAATCAAACCCCTAATCTAGCACAATTAGACTAATTCAAGGATTAGGTGTTTTACTCGCCTATTATCGACGCGAGGCGACGGGAGCGAGCGGCCGATTACCGACGAGCGGTACAATCGACGGCGGCGCACCAAAGGTAAGCCGGCGGACACGGCGGCGCCGGTGGGCTCACGGCCACCTCTCGGCCAAAACAGGGGAAACGCCGGTGAGGAAGGGCTGAGGACAAAGGAGAGAGAGACGGTGAGGGTGAGGTCGGACGGTGGGGTGGTGCACGGCGGCGCGGCCCGGCGGGACAAGCCCGGCGACGGTGGCGGCGTCCTTGCACGCCTCGGCTGGAACGGTGGCTGCGGGCGACGGATCAAGGGGAAAGTTGATCGACGGGGCTGGGACGACACCAGGAGGCGACACTCGGCGGCTCAGCGCCAGCAGCTTCGGCGATCAGCCGCTTCCGGCATGAACAGCAGCCGGCGAGCACACCGGCGAGGACAACCGAGAGAGACGATCGGGAGAGAGGAGAGAGAGACAGACGCGGGGAGAGAGAGTGAGCTGAGCTGAGGAGAGAGAATGGTCAAGGGGTAGTCAACAAAGTCCTTAGTGGGGTCCACATGTCAAAATCCTAGCCCTTTGGACCAAAATACCCCTCATCCAAGGGCTAAAAACACTTCTAATCCAATAATTCAAGGGTAAAACAGTCAATTGTCCTTAACCATGGTTAACCAAGTCTAGTTAACCTTAACCAACCTTGATTAAATCCCAAAATTGCCCCAAAATTAGGAATAAATCAAAAATGGCCTAGGGGCATTTCCGTCATTTTTCCATCCCGAACCGAAATTCCAATTTTTGCTCATACCAATCCTAAATATTCATGGGAGACCTAATCCAGAGTCGGAATCGCGAAATTCACTTTCTAAGCCCTCAAAAATCGTCTGCGAAGTTTCCGGGAATAAAATAATATTATTTTCCAATTTTTGTCGAAATTCCACTTTTTGTCCAAAACCACCCCAAATGAGCGTGGCTACTCCAAAATGACCTTGGCCGCGAAAAATAACCTGAAACGGCCTCCGAATTCGGCCTTGGTGTCCACAGGAGCAAAATTGTCCTTTTCTCAATTTTTGTCAAATCTTCAGTTTCCAACCGCGTTTATCCCAACCATAAATGGCTACTCCAAAATGACGTCCGTCTTACAAAATAGTCGTAATTATCCTTGAAATTTTGATATCGAAGTTCGGGTCCAATATCGCGATCTAATTTACTCGATTTGTCGTTTTAGGGCCTCTCACTAACAGGCGGCTGTTTAGGCATTACGCGTATCGACCTAAGGTTGTCCGAGTCATGATAGTCTCAATTTCGAGAGAACTAGAGGAATTATCACTAGCACCTGAGGTCACGATCTTTTGGATTAAAATCGAGTTTCCTTTGTCAGGCGCACTTCGGTCATGCGAAATCACTCGCGATCCGATCGTGCATCGCTGACAATATCGACCTGTCATTTTCCTGAGATCGGCCTATATTGGTTCAAAATATTTCCTCGACGTTCATTGAAATAGGCACTCCATCATGATCGGGTTCTCGGTCCACGTACCTGATCCTATTTAGCCTTTCCCATTTGGTTAGTATCCCGTGATTGATCAATTCCGGGCGAGACTTACTAAAATTTACACGAGAATCAATATACACTTTATTGGTCCCGATAACGGATCAAAATTCAGGATGTTACAGTTCGTCAGCCACTGCAGTTCCTATTTCATCAAGTTAATTTCCCTATGTCCATTCGCGAATTTCTTCTTACTCCATTTGGAAAGAGCAAAAGTTACCTCCTGCAACTTCCCGACTAAATCCTTTTCAAAGTGAGTGGGAGAGCTCCAAGTTTCTTTCACTTCCTTTCTACATTCATCACTCTCAAGCCAGAAGGCTTCAAACTTGAATTCCTGTTTTCGTTTTACAGGGTTAGCCCAAAGAGATAGAAGTATAGGATTGTGATCTGATCCTATTGCTGGGAGAGCATAAGCTTCCGCTTTAGGGAACATCAACCTCCATTCAATCGTACATACCACCCTGTCAAGTCATTCTTTAACGTACTCGTCCCCTTTTCTATTATTGGCCCAAGTGAACGCACACCCTTTACTGTCAATGTCCATCAATGAACAGGCATCTAGACAATCCCAAAAAGCATTCATTCTATAGTTTTCAACCAAGCGCTTTCCAACTTTTTCCCAATAAAACCGCACCTCGTTAGAGTCACCCAAACACACCCAAGGTAGTACATTCATGGAACTTATATTTCGCAATTCCTCCCAAAGTTGTAGCCTTTTTTGGTACAAATAAGAAACATGAACAAATGTAACTCTCATTTCCTTTCCACTAACCACCTCTTTACACCTCAAATTCACAAATTCCTCAAACATTAAGTCTATTTCTAGTGAAATTCTTTCATCCCACAGAATAGCCAAGCCTCCTGCCGTGCTCACTGGATTAACTACAAAACAACTCTGAAAATGGAGTCTTCTCTTTATTCTCTGAATAACTTCAGCTTGATTTTTCGTTTCCATCAGAAAAACCACAGTGGGCCTAAAACGAGCCACTAAAGCTCTTAATTCTTGGACTGTGAAGGGTGTGCCTAACTCTTGACAGTTCTAGCATAGTATATTTATGGTTCACTTGGTGGCTTATTAGGGCTAGTCACCAAAGCCCATGCAGCGACTTCTTCAGTCGTACGGACAAGTGTTTCAAGAAGTTGAGTTTCATCCAGCTAAGTTGGGGTTTTAGGTAGTGAATTATAAGGACTGAACCTCTTTTGTTTTTTGGTTGAGGGAGTTTTTGGTTCCTTACCGCTCTTCTTTCTATTGCCTTCTGAACTTGTTTGGGCAGGCTGAGAATTCAAGCCTTTCTCATGAGTAGGGCTTGTAAGCAGAAGTGCTCTTTTACCATAATTATACATTGTTATCTCGTGCATGTAGTAGGGATCTGTCCTCATGTGATCTCCCTGTTGTATATTGGAATTAATACTGGGAGAGATGGGCTGAACATCTTCCATAACCGCATTTTGCCTTTGGTGCTCAGGAGTTTCAGGGATACTCTCTTCAATTTCTTCTACCATAGATTCCTTCTTGTAGAAAACTTTCCAAAGGGGACTGTGCTCTGGAGTTTCAGCTTTCATTGACTTATATATTTTCTGACAATTTATATGACACATACCCAACCCAATCCAGATCCTACCCAAACCTAACCACATAACTCCTTGTTTTTTAACTCTTGCTCTGTGCATGTGAGGTTGTAGAGAGAGAAAGCTAGAGAGAGAGAGAGTCTCTCTTTATATGGGTGAAGGAGACGGTGTGTTGTAGAGATTGCAACTTAAATGATGAACAAGCCCTCCTCCTAAATGGCATAATACTATTCCCCTCCTCTGCCATTAATCAGTGCATGTGAGCGCTGAAACTGATATCGCTTCTGTTCGAAGCTGCTTCCGGTTTTGTGCTTTTCCTTATATTTTTTACGTTTTGTCCTTGTTGCTGCGTCTCTGGAGGCACAGATATGATACTCTATTTTTCTGGGTCCGTTTGCCTTCGTGTCGGCTGCAGTTGGAGACAAATCCGCGCCTATTTCCCGCGCTCCTTCACCCAGGTCCAGCTCCACCCGCTGGACATATCCGAGCTCCTTTGCTTCGTCAAGGACCTCCATGAGCCTAGTCACTCCTCGAGCACGAGGTTGTACGAGAGATAGCGTCCCTTGTCCCGGTGCTCAAGGGTGTGATCTACTCCAAGATCACAGAGATTGCCAAATCGGTGAAGCGGATTGAAGAACTTGAAGCGTCGAACAAGGGGCCGAGGTGCGAACCAGAGGTATTCGAAGCTTGGTTCGAGTAACATAAAACAATGAATCTCAAGCGAAGAGAGAGTGAAGAGGGTGACAGACTGAGAAAGAAGAGAGTTTGAGCCGCAGTGGGTTGAAAATTAGTTCATTTCAGAAACTATTTAAACCTATTTATGTAAGACTTTAAATTATTGAATCCAATATAGTTAGGATCTTCAAATTTGAAATGACTCGCATATAACCCTTTCCAACAAGTTCGGATCATTATAGATATATGACCCATTTTGATAGGTCCAAGACACATGATTAACGGTAAAAGAAATTAGGGCATGTGCACAAATAATAGGAGGACTCAAAACACAATATAGAAGCCAATTCGATTGTTGTTGAAGATATAATCAAGCTATCACCACCTTTATTGAAGCAAATACTAAGCAAACAAAACAAGTAAATTCAGCAAGCATTTTGCTTCTAATTCCCTAGGGCAGTTTCATCCTCGCTTTAGCCCTTAATCCGCCACGCAGCCGCAGATGCACCGGCCGTCGATGCACTTGTTTTCGAGGCATCCATCGCACAATCTAAAGCACTCTGCCGCTGATTGGCATACGCCTGCCTTTATTTCTGTCAATTCTCTTGCTTTTGTCGCAAGCATCAAGCCTATGTGTATACATAGTTCAGCATGAAAACTATTTCCTTCTCGTGATTGAAAAAATAATAAAAACAAGAAGAGGCACGTTTCATGAGACAGGCTTACATGATGATAAGAGCACGAGGGTCACCAAGAAAGCCAAAGAGAGAGAAGCTCTTTTCATTTCTCTTGTATGGATGCAGCCGATTCTTTCTGGACTGTATTACTCTGATTGCTTTGTGACAGAATAGAGAGAGGGAATCTATATATACACGACATGAGTATTTTGATTTGGCAAATCAAGAACGGAAATGACATGTTAATGTTTCTTTATTGGGGTCATTGCATGCAAGGAAGCAAATCCTTCTTTTGGGAAGAGCTCCATTGATATAGTTAGATCATCAATGATTTTGCTATGTCATTCAGAAATTATGGGGTTTATGCATAATGTCAACCTGATCGTTTCTATAATAATGAGATTTCCTATATAGCTTACGGGATTACTTGTCATTAGTTCTTAGTCCTGGAGAAAGGTGACTGCTATAGTTCATGATGCTTCACATAGCAATGTGTTACTGATTATAATACTTAAGGAAAAGCATACCACAAGTGCCATAACTTTCGTATGACGTGCACCTGAGTGCGATAACTTTTTTCCGATCACTTGAATTCTATCATTTATGTGCGGCGCCCACTTGAGGCTACAACTTTTGTCTAATCACTTGAGTGCATATAACTTTTCAATTGATGATTTGAATGCTGTAACTTTTTTAAAATGTTCCCCACAAGTGCAATGTCACATCGGATTTCTAGCAATTGGGTAAGTGATCGATGGAAAGTTTTGCACTTAAGTGAACGCTGTATAAAAGTCATGATGTTTGTGGTGTCCTTATCCCAAATATCTAGGATTCTAACAAAACTATGTCAAGTTTCTATACCTTTTATCTTCCCATTGGTAGTTGTGTCGATTAATCATTCTCATGTTAATCATTACCTCCCATTAGGAAAAGAAATCCACTAATTAGGGGCCTTTGCCCGGTTGCTCTTGATGTTGGCTAGCAATAATGATATTGAGATCTGATAGACTTGACAAGTTGCATACCAAAGTGATTTCTATAATGTTAGACTGATGGCCTCGGCCTTAATCTTTCCTTGATCATCGGAAAATCGTTCTTGATCTAAATTCCCTTTTTAGAGCCAAGGCCGGATTTATGGTAGTATGGGATCTGTATGAACAGGACTTGTGTCCATACTCTCTATTTCGTCCGAAGGGGAAAAGAGTGAGGTTTAGGGGTATTGCCTAAAGGTAGGCCAAATGACATCAATTTGGAGCGGCCCTCCTAAGCCCATACCTTATGCGACGTTGGATTTCTTTTTAGCTCTTTAAACCTAAAGATTTCTAGGAGTTGCCACTAGTCTTTTTAGGGTTGGCCAAAAACCAAGCGAGATGTGAGAGTTTTGTCTCACTTATCACACAATTAGAATTTCTAAGTTCCGAGACTTGATTATGCTAATAGTATAATTAGTGCCTTTTCGGTACGTCTAATTTGGTGGGATTGTTCATCTAAGTGATCAAACGTTATTTGTTACCAATTATGATCCTAAAGGTCTTTCAAAGCCACTAAAATGTTCATCCAATTGTCCTTAGGAGTTTATTATGATCCTAAGGGTTGTCCTAACTATCCTAAAAAGGAAAAGAGAAGACAATGTATTTAAATTGCAGGAATTAAACACCCAACTATTGAAAGCTTATAGTAAAATGCGGCTCCAATGTTACGTCGGGAAAGAATATTACACGGCCATGTTATTAAACCCTGGGACAGTACCCCATGAGCTGAATTCAAAGTCAAATGTACGTCTAATTCCAAACTAAAGAGACTTACCCACCGAATGATAAACATTAAACGAAAACTGACTAAACGTTTACTTAATGCCAACTAAACATGGAAAATACATAAGGACGACTCAACAGCCTAAAAGAACATCTCATCAGGTTCACAGTCAAACAACTAAGATTATCCCAAGGGAACAGTGCCAAAGAAATTCTAAACCTTTTGCATTGGTGCCAATTTAGTCCTAAACCGTTTACATTGGTGCCAATTCAGTCTTAAACTTTTTTTTGATGTCAATTCAGTTTTAAAATTTTTGCATCGATGCCAATTCGGTCCTAAATCTTTTTGTCTTTGTGCCAATTCAATCATTCCAACCAATTTTGGCTGGATTTTGCTGACGTGGATGTTGGCCGGTCACCGACGCTGACGTGGACAAATTTTAATAATATTTTAATATTTTTTTGAATTTTTATTTATTCTTTTATTCTTTTCTTTTCTTTTCTTTTTCCCTCCCTCCTTCCTCCAGCCGGTCGTCGGACCGGTGACCGACCAAAGGCTAGAGGCCAGTGTCAACCTCGCCGACCACTCGGCGAGGTTCGACCTCACCAGATCCAGCAAGGTCATGCCTCACCCAGCCATGGCGAGGCTCACCTTCGCCGTGGCCAGTGAGGGCGAGCCTCGCCAGTGGCCGGCGGGGTCAACCTCGCTAGTGGCCGACGGGGTCGACCTCGCCGGCCTCTAGCCGATCGCCAATTCGGTGACCTGCTGGAGGAAGGAGAGAGGGAGCGAAAAAAAAAGAAAATAAATAAAAATTCAAAAAATATTAAAATATTATTAAAAGTTGTCTACGTTAGCGCTGATGATCGGCCGGCCGATGTCCATGTCATCAAAATTTAAACTAAAATTGACCGGAAGGACTGAATTGACACAAAGACAAAAAGGTTTAGAACTGAATTGGCACAAATACAAAAGGTTTAGGACTGAATTGGCACAAATACAAAAGGCTTATGACTGAATTGCCATAAAAAAAAAGGTTTAGGACTAAATTGATACCAATGCAAAAGGTTCGGGACTGAATTAGCACCAAAAAAAGGTTTAGCACTATATTGACACAAAAACAAAAGGTTTAGGACTTTTTTGGCATTTTCCCATCATCACGACATATTATTTGATTAAAAAGGAGACCAATGCCCGCTAGCCACAACTTGGACAGCAACAAATAACATTTAGGGTATGCATGACAACGATTCTATGCTCGAGAACTGATTCTGCTCAGAAATGATTATTTTTTATTCTATGCCTGGGAACTGATTCTGAGCATTTGAAAGCGTTTGGTAACGGTTTAAAATTTCCGTTCCTGGAATTAAAAAAAAAACATAAATGCATTTGGTAACAACACAAAATTTCTTTTTATTAATAATATTTTTAAATAATACAAAATTTCTTTTTATTAATAATTTTTTAAATAATTTAATATGTCCTTGTTTCTTTTTTCGTTTTTCTTTTTTCCTTCTCCTCCTTCTCGACCATGGCCTGGTCGTCGACCATGTCGCCAGCCACAGGCCAGGGTCAACAAGGGCGTCGTGGCCCTCGTCGGCCACAAGCGAGGGCAAGGGCTAGACCCTCGTGGCCTGGGCGACCCTCGCCAACCTTTTCCAATCCTCGCCTAAGCTGGCGAGGGCCGCCCTCGAGGCTCGTGGCCTGGGCGAGGGTTGAATTTTCGCCGCCGTCCTCACTAGATCTGGCAAGGGCGGCCCTTGCCGACCCGGGCAAGGGCTACCCTTGTCGGATCCGGCGAAGGTGACCCTCGCCCAGGCCGTGAGGGTCCAGCCCTCGCCGAATCCAGCGAGGCCCGCGATGCCCTTGCCTGTGTTGCCGGTCGCTGGAGAATGAAGAAGAACAACAACAACAAAAAGAACGTGAAAGAAGAAGAAGAAAAAAAATAATTTCTTTTCCAATTCTGATTCTTATTCCTAGAATCAAAAATTTACTTTTTTTTTTTGCTTCTTGATTCTATTCCAAAATTGATTCTGGGAACAATTTTTTATAAATATGTGCCAGGCACAAAAATTTTAACAAATGGATTTTTGTTCTCAAGCTGATTTTGGGAAAAAAAAACAGAAATTTTTACTATTGAGTAACTTACCAAACAAACCTTTATTAATGCATGAAAATGGGTCCAAACTTGTTCGAAATGATGAGAGACTAACAGCATGTTAACATACTATCATGAGTCAAAAGGGGCGCCCACTCAAAGCTAAAACCTATCAAACGTTCAAGCTTAATCAAGACCGACAAGCAAGCATCCAGCGAACATGGACCATATTCCGTGTCGCAAGAGGTGTCGAACATGGTGAAGCAATAGCAAATCGGCCACACATCAAAATATCATCCCGACTGACCCGAACAACATTTAAGTGAAGTCAAGGTCCACCTGCTTCCGGCTTAACTAACACAGACCAGCAAGTAACCATGAAGGTAGTCCATGCGAAGAAGAAGTACCGAAATGCATGAATACAGCGTAGAGTAATGACAACAAAACTGCAACCTAGTTGCGTAAGTGTTCACAGCATGGTCTCCGCTTTAACGGAACACATTTTTAAATATAACCTCACAGAGTATACTATGTAATTGAGAACACATGCATAACAAAACCACCACACAATCTCACATGCGCCACTTATGCACTCCCCCACGACTCCTCCACATGAACATACACATGGATGCGGACAGACACAAGCAAACACACTTCATAAAAAATAACGGAGATAATTATGCATGGCTTTTTATTTTACGAAGAAAACTCAAGCGGTGATTTGATTATTTAACAAAACAGAAGATGACCCATATCATCTTGACCCAGAAGAAAGCGACGCACAAAATTACTGAGAATCCCTTTTTTTCGAGTCGACGAAACAGAATCTAGCGAGAGTAGCTCATCCGCCTGTGAAGAGAGTTTGGCGAGGACCAGCAACGGCTCTGAAACAAAAACGGAAGGTACAGTGTTTCGTGCCGCACAAAAAGCAAAATAAGAAAATAGATGCTTGACTTAGCTTGATGGTCATCGTTAAAGTCCACGAAGCAAAGATCGACACTAGAACGAAGGCATGGCTGTGAAGTGTATCACCGGCAGAAAACTCAGAGTTGAAGAAAGTGAAGAACAGGAGCTCTCAGTTTCCTCTCGGTGAAAACAAATTCAGGCAACACCACGACGTGCTTGGATGTTGCTGATGTTTCGAGTGAGTGTCCGGACCAACTAATGAGTTGGTGATAAAAACAAAACACAGCGCACGAAGACTGGAGAGCAGCGTAACTACAGTGAAAGGCGACAGCATGTGAGTAAACTATTCTCATCGGTAATACATCCGTGAATTATCACATGACTTGTGATATCGACTAACAAGATTGATGTCGATGTCTGTTCAACTCCCAAGACTAGTACACGAGTTAAGAAGAGTCTTTATTGTACTATTGTTTTCAATAGGCTATTCGTATTTTTATGTTTTGATTGTTCGTGTTTCTATGTTTAGTTAATATTTTGTAAATTCTGAGGAAACTATCTCCTTAGAATACTAAATACATTTATGAGTCATTTAAACGCAAGAGTTCTATATCAAGCCTATATAAAAGGCAAGTCTTGAACCACTGGGGTTTGTCTTAGTTACCACCCTTCTTACTTGGGAAGGGGAAGGTGGGGAGTTCGAATCCCCACCTTCTCAGAAGGACTAAGGGTAGGGACGTATAATTTCAGATGTGAGTTTCAACTCTCACGCCCTGCAAGAGGCAGGACAAAAAGTCTGAGAGTGAGTTGAGAGTTAGAGTAGGACAGATAAAAAAAAAAAAAAAGACAAGTCTTGTAATCATTTCTAATAAGTTTAAAAAAAGGTGATAAGGTAAAATAAAAAGAAAAATAAAAGTCTATTAGTCTCCAATTGACAACTCTTGCTGAATCCACGATTTAACTTCAAATTTATCCCATCAAATTTGTATCAGAGCACATGGTTTGTGATCATGGCATCAACAAACACTTAGCTTCTCCTTCAATACCCTCATCTTACCAAAGAAAATTATGGTAATTGGGCTAATAGAATGAAAACCCTACTAGACTTACCAAATAAAATTATGGTAATTGGGCTATTATAATGAAAGCCCTACTCGGCACCTTTGGTGTGTGAGAACTTGTCAACACAGGCTATGGTAAGCCAGAGAACGAAGACACCTTGAGTCAAAATCAGAAGAATGCCTTGGAGAAGGTTTGAGCAAAAGATCAATATGCCCTATCAATCATCTATCAAGCTTTTGATGATTCTATATTCGAGAAGTTTCGAACGCTAATACTTCTAAGTAGGCATAGAACATCCTTCACAACAAATACCAAGGAGTACAAAAAGCTAAGAAGATTCACCTTCAAACTTTAAGATGCAAGTTCAAGGTAATCCACATGAAAGAATCTGAATTGATTTCTAATTATTTCACAAAAGTTTTGGCAATTGTCAAGCAGATGAAAAGAAATGGTAAAGATGTTCTAAATGTTCGAATTGTTGAGAAGATTCTTCAATCCTTAGACATAAAGTACAATCACATTAGCATTGCAATCGAAGAGTCCAAAGATCCAGATGCCATGACGATCAATGAGTTTCTTGGGTTAATTGCAAGCTCATGAAGAAAGACTCAGAAGAAACAAGCATGAGTCGGTGGAGGAAGAACTTCAAACTCGGTTGACCATCTGAGATGAGCAGGAGCAAAGTAGAGATCCCATGCAAACTCGATGGACTAATCAAGATCCGGTTTGAGGTCGAGGCCAAGGTTGCTTTCAAGGTAGAGGTCATGGACAAAGGCGAGAAGATATCGCTCGAAATGACAATAGATACCAGAATCAAAGAAGTGTTCATGGAAGAGAAAGAACTCAAAAGGCCAATGGTATGATAAATCTAAAATTTGATATTATCATTGCAATAAATTTGGTCATTTTGCTTCTAACTCTGGGTATAAAGAAAGCAGTAGAGCAGATGAAAAGGCGAATTTGGTGAATGATGCCAAACAAAATCTTTTATTGGCATTCAAAGAAGATGAAAGTGGACATAATGGTATGCGGTACTTGCACACTAGTGCAAGTAACCACGTGTGGGTGAAAGGAGATATTTGCCCAAGTAGATGAGACAATAAAGGGGAAATCTCATTCCAAAGTTTTTGTCGAAGGCAAATGTACAATTTTGATTTGTTGAAAGAATGGTACATGCTAGTTTATTAATAAAGTTTATTATGTTCCAAAAATGTCAAGCAATATTTTGAGTTTGAGATAGATATTGGGGAAAGGCTATAATGTCCACATGAAAGACCTTAGTCTTGTACTAAGAGACCAACATAATAAACTAATTGCAAGAAATTAGGGCTTAATTGAATGCACAAAAAATCGTAGGACTCAATGCACCAAAAGTAGACACAATATAGAAGCGAATTTCGATTGTTGTTAAAGATATAATTAAGCTATCACTCCTTTATCGAAGCATATACTAACCAAACAGTACAAGTAAATCCACCAACCATCTTTGTTATAATTCTCTAGGGGAGTTTCATCCAAGCTTTAGCCCTTGACTCACCACGCAGCTGCAAATGCACCGGCAGTGGACGCACATGTTTTGAGGCATCCGCCGCACAATATAAAGCAAATGTCTCTGTCAAATCTCTTGCTACGATCTCAGGCGTCAAACGTATGTATATACACAATTCAGTATGAAAGCTATTTCCTCGTCGTGATTGAAAAACTATAAAAAGAAAAAGAAGAGGCGTGTCTCGTGAGAAAAGGCTTACAAGATGACAAGAGCACGAGGGTCACCAAGAAAGCCACAGAGAGAGATCTCTTTCATTTTTCTTGAATGTATGCAGCTGATACTTTCTGAAGTGTATTACTTTGATTTCTTTGTGACAGAATGGAGAGAGAGGGAGTCTATATATACATGACATGAGTATTTTGATTTGGCAAATCAAGAACGGAAATGGCATGTTAATGTTTCCTTGTTGGGGTCATTGCATGGAAGGAAGCAACTCCTCTTCTTTTGGTATGATCTACACTGATATAGTTAGGTCATCAATGATTTTGCTAGGCAAAATAACACCAGAAGTGCCATAAGTTGTGTACGGAGGTCACTTTGGTGTCAATTTTTTTAAAAAACGATCAATTTAGTGCCAACTCCGATTTGTTTGCCGGAAATCCGACGTGGCGCTGATATGGCTCGCCGAAGAGTTCCAGTCAGCATTAAAAACAAAAAACGACGTCGTTTAATCCGCTGACATGTAATTTTTTAGAAAAAAAAATTTAAAATTATGTTAAAATAATTAAAAAAACAAAAAAAGGAAAATACCACCAAAAACCTCAAACTATGCCATTTGTGACAAGTTTACTCTGAATTTTTTTTTGTGATACTAAAAATCTCAAATTATACTTATTGTGACACAATTACCTCACAACACTTTAACCCGAGGGTATTTTCATCTTTTTCCTTTTTCTATTTTTCTATTTTTTTTTCTTTCTTCTCCGGCGAGGGCAACCCTCGCCGACGTCGGGCGAGACTGCCCTTGCCAAATCTAGTGAGGGCGGCCCTCGCCGGACGCCGACAAGGGTCGCCCTCGCCTGGGCGGGCGAGGGCAACCCTCGCCCGGCCGGCGGTGGTGGGGCGGCGGCAAGCCCTCGCTTGCTGCCGCCTCCCTTTCTTTTTTCTTTTTTTTCCTTATTTGAATATAATTTGAATATAATTTTTTTAAAAAAGCCACCTAATTTCCATATGTACAAGACAGACTTTTTTTTTTTTAAATATAAATGCTAAGTCATCATTTTTTCAAATGTAAATGCCAGGTCAATTTTTGGCCGGAGTCATAAAGTGATTTATTTTTCTCCAACTTGACACCAAAGTGATCCAAAAAAAAGTTATGGCACCAAAGTGACCTCCGTACACAACTTATGGCACTTCTGGTGTTCTTTTGCCGATTTTGCTACGTCATTCAGAAATTACGGGGTATGTACACATTCATTCGCCAGATTCCCAATGTTGACCAATCCATCTATTGACAGCTAGTAAGCTTTCCTATAGAAATTTCCAATGATGTCATTATCCGGTATGCGTTGGATTAGTTCATGTAGTTAACCTGCTCCTATCCATATTAGCGAGCTTTCCTAGAAATTATGGAGCTGACGAGATTACTTGTCATTAGTTCTCGAGAAAGGTGATTGCTATAGTGCATGATACTACACATGGCAATGTGTTACTGATGAGAATATCTAGGATCCTCGCGAAACCATGTCAAGCCTGCCTATACCTTTGATCTTCCCATAAGTAGTGTCAATTAATCGCTTTCATGTTATTCATTGCCTCCCACTAGGAACGAAATCCACTGATTTGGGCCTTTGCCTGGTTGCTATTTATTATTCATTGCCATGAAAAACCCAGCGTAATCAATTCCACACCGGTTTCCATATCCTTATTGAGGCATGGCAATGTATTAAGTGTCTTTTTCTTTTTTTTTCAAGGGCATTGCTATGTATCACCTCAGGAGGGCGGCTTACTACTTAAGGCACGGATTTGGCGCGCACTAGACACGTTGCACGAGTTCGATTTTTCATGCTAATCAAGCTGCAGGCAACTCCAAGCTTAGGTCATCCATTTAGGACGCGAATAATAATCATTATATTTCGAAATAGATTTCTAGTCGTCCATTTTTCTATTTCTATTCCCTCGACAGGTTTCTAAACAAAAATATGCGTTTAATAAAGATAAAAAATTTCTCTTTCCGAAACAGAAATTCATTTGATAACGACATGAAATTTCTCCATCTTACGCTCTTTTCTATTCATCGACGGGTGGTGACCTGCAGGGGTAGTGCCGGCGAGCAGTGGGAGGTGGTGATCGGCAGGAGGCGGCGGCCACATGCGGTGGGCGGTGGGAGGTGAGGGCACACAATGAGAACAGTTTTCATTTCTCTTTTTGTTACATAAACAGAAAAGTAGAAAATTTTTTATTTCTCATTTTTGTTCCAAACCTATTTCTAAACAAAAAATTTGTTCCAAAAATTCAAAAATGAAATTATCTTACCAAACGGATTTCTATTTCAAATCTTTTCTCAGAAATAAAAAAATAAAAAAATAAAATGATTTTCATTCATACTCTTAATTCTTGGCTCGCATTCTACTTTATTGATGAGTTTATTTTATAATTAGCGTGTGTTTCACTCAGGCATCTCATCTCTTTTTGAATTTCTAGAAAATTGTGTCAGTCTCCATCTCCGTTCTTCTGTTTGTAGTAGCATTATTGTTAATTGCTCGGATGCCAATAAGAGACAAAAGGTTTGTTGTATTATTATTGGGAATGCCACCAATTGACAAGAGACAAAAATGCCCATAACTCAGCTTTAAAGGAGGTAGTCCAACTTTTTACTAGGTCCAGACATAAAAAATAAAAACTTTACACTAGGTCCAATATCTTTTGTCCTAAATATTTCAAATTCCCAGCTTTGTTAAACGGTCTGTCATGCCAATTAGTTTCAAAGTGGGAAAATTACCAAAGAGGTAGTAAACTTATTATATTGTAGTCAATTCACTTGTAAAACTCTCAATTATGCTAATTTAATTCTAGATCTTTCGACAACTTGCCAATTCAATTTTAATCTTTTCAATTATGCCAATTCAATTCTAAACTTTTACATGATTTTCCAATTAGTCATTTCGACTAATTTCGATCAGAAATTACTAACGTAGCAATCCAGTCAGCACCAATCGTCCTACGTAGCACGGTCGAAGCTAATGTGAACATTTTTTTATAATATTTAATTTTCGATACCTTTTTTTTCTTTTTTGTTTCCCTTTTCTTTTTTTTTTCTTTTTTTCTTTCCTTTCTCTTTCCTCATTTTTTCCTTGTTTTCCTCCACCAATTGCTAGCCTTGCCAACGAGGGGCGTCCCAACTCTCGCCGACCATTGCCGAGGCGACAATCGATGGAGGAAAAAAAAGAAAAAGGAAGAAAGAGAAATGAAAGAAAAAAAGAAAAGGGAATGGAAAAAACAAAAAAAATTTAGAAAGTTACAAAATTCGTCAAAATAAGCCCTGACCCTACCATGTAGGATAATCGGTACTGACTAGACTATCACATCAGCAATTTTCAAGCAAAATTAGTTACAAGGACTAAATAGACAAATCGTCAAAAGATTTAGAACTAAATATGGCAAATTGTGTAAAAGCGTAGGATTAAATTGGCACAATTAAAAAATTTGCAACTGGATTGACCGCCGTAAAATAAGTATAAGATTTTTTGAACAATTTTTCCGTTTCAAAGTCCATTTAAGAACTATTAAAATCCATGCGCAAAGTGTTTGTATAATTAAAGCGATACTCATTCAACAATATAAGGTATAATGGGTTAATATAAACATGAATGGGTTGGGTAAGGGTCAAGCAAATCTCTGCCTGTATGAAACAACTCAATTTATGACACTCACTCTAAGAGTCCATTTAACAACTTGCCAAACAGTAAAAATTTATGTTTTTTTTTCCAAAATCAGTTTGGGAACAGAAATTCGTTCGTTTAATTTTTTGCACCTGAGCACAATTTTGCAAAAAATTATTTTCAGAATCAGTTTTGGAACAGAATCAAGAAGCAAAAAAAAATAGCTTCTTGATTCTGAAACAATTTTTCCATTTTTGATTCTTCTTGATTTTCTTCTTTCTTCTTGGTTTGTTCTTCTTCTTGTTCCCAGCCTGCCACCCGCCTGCCTCCGGCCAGCCATAGGCCGCCACCACTGGCCATCGGCCACAGGCTAGCACCGGCGAGGGCATCGCGGCCCTCGCCATGGCTGGGCGAGGCTCAACCTCGCCCAGATCTAGCGACAGTGAGGTCGGCAGTGAGGGTCGCCGATGCCGGCAACATGCCATGGCCAAGGAAGTGAAGGGAAGGAAAAAAAAGAAATATTAAAAATTCAAAATATTATTAAAATATTATTAATAAAAATAAATTTTGCGTAGTTACCAAACGCATTTTTGTTCTTTTTTTATTCTAAGAATAGAAATTTTGGACAGTTATCAAACGCCTTCAAATGCTTAGAAATTGTTTTCGGCTACGGAATAAAAAAGAATCATTTCTGAGCAAAATTTGTTCTCGGGCACGGAATGGTTGTCATGCGCAGCCTAACACTCGAACCTGAACCCAACCTAACCAAGATGACTTTTTGTAGCTCCACCGATCAATTTTCACCAGAAATTACTGACGTGACGATCCAATCATTGCTTGTTGTCCTTCGCAATGATGCAAAGTCATATGTTTGAATTTAATAACGTCAAGGTTAGCCTAGTAATTTGGTATATCCATCGACAAAATTCAACCCCTGCGCATTAACTTTTGATTTGGGAATTGAGAAGGGTTTGAGAGCATTCTTGATTTACCCCACGAGAAATTGGGGCTTGATTGAGTGCACAAACAATAGGACTCAATTCACCAAAGGTAGGCACAATAAGAAGCGAATTTGATTGTTGTTCAAGATATAATTAAGTTGTCACCAAACCACCTTTATTGAAGCAAATACTAGCCAAACAAAACAAGTAAATCCAGCAAGTATTTTGCTTATAATTCTCTAGGGAAATTTCATCCATGCTTCAGCCCTTGACCCGCCCATCCTTTAGGCCTTGACCCGCCACGGCCACGGTGGCACAATGGCACCTGCCGTCAAAGCGGCAGTCATATGGACCTTCGCATACCTCTGTCTCAGTCAAAAGTGCTTGCTTCTATCTCAGTCGTCAAACCTATGTATATACACAGTTCAGTATGACAACTATTTCATCATCGTGATTGAAAAACTATAATGTTTCAAGAGAAAGGCTTACAAGATGATAACAGCACGAGGGTCACCAAGAAAGCCAAAGAGAGAGAAGCTCTTTTCATTTTTCTTCTTGTATGTATGCAGATGATTCTTTCTGAACTGTATTACTTTGATTTCTTTGTGACAGATGGAAGAGAGAGGGAACCTATACATACATGACATGAGTATTGTGATTTGGCAAATCAAGGACGGGAAATGGCATGGTAATGTTTCCTTGTGGGGGTCATTGCATGGAAGGAAGCAAACCCCTCTTCTTTTGGCAAGATATCCATTGATATAGTTAGGTCATCAATGATTTTGCTATGTGATTCAGAGATTATGGAGTATGTACACATTCATCGCCAGATTTCCAATGTTGACCAATCTATCTGTTGACAGCTGGCAAGCTTTCCTATAGAAATTTCCAATGATGTCATTATCCGGTATGCGTTGGATTTGTTCATATGGTTAACCTGCTCGTATCCATAATAGCGAGGTTTCCTAGATATTATGGAGCTGACGAGATTACTTGTCATTAGATCTCGAGAAAGGTGATCGCTATAGTGGATGATACCTCACATGGCAATGTGTTACTGATGAGAATATCTAGGATGCTAACAGGACTATGTCAAGCCTGCCGATACTTTTGATCTTCCCATAAGTAGTTGTGTCGATTAATCACTCTCCTGTTAATCATTACCTCCCACTGGAAACGAAATCCGCTTATTGGGCCTTTGTCAGGTTGCTCTTTATTAGTCATTGCCCTGAAAAACACGGCGTAATCATTTCCACATTGAAGCATGGCAATGCATGAAGTTTTTTGTTTTTTTTTTTTTGCGAGGGCATTGCATTGCATTCAAAGGAAGGATCAGTGAAGTCGTTATGTATAACCTCAGGAGGGCGGCTTACTACTTAAGACACGTACTTGTGAGTGCACTAGACCCATTACACGAGTTCGATTTTTCACACTGACCAAGCTGCTAGCAACTCAAAGTTTAGGTCGTCCATTTAGGGTGTGAGTAATAATCATTCTTCTTCCCTCGATGAGTTTCTGATTAGAAATACGCGTTTGATAACGACAAAAAATATTACTTCCTGAGAAATTCGTTTGATAACGACATTATTGGGTATACGTTGCATTCATCCATATTCTCAATCGGAACTTATCCGTAATAGTGAGGTTTCCTTTTATTGGGTATACGTTACATTCATCCACAATATTGAGGTTTCCTAAAAATTATACAGCTGACGAGATTACTTGCCTTTACTTCCCGATAAAAGTGATTGCTATAGTATAGAATGAGGTGAATATCTAGGATTCTAAGGAAAATTACCAAAAAAAACCCTAAATCTATTGCAATTTGTGGCAATTCAATCCAATAGTTTTTTTTTTGCCAATAAGTCCCAAACCTTTTACATTAGTGCAAATTCAATTCATCCAGCCAATTTTGGCTAGCCAGCACTAACGCAAATTTTTGTAATATTATTTTATTTTTTCAAAATTATTATTCAATTTTTAATCTTTTTTTTTCTTTTTATTTCTCTTTTTCCTTTTCTTTTTTCCTTTCTTCATTCTTTTCTTCTTCTTTTTTCCATAGTGGCCGGTGAGGCTTGGGGGCCACAAGCGAAGGAGGCCTCATCCGTGGCTCACGACCAACAAGGCCTGAGCGACGCGAGCTAAAGTGGCCACGGCCTTGCTAGCTGCAAGCGAGGCTGACTTCGCCCATGGCTGGGAAGGCCATGGCAAGGTTGGCCTTGTCCAAATCTAGGCAAGGCCGCCTCGCACCCAAATTGCGAGGCATGTCCATGGGCGAAGGCAGCCCTTATGAGGCTTGCGTTGCCCGTGACCGCGCCTCGCAATATGGGCAAGAGGCTTGGGGGCCGTGTGCGAGGCCATGGCGATGCCAGGTGAGGGTTGCGAAGCCCTTGTCAGCCACTGTGAGGAAAAAAACAAGAAAAGAAGGAAGAAAATAAAAAAAAGAAAAGGAAAAAAGAAAAAATTAATAATAATTTCGCAAAAAATATATATTATTTAAAATTGTCCACGTCAATGTTAGCCCAGCGGCCAGTCAAAATTGGCCGGATTGACTAAATTGGCACAAATGCAAAATGTTTAGGACTAAATTAGCACAATTGCAATAGGTTTAAGACTTTTTTGGTAATTTTCCCTAGGATTTTAACAAAACTTTGTCAAGTCTTTGGGTCGCTTAATCACTCTCATGTTAATCCTGACCTCCCATTAGGAAAGAAATCCATTGATTAGGGCATCCACCTAGTCGCTCTTTATCCTTCATTGTCATGAAAAACACGGCTTAGTCATTTCTACAATGTTCTCCAAATCATTATTGAGGCATGGAAATGTATTAAGTTTCCTTGCGAGGGCATTGCATTGCATGCAGAGGAAGGATCAATTGAGCCACTACGTATAAAACCTCGGGCTGGCGGCATACTAGTTAAGGCATGGACTTGTATGCGTATTAGAAAATTTAGACAAGTTCGATTTTTCATACTAACCAAGGTGCAAGCAACTCCATGTTTAGGTCGATCATCTAGTTCTTGACTTGTATTCTACTTTATTCATAAGTTTACTTCAGGGATAAGTGCAATGGAAAACCTAAAGCTTGTCACGAAAGTGGAATTGAATCTTAAAATTTTCAAAAATGTAATCAAGTTCAATTCTTGTCACGAAAATTCTTGTTACTAAAGTGTAATCGAGTTCTAAAATTTTCAAGAAGTGCAATCAATTGAAGGATTTGATTGGATCAATTTGATAAGTTTTAGGATGTGTTTACACTTTTTGAAAGTTTTTGGACTTAATCACACTTTCGTGACATGTTTTAGTACTTAACTGCATATTTTAAAAGTTTCATGACTCAATTGTACTGTCATGATAAGTTTTAAAACTTCAAATACACTTATCCCTTTACTTTATAACCCTTTTCGAATTTCTAGTTTTGTACCAAAATTATGTCGGTCTCCATCTCTATTCTTCTGTTTGTAGTAGTGTTACTGTTAATTGCCCAGATACAGATTATTAGTACTGGGAATGCCATCGATTGACAAGAGACACCATTGCCCTTGACTTGGCTTTAAAGGAGGTAGTCCAACTTTTTACTTGGTGCAATATCTTGTATCCTAAATGTCTCAAATTCCAAGCTTTGTCATGTGGTCTGTCATGCCAATTAGTTTCAAAGTCCATCTAAGAACTAGTACAATCAATGCAATCCTCAATCAGCAAAATTAGGTAAAATGGGTTAATATAACGATGAACGGGTCAGGTAAGAGTCGAGCAAAGCTCTACCCGTATAAAACAACTTCATTTATGACCCTCAACCCAACACTAAAACTCGAACCCAACAGAGCCAAAATGGCTTACAAGCCTATCCTGCCTCGGGATGGAGCTTATATGCCGTTGCACGAGTCCTTGTCCTAGCCTTTGCTCAAGGTATCAACGAGACTGTAGGTGAGGCATACTACAGGCTAATTCTTCCATAGTGAGGACAATGAGATGTGACAGGATGTGATGTAAACCATACTAAAGTTCACTTTGTCCACTCTTTGTTCAAATTTTATCTGTGTAGTTTGACTAGGGAGTCTTGTTTATCGTACAATGGATGTCTTGTTTATAAAACCCGAGGAGTCGATGATATCTTAACGAGCGCAACAGGAGGGAATGCACCGCTTCATCCCAATGCGTTCCCTGCATCATATGTCACAGTTCCAACACAGCCAAAACTTGGGATAGCTTGCTCTCTATGACCTCGTCTACCAACTTCTCTTAGGTCTTGGCAAGGGCTCTCGTCGATGTCTGACACCGTATGTTGTTGATTCTCTTCATTGTCAACAAGTAAGCTCATTCTGTTAATTGATGACTTCTATTCTAACAAAATTCTATTCTTGTGGACCGAGCATGCCACTCATCGATTTCAAAAGTCATTATCTGGTGTCGACATTAGTACAAAATCGGTCCCCCTGCCCTTCTTGTTTACCTTAGTAATCCCTTTTTTTAGGGAAAAAGGGAATAAATGCACAGAAACGCTTTTGATTGCTAAAAATATTTTGTAATGACCATTTAAGATATCAATTCCAGACATCTTATGATCGCAGAGCTTTGATAATATCCACAACAAAGTAATTTTCTAGTGCGAGCTGTCTCAACTTTGTGTTTGCATACAACTGTTGTCATGGAGATAGTCTCACAAAAGTTCGACGTTTTGCTATAGAAAAGCCTGCGAACAATTGAAGGCACAACATCAAAGTCTGTAGTCTGCACCAAATGAAAGCAAATTACAAACGACTTTCAAGACAGAAAAAGAGACACACCAAGACTGCTCTTTATTCTTCATTCCCAAAGATTCTCATAACTACACGCGCGCACGACTGTAGTTACTGTAGTTGAGGAGTGCAGTTCATCCCTGAAAACCAATAGCCCCTGCCAAAAGGAAGAGGGAAAAGCGAACAGACTATGAGAGAAAAAAATTCCCACGGCTGTCTGAGCTTGCATATGCACTGCATGATGAACATGTTGAAGATGATGTGGGAATGTATAATTCACGAAAGATCAAATAAACTTCATCTGCAGATGCCTACTTACTGCATCGACCTCTCTCAGCAATTAAACGAGCAACAGAAAAGAAGAACTGTAAAAGATCAACGTAGAGGCAAGTGACATCCATCAGCTAATATCCCTCTACCCACCTACAAGTGAGCTGCTAAAACTAGGGCCAACTAAAAGCAGCATACTAGATGTCATATGATATGGATTTCTACGACGTGTCACTGCAGTAAGTTAAAGCTAAAATGCTTACCGCAAGCAACTCTGCCACCAGCATTGCCGGTTGTTTTGCTAAGTTCATGCCCGCCTGGGTATAGGAAAAGAAACAAAGTTGCACTCTTATAAAGTTTTAAGAAGGCTTACGTGAAAAATTGCATTGCCTGGAGGGGGGGCAATAGTTCAAGTAATCAATAGCAAAAAGACGCAAAGTTGAACGTGCATTTTCCATAGACTTGCAAGCTATTTGCCACAGCAAGAAGAAATTCATAGAATGCTTAGAAATACAACTGATACCCTAGCAGCGCCGAAATAAAGCGGGGAAACTAGCATTTAAGATCGTTGAGGGCCAGTTTGGTATGAGAAAACATTTTCAGCTTTTGTTTGCTGTGTTGTCCAAAACATGTTTCCATAGTGGAAGTGCAATTCTTTTTAGATGGTGACAATATACTTGTATTCTATTGGTATTCCAAACCTACACGCTTTCATTAGGAACGAAATACTAAAAGCACTGGAAAGTTGCCTTCAGTTTTTTACTCCAGTTAAAAACAATTTCCTTGAAACCTGGAACCTACTCTACATACCTTAGAATCTATAACTTACCATGTTACAGGTTTCAGGATCGGTTCTAAGGTCTATCCAGACTCCACCTGTATTATTATTAATTGAACAATTGCTGTGGAATCATTACCTGTCACAATTTACTGATCACAACTTATATTTAGACACACAAAAAATATGAAACATTAACAAATCATAAAATGAAAGCTTAGATTAGTGGTTCTAGATTATACATTCATCATCTAATGCCATATAACACTGCAGAATTACGTGAAGACGTAGACAAAATAAAAACACAAAAAAACTTATCTAGGGATTCAAGTTCTAGGTTCCAGGTTCCAGGCTAGGACGCACGAGCCCTCTTCAGGGGCCCCTTGTCGTGTCGAACACGTATTGGATGTGTCGAACACTGACACTCATTCGACATTCTTTTTTTTTATATGTAGATTTGAATCAAATTAATTTGATTGAAATAATCATAAAAATGATAATTTATCATGTATATATAAAAATTTACATTTAATATACACCGTGTCCCAATGTGTCAAAATTCTCATTTTTTGAAAAATGACATGTCGTGTCGTGTCGTGTCGCGTGTCGATGTCGATGCTACTTAGGTTTCAGGTTCGAACAGGTTTCCCAATTTTTTGAACCTAGAACAACCCTGCATACCTTAGAACCTAGAACCTACAGGTTCCCACTAGTCAGATTTTCAGGTTCCAGATTCTACCTTGGAATCATGCTCACCCCTACTAAGCATGCAATAATTTGTTTTAGTTGATATTTCTTGTTGAAATATGTTCATGGTTTCTCTCCAATGCTTTTACAAGGGTTTGACCTAGACCCAGTCTCGAATCCCTTGCCAACAGGTCGAGCATCTAGAATGAGTGGTCCGTCTTATCATAGATTTGTTCATAGTTGTTGCGTGTGATTAAGTATAGAATTAAAGTAGGAAATCATGAACACTTTTGGGTATTGAGAGTAGCTCGGAAGGCGTAGGGAAAGTTACTCAATCAATCTTAAACCTATTATGCAATGCCAATTCAGTCCTAAACTTTCCAATTTTACTAATTTAGTGTTAAACCTTTAGCATCAAATTCCAATATAGTTCTTCTGGTTAATTTTCGCCGAAATCCATTAGTATGGAGGTCCAATTATCACAAGTCATCCTAAGGGATGATGCAAAGTCATAAGTTTGAATTTAATGATTTTAAGGTTAGCCTAGTAATTAAGTATAGTTTGTCGACAAAATTCAACCCATGCACATTAAGTTTTAATTTGGGATTTGAGAAAGGTTTGAGAGCGTTCTTGATTTATTTCACTAGGAAAAGAAATTAAGGCTCAATTGAGTGCAGAAATTAGGGGTGAGCACGGTTCTAAGGTAGAACCGGACATCGAAGAACCGGACCGGTGGGTCCAATTTGGTTCTCGGTTCTAAGAAGAGAGGTTCCGGTTCCTGGTCCTACATTTTTAGGAACCGCCAGTTTCCGGTTTGGTTCCCGGTTCTTACACCAGTTCGGTTCCTGGTGTCTATAAGAACCAGGAATTGGGAACCGGAAACCTTAAATCTAAAATCCCCATTATATGAAAAATAGGGATGTTAAAAGAGGAAAGGGAAAAGATGCTAAACACATAGCTTGAGCTCAACCTCAGGACGGAAGTCACTCATCATTAGCTAGATTGATTGATTATAAATCAAATTAATGACATTCTAGAAAAAGGTGATGCTCATGTCAAACTGCACTAGAATGTTTCAAATATATTCCTAAAGCGATTTGTCGATTATATCATTTCAAAGCAAGTCCTTTTCTTTGTCGAGGTTGCCGTGTAGATGAATGTTATTGGTCAATTTGATTGATTCAATTTCTAGAAGCACGATTCAATATATTTCCGACGGTTATCTTAAAGGTACTCTCTTATACTCATTTTGAGTTGAAATGCCAATAAAAAAAAAGGACAAATCGTGGTTGGGAAAGTTATAGTAGCAGAATCCAGTGGAATTTTTATTTTATACAATGGAAAAATCCATTTATTTATTAATAAATTAGGAAAAGGGAAAAGAGTAACTGAAATTATCCCTTTTGGAGTTGGATGGACTTTATGTGCATGTTGAAATTGTGTCCTTGTGATGCTAGTAAAGGCCCCCTCCCCTTCCTTCCGCTATAGAGAGCATTACGAATGTGGATAATTTAGCTTCTTGCTCGTGACGAGCTTAAGCTGGTGAAGCATTTTGATCGATGGCAATTAGAATTATATGTGTAAAGCATTTTGTTTGTGGTCTTGGATATAGTCTTTATTGACATGTTAGTCCATCGTGAATTCTATTGCGTTTCGATTCACACAATGACTTTTCATTTTAATTGTATTCATTTGAACCGTATACTAGAAAAATTAATCTTTTGTATCCTCTTTGGTGAATGACAAACTTGTTTAGTATTATTACGTTTATTTTCGTTTTTTTTAACAAAAAAATGAAAAAAAAAATGATACATGTTAGACCCTGGAACCGACCCTAAAACCTGTGGTAGGTTTCAGGTTTCGATGAGTAGGTTTCAGGTTCCAAAAATGAGGAACCTATATCCGATGCTAGATTCTAGGTGAAACTTGTAAGGAACTTAAAACCGCTTACTCCTAGCACAAATAATAGAAGGACTCAATTCACCAAAAGGAGACACAATATAGAAGCGATTCGATTGTTGTTCAAGAGATAATCTAAGCTGTCAACACCTTTATTGAAGCAAATAACAACCATATAAAACAAGTAAATCCAGCAAGCTATTTACTTGTAATTCTCTAGGTCAGTTTCATCCATGCTTTAGCCCTCGACCAGCCACGCAACCACAAGTGCATCGTTCGTGGATGCACTGGTTTCTGGAGCATCCGCCGCACCATCTAACGCAGCTTGCCCGATTTCGGCAACTTATGTTTGGCACTGTCAAATCTCTTGCTTCTGTCTCAGGCATCAAACCTATGTATATACACGGGTCAGTATGAAAACTATTTCCTCATCGCGATTGAAAAACTATAGAAACAAGAAGAGGCACGTCTCACGAGACAGGCTTACATGATGATAAGAGCACGAGGGTCACCAAGAAAGCAAAAGAGAGAGAAGCTCTTTTCATTTCTCTTGTATGTTTGCAGCCGTTTCTTTCAGAACTGTATTACTTTGATTTATTTGTGACAGGCTGGAGAGAGAGAACCCATATATACATGACATGAGTATTTTAATTGGCAAATCAAAAACGGAAATGGCATGTTACTGTTTTCCCTGTTGGGGCCATTGCATACAAGGAAGCGAATCCCTCTTCTTTTGGCAAGAAATCCATTGATATAATTAGGTCATCAATGATTCTGCTATTCGATTTTTCATACTAACCAAGGTGCAACAAATCCATGTTTAGGTCATTCATCTAGTTCTTGACTCATATTCTACTTTATTCATAACTTTACCTTATAAACCTTTTCGAATTTCTAGGTTTGTACCATAATTATGTCGGTCTCCATCTCCAGTCTTCTGTTTGCAGTAGTGTTATTGTTAATTGCTCAAATGCCGATAGTTGGTATTGGGAATGCCACCGATTGACTAGAGACAGAATTGCCGATATCTCAGCTTTGAAGGAGGTAGTCCAACTTTTTACTTGGTGCAATGTCTTATTTCCTAAACGTTTCAAATCCCAAGCTTTGTTATACAATCTGCCAGACCAATTAGTTTCAAAGTTCATTGAAGAACTATTACAATCGATGCGTAAAGTCTCTGTATAATCAATGCAATACTCATTCAGCAAAATAAGGTAAACGGGTCAATATAATGACGAATGGGTCAGGGAATGGTCGAGAAAATTTCTACCCGCATAAAACAACTAGGCTCATGACCCTTGTCCCAACACTCGAACCTAACCAAACCAAGATGACTTAGAAGCCTATCCTTGTGATGGAGCTTGTCGACCCAAGAGTCGATGAGGGAACATATGCCGTCGGAAGAGTCCTTGCCTTAGCCATCGCCCAAGGTATTAATGATGAATTTAGGTGTGGCATACTATGGTGAGGACAACCCGATGCGGCTGGATGTGATGTAAACGATACTAAACTCAATTTGTCAACTCTTTGGTCGAGCTGTAGCTGTGTAGTTTGACGTGGGAGTCTTGTTCATCATACTATTGATGTCTTGTTTATAAAACCCGAGGGTGGCCATTATCTTAACAAGCGAAACAAAGGGGAATGCTTTCTTCATCCCCAATGCGTTTCTTGCATCATATGTCACGGTTCCAACACAGCCAAAACTTCGGATAGCTTGCTATCTATTACCTCGTCAACCCACTTCTCTTAGGTTCGGGCGAGAGCTCTTGTTGATGACTGACACTGTATGGTGTCGATTCTCTTCTTCGTCGACAAGCTCATCCTGTTGAATGGTGACTTCTGTTCTAACCAAAATCTATTCTTGTCGACCAAGCGTGCTACTTAGTCGATTTCAAGAAGTTGGTCATTTTTTTTTATGTGAACATTAGTACAAGTTCAGTCCCACTACCCTACTAGTTTACCTCGGTAATCACTTCTTTAAGGGGAAAAGGGAATAAAAGCACAGAAACGCTTTTGGTTGCTGGAAATATATCGTGGTGACCATATAAGATGTCAATTCCAGACATCTTATGATCACAGAGCTTAGATAATATCCACAACAAAAGTAACTTTCTGGCGTGAGCCGTCTCAACTTTGTGTTTGAGAATACATGAAGTTCCACATTTTGATATAGAAAAGCCTGTGAACATTTTAAGGCACAACAGCAAAGTTTGTAGTACGCACCGAATGAAAGCAATTACAAACCACTCCAGGACAAAAAAAAAAAAAAAGAGACGCACTGAGACTGCTCTTTATTCTTCATTCCCAAAGAACCCCATAACTACAGGAGTGCACGACTGTGGTTACTGTAGTTGAAGGATGCAGTTCATCCCTGAAGGCCAATAACCCCTGCCAAATTGAAGAGGGAGAAGCAAACAAACCATAAGAAGTGGAAACAAAAAAATCCCATGGCTGTCTAAGTTTGCATGTGCACTGTATGATGAACATTTTGAAGATGATGTGGGGATGTATATATTTCACAAAAGATCAAATAGACTTCATCTGCAGATGCCTACTGAACTGTGCCGACTTGTCTCAGCAATTAGTACGAGCAACAGAAAGTAAAAGAGCCGTAAAAGATCAATGTTGAGGCAAGTGACATCTATCAGTTAACATCCCTCTGCCCACCTACAAGTGAGCTGCTAAAACTGGGGGCAACTAAAAGCAGCATGCTAAATGTCATATAATATGCAATTCTAGGATGTGTCACTGCAGTAAGTTAAAGCTAAAATGCTTACCACAAGCAAGTCTGCCACCAGCATTCCCGGTTGTTTTGCTAAGTTCATGCCCACCTGGGTATAGGAAAAGAAACAAAGTTGCACTTTTTTTAAATATAAATAAGCCTTACAAGCTATTTGCCACACCAAAAGAAAATATTAACCACCAATAGCATGCTTATAACCATAACTAATTCCCTTTTAGCATTGGAAAAAACCAGGGATGGGAAAGATGTTTATTAATCAACACTCTTTAAGCTAGAGAAACTAGCATTTTAGAACGTCGAGGGCCAGTTCAGTATGAGAGAACATTTTCAGCTTTTTGTTTGTTTTTTTCTCAAAAACATGTTTGGTTAGTGGAGGCCTAATTCTCTCTCTCTTTTTTTTTTTGGTCAGAGAGGCCCAATTCTCTTTAGTCGGTGATAATATGCTTGTATTCTTGGAATTCCAAACATGCATGCTTTCATTTGGAATGAGAAAACATTGTCAACTTCCGTTTACTGTTTTCTCCAGAATGTTTTGTTAATGGAAGTGCTATTCTCTTCATATGGTGACTACGTGCTTGTACTTTATTGGTATTCTAAAACTGCAATCTTTCATTAGGAACCAAAATACCACCAAGCACAAAACATTGTTTTCAGTTTATTACTCCAAGCCAAAAGTAGTTTCTCTATATTTGTTTTGAAAACTCTTATAAACTACAGCCAAGCACACTCTTGGAGTTATTCTGAATTTTCATTCTCCAATGCCTTTCTATTAATTAAAAAAACCAAACTGAAAACAGCAAAAGTGGAGATTTTTCGCGAACCAAACACGGCCTAAATTCTCAAAAATTACCCTTGCCAAGATCATCGGGATCTCCATGAACAACAACCGCCCTTCCAATAATTGAATTTGGTCCACTAAGAGGAATCTGCATAAAGAAAAGGTTCATCAAACTAAGTTTAGGCTGCAAAGAGATCTAAATCATGGCAGTTCAACACATGATGCTAGTTGCTAAGTACAGATAGATAGTAGAGAACCTGGTTATCAATGATTGTGAAACTAACAGTGCCTGAATCACAAGGAAAAACATAATTAATTTAACAGCTTCTACCATATGGAAAATTGTAATGCTTGACAAAATGCACATTCCAATGGGTGAGTAAAGTCACAACATCTTCAAGTATTTCCATTAACATTCATCTCGACATCCTGCATTCATAAGTTGCATATCAATCGTAAAGGAGGTTCGATTGACTTTGTAAAGCTTACCATCATCACCCACATTCACGTTTCCCAAATCTCCTGCATGACGGTTCTCGTCTTCAGGGGCTCCATGCTCTTTGCCACAAGGATTAAAGTGTGGTCCTGTGAATGCCATTTTCAAAGATCATAACAACAGTCAACGAAGATAGATATTTAATTTACGTAAATGAAGATATAGTCTATACACTATTTCATTGATAAGAAGAACCACTGTGATCAAAAGATACCTGTTGACATACAGCCATTTGTGGTGTCTCCGAGAGCATGGACATGGAAACCATGAAGTCCAGGCTTAAGGCCAGACAGACTTCCAGTTACGGTGGTCGGGCCTGAAAAGAACAAAGCAAGACAAAAAAGATTCATTGGACCTCAAACACGAAAACAAGTCCAAGATTCTATAATCAGAGGGTTGTATTACCATCTGCTTCTTGAGTGAAGTAGACAGTTCCGCAGACACCCTCACTGCTCTTAAGGACAACAACAGCCTTCACCATCTTTCCTTGTGATCTATACAGAGAAAAGAAAAAAGTTAGACTCAGCAATCACGCAAGCTTAAACAAAGAAAGACACGCCACAACTGCAAATGGTCATTCTGAAATGGTGAAAGGTAAACATAAATTAACCCACAAAAACAAAGAAATGAAGCACAACGAAACTGTGAAGAAATTAGCAATTAAAGCAGGAACACGGGTTCAAAAGAAGCCGCAAAGTTAGCAGACGGACGATACAAAGGACATTTGCAAACTTCTGTTCATGACCCAGTTCCAGTAATATGCAAATTATTAGATCTCATGTTCGAAAAAGCTGCTCTGCCAGAACCAATTAGACTACATCTAAGCAAACTCATCTCCTCTCCACTTCAATACAGGAACTCAAAACCTAGTCAACTGGTGATTCTTCACACACAAACACAGAGACACCATCCCAACTCTGTGCTTCTCCCGTAGCAACGGAATCGCAGCATTTGCCACCGTCAGAAAAGGAAGTCTTCGTTCCTCGATCAAGATCAGATCTTTCGGGGACCAAACTGATCAAACCTCATAACCCAAAACAAGTGCATCCGATCAAAGCATCAAAAGAAGGAAAAAAAAGGTCAAGGAAGAACGATCTAAACACTGCATGTCAGACCCAGCACCATCAACCACTGTAACGGTGATCTCAAAGAGCAGAAATTAAGTGACAGAAAATGGAGGAAGCTACCTCAGGGCACCCCTTCCTGAGAGATAACGACACGCAGCGGAGGAAGAAGCTGAAACAGCCAATGCGTGGATGAAAGACCAAATTTTTATGTGGAAATCCAACTCTTTTATAGTGGGAGAACACAGTGGGTCAGCTCCGGCCAGCTAGAGAGAGAGAGAAAAGAACCGGAAAAATGACACTTACAGATAACGTGATTTTTAAAATTTTAATTTATTTAATATTCGTCTATAAAATTTTAGTACACATTTAATTTAGTCCTTGAATTATATAAAAAATATTTAAAATAATTATTTTATTAATATAATGAACTACATTGAAAGTTCAAAGACTATATTAAATATGTACCAAAAGTCCAGATACCATATTCAACAAATTAAAAATTCGGAACCACATTGAATATTAAGCTAAAGTTTATGGATTATATTAAATAAATTGAAAATTCATGAACCATATTATTCGGGTCAAAGTTCAAAAATTATTATCTCTCTCAACTACTACCCACACAGCTTCGACGCACCGTTTTGATCCGTGGGATGTCGTTTTCTATTTGGTCTTCGTTTTCATCTTTTTTCCATTTTATTGGATAAAGAAGGTGCGGTCCAGTTTCGACAGCGCGGTTGACAAAATAAGCTGAACAAATTGGAAAAAGAAATGGGAAAGAGATCTTGCTTTCTAGGTAGCATATCAATAATAAATAAATAAAAATGCAAATTGGTTGACCTCAAATGATATTGGGGCTGCGCTATTGTTAGACTTCCTCCGATGCATACAATTTTATTCTGAATCAAGAGTATGGCAATCGATCTCAGCATAGACAAATTCGTAACTTAGAACCAAAATCCAATCTCGTGAAACCGAGAACCAAATCAGTCGATTCTAGAAGTGCCAATTACTAAACCGACTGACCGATTTGGATACAATTCGCGATTATACTCTGCAATCAGCCCACTTATGTTTAAAGCCGAACTCTTATAATAAAATATAAAAGTTGCATTATTTCACTACAAAAAGCATTTATTAGTTAAGCTGTTGTGTTGTTATTTTTTTCATCTTGAAAATTATGGTTTAGTTCTAATTGGTGCAAAAGTATAATCCTTTTTCTAAAAGAGGCTTTAAAATCTATTTAAAACTGGTTCAACTCGGATTGGACTAGTTTAACCAATTCTCGGATAGAATCGATGCTTTTAACCTTGGAAATGAGTACCGAACTCGTCCTATGCCAATTTTAGGTTTGATAAATCGAGAACCGGAGCCGTTTCAGTCCGATTCCCGTATTGAATGACCCCCAGTAGTCACCCCTAGCAAAAAGTTTCTCAAGCTTTGTTTGTTTCTCAAAAAATAAATTATTTAAAAATATTTTTCTAAAAAGAATCACTTGTATGCTTGAATTAATTAGTCACAAGAAAATATTTTCACTATCAACAACAATTCATGTCTAAATATTTTCGTGAACGATGAAAATATTTTGCATTCATTCATTTTATAAATGATACGAGCAATCATTTTTAGTAAAATCTATTTTAAATCATTCTTTCACGAAATAAACGCATCCCGTGTCTTTTTTTTTTCTCACAATGTTGTCGTTACATACCAATATATTAGAATCCATTGCGGTTGCATTGTAATCACTTGGGACGTGCATTTTCGACAACATGAGACTTAAAGTGTCGGCATCCGGTACAATTAAGCGAAGTAAACTGTCCAAAAAATTTTGCAAAGTGTTTTAATCACATTATAGAATTTTTTTTTGGTCGAACATTATAGAAATTGAAGCCCTCACTTTTTCAATCATTATCAAGAAGCCATGTAAAACACCCTCTTACTATTACTATATTCTATCAAAATATATTAGGTCAAAGGATGTCCAGAAAAAAAATCTGGATTTAATTGACATTCCTTGGTTGATACGAAAGCATTTGAACCGTGTAATCTACATGAATATTTGTTCTAGTATTTCAATAAAAATTATTAAATCTGTCCTGTCCATAGCAGGAAAGAAAATGGAAGAAAAAAAAACATAAATAGTCTCTAAACTTTGGTCAAATATGATTCATGAACTTTTAATTTATTCAAAGTTGTCCATGAATTTTAACTCAATATGCAATATGATCTTTAAACTTTTAATTTGTTCATATCGTCATTGAACTTTTGGTACATGTTCAATTTAATCCCTAAATTATATGAAAATATTTATTGTGAAGGACATATAATTTAAAGACCACATTAAATATGCACCAAAAGTTTAGGAATCATATTAAATAAATTAAAAATTTATAAATTATATTAAATATTAAACTAAAGTTCAAGAATTACATAAGGATCATATTTCACATTAAATCGAAGTTTGGGGAATTTACTTTACTTGTGTCGTTATCCAAGAAAAAAAAATGATTTCTGCTGGTTTGCCCCTCAACTGTCCTTCCATTTTCACTCTCCACCAAATTTTCTCGCGTTGCTGTTAGAGCCACCTTTCTCTCTCTCTCTCTCCCCGCCTTTGACGCTCATCTCCACCTCTTCCGCTCACCTTCGCGGACCGGAAAGCTAGGGTTTTTGCGGGCACCCAGTTCGGGACTCCGGAAGATGATGCGGTCCCTGGAAGAAGCTGTAGACTCCGCCGCCTCGATCTCGCGGCGCGGCGGCGGCGGCGTCGGTTTTGCCGCCGCCGAGGGGAGCTTCGCCGGCCCGGCCGTGTACGGCTGGCTCTTCGAGTGCCATGGGTTCTGGCACAACGTGCTGCTGGTGACGTCCTCGCTGGCGTTCGCGCTTTACCTGGCCGCCCAGGCGAGGAAGAGCTTCTCGAAGCTGTCGAGCGAGAGGTCGTCCATCATGCTCGCCTACTACGGTTGCCTCTGGCTCGTTAGCTTGCTCAACCTGACTTGGTGCTCTCTACAGGTGATTGTTGTTGTTGCCCGTCGCTGTTTATGATTTGAAGTGAGTTTTTGTGAATGGGTTATTCAAGTTGGTGCTATTTGTTGCAGCTTGTTATGGCTCTTGATTGGCACTTTTGAGCTTTATCTTTACGGTGTTTGGAATGGTTTAGGAGGTGTAGCTTTTCCGTTGAGGGGTTTGTTTGAGTGTCTTGTGCAGAAGTGTGAGGGAAGTTTTGAAGGGCTGGATTTTTAGCATAAGGTGTGGATTAGTGGTTGCGGTGGAAAATGGCAGAAGGCCTAGTCAGGATGATGAACATAGGATGACTTGAATTGGCGTTGGTAAAGATAGAATTGCTTTTCGATTGAATTTCTGGAGTCTTCTAGGAAGTGAATACGAATTATTCGACAACACACGTTCTTTGTCATTTGGGGTATATAGCCAAAGTTCTAAATGTGAAATTATTTCCGTAGAAGTCCACCCATACCTCCTTTGGCATGCGGTTCTCTTCATCATGTAATTTTTTCCTATTGCTAATGTACCTGAGATGGCTATCCCTAATGGTGTGAAAATGGAGGTCAGATGTGGCAAAACAACAATTCTATACTGGTAGTTCTTTATCAGATATCATTGTTCTAACTTTGATTATTTCAATTATGGATGACATCTACTGATGTTACTCTTGAAAATTGAAACGCAGACATAATACAGGATAGTCCTTAATCATCATTTGACATTTGTATATAAGGAATTTGCTTAACGGTGATGACAGTTTGGTCAAAAGTGGTAAAAAGTCCGCACTAATTGCTGTGAAAGCTTCTAGTTACCTTCATACATGGGGGACAATCCGTTGATCATATCCCAACCAACTCCGAATGACTTGAATATATCACGAGTCACACAACAACACATTTACAACCTATGGATATCAACTCCACTCCCCTGTCCTAATGCTTCCCTAGTTTGGTCCACGTCATCTGTGTAGCACTCCAAGTCATTGTCGAACTTTATGAAGTCGAATTTTTTAAGGGAAGTAGTAGTAAGCCTAACCCAAGGAATGTTCAACCGCTGTCGCCTAAAGTACCAGTGACTGCTGGCATTGATATTTCTATACTAAAGGTCATGTAATTCACACCAATTGGAAGTTCTTGAAGAATTGTGTTGACACTAAGGACATTAATAACTACCTTATTGGTTCAAAATTCTGGATAAGCAATGAGATTTTCAGATAAGGTAGCTAAGGACTTAGGAGCAGTGAAGATATTAGTCTTAAACCATCTAATACAAGAAAGAGAAAAAATAAAAATATGCCAACCAAACTTGCTTTTATATTTTTAACATCTCTTTTTTTTTGGTAAGTTATATTTTTAACATCTCTTTTGAGTCTCAAAAAAAGGAAAAAGCAATCATTTTCGTGAATTAAACATGAAGAGAACATGAAAGTGAAAAAAAAAACCAAATAATTTCTCTTTTATCTGGGTTATTCTTTAATTGCTTATCTGCTACCATGCTACTCAGTTCTATGGAGGTGATATACACCCTATGTCTACAGGACATGGCGCGGGACTTATTGTGGGTCGGCACATGTAATCTCAAACTCAATAGTTGCAGCTTCGTGTCTCGTTGCAGAGCTACGAATAATTTAAATCTCAATAGCCAAAAATAGTGAAGAAAGATAATGAGAACATTTGAAGGACAATGGTTGAATATCCTGTTAAAGTTATCAACAGTCGAGCATCTTTGCCTTTTTGCAGATGAATGTGGTATTAATTTTCTGTTTTCTAATGACTAAGTTGTGGTGTTCAAAATTTTGTATCCATCTCTAGTCCTTGTATTGCACATTTTATTCCTAGAAGAGTCAAGCCATGATACATATCTGTACACGAGAACAATAGCTGAGTTTTAAGTTACGTAGATCTGTACTTTGAAGGACCTTTCATTGCTCTACAAATGCTTGATCAGCTCTTTTGTTGATAAAGGCATGGGAATGCACTCCTGGGAAGGAAGTAGCCTGGAACATCTTGTCTTTGTTTACAACATCTGGAATGCTTTTTCTCGAAGTAAGCTTGGTGGCTTTCTTGCTTCAAGGGAACTCGGCAAGCGGGTTGCATGCACTTACTCGTACATTTGTTGTCTCGGGGCTCGTTGTTGGTTTGGATCTTCTTCTCAAGGTAATGTTTTGCCTTTTGCAATATACAAACTGTCCCCATGTTCCTCCTTCTGAATGAAGAAGCAGGTTGAAGCACACTGTCTTCTTTCCTTTTGTGCATCATGCATTGTGTCTTCTGATGGAACAAATTTATTTACGATGAGTGGTACAAGAGATATGTGTGCGCTTTTCAAATAAATTTATACACGGGAAACAATCATCTTTCAAGCCCTAAGAGACCTGAAGGTTATGAAATGACCTGTTGTCATTTGTTTTTTTTGTCGTTGTGATCTTTATCAGATTTTTCTTCTCTTTAACAATGGGTAATATTATGGCTCTGGAGATTGATTTTTGGTTCCTCATGGTTTCTATTTCAGGCAATTTATCTTTTCGGATTTGGAATCCCTTTGTTTGTTGATGACATTGAAAAGCCTCATAAGGTTAAATGGGGGTTGTGGGTAGTCCACCGACTGGTGCTTACAGCTGTTTATGGTTCTATATTGTTCATGTATCACTCCAGGTGGAGAGAAAGGCTACCTGGTATGTCCATGTCTATGTTTACAATGAATCTCCTGACAATCTACGTTGGTATAATATGACCAGCCGGGTGTGTTTATTATTTCTCTGCAGCTAGACCAGCGTTTTACAGGTATATAATCATCATGCTCATCATGAATGCGCTAGCTCTATTTGCATGTGGTCTTACTGGCAATGGAGCAGGCTTTGGGTTGTGGTAATTCAAATTTTCATTTGTTTCTTTCTTTTTTTCTTTTTCTTGCATCAGACGAACTTTTTGTTTAGCGATCTATTTTCTTGATGTTTAGAGTACTTAATCTTACAGGTTATACGGTGCCACAATTGTCTGCTATCATGCCTTCTACCTTCCCCTTTTGTATGCCACATTTCTAGCTGACTTCTTCCAGGTTAGCCCATCATCCTTATGCCCAAATTTTCTCATTGTGGTGTTACTTTCTATTAGAAAGCATTTTATGCAGTTTGATTTCACGTGAGCACGAAGAGGCTTGCTTAGATTGTCGTAACACTGAGATTCTATATTATGATGATAGGAGGAGGACTTGCAATTGGAGAATGTGTACTACTCCGAGATGAAGGACGCGGGTTTCTTCGATGGAGACTGGGAGTGATCAAGTCACTTCAGATCGTGAGCAGCTGTATCATGAAAATTGTAGATAAAGAGTAAATATTGCCCGACGGCAGAACGCCCGCTATGTAATGTGTAAGATGTGATCCATTTTTGTATGGGATTAGGCTGTGCATCAATGTTGTGAAATTGTTAACACGCCTCATTGTCATAGGTCGTGGACTGTCCCTGGTCGAGTCGATAACCATTCTCCATCGTGTATAATTTCATCTTCTGCTGGAGACTGGATATCTGGCTGTTGTTGCCATCCGTCAACATGATGATAAGCATGTAGATACTTGTGGAAGTGATTTTTGCAAGAATTGCTCTTGGACTGTCCGACTTATGTGATTACTCGATGCATTGGTCGAAACGTATCTGTCCGGTGAAATGTCTAATGAGAGCACTTACTGCATATGTAATGTTCTAGTTGAGGCATCTAGTCTTGAAAATTGAAAACTCATCTGCTCAATATGAATCCGGACTGGTGAAATACTAGAATCAACTGAATTCGATGTGAAGAAGACTTTAGCAGTGTTATCGGGCATGGCCCTCCTTGCGTGCATCGTAGTTGATTTTACATCTATGGTACACGAATCATCGATTATTGCCATATGGTACAGCGCTTCTGTTCTGTCGAGAAAGACAACGTGAAAATGGCTCGTGCAAAATTGCATTACAGGTTCTCAACAATAGCTACGTTAATTGATACACTACACGCTGCCTAGCCTTCCCACTGATGGACGCTCCTTTCCGTGGGTGAGCCAGGAACAAATGGCACGAAACCACGGCCACCAAAGACCGGGCGCATGAAGGCATTGTCGAATTTGCGCCAGTAGTAGTGAACAGTATGCGCTGGTGTGGTCCAGAGTGCCCTGAGGCTACTTGGGCGGATGATGTCGGCAACTGTAAGATCGCCTTCAGAATCCTGCCCGCTTCCGAGAAGTGGGAAAGTAAAGGACTTGGGAGTATTTGGATCAGAGAAAACCATGCTCGTGTGTTTTGGATGCGGTAGCAATAACCTTATCAGAGGTTGGGTCATTAAGCCAAACACCTGCAAAATACCGACGCGTAAGACCATCAAAACATCAGAGTATCTAAACCGTGATGAACAAAAAATTATATAAGTGCAGGAGCCATGTTGCAACTCTATACAACGGTGCAGAAAAAAGAGAAAAGAGCGAAAGGAGCAAGCCATCTTACCACAGTGCTGAAGAGGACAACAGTTATGGTGCTTGTGATCATGATGGCATTATCCCTCAGATGAGTATGGCCAGAACTAGTGAACTGCAAGTAAATAACATGAGTTAAATAAAATTGCTCCTCCCTCTCTCTCTCACTCTCTCGTAGACGAGCACGCGCCCACACAAGCAAACGCACACAAAAGCTTCATTTACCTTGTTATAAGCTAGGACCATAGATACGGCACCTCTCATGAGTCCAGCCCACCATATAATCACCTAAAGGTTAATGGTTGTTAGCTGGTGAATTGATTACTCAAAAAAGGACATAATTTGCATCTCACACAGAACATACTTGCTGTCTGAAGCTGATTCTCTCATTGGGGTTTTTCTTGGCTAGGTTGGACAGAATGGATAGGGGGAAAACGAATGCGGCTCTTCCAGCTAGAACCAATGCTAGCAATACTGAACTCACGGCAACTGACGTCCCAGGACTGCAAACATAAAAGATGGATGAATGTACATTTTAGTCAGTTACACCTAGCAATGCAGACAAACTAAAGGTAGCTGTTACTAGCAAATAGTAAGTTTCAATAGAATGAAAACCAAATAGTCAGAGGGAAAATAGGACGTGCCTATTGCTCACAAATCTCCACTTTTCGATGTCCAAAGCATCCATTCCAACATAAAGGAAGATAAATGTCTCAGCAACGAATGACAAGGTTGCAAAAGCATGCCTGACAATGAGAGAAAGAAAAGCATTAGAGAAGTAGAGTTACAGTGCATGCACAGAGGCTAGGGAAATGCCAATTTAAGAATAATTCAGAGAGGCATACTTGGTAGTGACTCGCGAACTTTCAGTCACGTTGTGCCAAGTGTAATGGGACATCACTATCCCACAGAAAAATACAGTGAGAATGCCACTCAAGTAGAACAGCTGCATTATGGATATACCAACACGTCAAAAAGAAGACCGCCGTGAATTTAGATAATTGAAGAAAACAAAGGGAGGAGCTATCAAAAGCTGACCATAAAGCTCTGAGAAAGCTTACTTCAGCCATCATGTAGGACAGGTATGCCATGAGCATCATAAGAGCGACTTCACGATCTGTAGAGTGCCTGAGCTTCCAGAATAGAATTGTGATGTTCAATTTAGAAACCCATTATATTACAGGAAACAAAAGAACTGCGAACTTAGAACATGTTCCAATGTAACACCTGTATAGTATGTGTAAATCCAATATCCCAAGATAATTGCATCTACCACGTGATTGTGGTGATCGAAGTTCGGGATGATAAAAATTCAAAAATTGGGCAAAACCTTGAAAGAGATTCTTTTAATTATACCCGATCAGAACAAACTCATGCAAACACTTCCTAATTATGAGGAGAGAACAGAAACAGCTAACTTAGGTGCAAGGCACCCCACAAGGTATAACAACTCTCACACTTTCACAGAAGATCAACCACTAGAGTGTTGTTAGCCAGGGATAACCAAACATCAACTTAGCCTCACAAAAGCTTTTCATCTTAATTAGATAGGCTATTGACTATCGCCAGACACAGTATAGAATAACCAAAAGATACAATTAAGGTGACCGGCACATTCAGTTTCTGAGAAGTACCTGCCAAAATAGAGCTTTCTTATAATGTAAGCACTAAGCAATCCAGTCTGCAAGGACAGAAAATATCGCATTATGCGATTGATGAGGCAATAACTATTTAGAGAACTTGTGAATGAGGATTTGTCGGTGTCTGTACGCATACACATGTCTATGCAAGTGCCCACTTTGGGGGAAGTCGGGTGGACTTACCAACACTCCTAACACAGTGCTTGTGGAGAATAAATAGAAGAAATTGCCGATGAACTGCAAAGCAATTCTGGGATTGATATGATTAAGATCAAAGCTCTGTATTGCATTGAAAAGCACCACTGATGTTGCATCATTCACGACACCTTCTCCAAACACCAAGCTGTAAAGCAAGGGTGTCTCATCCTGATTAAGAATCTGAGCACCATATATAAAAGGTGGTGATTACATGTCCCACATTATTGTTCAAAACAGCGATTTCAAGCATAAATAATAAAGTACCTGCAAAGTGCAAACAGAATCCGTTGCAGCAAATATCGCACCGATGGCTTCAATCGGTAATACAGATGACATAGTCAAAAGCATATCTTTTGCAATATAATTTACCAATAGAAATAGACACAAGAGAGAAAAATATCAAACTGTCTCAGAAAAATGAAAGGAGAAACAAAGCTGTACCTAAGTAATCCCCTATGTCGAATGAACTGACGTCAATCTTCTTAAAAAACTGTATAACACCTGACAAAAAAGCATTTGCAATCATCTATTAGATGCAAATATGATTTATAATGACCATCTTGTCTTCCGCTAATCTAAACTAGAGCTACAGGGCCACTGCCCAAACAGTAACTTGCCGCTCTCCCAACCCTGGAAACAGTCCAAAATGTCGCTTGGATTTTCTTTTGAGGTAAAAATCAGCGTGATAGATCTTCAAGGCATTGAAGAATGGAAGCAACAATAAACACAACCAACCTTTGACATGGCGAGCCAAAAAATAAAAGTAAAAACCTTTGACTTGCCTAGTGAAATAATACTGCAAGATACTAAGGTGCCAATAGCGCCAAATAGCATGATGGTCATAAAGTTTCTAAAGAATTGCTTCTTTTTCACCTGAAACCTGAAAAGGATGATTAGCACCAATAAATAACATATTAACAACCCATATCGGAAGCCTATAAGAAATTATTTATTCACTCAACAAAGATTAGAAAATAGAAAGGAGATCAATCCCATAGAAAATAGTCAGAACACTTTTAACCCAAGAAGATATAGGCAACCTTCTTGTAAAGAGGGAAAATTTAAAGATAAGACAATAAATTAAATTGTACAACTTGTCTGTCAACTCTATATTTCATAAAGTATAACAGATTAATATATATGGACATTTTGCTGACTATCAAATAATTCAAATCTTTGATGATCAGTCTTCTGTCCATCTACACTGTCTATCCTTTACAGTTTATATAGCCCACATCAGAATTCTTTCAAAGCCTGTTTACAGTTTAAATAATCTATACAATTATGGAAAAATCCAGCCCAATCTCAGTCAATGGAGTTACTTATATCTCAAGAGAAATTTGAAAAACAAACACGTAGCAACAAATAATGTCTAGAAGTTACCACGAAAAAAAAATGATGCCTAGACGCTATCGTGTAAGATGATCCGACAAAAGTTTTTCACCACTCCAGTTGGGAATTAACTTACCCTGCATTGAATATGATGGGTGGCAGAAGATATATGAAGAAGAGATCTTCACTGAACACTAAGAGATGGGAGCTTTTCATTCCAGTGGTCAGTAAGATAACGATACCGGAACATAATCCCTGCCAAGAATTTGAAGCAATTAGCAACAATCTTCTTGGATAAATCAGAAGTCTGCAGCACTCTGGCACAAGACCAAAAGAAATGCCCGCACGTGTACAAGTAACACCAACACGCAAGGTGCAAGCGACAAGCTCAATTTTTAGGATATGACTTTGGACTCGAATCTGCGCAAGCAAAGAACATTATTGGGCTATAACTTTTCCACCAGTAGAGGAAGATACAGAGTGAGAGACAGAGAACTCACGATCATTAGAGCAGTAATGGACTCGTTCATCCACCGGTTCTCTTCCAAGAGATGACCAATCACGATGCAAGCAAGGAGGAGCGCCACGAACAGGTTCAAGGACACCACGGACGCATGATCAGAGGTGGACAGCATTTGCAACCTTGATACAACGGTGCTGAGTGCGGCAGCCATTGTACCAAGATCTTGATTTAAACAACCGAACACCCGACTTTCGATAATTCAAAACAGCTATCGGTTCACAAACACAACAAACCAGAACACCCCGTCTTCAAGGAAGAGTCTCGTCAACCTATCTCTCCGAACTGTCGGTCTCCTAGAGCCTCCCCTGAACCTCAGGACCCCGAATTCTGCACCCAGAGAAAAACCCAAGTTGAATTTATCGCCAAACCAAACATCACAACCCGGAGCCTCGTTAAATAGTTGCTAAACAACGAGCAGCATCCAAAGGAACCGCAGGATTCAAGAAACAGAGCCGAAAGATTACACCTCCCCTTTTCCAAATTCGTCAGCAGAGGCAGAACGAAGCATTACCCGGGAAAAAAGAACAAACGGGATTTTCTTTCCGTGGGGGAGGACGGAGCCGCGGTTCCGCGCGCGCGCGAAGACACGAAGCTGGCAGCACTCGATCGAACCGAACCAAACGAGGAAAGGAAACACGCTGACCAAAGCGCAATGAAACACCAAAGCAGCGAGAGAGAGAAAGAGAGACAGAGAGAGAGAGAGAGAGAGAGGGAAGGAGGGAGGGAGGCGACAATGCTTCTTGAGAAGGCGAGAGAAAGCTCTGGAGAGAGAGAAAATGGCCGCTAGAGATAGAGAGAGAGAGGGAGAGAGAGGCGGGCGGGTTGTGCGGGTGAAACAGTGGAGGGAGACCGACAGGGAGAGAGAGACAGGGAGAGACCGAGCGCTGAGAAGATCGCCCCGTGGGGATCCGAGGAAATTGAATGGAGGTCGTCCGATCCGCTCGCTTCTTGTCGGCCGCGGCGCGTCCGACGGCGGAGATCGGGTGTCGTCCGTGGAAACGGGCGCACCGTAGTGTCTTCCCCCCGGCCCCGTGACCGCCACGTCAGCCGGGCGTGTCGAGGTGGCGTTTTTTTTTTTCGAAGCGCTGTAATTTCTTAGAATATTTAATTTTAAACTAATACCACGAAAAACTCCAAACTGGTACGCCCGTAATAATTTTATTCCAAATTAATTTTTTTATCATAAAAAAGTTCAAACTGGAACACCTGCAATAGATTTACCTAAAACTAATTTTTTGACTACTAAAAACCCTAAACTTGTACATTTGTGACAAATTTACTTTCCGTTAGTTTCTGTTTAATTAGATTAATACCAAAAAAATAAAAAATTGGTACACCTATGACAAACGGAGGGTAAAACATAAAACTGGTATGTCCGTTAACTGCCATGTGTCATTTAACAAAATAATTTGACAGTAAAATTTAACGGAAACAAACTGATGGTAAATTTGTCGCGAATGTACCAGTTTGGGATTTTTTTTTGAAAAAAAATTAGTTTAGAGTAAAATTATCACAGGTGTACTAGTTTGGGGTTTTTCATGATATTAACTCTCTAATTTTACCAATTGCGGTAATAGAAAGTTCGTTTTTGTTAGCTTGTTTAGTTTGGCTTGTCTTAAGCCAAATCGAAAATATCGTTTTATCGTCTCGAATACATTTGAGCTGCTTAAACAAGGAACGGTCATTTAGATTTGCTTAACACGAATTTAATTAACTTAAAATGAATAACCCGATGCATTTTCGATTTATTATTTCGATCCCATTCACTAAAAAGCCATTCTAGTCATGAATCCTGTATTTAGCGGCGCTCTCAAATTTCGGCTCGCATTTTATCTTATGTTGCCCGATGGATATCTTTTGAATTACTTTAAGAAGCTGATTCATGTCTTTCGCGAATAAGAGTATTTTAAGTGTCCAATATTTTGGTCGAAACACTTAATTTGTGTTCCTTAATCCGTGCAAACGATTAATCCGACACTTTAATATCGGAATATAAAGATTGGCCATGACCATATCTTTTCGAATATTTAAGGAAGCAAATGAAAAACCAATCGATTCTTTTCTCATCATCCATTTGGACTCCTGAAGGTGCTCTCGAGACATTTGCTAAGCAACGCTTAATATGTAACGGTCCAATTTCAAAATGTAAATTACAAACGACACGAAAACATTAACAAAGATCTCAACAACCGTCAATAAGATATGTATTTAATTATTTTTTGTGGATGCAATTACTTGAGGAGACCTAAAAGGAGAGGAGGGGGTGCACCTGGCTCATTTGATGTGAAATCATCAAATGTGATTCCCATGAGCTATGGACCTTTGATGTGGATGGAAGCTAAACTTGAATGGAATCACATGCAAAGTCGTCCTTCTTTTTCTCTACCCAAATTTATTAGCAATTTGACTAATCACTACGCAAATCATCATTATTATTTTTATTTATCGTCCCTTTATTTTTATTTTTTTTCTATTCTTTCTTTTTCCGAAAAAAAAGGTATTTTCTCACGATCCTATGCAACACATTAGATGTCTTTTCAAATGACCATATTCGCCCTCCTCCTCCTCCTACAGAAGATTAGCCGGCGTCTCTAGAGAGGCCGTCGCGCGTGTTCCGCCGACGTTAAAGGCGGAGCTTGCTGCTGCTGTCCGTCGCCGGCAACTTGACCCGACACTTGAATGGCGGCTTCCTCGTAAAATTGCTATTTGTTAATGTGTTGTCCTATGCTCGGTCCATGAGGAAGGAAATATGAAATGTTGATTGATTAATTCCCCCATAATTAGTGCACATTCAGTAAGAACTCCACTCGAAGTTGATGGGTCTGGCAAGAACAAAAGAGGAAATTTATTTCAAACAAGGAATATATATATATATATATATATATATATATAATACATTAGTAAGATAAGGAAATATGCAAAAAAAATCCATAATTAATAATTAATAAATACGACTATTATAAATAATCAAAGTGATTATATAAATATACGATTTGAAATTTGATTGACTAGGGATTAATGCTGGAAAACCAAAATATGATTTTGATTGAAAGCGACAATGGGGGTGTCCACTTCACACCACATAATCAAATTGTTTTAGGCTATCCCATTAAAAATGTATTTTTTTTTATTTATAATTACAATTATTTATTTATTTATTTTTGGAGGACTGGAGAGGTTCTATTCAAGTTGGACACACTGAAGATGACATGCTGAGAAATGTCGATCTCAAGCCAAGTTTTTTGGCAAATTGTGTGGTTATCCTTTGAATATGACAATTTTCAAACATTCATCATTTTGTTGGCACGTGCGTGTACACATATATATTATATGCATATATACATATTATATATTACAAAAAAAATAAGGGCACGCATACCTCTGATGTAAAAAAAAAAAAATTCACGCATTCAATTTTATCTGTCCTTGATTTAATAATCTTAACCACATTAGTCACACCAACGGTGGATCAGGTTGTTTGGAAAAGTATTTTTACACGATTAATTCTGCAGTTAGAAGTATACTCTCATCCCTCAAGAATAAATCTATCATCGTAAACGATCGGCGGCCGATCATCAGATTCAGTGATGAATACACGTCGAGATCTCCCACTCTATTTGCAACAGCTTGCGATACGCGACTAATTCAACGTCCTCATCACCATCACCATGCAGCGACACAAACATAAAAAATGTTAAATAAACACAGATCAAATATCTATAAGGAGCTCCCAAATCTATATCTGAATCTAGTTTGAGAGAGTAAAACTCTCAAAACTTGACCTGAATCTAAATCGAGAAAAGAGAGCGGTCAAAGCTCGGACCCTGTATGGTCAATGATCGCATAAACACCTAAAGCTTAATGTCTTATTCATTGGTGGGATGGATATGTTAGGTGTATTGCATATGTTTAATTAAAAGTTAGGTAATTTGTTGATGTTTTTGCAGCCTTAGTGATATTTCAGGCTAGCTTCGTATGTAGAGCTTTCTTCCTTTGCTATACAACATAAGTCATCCTAAGATCAGGGGTTTAATAGAGAAATAATGATATTATTGTTTTGATATACATTTTTGAATTATACGCCCACCAGCCACATAATATCGCGTTACTTGTTTTTTTTATCTATTGATCACGTGTCGATTGAGCCTCGAGATCAATTAGTGTATTATAAAAATAATTGGAATTTGTTAAAAACTGTGTCGGAGACACTTGTTAAGTAACCAAACAAAAAATATCACGATTTCCAATATAGTCGTCAGATACACAATCCACGCAAAGAAAATAGAATATTTCAAGTATTTTTAACAAGCCTCTATGTAATTAAGGGTTATCTTCATATTAGCCAAGCTAAACCTTTCGATTACCGCAATGGATCGTTCCCCCTCGGCACAGGCTTATGCTTGAGTAGAGAGAGAGAGAGAGAGATGAGGATAGAGGGCACGACAAGACGAGCATGCATAGAGCTTATGATTATGTCTCGATGAAAATCCGATTGTTGTGAATAACGCATCAAAGCCCTATCAAGATCGATAGAAAGATCGAGAGAGAGAGAGACAAGGATCAAGGGCACGACATGACGACCCGAAGGGATGGGCGAGCTCAACAGTCGGCGCTTTGAGGTGATGTGCTCGGGAGGTTGCCCTTGTAGATTAGGGTGGCCCTAGGTGAAGGAGCAACTACGGGCATAGTCCTTTTCTTTCTTTCCCCCCTTGCGTAGGCTGGACGTTAAACCTCCCAAAACACTCGATTAATCTCATCGGATCCCACCGCAACCACAATAATTACTAGACACTTAGATGTCTCGGACGTTACTACATGATGAGGGCCTGCTTCGGCTTCATGTTCACGAGACAACTCCCGTACGCACGCACGCGTCCGTGCGCATTCGCGACGAGTTATCACAGGGCCGGATCGATGATCTTTCGTTCGAATTGGTGATAAGCCCCACGACTTTTCAGCACATTGTCTTGGATCTTGCGCGGGTCGGAATAGGCTCGTCTTCATGTGCTGAAAGCGAAAGGAGTGAGAGCACCTGTCCCCCGCGTTGGCCGTATGTGTAGTACGTGTTCAGATCGCGAGGATCTGCGATGTCTGCAGAAGAAGACGAGATCTGCGCCAGCTCATCCGCCTTTTGGAATCGAGCGCGCTTGAGCTTTCGGTCGGCAAAGCTTCAATGCCACCGATTTCCTCCGTATCGATAAAGCTTTGGCGATCTGACTCCCACTGCTTTCGAATTTGTGTGTGCTAGGCTACCACTAATTGATCTCCCACTCTCGAGCGAGGTACCTTTGTTGACACTGTATAGAATATGATATTGGATGGTGCTAATTAGGGGTGTGCAACGGAACTGCTACCGCTTGGACTAGACCTGTCCGGGAAAAAGAATTACATATATGTGGAAGACAAGGAGAAAATTAAAAAAAAAATATTATTGGAAGGAGATAGCATACAAACTAGATAGATTTGTGCAACGTGTACACATTAATCTTGTCTTGAGATAGAGTGCAAGATGGATAGACTTGTGCAAGATCATTGGACTTGTAGACATTACACAAGGAGATAGCTCACTCTATGTCGAAGGAGAATGTTATAGTGACCGATTCCATTAGACTGGACCAAACTGGTCGGTCCGGTCCCTGGTTCTTAGAAACTAGGAATCGATCCTCTCGATCCGATTTCTAGTATTCCCTGTTCCTAAGTGGGACCGGACTCGACCGGGAACCGATAAACTCTAATGCCAATGTTGATGAGTGAGCAGTGAGACCATAGAGACAAATTGGATTCTCTATGGTCTAGACCATTGCCAAAGGGTGCTCCTCCTCTCTCTTCTCTATGTGAGTGTGTCCGTGTAGGTGTGGTCAAGTTGAGAAGCCTAGTTCCGTCTCTACTGTTGTTGGAAGTTATGTCGAGGCTGGTGAGCAGTCAAAATTTCTCTCCTTGTGCATTCAGGTTTACTTGAATGCAAACAAACTACAGATTGCATCAATATCAACTGATATGACGACCCAGGTCCCACAAAGCTCAGGCCCATGTATTATAAATGCTAAATTTTTTTATTTGTTTCCAAGATCGATTTTTGATGCAGAATACAATTCGCAATCCAGCGAGAAAATAAATAGACAAACCAAAGTCTGGTTGGCGCTAGGTAAAGCACGTCGTCGCAATCTCGAGAATGGGACAGATGATCGTATAACGAAGCCGGCAGAGGATCCATGTCCTTCGTTTGCCAAACGCCTTTTCTTGCCTCATGCGTGGGCCGAACGGTTAAGTCTCTCGAAACACTCGATTGGTATCATCAGATCCAACCACAGCCAGAACGATTCCGCCAACCAGAACGATTCCGCCCTTGGATGTCTTGGACGTCACTGCTTTGACGAGGGCCAACTTCGGCTTTCATGCTCCCTCGACAACTCAACCACGCGCGCATCACGTCCGTACACGTTCGCGACGAGCTGTCACGTGGCCAGAGCGATTGATCGTTCGGATTGGTGATAAGCCCCGCGACTTTTCAGCACACTGTTTTGGGTCGTTACGTGGGCAGGAATGGGTTCGATTCCTTCATGTACTGAAAACGAAAGGAGACAGCGCAGCAGAGCACGTGTACCCACGCTGTCCATAGATGAGCACGTACCTGCTCATTACGTGCTGATCTGTGGTGTCTGCAGAGAAAGACAGAGAGAGAGGAGATCTGTCTCTGTACCAGCTCATCGCCTTTTGGAATCGTGCGTGCTTTTGCGTTCCGGATGGGTACGCTTCAATGCCACCGATCCGTTCGCACTGACAGGCTTGGCAATTTGACTCCACCGCTATGAATTTGGGGTGCTAGGCTAGCATCATCGATTTTCGCCGATACCTTCGCCGGAAAAGAGATGGCTAAAGAAGAGCCAAATTTTAAACCGTTAACATATTCGGTTCGATCTACCTTTGATAAAAAAAATTTTAAGCAAATGTGTTACGAGTCGATTGAAATCCACACTAATTCTTCGACGTGGGACTCTTTTAATATAATTTGCGCCTGCATCTCAACAATTGATTCTATAGACTACACATAAGCTTTGGCTATAGTGTGTTTGGAATCGTGCCTATGTTCACGATGACGTGGTAAGACTATTGAGACAAATAGGAATTTCTTAAATTTAGCCGTAGTGACAATACGATGTCCAAATTGATTGTGAGGGTTGACCAAGTTATAGACAATGTCGAGCTCAAAACAAGGGAAGAGTAAATGCCGACCAACCACGTAATCTGATATTGATTGTAAAATTACAGTCGACGGTCAAAAAGATAATTTTGACCACGAGAAGCCAATACAATCGAGTCGACTAGACAGGAGCTGCCTACGTCTATCAATCGATAGATGAGTCAATATCAACCACATCGAGAAGCGTTGATATAGACTCGCGAAGTTCGACCGAAATCAAATCAAATAGCGGGATAAAAAGGAGAGGGAAATCAAACTCTTAGGCAAGATCTTAGTTGGAACGATTATTCCCTCCAAAGATTATTGGGAGAGGCCTAATATAAGGAGTTCATCCGAAGAGGAAGAGGCATAGTCAAACACCATAAGAACAAGAGTTACTTGGGTCTACTTTTGGTTAATTTACTTCATTACTTCCGCTATTAACCGATGAACTTTTTCTTAATGATCCGCGGCTCCGCGTGATTCTGCTTTTAATCAACTACTGAAGCTCGAGCTATATAAGCCCCGCACAATGTTAACTACAATGCGAGCGCGGGATTCATAAATCTTGTTATATTATGACCCAAACTTGTCTTGCGAAATTCTCCTTTTCGCGATGCCTTCCATCCCCGCGCTCGTCGCCCTAGTCGAATTTTCGCCATTGCCGATTCGACTTGAATACTGGCAAATTTTGCAAATGGTGTCAATATGAAGCGACGCGGCATAATTTCGACATGAAACAAGATCGACCCGGATCCAGCTTCGCCGATTTCGTGCCGGGATCGAGCATATGCAACATACACGACGATGGCCCAAGTTCAGCGAAGCCCAGGCCCAGGCCCATGAAGATGACCAATGTGAGTTGTGGCCTAGTTGGAAATTTCTGCACAGATTGTACAATAGTGGCGAAAATGTATTTTTTTTTTATTTCCAGGATTTATTTCTGACCCAAAAAAATGAAATGGTCTTTCATATGTACAGCCTAGCGAGCAAGCAATAAAGAGAAGAGGGACCCCACAAACATAAATTTCAATACGCCAAATCATCGCACGGAGTAAATGGGCCGATCAGAAGGGAGGCGGCCCACCAGGAGGCCCACCGAAAACTGGTCCGCAACAGCTCTCGAAGATGCAGCAGCAGCATAGGTAGTAGAAACTGGGGAAATCAAAAATGCACAACGAGATTAATCTTCACGTGTATCGCTTTCTCTTTTTTATTTTTGGGGAGCAGATTATGAACTTTCGACAGATGCAGAAATTTCGATATCAAATTCGATCGAGTCGAATTGCAAATCGCACGGGGATTTCGAGAAATCGCGCCGAGCACCGATCGGCCGAGGCGGGTCGGTCCCGCCCGATCGCCCCCTCGGGGTTCGCTCGCGCCCTCGGCGTCGGAAATGAACAAGCGTGCTCATGAATAAGACGTCATGAAGTTTTTTTTTTTTTATAATCACTTGTTGAGTTATCTGTTGAATTTGAGAGGATTGAAAGGGCTTAGCTCAGACCTTTTGAATCAGCACTGCTCTAAAGTATTTCTACCGTCAGTCATCTTAGCCAAACTACTCTTTAAAACTGGACTTGCAGAGCTCTTACAAAACCGTAACTTTAAAGGCCATATGAGGGCATCATGGACCGGAGGGGCAATTACAAAGAGATACAAGCGCTCACCAAGAGGATGCGAGCCGGCAGATACCGTCGCAGCAGAAGCCTAGGCAACCGCACGGCCCCGGCGGTCCGGGAGGTCCTCCCGGCGGCGGTCCCCAACCCGGCATCGATCTCTCCCTCTCTCTCTCTTTGTGCGTGCGCCGCGCGTGAACTCGTGAGAGTTGTTGGAAGGCCTTTGTTTGTGGTCACGCAGAAAACAGGATGACAAGAGAGAAGTGGGAAGAAGAGAGAAACGAGAGGCTTGCTTCCCATGCAATATGTGATCCTCAACTTGCATTATAACCTACCATTCAAAGCTCAGACTTCGCATTTTCTTAAGGGAAAAAGAAAAATCTATCACTAGACGAAATTCTCGAGACACAAAAGTACTTATTAGATCGAATAAGTACATCGGATCTGATAGAACCGTTTTGCTGTGTCCAGACTAATACCGATTCAACCCATTCCACGAAAAAAATGGCGACCAGTCAACCGGTACTTTTATTGCTCTGAATGTTGACGATAGCTTACGAATTGTACCGTAAAATAGAATTATTATCGCGATCCGAATCGATACATCGCATCAATTTTCCATAGTCGGAAACTTAGAATAAGGGAAAAATAAGAGGGCTTCATAAATTAAATTGGATAATGTGCGAGGACACAAACATAAAAGAAAAGGGTGGCATTAATGTCGTCCGCACACCTACAATCCTATCCATCAACCCACGAAGCGGGCATCGTATGAAGAAAACATGGACATGTCTAAAATTCTAGAAAACTGGCATGAAATCGAAATATATCGAGGGCCGAATGTCTTCTCTCTCGATCTCTCTCGATCTCGAAATTTGTTTTGGACATCTACGTTTTCCTGGTAAAAGAGGTGAGCTCAGAAGCGCGGCGGGCCTCCCGGTGATGTCAATATAAAGCGATACCTTCCATCCTCGCGTTTGTTGCGCTAGTCAAGTTTTTGCCATTGCTGATTCGACTCGAATACCAGCAAATTTTGCAAATGGTATCGATATGAAGTGACGTTGGTGTAATCTCGACACGAAATAGGACCGACCCCGGGATCTAGCTTCGCCGATTTCGTGCCGGGATCGAGCGTATACAACATACACGACGATGGCCCAAGTTCCACGAAGCCAAGGCCCATGATGATGGCTAATGTGAGCTGTGACGTAGTTGGAAACTTCTGTACAGATTGTACAATAATGGCCAAAATTTATTTTTTATTTCCGGGATTTATTTCTGACCCAAAAAAAAATGAAACGGTCTTTATATTTACAGCCTAGCCAGCAAGTAATACACCAAATTATCGCACGGAGCAAATGGGCCGGTCAGAAAGAAGGCGGCCCACCAGGAGGCCCACCCGGAGGCCCACCGAAAACTGGTCCGCAGCAGCTCTCCAAGATGCAGCAGCAGCACAGGCAGTAGAAACTGGGAAATCAAGGATGTACACAGAAATTAGCCTTCATGTGTATCACTTTTCTCTTTTGCTTTTGGGAAATAGATTATAGGCTTTAGTCAGATGCAGAAATTTTGAAATTAATTCATCGAGTCGAATTGCAAATTGCACAGGGGCTTCGAGAAATTGCGCCGAGCACCGATCGGCCGAGGTGGATGGCTCCCGCCCGATGGCCCCCTCGAGTTCGCTCGCGTTCTCGACGTCGGATATGAACAAGCGTGCTCATGAATAAGACGTCACGAAGTTTTTTTTTTTTTAATTACTTGTTTAGTTATCTGTCAAATTTGAGAGGATTGAAAGGGCTTAGCTCAGACCTTCTGAATCAGCACTGCTCTAAGTATTTGTACTGTCAGTCATCTTGGCTGAACAACTCTTTAAAACTGGACCCGGAGAGCTCTTACAAAACCACACTTTAAAGGCCACATGAGGGCATCATGGACTGGAGGGGCAATTACAAAGAAATACAAGCGCTCACCATGAGGATGGATGCGGGCCGGCAAATACTGTCGCAGCAGAAGCCTAAGCAACCGCACGGCCCGGCGGTCCGGGAGGTCCTCCGGGCGGCGGTCCCCAACCCGGCATCTCTCTCTCTCTCTCTCTCTCTCTCTCTCTCTCTCTCTCTCTCTCTCTCTCTCTCTCTCTCTCTCTCTCTCTCTCTCTCTCTCTCCTTGTGTGTGCGCCGCGCACGAACTCGCGAGAGTTATAGGAAGCCTTCTGTTGAGTTGTGTAAAGAGCGGGATTGTGGTCACTTAAAATAGAATGACAAGAGAGAAGTGGGAAGAAGAGAGAAACGAGAGGCTTGCTTCCCATGCAGCATGTGGTCCTCCTCAACTTGCATTATAACCTACCATTCAAAGCTCAGACTTCACATTTTCTTAAGGAAAAAAAAACAATTACTAGACCAAATTCTTGAGACACAAAAGTACTTACTAGATCGAATATGTACATCAGATCTGATAGAACTGTTTTGCTATATCCACACTAATACCGATTCAACCCGTTCCATTAAAAAAAAATGCGACCAATCAACGGGAACTTTTATTGCTTTGAATGTCGACGAGACATTACGAATATTGTTAAATAGAATTATCGCGATCCAAATCGATACATTGCATGAATTTTCCATAGTTGGAAACTTAGCATAAGGGGAAAACAAAGAGGGCCTCATAAATTAAATTGGATGATGTGTGAGGACACCAACATAAAGAAAAAAGGGTCGCATTAATGTCGTCCGCACACCAAATTTGCCATCCTATCCATCGGTCATCGTTTTGTAGGCAAAGGCAACCGTCTGAACGACATCGTGTATGAAGAAAACACGGACACGTGTTAAATTCTAGAAAAACTGGCGTGAAATGAAATACATCGACGATCAAATGTCTTCTCTCTGTCGATCTCTCTCGATCTCGAAATTTATTATTTCATTTTTTTTTTGGGACATCTATGTTTTCCGGGTAAAAGAGGTGAGCTCAGAAGCGTGGCGGGCCGCCGGGTGGGCCTCCCGGCCCGCCGAACATCGGCCCACAGCAACTCTCCAAGAGGCAGCAGCAACACAGCACGTAGGCACTGCAAAAGAAAAATTGAATAAATCAAAATCCAAGTCAAAATCCAATTCAAAATCAATTACGAAATTGCGTTTACTTCTCGAAATATAAAAAGAAATATAATTCCATAAATATATGACCGGAAATTACCACAAATTCATTCTTTAAATACTCAAGAAAATCATCATCTATTTATTTTGAGTAGTAATTCCATTTGCATTATTCACCTTTCCTTTCAACATTGGTTGTGAATTGAAATAAATGCAATGCGGGCATAAATTTACTATGCAAAATATAAGAAGAAGGCGTCGACGGGAAGACGGGCTCACCAGGCGGAGACGAGGCGGCATATCCCATTGCACAGGAACCCGAATGGCCCCAGAGGAGGCCCGTGCGGTCCCGGCGGCGGTCCCCACGGCGGAGGCATGGTCGATCTCTCTCTCTCTCTCTCTTTCAAATCGATGGAGGAAGTTGCGCGAATGTTGATAATGAAGTTGATGGATCGAATGTATATATAGAGGGAGGAAAAGAGGAGGAGCTTCGTAGCTAAGTAATGGTGGAAACCCTACACAGTTGGTTGAGGAAGCGAAGTAATGCACCAGCCAGTCCAAACCTAACGTTCCACCCCTTCACTTTTGCCGACCTTGTAATGTGTGCATGGTTTCTCACCTTGCCCGTTGTCCAAAGCACAGATCACGCGAAAGATGTTGTGGCGTGGGAATAATAATGATTGCGTGCGCGCGGCGAAAGAGATCGATCTACAAAGTTGAAACTCGCAAATCGTTCACAATATGCTCTTTGTCGGTATGTTTGAATGTGATTCGCTCTTTCAAATGCCTAATGAAAGTAGTCCGTGACGTCATGTCAGAGTTTTGGTGACTGCATTAGGAGTAACCCGTATATATGATGGCCGAGTGAATGGATCATAAATTGTGGCATTGATGAATCGTGGTCTTGGCCAAGTGCATGGATGATCGAGGCCATGGCTGAGTGCACAGATTACTTGACTGAAAGCAATTGATTACTTGGTTTGTTGGATGTGTCAAAGTCATTTGCCTTCGTTTATCAAGTAACGGGACAATTGTAAAAAAGTCCTAAACCTATTATACGTCAGCCAATTTAGTCATAAATCTTTTAATTGTGTTAATTCAGTCTTAAACCTTTTGATGATTTGCTAATTTAGTCTTAACCCTTTTGAAGATTTGCCAATTTAGTCCTAAACCTATTATTTGGATATTTGGTTGGAATGATTATATTGATAAATCGTGAAAAGGTTTAAAACTAAATTGGCCAATCATCAAAAAGTTTAGGACTAAGCTGGCTCAATTGAAAGGTTTATGACTAAATTGGTAAATCGTCAAAATGTTTATAACTAAATTGATATAATCGAAAGGTTTATAACTAAATTGTTTTCCGTACAATTAGGTTTATAACTTTTTGGATAATTTTTTTACCAGGTAATAGTAAGCATCTATTGGCGTGAACCGGTGCGAACGCTCAAAAAAATACATAGAGTTTGTATCTGCCAGTTGAAATTAGCTCTTAATCCTTCTTAAGTTTCCATGATAATAGACAGCAAAAGTCAACATCATGTTTGACATCGAAGGACAGCCACTTTTGTCCGCAGCTCTTTGGACTTTCACTCCGTTCAGTTCAAAATGTTGGTGTTGGATTTAGTGTGTGGTTTGCTTATTCTGAAATCTTGGTAGGTTGGAGAATGAATAGAAATGTATTTTAGATCTTTAACATTCTTCATCGTGCCAAAGGTCGACAAGATGATGAAAGTCTTGACGCATACGGGATCAATATGAGTAGGTAAAAGAATTTGAGAAGCCCTAGATATACTAAATAAGGGAAACCCGTAAATGCGTAAAGGGGTTATGGAGAATTATATCTCTAAGTTTGAGATTTCCGATTTCGATACGAAATTGAAGTTAAGTTGTTTGTTTGAAAAGCTTAGTATTATAAACGAAGGACATGAAATATATTTTATATCTAAACACAAACATTCCATAGTCAGTTAAGATTAGTACATATGAATAAATATGTTAGCTTTGTTGGTAACTTACCAGCATCTTTATGAAATTACAAACAATCTTTTTTTGTAATTCGCAAATTAGCAAATTCTGTACTAATTACCAACTTTTATTTGCATAACTTACCAACGCTCCCAATTTACTGGCTCCCATATGAAATTTCCAACATAAAGTAAAATGATTTACCAACTAGTTAGGGGTTGCCAACAAGTTAGTAAAAAATAAGAAAATTTGATTATCTGTAAACCGCAAAAAAGAGCTAGTATTTCAAAAAAGTGTGCGAAGGTTACCAATAAATCACCGGAAAACCAAGTGACCGGTAACTTTTTTGTACCGACCGTCTTTTGACACTTATCAGCTCTTTATTTCAATAGGAAAAGAAGACCGTTTCCTTTTTTATCGAAACGGTAGAATCATCCCTTCTTTCAGCTTTTCTGTTCAATCTGAAAATTCACACTTTAGGTACTTAGACGCCTTTCATCTATTTCATGACCTTGCTAGCGACTTTGGCTCTTTTCTACTATTTGCATTGCAATCTCAACTGAACTCCGAGAAATCGGTAGAAAACAGAGTATTTGATGAAGACTTCCATAACTTATATAAACTTCAAATACATGGTCTAAAACAACTGATCATCGAAAGCAAAGGATTCCCATAGACAATTCATATAAATGCGTCGTTGAAACTGAGACCTGAATTTGGACATGAGATGGACAATTCATATAAGTAGCTCCTTTCCTACGGAGAATTAGAGTCTGGTTATTGCATTACACACAGAACACAAAAACTGGCCATGAGAGAAGCTGGTGCGAGTGATCTGGTGTGGTCGACCCAGCATGGCATGAGAGTTCAAGGGCGAGGCGGTCCAAATGGGCCGGGAGGTCCCGGGGAAGGCCCGCCGAAACAGTCTCGTATCAACGAGCAACAGCACAACAAGCTCAAGCTGTTTGAAGCATCACAGAACGAAAAATAAAACTCGCTTCGCTTCGGTTCTGATGGCAGTGACTCAATAATAACGTTAAGCAAGGTTCCTTAGCTTCCCCGAAGCAGAGAAATATGAAACCAGAGCAGACAAGAAGATATGGCATAAATCAGTAAGACAAATTCCAACATATGATTCCCCTATTCACGCCTCCAAAATTTATCGATGATTTATGTGGAATCTAAGGTGCATAGAAATTCCTCGGAATGTACACTATGGAGCGTGCTCCACTGCGTCCTTGGCATGTCGACGGACCAATAATGTCGAGACGTTACATATTTCAAAAGTATAACGATTCTGTCTTCTTTACATACAATCAATTTGTTGAAATCTGATTGGTTTTCTTGAATGAGAAAAAAATTAATCCGTTTAGTTTATTCCACAATGTTGTTATGAAGAACTCCTAAAATAATCATCTTACTGACAATAAACTCGCATTGCACAACCTCACAAAGGGAAAAAAACATTCACATACCAAGAGCCTATCGTGTCGCAAAAGCCACCGAGAAATCCCGGCGGCCCCGGCCGAGGAGGGCTCCACCCTGGTGGTCCTCCGGGTCCTCCTGGCCTCATCTCTTTGCTAGTTAACTCGAACAAGCTCTCGGTGCTATGCCCTCACAAACTTTGGAGAGCTGCCCTGCGAAATGTGCCTCCAAACCAGAGCTTCCCCAGAATATGTGGAAATTCAAGAGCTCGAGATTGTTCTTGGGGTTACAGGAGAGAGAACTTTTTTCCCCTGGAAGCATCTATATGTACCTTTTATCTTTTTCTTTGGTATTTTGCTTTAGCATGTATGTACCAAAAGATCAAGTCTGGTCTCGGCATCTAACGCTTGTTTTCTTTTTCACCGGTTGTTCTTCAACCTAACATTCCGATTGCTAGAATGTCAAGTTCAAAAGTTTCCCATGATTCCTCTTTCTTTCATTCGTTCAACATGTGAACGAAACAATATGCCATTGTAATAATTGTTAGCGATGTATATGTGCAAAGGCTAATTTGGAGCAGAAATATATGGCTATCCTGTGGGAGATTATGCTGATAAGACTTGAGTAGTATAGCAAGCAAGAATACCAAGTGCGAGGCGTCTCTTTTCCGTGCTTATTTCACTACAAAAAAACACGAAAATTGCGACGGAAATTTGCGACGAAATTTTTTCCGTCGCAAATTTGCCACGGATTATATTTTCCGTCACAAATTTCGTCGCAAATTTGCGACGGAAAAAATTTCGTCGCAAATTTCCGACGGAAAATATAATCCGTTGCAAATTTGCGACGGAAAAAATTTCCGTCGCAAATTTGCGACGAGAACTAGGGTCCGTCGCAAATTCGTAGTTTATAATCCGTCCGTGACCTGCAATCACTATCTCTCTCGCTGTCTCTCGCTATCTCTCGCTCTCTCTCGCTTTTCTCCCTCTTTCATATGTCTGAAATCAGCAAAATCCGCGCACGCACGTATTAATCTTGGTGAAGCTTTTGTACCGGTAAGTGCAAAATTGCTAGCTTCATGACTATTCGTCGTTGCATTGTAATTTTTTTTTAATATATGTTTATGTTTGTTTTTTTTCGTACCTGCATCACCGGTTTAATGACCGGCGACCGGTGACACCTCGCCGGCCTTTGGATGAGGCGAACGGCCACGCTGTTTTGCGACGGAATGTGGTATCTGTCGCAAATTTGCGACGGACACTATGTTCCGTCGCAAATTTGCGACGAATATGTTAAAATTCCGTCGCAAATTTGCGACGGAAAAACTAGTCCGTCGCAAATTTGCGACGGATAACAATTTCCGTCGCAAATTTGCGACGGAAGATGAATTCCGTTTCCATCGTACATTAAAAATTATTAAAAAATATTGATTCTTATGTGATTATTCTTTTTTGGGTTTGTGCCTAATTGAAGGTCTCGCAATCCAAGTGGACTTTGCAGTTCTCATCAAATTGGGAAACTTTGTCCTACCAATATTTCAGTCAAATATTTAGGTAAGTCTTCTTTTCATTGTAATTTTTTCTATTTTTGCAATTACATATTAATTGTTGCGTGAATAACAAAAATTATAATTTCCAAAATTTTATAGTTTTAATTAAGAACAATAGATATGATATTTTTAATATTTTACAAGAATTTTTAATTTTAATACAGACACAATGCAAAGAGAAAGGGCTTGGATGTATAATAAGAACTTACCTGGATATCAAGGATTGACAGATGAGTTTCGTACAGGGTTGGAACTATTTTTAGACTTTGCTAGTAGTAAATATGAGCTTATGGATGTAAATAAATTAAGGTGTTCGTGCAAAAAGTGCGGTAATGGTAAATTTCTTGTGTGTGATCAAGTTAGAGAACACCTTACTAGATTTGGGTTTACTCCGAACTATTATAATTGGACTTCCCATGGTGAACCATTTATATCTGATGAAGGATATGGAAGAAGTGACCAATTTTCAGTTAGGGAAGAATGTGGCTATTATGAGCAATTGAATCCATACGAGAGGATGGTGATTGATGCAGCTACTTATAATTTTGTCACAGAATCAAATCATGCAAGTACTAATTTTACTCCTACACGTGAACAAGTGGGTACTAGTCATGCTTCACAATTGAAAGATATAGGAGTAACGGGTTTTGAGGAGAATGTGTATAATGAAACTTTTCAATCTAATCAGTTCTGGGATGTGTTGAAAGCAGCAGATGAACCTCTATGGGCAGGTTGTGAGGACCACACTAAGTTATCGATAACAGCCCGGCTATTAAATATCAAGGCAGAGCATAATGTGTCTGCGGATTGTTTCAACTCTTTTATTGAAGTAATGCGGGAATCATTGCCTCGTGATAACAACATGCCAAGTGATTTTTATGACATGAAAAAGCTAGTGGATAACTTAGGTCTTCCAGTTGTAAGAATTGATGTATGTAGTAGGGGTTGTATGATATATTGGAGAGATGATGAAAATGCAGAATCGTGCAAATTCTGTAGCCAACCTGGGTACAAGATTAACAGGAGGCCGGGTCGTAATCAGAAGCGTAGACCATGCAAGCAAATGTTTTATCTGCCCTTAATCCCCAGATTACAAAGGCTTTATGCGTCTAAAGCCACTGCTGAACACATGACTTGGCATGCAAATCATGAAACAGAAGAGGGTCTAATGTGTCATCCTTCAGATGCGGAGGCATGGCAACATTTTGATAGAACATACCCTGAGTTTGCAATGGAGCCTCGGAACATCAGGTTAGGTCTATGTGCCGATGGATTTGCTCCATTTGGGAAAACAGGAAAAAGTTATTCATGCTGGCCAGTTATCTTAACGCCGTACAATCTTCCACCTGGTATGTGCATGAAGACACCTTATATGTTTTTGACATTGATCGTGACAGGGCCGCAAAATCCGAAAAAGTTGATAGATGTTTATATGCAACCATTGATTGAGGAGTTACAACGGCTATGGGTTGACGGTGTCCCTACGTATGACGTTTCAACCGATCAAACATTTGTAATGAAGGCCGCCCTTCTTTGGACGATCAATGACTTTCCAGCTTACGGAATGTTATCTGGATGGAGTACAGCTGGGATCTTAGGATGTCCGATATGTTTGGAGAGGTCAAAGTCATTTAGATTAAAACATAGAAAGAAGCCTATCTATTTTGACTGTCACAGACAATTTTTACCGCCAAGTCGTCCTTTCAGAAGGAATAAGAAAGAATTCACCAAGAATAGGACTGAAAGAACGCGTCCACCACTGAGGTTGACCGGCGATCAAATTTGGGAGCGTGTGAAGGACTTTCTAACTGTTGTTGAGAACCCGCACGGTACGACTTTTGCGTACGGAAGTACGCATAAGTGGACAAAACGCAGTATATTTTGGGATCTACCATATTGGAAGGCCCATCTTATTCATCATAATCTTGACGTCATGCACATAGAAAAGAATGTTTTCGACAATGTCATAAATACTGTGATGGATGTCGCCGGAAAAACAAAAGACAACTTGAACGCAAGAAAAGATATGAGAGATATTTGCGATCGGCCAATACTAGCTGTGGATGCAAGCAGCAGGGGACCAAAACCGAAAGCAGTTTATACATTGGACAAGGAGCAGAGGCGAGTTGTTTGTCAATGGTTGAAATCTGTGTGGTTTCCTGATGGATATGCTTCGAACCTCGGGAGATGTGTTGATTTGAATGAATGCAAGTTGACAGGTTTGAAGAGTCATGATTGTCACATCCTGATGGAAAGGCTAATTCCAATAGCTTTGAAGGAAGTTCTACCGAACTTTGTATGGGGCGCCATTGCAGAATTAAGCAATTTCCTCCATGATATTTGCTCAACAGTGTTAAAAGCATCGCACATGGAAAAACTAGAGAGAGATATTCCAGTTATTCTTTGCAACTTAGAAATGATATTTCCTCCAGCGTTTTTTTATTCGATGGAGCATCTCTTAGTTCACTTGCCTTATGAGGCCAAAGTTGCAGGTCCCGTCCAATTTCGATGGATGTATCCATTTGAGAGGTAATGTTTTTTTTTATAATACAGCTCAAATTAGTTTATCATATAATATGTTCCGATAAGCTTCTTTCTATTTCAACTAGATTCTTATATCATTTGAAGAAAAAAGTGAAGAATAAGGCACGTGTTGAAGCTTCAATTTGTAATGCATATATTGTGGAAGAAGTGACAACATTTGCATCATACTATTTTGAGCCGCACGTTCAGTGCAAGAGCCGGAGAGCAGGCAGAAATGATGAGGGCCCCATTGATCCCAATTGCACGGCATTCTCTATTTTTAATTATCTGGGTCGACCAAGCGGCGCATGTCAGTTTCGTTACTTATCAGGCGAAGAATTTCATGCAGCCCATACTTATATTTTACTGAACTGCCAAGAAGTCGAGCCATACTTCAAGTAAGTGTAAATTCACCATTATATGTTTTGCGTGTCAAATATTTGCTAATAATGATGTGATTTTTAATATTAGGATTTTCCAAACTGAAATGTTTGGACTACAACCAAATGAGTTTGACCGTTTGTGCGATGAACAATTTGCATCATGGTTCAAGACATATGTAAGTTGCCTATGGATCAAAATCAAGTTATTCAAATTATATACATTATTTAGTAAAATATATATTATTGACTTCGCATGTGTAACTTTAGGTTCACAGTCATTATGATGAATTTGGAGGGCAAGGATTGCTATATTATCTGTCATGGGGTCCACAGTTAAAAGTTCGAAGTTGGCCAGCATATTTCATAAATGGATATAATTTTCATACTCATGAATATGGTATGGGAAAATCCACAATGAATAGTGGTGTGTCTGTTCGGTCATCCAATGGTGACAGTTGGAAAGATGATTTTTATGGCTTGTTGGATGAAATCATAGAGATAGAGTACCCTGGACCATTAATGATGCGGGTTGTGTTATTTAAGTGCACGTGGTTCGACCCCATCAAAGGAATGAAGGTGCATACGAAGTTCAATTTGGTTGAAATAAATCACAAGAAAAGGTATATGAAGTATGAACCATTTGTCTTGGCACAACAAGCAATTCAAGTATGTTATGCATCATATCCTAGTTTGAAACGTGACAAAGTTGATTGGTGGGCTATATGTAAAATCAAAGCACGGAGGAAAATCGAGGAACACTGGAAGGATAGAGCCTACCAACAAGAGGAAGTGTGTAACACGGTTGAAATTGAGGAATATAACATACCAACTTTACGAGATCCGTGTGGAGCAATGATAGATGTGGATCCAACTGAAATTTGCGAATTAAATGTGCACGGATGTTCTGAATCTGATATTCAGACAGATGACGAAGATGAGGACGAGGACGAGGACGAGGACGAGGACGAGGACGAAGACGAAGACGAAGACGAAGACGAAGATTAAAATTTGGTTGTTATCATTATTGTTCTTGTTATTATTGTTATTGCGCTTTTTTATTATTGTTATTGTCGATTATTCTTTCTATTTTTATTTATCGTCCGAAATTTGTCCCTAAATGCCGAAAAGTCAAATATTTTTAACGTGCCGTAACATTTCCGATATTGTAATTTCCATTGCAAAATTTGAGATGACAAAATTTAACGGACATAGTGTCCGTCGCAAAATTTGCGACGGAAACTCTATCCGTCGCAAAATTTGCGACGGACAGAGGCTGGCCGTCCCAAATTTTGCGATGGAAACTCTATCCGTCGCAAAATTTGCGACGGCCGGGCTTGTCCGTCGCAAATTTGTGACAGCCGGGCTGGTCCGTCGCAAATTTTCATCGATAAAAATTTGCGACGGACCTCAAATGTCCGTCGCAAATTTCGAGCGGGAAGAATTTCCCGCTCGAAAATTGCGACGGCTTTTTCATTTCCCGCGCAAAATTTTTGCACATATAATTTGCGACGGACATTCGCTGTCCGTCGCAAATATTTGTCGGTGAAATATTTGCGACGGACGAGCACGTCCGTCGCAATTTTGCGACGGACGTGGCAGTTTAGTCGCAAATTTGCGACGGACGTACTGTTCCGTCGCAAATTTGCGACGGACGAGCAATTCCGTCGCAAAATTTGCGACGGAACAGTACGTCCGTCGCAAATTTGCGACCTGCGCTTCCGTCGCAAATTTGCGACGGAAAATGCACGTCCGTCGCAAATTTGCGACGGAAGTGAAGGTCCGTCGCAAATTTGCGAGATTTGTACCTGCGCTTTCCTCTTCTCCCCCTTCCCCGACTCAGATCTGGAAGTACGCAAGGTAAGCTCTGTCCGTCGCCGTCGCAGCCGTCGCCGTCGCCGCCCAGCCGTCGTCCGTCGTCGCCCAGCCGTCCCCCGTCGCCGCCGCCATCGCAGCTCCCCTGCCCGTGGCCGCCCAGCCCGGCAGGCCCCCCCGCCCGTCGCCGGTCGTGCCCCCGAGGCCCCCGCCCGTCGCCTGCCCTCGCCCCCGCGTCGCCCCCCGCCCGTCGCCGGTCGCCCTCGCCCCCGCCCGTTGCCGGTCGCCGTCGCCCCCCTCCCCGCCGGTCGCGCCCTCGCCCCCGCCCCGCCCGTCGCCCTCGGCCCCGCCCCCGCCCCGCCCGTCGCCCGTCGCCCCGCCCGTCGCCCGTCGCCCCGCCCGCCGCCATCGCCCTCGCCCCCGCCCCGTCCCCGCCCCCGGCCCCTGCCCTCGCCGCCGCCCCGCCCCCGTCGCCGTCGCCGCCGCCCCGCACCGGTCGCCGTCGCCGCCGCCCCGCACCGGTCGCCGTCGCCGCCGCCCCGCCCTCGTCGCCGCCGCTGCCGCCCCGCACCGGTCGCCGTCGCCGCCGCCCCGCCCCCGTCGCCGTCGCCGCCGCCGCCGCCGCCCTCATGACCATCGCCGCCGGACCATCGCCGCCAGCCAGCCGCCGGCCAGCCGCCGCCGACGCCGTTGCCGGACCATCGCCGCCGCCGGCCTCGCCGTCGCCGTCGCCCACGCCCGTGCCGGAACCGCCACTGTCCATTCCGCCCGTTTTTGTTGTCCTTGAACCAAGTAAGCCAACTCTCTAACCCCTAGTTAGCATAATTAGGTAATTAGTCGGACTTGTTTAGGGATTATTTAAGATTATTTTTCATTGGCTAAATTACGGGTTCATTTCAGGATTGTATGTAGCTTTGATCGATGGTCGACTGGTTAATTTGTTTATTATGTGGATGTTTAAGCGTTAAATGACGATAGGATGATTGATTAAGCGTTTTCACAGAAAATGCTTGAAAATTAAATAATTCTATAAAAAATCATGAAAAATAATGGAAAATTAAAAAAAATTGTATATGTTGACAACAAAAATGAAATTTGACTGTAAAAGTTTGTTAAAATTTTTAACAAACTAAAATTTCATAATATGGATCAAAATTGCAAAAATTAATAGTGCTCACCTATTTTCAGTGAAATTAAGATTTTTTAACGTTACGGGGAAAAAATTATTTAAAAATTTAAAATTTCCATAAATTGGTAAAATGGCTTAGCATAAATGTGGTCACCCATTGTGAGGGAAATTTTTTTTTGGTGAAGAAAAATTACAAAAATATAAAATTTAAAAAATGCACATAATTGCCTAGAAAACATGTGGCCATCTACTTGCAGTGAAATTTAAATTTCTTTATACGGCAAAACAATTTAGAATTTAAAAATTTTCAAAACTTCACGTAATGACTTATAATACATGTGGCCACCCACTTTTAGTTATATTTAATTTTTTTAACGTGCCCTAAAAATTATTAAAATAAAGAAGGATTACAATTTGGGAAACTTTACCTAATAGCTTAGACTACCTGTGGCCACCCAATTTTAGTATGGAATTTTTTTTTCACGGAAAAAATTTTATATTAAAAATAATAACTTTAAAATTCGTAAAATTTAAAAATTTCAGAACTTTACAGAATGTCTTAGCATATCGGTTGCCACCAACTTTTAGTGAAATTTTTTATAATGTCCCAAAAAAAATTTAACAATAATAATAATTTATTACTTACAAAGTTTTACAGAATTACTTAGAATATTTGTGGCCACCCACTTTCAGTGAAATTTAAATTTTTGTACGTGGTAAAAAAAATTTAACCAAAATGCATGCGATTCATATAGTGATGTTTGATACCTGTGGCCACCCATATTGTGCTCATACATTGATGTTTCATATCAAAATGAATGAGATTCATAGTATATTTATTTGTAGGAAATTGCACATCATAAACACTCGCCATTGGCTCATTTGAAGGAAACATTTTCTCAGTCTTTCTATCAAAATGGTAAGCTTCGTCATGTACATCATTATGTGTTCGTAATACGTGTCAATAGTTCTTTACATATTCGCATAACCTTCCTACTTGTCAGTTTAAACGTGGAGGTCACATGCCTAGAAGACAAGGCTCTTCCTCGTCTTCGTCCCCGTCCCTTTCCTCTTCTCCTGTCCCGGCATCTAACCCTCAACCACAATATGGTCCGTCACAATATGGGCACGTTGGCCCTTCCTCCCACCCTCAACAATATGTTACGGGACTTGACCACATGCGAACTGAACGTTCTCCAGTTCAATCTCCTTTAGCTCCCTCTCCTTCCGTTCCACCCCATTATTCGGCGGAACAATCGAATATTGACGGAAACAGAGGTCAAGAAGATAACCGATTCTTCATATGCCCATTTGGAGATTCGTAAGTGCTTCATTTTTATTTTAGTATATGTCATATTTAGGGCTTTAGATATTGATGTCAACTGAATTATCCATGTTGCACAATATTCGTATGAATGCAGATTCACGGACGCTACGACTATTGTGAGGGAATTGAACAAAATAGTAAGAAACTTTTGGATGGGAGAGTATATGAATTACAGAAGTGTTCCACAAGAAGTGGAAGAAATGTGGTGGAATGAGTTCAAGGTAAGTTTTACATTTTTTTTTCTCATTAATTAAGTTTGGTATAGTATATTGATGGTCAAGAATGATGTAAAGGGACCAGAACAACTCTGTAGTTTTCGATACGTAAATGACCAGATATTTTCCCCGACATGAACTTTACAAAATCTGTCTATATGTGTCTGGTGCATGGTTATGGATATGTGATCATCATAATAATTTTCAATTTGTGTTTTTATTTATTGTAGCGGAAGTTCAAGTGGGAGGAAGCGGAAAACAATGAAGTGAGAAGAATTTTCGATAAGAAAATAAGTGATTTTATGCGAAATGTCATGAATAGAGCGAAGAGCAAGCAAGTGAAGCCGTCTTTCTTTACGGCTGACAATTGGGTGGCGATGAACACATTTTGGGCATCTGAACAGAGTCGGCAACTCTGTGAGCAGAATAAGAAGAATCGCTCTTCTAGTTCTAGTGAAGGGTCAGCCACATATGCCGGTGGCTCTATCAACATTGCCGAGCATCGCAAGCGACTGGTAAGTCTGTTAAATGAGTTATAAGTTAATTTAATTCGATTCAATTACTCAAGTTTACATTTTGTAGGCACATGAATTGGGGACGGAACCGACATTTGCAGCTACATTTGAACGCACATTTCAAAAGAAAGATAAGACATGGATAGGCGATCGAGCAAAAGCTGTTAAGGTATGTAAGGTTATACTTTGGCTTATATGTTAACTATAATGAAAACCGTGAATGCTTTCAATATTTATGGTATATATATAGTGATTTTATTTTCATCTACATTGTTAATGTAGGAAAAATATGATGATCTTTTACTGAGCAGTGCTAGTGGTAGTGATGATTGTCCTGAGCCCCGCCCACCAGTTGATAATATGGCATTGTGGATGGAGGCAGCGGGTGGGGCGAAAAAAGGGAAAATATTTGGGCTGGGATCGTTGTCAAGGATGTTCATGCCGAATAGTCCTGGAAGTTCATCATCCGCTGGGACTGGTCGAAGGAAGACACGCACAGAGGAGCTTTTGACCCAAGAAGTTCATCGTCTGAATAATTTACTTGTTAAGAAGGATGAACGAATAGATAGCTTGGAAGATCAAATGAGAATGGTTATGCAACACCTTAACCTCCAGTGCAATGACGGGCCTCCTGTACCTCCAAGCCAATCCAATGGGTCATGGGCACATTGATGCCGAGAATGCTGATGCTGGTGCTGATGCTGATGATGATGATGATGATGATTTTCTCCAGTCTCCCTAGTAGCAATTGTGGGTAAGCTTGCTTCATAATCTTGGTTTTTCATTATTTCACTCATATTCATATGTAAGAACATTTATGTTCGTCCTGAAACGTATTTTTGTTATTTTATACCTAATTCCACATCCATGCTTAAACGCTGTTTTTATATTCTGGACTGATTTTTGTATCGACATTTCCTCAGGTTTCGACAAAGGTGACTACTTTTGGTGTCCTGCCATCGTATCAAAGCCGCGTCTTCTTCTGTATGGTTTTTTTGCGTCTTCTATGGTTATCCCGTCTCTTAGTTCATGTTTTGAATGTATTGTAAGATTGGATATCAAATAGCATTATGTCAGACTCTATAACTTTCCTTCTGTTATTTGTTTCAATTATATGTCATTGTGGCTGGTTTGTCAGAATTTATGGTTTGTTCGTTTTTCTTTTTCAATTATATGTCATTGTCTTTTTTGATTGATATGGACAATAATTTATGGCCGAAATGATGTAAAAATAACGACGAATATTTTAAGCCAAGTTTGCGATGAAATTTTCGACGAATTTGCGACGGATTTTTGCGACGAATTTTGCGACGGATTGAGTTCGTCGCAAATTTGCGGCGAATTTTGCGACGAATTTTTGCGACGAATTTTGCGACGGATTGTGTTCGTCGCAAATTTGCGACGAATTTTGCGACTGATTGAGTTCGTCGCAAATTTGCGATGAAATTTGCGACGGAATTTGCGACGAATTTTGCGACGGATTGAGTTCGTCGCAAATTTGCGACGGAAATATTTGCGACGGATTTTGCGACGGATCTGGTCCGTCGCAAATTTGCAACGAATTTTGCGACGATTTTTGTGACGGATTTAGTTCGTCGCAAATTTGCGACGGATTTTGCGACGAATTTGCGACGAATTTTGCGACGAAATTTGCGACGGATTTTGCGACCAAATTTGCGACGGATTTGGTTTGTCGCAAATTTGCGACGGATTTAGTTCGTCGCAAATTTGTGACGGATTATTTGCGACGAATTTTGCGACGGATATGGTCCGTCGCAAATTTGCGACGAATTTTGCGACGAATTTTTTTCCGTCGCAAATTTACGACGAATTTTCGAATTTTCCGTCGCAAAAATTTGCGACGCGCTAGTAGCGACGGAATTTTTTCCGTCGCAAAATCCGTCGCAAATTCGATTTGCGACGGATTTTTCCGAAATTTCCGTCGCAAATTTCGTGGCAAAAAACTAGTTTTTTTGTAGTGTTTTAAACAAATAGAAAGCTTTATGTAATTCTGGAAGTGGTTAGGATTTTGGAAACAGAGAATGCACAAACCCAGGAGGTCTGGATACATCTCGCTCAGGACTGTCGAAGAAAGCATTTTCGACGTTGAGTGGACATCCAGACCCGCCAAGGCAGGATAGCTGGGAGGTGCAGGGCTACATACATATCAGGGTTGAAGTCAGCACCTCTTTGCTCAGTGTACCCTCTAGCAACGGAGCTAAGCTTTACGGCTTCCCAGGCCAGGAATACTATAATCATATTGTTTACCCTTTAAATCACGTTTAGACCTGGCAAGATTCATAGATGAATCACCGTGAACGAGGCCGAATCCGAGGGTGGCAGTCGCAGAAAGAATCACGATATGCTCTCCTCCAGTAGGTTGGATGAACACAATGAGCAAAAGAGCAGTAGATAAATAGGGGATGCTAATAATGGGAGAGGTGGAGTGCGGAAAGCAGAGCAGATAGGTGGTCTGGTCCCTCTCCTCCAAGATTTTCACTGCTCACTCCTCCTCATGGGAGAGGGAGAGAGAGATGGAGAGATAGAGAGGGATGTTATGCGGGGAATTAGTGGGAGAGGGAGAGAGAGGGAGAGAGAGAGGAAGCAAAATAAGATGGAGAGAGACAAGAGAGGAGAGAGAGAGAATGTACGGACGATGAATTCAATTAGGGGATCCTTGAAAATCGAATGGAGATCGTCCGATGGCTTTATGCACAACGGTGCGATGCATGTTGGCTGTGGAAACTGTAAAGTGATGGGTCGCTGACGTGGAGCGACAGGCTATCCAATATTCTCTCGAGAGATCGAAAGAGAGACAGAGAGAGGTGTTCTGCCGGGGAGGGAAATTGTGGGAGAGGGAGGGAAAGAGAGTCAAAGGAAGCAAAATAAGAGAGAGAGAGAGAGAATGTATGGACGATGAACGAGGTCACGTGTCTTGGTCATGTGAATCTCGTCAATGAACTAAACGTTAGAGCAATATTAGGTTAAATTTGGTATAAAAATCATCCAAAAATCGTTTTTTTGTTTTTGTTTTTGTTTTGACTCGTGTGATCCTCAAATTAATGTTGTAATTTTAAGGTCCCTGCATCTTTATCTACAAGATTCGGATCAATGGGGTAAATTTTTTTTATCTAGTAATTCATTATTCTTATTTTGATCTTTTCTTTACTTCACTTCTCCATGCATAATCGATATCGCCGGTCTTAATTTTGGGTTATCAGAGAGTCCTTCTAGAGCAATTTGCTTGAGCGAAAAGAATGATGAGCCATTTCATTGCACAATGATTTTGTTATCAGTTACGAAGCCAACTTTTCAAGTGTTTTTTTTCCATCTTTTAATATTAATAAATTGTTCTGATGGCATCAATGATTTCTTGTTAAGTAAGAGATAATATTCTTTTGCTTGTAATTTTTTATATTTCGGTATTTAATTTATTTTTTCTTTCTGCATATTTAAGAAAATTGATTCGGTGGGCCCACCTCTGATTTTTGTCGATAAATTTGAATTTGCCATAAGAAAACGTGGAAGTCAAAAGAGAAAAAAAAAGAAAGAAGAAGGAAAGATAGAACTCTAAAATTGAGACCTGTTCAAAGGGTCTTCTGGGTAAAACAATTGAAAGGAGAGAGAGAGAGAGAGAGAGAGAGAGAGAGAGAGAGAGAGAGAGAGAGAGAGAGAGAGAGAGAGAGAGAGAGAGAGAGAGAGAGAGAGAGAGAGGGGCGTGAGATAGGGAGAGAGAAGTGAGGAGAGAGAGAAGGAGAGAAAAAGAGACAAGGGAAGAAAAGTAAGATGGAGAGAGAGAAGAGAGAGAATGTACTATTTCTTTTTAGTAAGTGATAGTATTTATCTACTTGTAGTTATTTAAATTTCGGTATTTAATTTATTTTTTCTTTCTTCGTATTTAAGAAAATTGATTCATAAAAAGAAAGGAAAGATAGAAGACAAATTGTGACCGGTTCAAAGGAAACTTCCAGTTTCCTAAAAAAGATTTATGTCGGGCATTTCATCGTTACACTATCATCCTTCAACCCACGGTCATGCTTCTCACCCCCAAATAATAATAATAAAATACTCAAGGCACAATAAATTTCAATGGTTGCTATTAGCCCAACTTAAATAAACTTTTTTGATGTTATTCTATATTGTAGCCAAATGATGGAACCGAGAACCGCTGTATATCGGGAATACGCATAGAGAATTACGTTCTTCTTTTACGTGATCAAAATATATTATTTTCTCTCCCTCAAAAACTAAATTGAGAAAAGTATGTAGCTATCTAGCGATTATCAACGAATTTTCTTATTTATTTTAAGGAAAGAATAATGGGTGATGCTAATTAGGAGGCGGCGGAATTGAGGGGAAGCCGAGGAGATGGCCTTAAAGAATGGCATCAGGTAAAATTAATTGCCACTACGAAGTACGAACACCCTGACTCCAAACATAAGTATCGTAACACAATTCTTTTTGGGCCAAAGACCAAGTGCTGATCAAAAGGTCTTTTAGTTAAAGCCCCATTATTAGAATTTCAGAAACTTTCCTATTTCGTGGACATCTGCAATGTAGCACACATCTACAGAGCTCAAGAATTGATCGCGACTCTCTAATGAGTGATCGGTCTCAAAAAAGATACTCCAACAGCAGCCTTCTCATCATTTTCTGACGTGCATGTTTTACTAAATAACAGACGGAATATTTGTTAAAAATCATGGAGGCCAACATTCATTCTTCTAAAAGATGTCCAACTGCAACCATTTCGTTAACCAAGTGCTTCTTCTTGATGTGTCACCCTCTGATGACGTTTTGCAGTTACTGGAAAACGATAAGATCAGAAATTGGCTGGTTCCATACAGAAGTTGCATTCGAGCTCTTTCAGCTTTTCTTGATCATCATCTTGCGCAGTAGCGAAATCATCAAGGACTGCGGGGACCTTTTCTTCCTATATATATGTATGTATATGGATTCAATTCGACCTCGCTTCTTATCGTATTAATTAATTATTAAAATATGGATGTTTGCATATCTCGTTATCTTGCTTAAGTATAATATTCATTTAGAAAAATTTCATCTATTCGCCCCCATAATTTCCTCTTTTGTTCTTGCCTCACCCATCGATTTCTAGTGGGGAATTAATTACGGGGGAATTAATTAATCGAATTTTTTTTCCTCTTCCCTAAAGGAAGGTGAAATAATTAATCAACATTTATTTCCTTCCTCATGGACCGACTGGCCAGTAGTGTGACTTAATAGCTCAAAAACATAGGATACACATAAATCAAAAGCAAATCATGCTTAGTCGTTCTTGCGGAAGGCCAGCTTGCAGGGCGATGGCAAACCGAGTTCCGCCTATAGTGTCGGTGGAATCCGTGCGGCGGCGCTAGAGATGTTGACTGATCTTCTTTAAGGAGGACGAATCTTGCACGATCACGACCAACATATTTGCGGTATCCACATGATTAGCAGCTAGCATCACGTAGATTAGGGCAAGTCGTACATCACTAAAGCTTATTAATCACTGCAGAGCCTATGTTTGTTTTAGTTTAGATGGTTGGCTTGATTAAGCAACGTGCACGATGAATGGTTAAAAAAGGTGTTAAGGTATTTATTTAAAGATTAATTAAAAGAATCTACCAGCTTCCAACACTAAAATTTCTATCAAAACTTTATCATCCAACTATTACGTGTTAAGTATGCATAATAAATGCCTCAAGAAATTTCTTGACATAACCCACCGAAATAAATATGTAAATGTAATTGTAAGGAACCATATTGTCCACCATTTTCAGCGGCTTTTCAATGGTCATCCCATGCCTTCCCATCCAGCTATAGGCGAGATAGGCTGCTTTATTGGACAGACCCTTGATGACAATCAGTGTATCTACCTAGCCCAACCAGTCACCGATAGAGAAATCCAGGATACTCTCTTCTCGTTGGCTAAGGGTAAGGCCCCCGGTCCGGACGGATATAATATGGATTTCTTCAAATCCTCTTGGGAAATTGTTGGTCCCTCTATCCTTAAGGCGGTTAGACATTTTTTTGAGACTGGTCACATGCTGAAGGAACTTAACTCTACCATCCTCACCCTTGTGCCGAAGTCTCCCAATGCCTCGTCCCATGGCCGACTTCCGTCCGATAGCTTGTTGCAACACCCTCTACAAGTGCATCTCTAAAATCTTGGCGAGGCGTATAGCACATATCCTGCCGAACTTGATCAGCCCCTCTCAAACAGCTTTTGTTAAGGGTCGCCGAATCAGCGATAACATCATGATCGCTCAAGAACTGTTCGCCGACTTTCATCATGAAGCTTATCTCCCCAAATGTGCTGTTAAAGTAGACTTTCAAAAGGCCTTTGACACCGTTGATTGGGCCTTTATTGAAAATACACTCGAGGCCTTCCGGTTTCCGGTATCCTTCATCAAGTTGATTATGGCATGTGTATCTACAGCAAAATTCTCCGTCTGTATTAATGGGGAATTACACGGTTACTTCTCTAGTAATCGTGGTATACGGCAAGGGGACCCGCTCTCGCCATACCTTTTCATCCTGGTTATGGAAGTTTTTTCAGGTATTCTCAAGTCAAATGCGAACTCTCCGGATTTCCATTGGTTCTGGCGTTGCAAAAAGACCCGCATATCTCATCTTTTCTTTGCAGACGATGTGCTCCTCTTTTGTGAAGCTCACCTGAAATCTATTGAGATTATGAAGCAATCGCTTGATTTATTCTCTGGATGGTCTGGCCTTTTCCCGAACAATAGTAAAAGCAGTATTTTCTTATCGGGAGGGCCTCCAACCTTACATAGCCAAATACAGCATTGTCTTGGCTTTCAATTGGGCTCCCTCCCCTTCCGTTATCTTGGGGTTCCTATTATTTCCTCCAGGCTTCGTAAGGAGGATTGCAAGATCTTAGTTGACTCAATAACGGCGAGGGCCCGATCTTGGACTCAACGTTTCTTATCTTTTGCAGGGAGGCTCCAGCTCATCAAGTCTGTTCTTCACTCCATTCAGGTTTACTGGGCTACTATCTTCTCCCTTCCAAAATCTGTTTTAAACGATATTGAGTCCATCTTGAGACAGTTCCTCTGGAAAGGACCTGATCTTGGCCCAGGCGGTGCAAAGGTAGATTGGGACAATATTTGCCTTCCCAAGGAAGAAGGTGGTCTTGGTATACGTCGGTTGGCTGAATACAATAGAGCTTTGACACTAAAGCATATTTGGCTCCTTTTCTCAGACAAGGAATCTTTATGGTGCAAATGGATTCATTCCAATTTTTTAAAATCCAACTTTTGGATTGCTTCCAAGCCCACATTCTGTTCCTGGACCTGGAAGAAGATACTGGACCTGCGTCCTTCAGCTCAGACTCTCTTCCGATGGAGAATAGGCAATGGTCGCTCTGTTTCCCTATGGTTTGACTGGTGGCATTGCAGAGGCCCTCTTTATCTTATATTTACTAATGTCGACATCTATCAGTCCCGGATCCCAGGGATACTACGGTTAGGGAGTTTTATGAAGGCATATGGCAATCTTCACCCTTTCTTGACTCCATCCTCAGCTGGAATGAGCTGCCGCCTAGTTTTGTGGACTCTCCCGACAAACTGATATGGAATCCAATCTCTTCGGAGTCCTTCTCGGTTTCCTCAGCTTGGGACCATCTCAGGAGCAGAGGACACCTGGTTCCTTGGCACTCTTTTGTTTGGGATCACCACATTGCACCACGCCATGCCTTTCTACTATGGCTAGTCACCCTCAATAGGCTGCCTACGCAGGTTCTTCTCCTTCAAAATCATAGGATTGAGGATGGCCTATGTGCTTTCTGCGGTACAAGACCGGACTCCATCAACCATCTCTTCTTCAGCTGCTCCTCCACTAGAAGACTAGCCTATTTTTGGGCTACCAGGTGCAACCTTCCTTGGCGGAACCGGCCGTGGCATGAGCACATCATCTGGGCTATGACAGTTTGTGGCGGCACTTCCTTTGCACACTGCCTCTCTCGGTTTTCCTTTGGGGCATTGGTCCACATCATCTGGTCAGAGAGAAATAACGCCATTTTCAGAAACAAGATCATCTACCTCCCAGGTATGCGCAAGCACCTAGTCAAGGTTGTCAAGGACAAAGCTTTATCTATGGGAAGAGTCCAAGACATTCCCAGGAACCGCCATATCCAAAGACAGTGGGGCCTCCCGCCTTCTATTTTTGACGAGGGCTGATCCTCCTTGTATCCCGGTCTTTTGTTTTTTTCCGGGCTTTCTTTAGTTTTTTCGGTGTCTGTATAGCCTTGCAGGGCCTTCCTTGACCCTATTTGGACATTCTTGTCCCAACAGGGTCAGGTATAGGTTCGTGCTTAGTTTGTATTTGGTTTATTGAAAAGTTATATACATATTTACCCTTACCAAAAAAAAAAATAAATATGTAATTGTAGTATGATAGAAATTCTACAAGCGATACCGATTACAGATTTACTAAAAGGTGGAATGATGTGGCTTTCATGGATTGAATAACATAGATGTGGTTCAACTGGATCAATGCTCATATAAATACTCCAAATATGGAAGCACAAATCAAGTCCGACTCCTAGTCTGAGTCTCCGAGGGCATTGCTCTTTGCTTATTCAATACACAACCAGAGTTTCTAATTCAGAAGGAAAACAATTGAAAGTAGATATATCGTAAGATGCCATCAATCTCATCTTCGGTAGCTTTACGCACACTGATTTGGTTCCCTGAACACATGCTTAGTCCTCACCTGCTGCAATTCGGCTAATACGTCCCTGCGTTGACTCAAAATTGAGTTGAAGTTAGGATGTCAACACTTGAATTTTGCGAAGCATATATCACATGACTGGCATCAGATTCAATCCCTAAACATGTTGTATTTAAATCTAAAACAATAGTTTTCTTCCCTTGATAGCCCACACTTCCACAGCGAGCGGTAATAATAGTTACTATAAGAGAAGACTAATCCTTCTGAGATAATGCATTCTAATGTGGAAGTGCGGTAAGGAAGACACTAACCCCTTTCCCAGCTGGTCCATGACCTTCAACTTTCCGTTTCACTCTCGGTCCCATCCCAGATTTAGCTACATTCTCTTGGTCAAGTTGTGTTTCGAGAGCATACTCACAAATAGTCCGATCCATATCATCCTTACTGTTTGGATCGTCAAGAGCAACTGCCACTTCTTCCGTTTTCAGAGCCTTTACAATGTGCTCCAATGCCAAATCTATGAACCCCATAGCCATTCTCTTCCTCTTCTTATTTACAGACATATGGGCGACATGCAAAGCCTTCCGCATAAACTCACCCGTAAACGAATCGACCGGACCTCCATCACGTGCAGTCCCTGCGCTGGAGGTGTACACCGGCAGGCTGTCTTTGGCAGATTTTGCCCATCGTTTCAACAAGTAGCGAGACGGTACCTTGAAGATATTCATGAAGTTGAGTACTTTCAAGGCATGAACACATAAAATACCGACCGACTCAAACTTCCCACAGCTACATGCCAATGTCGAATAAGAAGGATCAAACTTGACGGTTTGTGTCTTTCTGCTGCCGACGGTCTGTGTCTTTCTGCTGCCTTCTTCGGTCAACTGAAACATGCGGAGAGTCTCCGTACCCTTAATTTCTTTGATTGCCAGCCGTAGGCTATTGATTAACTCCTTTTGGAACATCTTGAAGATCGTTCGGGTATAGAATCGTTCAGCTTCTTTCTCCATTGGACTCCTGGTTTCCAAATTCACCGTGTTTTTCTCGCAGAGCATGTCTTCGCGAAATTCTTCTCTGCGCATCTTCTCGGCCGCCTGTTCACACCGGCATGCAATTTCGGTTAGCGTCATGGTCTCGGAGGAAAGATTCCCGACAATGTGACCAGCATCCTCATCGTTTTGCATAGAGAGTAGGCCGACAGAGAAGACATTCCTCGTGAACGCATGACACCATCTCTCGTGCATTTTATACAAAGAAGCAAGCCACGAGTTGTCATGCAGCTTGTACTTTCCTATAAGGGAATTCCACTTCGACTCAAATTCTTCCTGCGACTGGAGGAAGACGCACTCCCCGAAGAAGTTGACGACATCGGTTTGGTCACTCAAAGGAGACAGGCACTTCCTGAAACTGTTCAAGACAGACCAAGCGGGCAGACAATGGGGGGTCTCCAGCAAGACAAGCGATACGGCTTCGGCGATTTCTTGGCTGACTTCAGTAATGATTGTCTGCGGTTTCTGCCAGTTCATCGATTCAAGGAAACTATCGAGCAACCAATGGAATGAACCCACTGTTTGATCGACCAAGAGACCGTGTCCGAATATGGTGGGCTGCCGGTGATGATTAAGTCCCCAAAATGTTGCACAGATCATGCCATACTTGTTGATCCAAGTTCTTGTGTCCAGGACTAGAAGATCGCCGAAATGCTCGTAATCGAGCTTGGACCGGCTGTCCCTCCAGAAAAAATTCTCCATGCCGCGTGCCTCGACCACTCGCAATGAGTAACAGGAACAACAATCTAACCTCGCCAGACACATGAAGTGATCAATTAAGTCCTGCGTTTCCTCAGGCGCAGGTCTTGGGCAATTCCTTGGCTTCCCTCGCGAGACATCGGAAACAAGAGCCCGCTCTCCGACCGCCCTAACTTCGTCCGCAATCCTGCCCGTCGAAAGAGCCGTCGTCGCGTGGTTATGCTCCAGAACTACCTTGGAGATCTTCCACGTTCCATCATTTACCACGCACTCGATCTTGGCGTCACAACCTGTTCTCGTGGCCCGTCTTTTGTGCGGCGTCGCCTTGGCGATATGCTCTTTGAACTTGTGGCCTTGGCAAGAACATAAGAAGTACTTCGCCCTGATGATGGCCTCGTTGGATCCCGAGTATTCTGCTTTTCCCCTTCTCACATTGAAACCGGTTTGTTTAGCGTACCTGCAGTAAAAATTATACACGGCCATCTCTGAATCGAACTCCATCCCCACTCTCGGCACCCAGGGGTCGGACTCGAGCTGCTCTCCGTCCATAGTAGAATGGAATTCATCATAGTAGCCAATGGCCTGCGGCAATGTAATATTTTTTATTTTAGATGAAAAGGTAAAGAAAACAAACCAAAAAGGTTGTATGACATACCATTCCTGAAGAGTGATTGCTGCTCAGCTGGCTCGAAGCCATGGCCTCAGCGTTACTGGCCGTCGCCTCCTCCAAAACGTCGTCGAATAAGCGGATGTCCATAACATCACCGTGAACGAGGCTGAATCCGAGGGCGGCAGTCGCAGAAAGAATCACGATATGCTAGTAGATTGGATGAACACAATGAGCAAAAGAGCAGTAGATAAATAGGGGATGCTAATAATGGGAGAGGTGGAGTGAGGAAAGCAGAGCAGATAGGTGGTCTGGTCCCTCTCCTCCAAGATTTTCACTGCTCACTCCTCCTCATGGGAGAGGGAGAGAGAGACGGAGAGATAGAGAGGGATGTTATGCGGGGAATTAGTGGGAGAGGGAGAGAGAGAGAGAGCAAGCAAAATAAGATGGAGAGAGACAAGAGAGGAGAGAGAGAGAATGTACGGACGATGAATTCAATTAGGGGATCCTTGAAAATCGAATGGAGATCGTCCGATGGCTTTATGCACAACGGTGCGATGCATGTTGGCTGTGGAAACTGTAAAGTGATGAGTCGCTGACGTGGAGCGACAGGCTATCCAATATTCTCTCGAGAGATCGAAAGAGAGACAGAGAGAGATGTTCTGCCGGGGAGGGAAATTGTGGGAGAGGGAGGGAAAGAGAGTCAAAGGAAGCAAAATAAGAGAGAGAGAGAGAGAGAATGTATGGACGATGAACAGGTCACGTGTCTTGGTCATGTGAATCTCATCAATGAACTAAACGTTAGAGCAATATTAGGTTAAATTTGGTATAAAAATCATCCAAAAATCGTTTTTTTGTTTTTGTTTTTGTTTTGACACGTGATCCTCAAATTGATGTTGTAATTTCAAGGTCCCTGCATCTTTATCTACAAGATTCGGATCAATGGGGTAAATTTTTTTTTATCTACTAATTCATTACTCTTATTTTGATCTTTTCTTTACTTTATTTCTCTATGCATAATCGATATCGCCGGTCTTAATTTTGGGTTATCAGAGAGTCCTTCTAGAGCAATTTGCTTGAGCGAAAAGAATGACGAGCCATTTCATTGCACAATGATTTTGTTGTCAGGTTACGAAGCCAACTTTTCAAGTGTTTTTTTTTCATCTTTTAATATTAATAAATTGTTATGATGGCATCAATGATTTCTTGTTAAGTAAAAGATAATATTCTTTTACTTGTAATTTTTTATATTTCGGTATTTAATTTATTTTTTCTTTCTGCATATTTAAGAAAATTGATTCGGTGGGCCCACCTCTGATTTTTGTCGATAAATTTGAATTTGCCATAAGAACACGTGGAAGTCAAAAGAAAAAAAAAAAGAAAGAAGAAGGAAAGATAGAACTCTAAAATTGAGACCTGTTCAAAGGGTCTTCTGGGTAAAACAATTGAAAGGAGAGAGAGAGAGAGAGAGAGAGAGAGAGAGAGAGAGAGAGAGAGAGAGAGAGAGAGAGAGAGAGAGAGAGAGAGAGAGAGAGAGAGAGAAAGAGAGAGAGAGAGAGAGAGAGTGTGCGCGTTGAGGTTGGAAGAGTGGGAGAAGAAGGAGAGAAAAAGAGACAAGGGAAGAAAAGTAAGATGGAGAGAGAGAAGAGAGAGAATGTACTATTTCTTTTTAGTAAGTGATAGTATTTATCTACTTGTAGTTATTTAAATTTCGGTATTTAATTTATTTTTTCTTTCTTCGTATTTAAGAAAATTGATTCATAAAAAGAAAGGAAAGATAGAAGACAAATTGACCGGTTCAAAGGAAACTTCGAGTTTCCTAAAAAAGATTTATGTCGGGCATTTCATCGTTACACTATCATCCTTCAACCCACGGTCATGCTTCTCACCCCCAAATAATAATAATAAAATACTCAAGGCACAATAAATTTCAATGGTTGCTATTAGCCCAACTTAAATAAACTTTTTCGATGTTATTCTATATTGTAGCCAAATGATGGAACCGAGAACCGCTGTATATCGGGAATACGCATAGAGAATTACGTTCTTCTTTTACGTGATCAAAATATATTATTGTCTCTCCCTCAAAAACTAAATTGAGAAAAGTATGTAGCTATCTAGCGATTATCAACGAATTTTCTTATTTATTTTAAGGAAAGAATAATGGGTGATGCTAATTAGGAGGCGGCGGAATTGAGGGGAAGCCGAGGAGATGGCCTTAAAGAATGGCATCAGGTAAAATTAATTGCCACTACGAAGTACGAACACCCTGACTCCAAACATAAGTATCGTAACACAATTCTTTTTGGGCCAAAGACCAAGTGCTGATCAAAAGGTCTTTTAGATAAAGCCCCATTATTAGAATTTCAGAAACTTTCCTATTTCGTGGACATCTGCAATGTAGCACACATCTACAGAGCTCAAGAATTGATCGCGACTCTCTGATGAGTGATCGGTCTCAAAAAAGATACTCCAACAGCAGCCTTCTCATCATTTTCTGATGTCCATGTTTTACTAAATAACAGACGGAATATTTGTTAAAAATCATGGAGGCCAACATTCATTCTTCTAAAAGATGTCCAACTGCAACCATTTCGTTAACCAAGTGCTTCTTCTTGATGTGTCACCCTCTGATGACGTTTTGCAGTTACTGGAAAACGATAAGATCAGAAATTGGCTGGTCCCATACAGAAGTTGCATTCGAGCTCTTTCAGCTTTTCTTGATCATCATCTTGCGCAGTAGCGAAATCATCAAGGACTGCGGGGACCTTTTCTTCCTATATATATGTATGTATATGGATTCAATTCGACCTCGCTTCTTATCGTATTAATTAATTATTAAAATATGGATGTTTGCATATCTCGTTATCTTGCTTAAGTATAATATTCATTTAGAAAAATTTCATCTATTCGCCCCCATAATTTCCTCTTTTGTTCTTGCCTCACCCATCGATTTCTAGTGGGGAATTAATTACGGGGGAATTAATTAATCGAATTTTTTTTTTCCTCTTCCCTAAAGGAAGGTGAAATAATTAATCAACATTTATTTCCTTCCTCATGGACCGACTGGCCAGTAGTGTGACTTAATAGCTCAAAAACATAGGATACACATAAATCAAAAGCAAATCATGCTTAGTCGTTCTTGTGGAAGGCCAGCTTGCAGGGCGATGGCAAACCGAGTTCCGCCTATAGTGTTGGTGGAATCCGTGCGGCGGCGCTAGAGATGTTGACTGATCTTCTTTAAGGAGGACGAATCTTGCACGATCACGACCAACATATTTGCGGTATCCACATGATTAGCAGCTAGCATCACGTAGATTAGGGCAAGTCGTACATCACTAAAGCTTATTAATCACTGCAGAGCCTATGTTTGTTTTAGTTTAGATGGTTGGCTTGATTAAGCAACGTGCACGATGAATGGCTAAAAAAGGTGTTAAGGTATTTATTTAAAGATTAATTAAAAGAATCTACCAGCTTCCAACACTAAAATCTCTATCAAAACTTTATCGTCCAACTATTACGTGTTAAGTATGCATAATAAATGCCTCAAGAAATTTCTTGACATAACCCACCGAAATAAATATGTAATTGTAGTATGATAGAAATTCTACAAGCGATACCGATTACAGATTTACTAAAAGGTGGAATGATGTGGCTTTCATGGATTGAATAACATAGATGTGGTTCAACTGGATCAATGCTCATATAAATACTCCAAATATGGAAGTACAAATCAAGTCCGACTCCTAGTCTGAGTCTCCGAGGGCATTGCTCTTTGCTTATTCAATACACAACCAGAGTTTCTAATTCAGAAGGAAAACAATTGAAAGTAGATATATCGTAAGATGCCATCAATCTCATCTTCGGTAGCTTTACGCACACTGATTTGGTTCCCTGAACACATGCCTAGTCCTCACCTGCTGCAATTCGGCTAATACGTCCCTGCGTTGACTCAAAATTGAGTTCAAGTTAGGATGTCAACACTTGAATTTTGCGAAGCATATATCACATGACTGGCATCAGATTCAATCCCTAAACATGTTGTATTTAAATCTAAAACAATAGTTTTCTTCCCTTGATAGCCCACACTTCCACAGCGAGCGGTAATAATAGTTACTATAAGAGAAGACTAATCCTTCTGAGATAATGCATTCTAATGTGGAAGTGCGGTAAGGAAGACACTAACCCGTTTCCCAGCTGGTCCATGACCTTCAACTTTCCGTTTCACTCTCGGACATCCCATCCCAGATTTAGCTACATTCTCTTGGTCAAGTTGTGTTTCGAGAGCATACTCACAAATAGTCCGATCCATATCATCCTTACTGTTTGGATCGTCAAGAGCAACTGCCGCTTCTTCCGTTTTCAGAGCCTTTGCAATGTGCTCCAACGCCAAATCTATGAACCCCATAGCTATTCTCTTCCTCTTCTTATTTACAGACATATGGGCGACATGCAAAGCCTTCCGCATAAACTCACCCGTAAACGAATCGACCGGACCTCCATCACGTGCAGTCCCTGCGCTGGGGGTGTACACCGGCAGGCTGTCTTTGGCAGATTTTGCCCATCGTTTCAACAAGTAGCGAGACGGTATCTTGAAGATATTCATGAAGTTGAGTACTTTCAAGGCATGAACACATAAAATACCGACCGACTCAAACTTCCCACAGCTACATGCCAATGTCGAATCGGAAGGATCAAACTTGACGGTCTGTGTCTTTCTGCTGCCGACGGTCTGTGTCTTTCTGCTGCCTTCTTCGGTCAACTGAAACATGCGGAGAGTCTCCGTACCCTTAATTTCGTTGATTGCCAGCCGTAGGCTATTGATAAACTCCTCTTGGAACATCTTGAAGATCGTTCGGGTATAGAATCGTTCAGCTTCTTTCTCCATTGGACTCATGGTTTCCAAATTCACCGTGTTTTTCTCGCAGAGCATGTCTTCGCGAAATTCTTCTCTGCGCATCTTCTCGGCCGCCTGTTCACACCGGCATGCAATTTCGGTTAGCGTTGATGTAACTAGCAAGGATCACCTAGAGGGGGGTGAATAGGTGATCTTAAACAATTTTTATCAGATTATGCGGAAATGAAAGGTCACGGTTGGGTCTGAATAAAATTCAGATTCAAGACAGTTTATATAGACAAAGTTCTTGATGTGCAGTATGTAAGATAAGAGATAAGGGATAGAAAAACTGCACACAAGTTTATAGTGGTTCGGCTTAGATCAAGCCTACGTCCACTCTCCCACGCTGACAGCCTACTGGCTGGATTCCACTAATCAAATCAATGAGAAGTTACAGCAAGTTGTGCCGCTTAAACCCAAGCACTTCTCCCCGAAGTTGGTGCTGCTTATACCAAGCTGATAGATCACACTATCTCACACCTAAGCACACACTTATAACACTGTCTACACCTCTCAAATGATTACACGTTTAAGCTCACGAAAGACAAGAGATTGAATCGGAGTATGCTCAGACTTTGGACTTGTTGATTCTTGATTTCGTTCTCTACCTTCTGCTCCTCGTTGATCTCCTTTTATACTCCTCCACTTCCAAACTAGCCGTTGGACAGTTTTCAGAGGATCATCTTCCAATATTCACCTTTGGACAGATTTGTATAAAATGGATTGAGTAGCCGTTGGTTGATAAAATCTGAATCCCGCCAATTCTGGTCGCCCATACAATCAGAATCTTGGTTTCCATAAGTAGAGCTTTGTCCGTTGTAATGCATACTTGTCATAATGTTTGATTGTCAATCAATTAGATTGAGATTGAGACAATCAAAACTTTCCTTCTGTGAAATCCATGCCAGATCACTAGCCGTTATTTTTCGTTCTGAGTTCTGCGTCTGCGTCTGAATAATTTCAGCGTCTGCGTCTGCGTCTAAATAATTTCAGCGTCTGCGTCTGAAGAATTTCAGCGTCTGAATCTGAAGAACTTCAGTGTCTGCATCTGAATAATTTCAGCGTCTGCGTCTGAATAATTTCAGCGTCTGCATCTGAAGAACTTTTGCGTCTGAGTCTGAACTTTTCATTCTGAGTCTGAATCTCTTCTGCTTGAAGTTCTTTCACAATCTGAACACGAACTAGATCAAGATTGATATATGCTTTTCTTCCATAAATAACTTCCTGAATCAAAATACTTCAAAGCATTTATTAGACTTACAAAACACTCATGGACAGTTTTGTCAACTTCAAAATCTATTGGGAATTTTCCTTAACAATCTCCCCCTTTTTGATGGTGACAAAACTTCCATGCAGATATATAGATTTTGAGATAATTTTGAAAAATATGATCAAGCATATAATGTAGCAGATATTCAAGATATCATATATGATTAGAGTAATTTGATATGAGATTTTTTTTTTATACTCAGTTTTTGAATAAGACAAGGAGTATGACAAAATCTGAATAGTAAAAATTTAAATCAACGTCTATCTCCTTTTCTTTGAATCTAATAATCTGCATATCAAACCAAATCATATCTGCATATTTGAGCATATCAAAGCATATCATATCTGCATATTTCTCCCCCTTTTTGTCAGCATCACAAAAAGATATATGCATAAAATTCCTTAATGATCATGACAATATATGGAAGTATAATCAAAACTCAATATTATGCATCAATTAAGTAGAATTAATCACTAAGCACATATGCAAATTTACATTCTCTCCCCCTTTCTTGTCATAAACAAAAAGTGATAGTAATGGAAAGGGTATCACGTAGAGAATATAAATTTAACTCATCTTCACATACTATCTTCAAAATATATTTGGCATGAAACACAACCTTCAAAGATATCATCTTTCATGAACATAACATATATTCAATATAGCTCATGTTCAAATATCATATATATATATATATATATATATATATATCAATGAACACGCATGCACATAATAAATTTCACAATCTTTTTGTCATAAAAAAGCGATAATATACATAAGAGATTCGTTAATGACAAAAAGTAAGAAATACTAACCCGGATTGTGTAGAACTTAGCAAGTTCTAACATACATTACCTTTCTTTCATAGTAATCAAGAGTGGGCAGAAATTAAATTGACTTTCATACTTGATTTACGCTCCCCCTCAATTTGATACCATTTTGAGATGATTCTCCCCCTTTCTTTTGCATTTTTCCACTTTTTGTTTTTCTCCTCCTGTCATCAAGACAGCTATCATTGCAGCTTGTGCACTTTGAACAAATTGTTGTTCCTCTATTTTCTTTGTAGCAGCAACATCCGCCACATTTGTTTGCATTTTGAAATTCGAGAAAGAAATTTGTTTTCTTCCATTAAGCTTATCTCGGATTCAAACTGCATAAACTCAACAAACTTTTTGCACAAATTTGCAGTTAAAGATATAATATCTCATATAATATGTAATGTCTTTTCTTTAGCAATAATATCAAATATTTAAACCTGAGGCAACTTATCCTTTCGTACGACGCATTAAGCGTTTGCTTATCGTGTTTTGACATGCCTCCAATGATTTGTCAGAATATTGCATAAAGGAGAAATTTTCGATCCTTCGGAAAAGTTGCAGAATCTCCCCGATTATGGGATCAAGCTTTCCAAACTTCACAAGGAAAGATTCTTTTACATCCTGCAAATACTTGTAATAGAGATAATAATCTTTGCAAAATATAGAGAATGTTACGTACATACCTTGCTTTGATTTTCGGATCAAACTTGCTAATTAAAAAAATCTTCTAAGAATATAGCAAGTGATTCAAGATTGTAGGAATTTTCCTTAAGCAAGAATCTCATAAGCATAAAGATTATATGACATTAACGAATTTCGCAAAAGAAATGTAGCTATTTCAAGCATTAAATATATGCAATATCTTACACACATGGCAAGAAATATTACCAATTTGTATCTCAACAAGCATGTTCAGAATATACCTTTCCTCTTTAGAAAGAATTCATCACTTGAGATCCTTTGTTGATTGCATCATGGCTTGCGTAGGTTTGCATTCATGCTTCCTTTGTATAATTGTCTGCAATAAACTCATTTCCTTTCTAGTATCCTTGTATTTGGATCCTTTCTTTTTGTTAGACGCAGAATAGGAAACTTTCATAGAAGCCCAAGAATACTTTCCCAACTCATCTCAGTAGAGTATTTAAGGGAAATATGCATAATAAAACAACATCTCGCGAAAATAAATTCTTTCTTTGTAAGGCATGACAATATCGGAGAACACAAAATGAGTCCATAAAAAAATATTTCATTTCCAATAAGATATCAAACAATCTCTTTTATAAAATTCCATCAAAATAAACTTGACTTTTATTACGATATTTCTAACACAACCAACGATGTAAAATATGCCATTTCAAGTCAAAATAAAACATAGCATGGAGATAAAAAGTTAAGTCCAAAGAGAATTCATAGATATTTAAAGTACGTATCCAAAGCAAATTTAGAATATGAAAAATATACCTTTACTTACCAGATTCTCTTTCCTTATTCTCTGCAAGAAAAGTAATCTTATCTTTTCTTTGGTACCCAAATGAAAATGATTTCTATAATGCTGGATTGAAGACCTGCGCTTTAATATCTCCTTGACCTTCGGAAAATCATTCTTGATCTTATTTTCATTTTCGAAACCGAGGCCGGATTTGTTGTAATAGAGGACTTGAATGGATAGAACATGCTCCAATGTCTTTGAGCCAAGAGCAGATTTTTTGCAAATCTTCGGAATTTCTTCCTTATAGGAATCAACTTCTTTTTGCAAAATATCCTTTTCTTCCTTGACAGAGGAATTCTCCTTTTCAAGCTCAATGATCCTTTTCTCATTCGTAATATTTTGTTGCTTCAATTTAGAGACTTCCTTTTTCAACCCGGAGATCTTCTTCAACGCATTCTCTTGTTCCGTGCATGACTCTTCAAAAAGATCATCATCATCGAGAATAGGATCTGAACAAATCATCTCATCTTCTTCGGATTCAATGTCCGCCATTAAGCATAGATTTTCCTGCTCAAGGATTTCATCATCGCTGGATTCAGACTCTTCATTGTCGTCTCTATTCTTAAAATATTTTCTTTCTCCAGATTTCTTTGTTGGCTTCTTCTCTTTGGGGTTTCTTCTCTTTCTCACAAGGTATTGAAATCTTTTGATCGGCAACTTCATCTCCTCATCGTCGTCTTCTTCATCTTCTTCAAAATCTGTTTCATCAGAATCAATGTTAGATTTTAAGGCAATTAACTTCTTACCTTCTGGATTTTCTTCATGTATACGTTCTGCTTCATATGACTGAAGAGTTCCAATCAGTTCATTCACTGATAGTGGCATGATCCTTTGAGTCTCTTGAAGTGAGGTTTTGATGTTGTCCCACTGCTTTGACAGTCCTCTCAAAAGTTTGTTGACTTTCATCGCATCTGAGACTGGTTGTCCTTGATATGTAAGACTGTTTACTATGTCAGCAAATCTGTCATACATATCAGCCACTGATTCTCCTATCTTCATTCTGAAGGATTCATATTGTCCAAGCAACAGATTGATCTGTGTTTCCTTCGCTCGATCTGTTCCTTCATAAGTAGTGTGGAGGGTATCCCAGATTTCCTTAGCTGATTCACAAGAAGCAATTTTTTTATACTCAACAAGTGATAAAGCACAATAAAATGAATAAATCGCTTTTGAATCTAAAGCTTCTCTTTTTGTTATCTCAGTTTGAGATAATGGAGGATCTGCTGATTTGCTTTCATCTTGCTTCTCTTTTGAAGCAGATACAGAATGTTTTGGATTGACTCCTCTGATGACAACATCCCATTGCATGTGATCAATTGATTTGATGAATGCCTTCATCTTGTTTTTCCAGACGCTATATTCATTGCCATCGAAATATGGCGGCCTGGAATTGCTTTGTCCTTCAATGAGACCTGGAGCACTCATGCTAGCCATATAGATCGTTAGCTCAGAAGTAAAAACACTTCAAGAAACGAGCAACCTGCTCTGATACCAATTGATGTAACTAGCAAGGATCACCTAGAGGGGGGTGAATAGGTGATCTTAAACAATTTTTATCAGATTATGCGGAAATGAAAGGTCACGGTTGGGTCTGAATAAAATTCAGATTCAAGACAGTTTATATAGACAAAGTTCTTGATGTGCAGTATGTAAGATAAGAGATAAGGGATAGAAAAACTGCACACAAGTTTATAGTGGTTCGGCTTAGATCAAGCCTACGTCCACTCTCCCACGCTGACAGCCTACTGGCTGGATTCCACTAATCAAATCAATGAGAAGTTACAGCAAGTTGTGCCGCTTAAACCCAAGCACTTCTCCCCGAAGTTGGTGCTGCTTATACCAAGCTGATAGATCACACTATCTCACACCTAAGCACACACTTATAACACTGTCTACACCTCTCAAATGATTACACGTTTAAGCTCACGAAAGACAAGAGATTGAATCGGAGTATGCTCAGACTTTGGACTTGTTGATTCTTGATTTCGTTCTCTACCTTCTGCTCCTCGTTGATCTCCTTTTATACTCCTCCACTTCCAAACTAGCCGTTGGACAGTCTTCAGAGGATCATCTTCTAATATTCACCTTTGGACAGATTTGTATAAAATGGATTGAGTAGCCGTTGGTTGATAAAATCTGAATCCCGCCAATTCTGGTCGCCCATACAATCAGAATCTTGGTTTCCATAAGTAGAGCTTTGTCCGTTGTAATGCATACTTGTCATAATGTTTGATTGTCAATCAATTAGATTGAGATTGAGACAATCAAAACTTTCCTTCTGTGAAATCCATGCCAGATCACTAGCCGTTATTTTTCGTTCTGAGTTCTGCGTCTGCGTCTGAATAATTTCAGCGTCTGCGTCTGCGTCTAAATAATTTCAGCGTCTGCGTCTGAAGAATTTCAGCGTCTGAATCTGAAGAACTTCAGTGTCTGCATCTGAATAATTTCAGCGTCTGCGTCTGAATAATTTCAGCGTCTGCATCTGAAGAACTTTTGCGTCTGAGTCTGAACTTTTCATTCTGAGTCTGAATCTCTTCTGCTTGAAGTTCTTTCACAATCTGAACACGAACTAGATCAAGATTGATATATGCTTTTCTTCCATAAATAACTTCCTGAATCAAAATACTTCAAAGCATTTATCAGACTTACAAAACACTCATGGACAGTTTTGTCAACTTCAAAATCTATTGGGAATTTTCCTTAACAAGCGTCATGGTCTCGGAGGAAAGATTCCCGACAATGTGACCAGCATCCTCATCGTTTTGCATAGAGAGTAGGCCGACAGAGAAGACATTCCTCGTGAACGCATGACACCATCTCTAGTGCATTTTATACAAAGAAGCAAGCCACGAGTTGTCATGCAGCTTGTACTTTCCTATAACGGAATTCCACTTCGACTCGAATTCTTCCTGCGACTGGAGGAAGACGCACTCCCCGAAGAAGTTGACGACATCGGTTTGGTCACTCAAAGGAGACAGGCACTTCCTGAAACTGTTCAAGACAGACCAAGCGGGCAGACAATGGGGGGTCTCCAGCAAGACAAGCGATACGGCTTCGGCGATTTCTTGGCTGACTTCAGTAATGATTGTCTGCGGTTTCTGCCAGTTCATCGATTCAAGGAAACTATCGAGCAACCAATGGAATGAACCCACTGTTTGATCGACCAAGAGACCGTGTCCGAATATGGTGGGCTGCCGGTGATGATTAAGTCCCCAAAATGTTGCACAGATCATGCCATACTTGTTGATCCAAGTTCTTGAGTCCAGGACTAGAAGATCGCCGAAATGCTCGTAATCGAGCTTGGACCGGCTGTCCCTCCAGAAAAAATTCTCCATGCCGCGTGCCTCTACCACTCGCAACGAGTAACAGGAACAACAATCTAACCTCGCCAGACACATGAAGTGATCAATCAAGTCCTGCGTTTCCTCAGGCGCAGGTCTTGGGCAATTCTTCGGCTTCCCTCGCGAGACATCGGAAACAAGAGCCCGCTCTCCGACCGCCCTAACTTCGTCCGCAATCCTGCCCGTCGAAAGAGCCGTCGTCGCGTGGTTATGCTCCAGAACTACCTTGGAGATCTTCCACGTTCCATCATTTACCACGCACTCGATCTTGGCGTCACAACCTGTTCTCGTGGCCCGTCTTTTGTCCGGCGTCGCCTTGGCGATATGCTCTTTGAACTTGTGGCCTTGGCAAGAACATAAGAAGTACTTCGCCCTGATGACGGCCTCATTGGATCCCGAGTATTCTGCTTTTCCCCTTCTCACATTGAAACCGGTTTGTTTAGCGTACCTGCAGTAAAAATTATACACGGCCATCTCTGAATCGAACTCCATCCCCACTCTCGGCACCCAGGGGTCGGACTCGAGCTGCTCTCCGTCCATAGTAGAATGGAATTCATCATAGTAGCCAATGGCCTGCGGCAATGTAATATTTTTTATTTTAGATGAAAAGGTAAAGAAAACAAACCAAAAAGGTTGTATGACATGCCATTCCTGAAGAGTGATTGCTGCTCAGCTGGCTCGAAGCCATGGCCTCAGCGTTACTGGCCGTCGCCTCCTCCAAAACGTCGTCGAATAAGCGGATGTCCATAACATCACCGTGAACGAGGCTGAATCCGAGGGCGGCAGTCGCAGAAAGAATCACGATATGCTAGTAGATTGGATGAACACAATGAGCAAAAGAGCAGTAGATAAATAGGGGATGCTAATAATGGGAGAGGTGGAGTGCGGAAAGCAGAGCAGATAGGTGGTCTGGTTCCTCTCCTCCAAGATTTTCACTGCTCACTCCTCCTCATGGGAGAGGGAGAGAGAGATGGAGAGATAGAGAGGGATGTTATGCGGGGAATTAGTGTGAGAGAGAGAGAGAGAGAGAGAGAGAGAGAGAGAGAGAGAGAGAGAGAGAGAGCAAAATAAGATGGAGAGAGACAAGAGAGGAGAGAGAGAGAATGTACGGACGATGAATTCAATCAGGGGATCCTTGAAAATCGAATGGAGATCGTCCGATGGCTTTATGCACAACGGTGCGATGCATGTTGGCTGTGGAAACTGTAAAGTGATGAGTCGTTATGCGGGGAATTAGTGGGAGAGAGAGAGAGAGAGAGAGAGAGAGAGAGAGAGAGAGAGAGAGAGAGAGAGCAAAATAAGATGGAGAGAGACAAGAGAGGAGAGAGAGAGAATGTACGGACGATGAATTCAATTAGGGGATCCTTGAAAATCGAATGGAGATCGTCCGATGGCTTTATGCACAACGGTGCGATGCATGTTGGCTGTGGAAACTGTAAAGTGATGAGTCGCTGACGTGGAGCGACAGGCTATCCAATATTCTCTCGAGAGATCGAAAGAGAGACAGAGAGGTGTTCTGCCGGGGAGGGAAATTGTGGGAGAGGGAGGGAAATAGAGTCAAAGGAAGCAAAATAAGAGAGAGAGAGAGAATGTATGGACGATGAACGAGGTCACGTGTCTTGGTCATGTGAATCTCATCAATGAACTAAACGTTAGAGCAATATTAGGTTAAATTTGGTATAAAAATCATCCAAAAATCGTTTTTTTGTTTTTGTTTTTGTTTTGACTCGTGTGATCCTCAAATTGATGTTGTAATTTTAAGGTCCCTGCATCTTTATCTACAAGATTCGGATCAATGGGGTAAATTTTTTTTTATCTACTAATTCATTACTCTTATTTTGATCTTTTCTTTACTTCATTTCTCTATGCATAATCGATATCGCCGGTCTTAATTTTGGGTTATCAGAGAGTCCTTCTAGAGCAATTTGCTTGAGCGAAAAGAATGACGAGCCATTTCATTGCACAATGATTTTGTTATCAGGTTACGAAGCCAACTTTTCAAGTGTTTTTTTTTCGTCTTTTAATATTAATAAATTGTTATGATGGCATCAATGATTTCTTGTTAAGTAAGAGATAATATTCTTCTGCTTGTAATTTTTTATATTTCGGTATTTAATCTATTTTTTCTTTCTGCATATTTAAGAAAATTGATTCGGTGGGCCCACCTCTGATTTTTGTCGATAAATTTGAATTTGCCATAAGAAAACGTGGAAGTCAAAAGAGAAAAAAAAGAAGAAGGAAAGATAGAACTCTAAAATTGAGACCTGTTCAAAGGGTCTTCTGGGTAAAACAATTGAAAGGAGAGAGAGAGAGAGAGAGAGAGAGAGAGAGAGAGAGAGAGAGAGAGAGAGAGAGAGAGAGAGAGAGAGAGAGAGAGAGAGAGAGAGAGAGAGAGAGAGAGAGAGAGAGTGAGCGTGAGAGGGGGTAAAGAGGAAGAGGAAGAGGGAGAGGGAGAGGAAGAGGGACAAGGGAAGCAAAATAAGATGGAGAGAGAGAAGAGAGAGAATGTACTATTTCTTTTTAGTAAGTGATAGTATTTATCTACTTGTAGTTATTTAAATTTCGGTATTTAATTTATTTTTTCTTTCTTCGTATTTAAGAAAATTGATTCATAAAAGGAAAGGAAAGATAGAAGACAAATTGTGACCGGTTCAAAGGAAACTTCTAGTTTCCTAAAAAAGATTTATGTCGGGCATTTCACCGTTACACTGTCATCCTTCAACCCACGGTCATGCATGCTTCCCACCCCCAAATGATAATAATAAAATACTCAAGGCACAATAAATTTCAATGGTTGCTATTAGCCCAACTTAAATAAACTTTTTCGATGTTATTCTATATTGTAGCCAAAATGATGGAACCGAGAATCGCTGTATATCGGGAATACGCATAGAGAATTACGTTCTTCTTTTACGTGATCAAAATATATTATTTTCTCTCCCTCAAAACTAAATTGAGAATAGTATGCAGCTATTTAGCGATTATCAACGAATTTTCTTATTTATTTTAAGGAAAGAATAATGGGTGATGCTAATTAGGAGGCGGTGGAATTGAGGGGAAGCCGAGGAGATGGCTGGTCTGTTCAGTATTCACCTTCAAGTGGATGATGGTCTCATGGGGGGAGGCATTGTGTTGCTCGTTGACCATCACTTCTGATTCCCCATCTAAACATTGATATCCATTTTAGACGACCTCGGGGGGGCAAAGGTGGGTGCATCTATTAGGAATGGGAAAAACAAAAGCAGCTTTCGGCCGTTCGAATTGCTGAGCCCGGATAGGAAAGGACCAATAGAGATTTATTCTATCCGACATTGAGTGGTGTCCGTTCAATGGGATAAACACGGACGAATCGCGAGAAAATGGTCTGTAGCTAATAAAAAAGGCCAATGGATCCAAATGCAATAAAAAAGTGCTTGAAAGAAGTCAGTTAGCTAATAAAAAAGGCCAATGGATCCAAATGCAATGAAACTCGAGCCTAAAGACCGGAGGTTGAGGGAAAAGATTAGCACCCCGTGACGTGTGTAGAAGGGTTAGTGCCCCCGACACCGTTTAGGTACCAAAATCTCCGGTCGAAATTCCTAACATGCTTTTTATCGAGTGATTTTATATACATAATACCCATATATAATTATCTTTGAATTTTGAAAATATAAAATATTGTTACGTGGACTCGAATGAAAGTAATCGCATGAACTCGTGGATATCGACCCAATGTCAGGTGTATTGTGTCAATTGAAAATGATGACGGTCAGGTGTATCGTGTTAATTGAAAATGATGATATGCATGTAAGCATGATGCATATGTTGAATGGGACAAGGGCATCAAGATGATTCATGATTCATGACAGTGACAAAACACAAAGATGCATAAAATGACTTTCAAAACGTGATGAGTGAGACGAATCCAGAGACAGATATATGAACGCGTGGGAGCAATATATCTAAGATGACATACATAGAAAACAGTATGACATTGCATAGTGATAGTGAAGATTATTTAACAATTACGTATGAATAATAAATGAGTTTGCACGAGCACAAATAAAACGATATGGCTTAGCAATTGTACATAATGATGTGACATGATTGTGTACGATGGCTTGTGATGATATCATAAGATAATAAATTCAGAGTATGCATGACAAAACATGATCTGGTAAATAGTGCAAGTCGCGATGCGCAATACATGGACCACACATGATACAGTGATCAATGGAATGATATTATGAAGTAGTCTACAAGTAATATCACGATGATAAGATGATACATGGAAATCATTATGTGCGCCGAAGTGAAATGCAAGAACCACATAACAAACGATAAAATAACAATCACGGTCGGTAAACCCACAAGTATTGGATCCACACAGTTGTCCATGTTCTATACTCTCACCATCTAAGGTGCAGCAATCCACTATTTCGACCAATACTTGAACGACCAAATAATTAATTATATCGAATTGGGTATGATTATATATGTCATGGCATCCACCGGATCTAGATCATCAAAACCAAAGCCAAAGAGAAATGCCAGAGTCAATACATAGGGATAGATCGAGACACATTTTAAAAAAAATATGAAAATGGTACCAATAATCCCAGTACTCTTGCCCAAAATTCAAAATCACCCCTATACTCAAATTTGGTCCAAAATCATTCACACACTTTTCAAAATGTGCCACCGTTAATCCTTTTGTTATACTTTTCTATTGTCTGTCGATTTTTCCTGACAAAGACAACCAGATTGTTGAGTTGGACGTTCGAGTACACATATCCTATTATGATTAGTATGGCATTTTTATATGTTTCGCCACATTTAACAACATTAAAAATAAAAACAAAAATGGATAGAGAGAGAGCTGGAGGTCCCGGCCAAGGTGGCTAGAGCTTCTTCAAGCTCATGATCATGGCCGGTCAAGCTTCACTGAGCTCGTGGTCATGGTGGCCGGAGCTTCTTTGAGCTTGTGAACAATGAACATGGCCTTTGGAGCTCGGTCAGGCTTGCGGTCTTGGTAGCTCGAGCTTTCTGAGCTCGACCATCACTACAAAAAAAACGGATTTTTGCCACGAAAATTTTGGAAAATTTTCGTCGCAAATTTGCGACAAATTTTCCAACGAAAATTTTTTCGTTGGAAAATTCGTTGGAAATTTCCAACGAAAAATTTTCGTCGCAAAATTCGTTGGTAATTTCCAACGAAAAATTTTTTGTCGCAAAATTCGTTGGTAATTTCCAACGAAAAATTTTTCGTTGGAAATTTCCAACAAATTTTCCAACGATTTAAAAAAATTGATTTTATTCGGCATTTTTTATATTCGTTGGAAAATTCGTTGGAAATTTCCAACGAATTTTCCAACGAATTTCAATTTTCCGGCAATTTTTTCATAGTGTACAATTTTCGTTGGAAAATTCGTTGGAAATTTCCAATGAAATATTTTTCGTTGGAAATTTCCAACGAATTTTCCAACGATTTAAAAAATATTGATTTTATTCGGCTTTTTTTATATTCGTTGGAAAATTCGTTGGAAATTTCCAACGAATTTTCCAACGAATTTGAATTTTCCGGCAATTTTTTCATAGTGGACAATTTTCGTTGGAAAATTCGTTGGAAATTTCCAACGAATTTTTTTTTTCGTTGGAAATTTCCAACGAATTTTCCAACAATTTAAAAAAATTCATTTTTATTCCACATTTTTTATATTCATTGGAAAATTCGTTGGAAATTTCCAACGAATTTTCCAACGAATTTCAATTTTCCGGCAATTTTTTCATAGTGGACAATTTTCGTTGGAAAATTCGTTGGAAATTTCCAACGAAATATTTTTCGTTGGAAATTTCCAACGAATTTTCCAACAATTTAAAAAAAAATTCATTTTTATTCCACATTTTTTATATTTGTTGGAAAATTCGTTGGAAATTTCCAACGAATTTTCCAACGAATTTAAATTTTCCGTTAATTTTTTCATAGTGTACAATTTTCGTTGGAAAATTCGTTGGAAATTTCCAACGAATTTTTTTTCGTTGAAAATTTCCAACGAATTTTCCAACGATTTAAAAAATATTAATTTTATTTGGAATTTTTTATATTCGTTGGAAAATTCGTTGGAAATTTCCAACGAAATTTCCAACGAATTTCAATTTACCGGAAATTTTTTCATAGTGTACAATTTTCGTTGGAAAATTCGTTGGAAATTTCCAACGAAATATTTTTCGTTGGAAATTTCCAACGAATTTTCCAACGATTTAAAAAATATTAATTTTATTTGGCATTTTTTATATTCGTTGGAAATTTTCAACGAATTTTCCAACGAATTTCAATTTTCCGGCAATTTTTTCATAGTGTACAATTTTCGTTGGAAAATTCGTTGGAAATTTCCAACGAATTTTCTAACGAATTTCAATTTTCCGGCAATTATTTTAATATGTATAATTTTGCAACGAATTTTGCAACGAAAAACCCTACTATATTTTCGCGCTCACTTAATTTCAAAATTCATTCTCTCTCTCTTTTTCTCTCTCTCTCTCTCTCTCTCTGTCTCCCCCTGTCTCCCCCTCCGGTGCCCCCTTCTCCTTCTCCCTCTGTCTCCGCCTCCTCCTCCTCCTCCGGTGCGCCCCCTTCTCCTTCTCCCTCTGTCTTCGCTGTCTCCGCCTCCTCCCCCGCTGCGCCCCCTCCGGCTCCGGCTCCGGCTCCGTCTCCGTGTCCCCTCCGGTGGCCCCTTCTCCTTCTCCCTCTGTCTCCGCCTGTCTCCGCCTCCTCCTCCTCCTCCGGTGCGCCCCCTTCTCCTTCTCCCTCTGTCTCCGCCTGTCTCCGCCTCCTCCCCCGCTGCGCCCCCTCCGGCTCCGGCTCCGGCTCCGTCTCCGTGTCCGGCGCCATGGACACCAACACTCCGCCGCCCTCCCTCCTCCTCCGCGACGTCAGCTCCCTCCCCAAAGGCGCCGCCGCGGCCATCCAGGGCCGCCCCCGACGCCCCCGACTCCCCCGACGCCCCCGAGGCCACCATGGGCCGCCCCCGACGCCACCAAGCCTCGTCGCCGGCGAGGGTCGAGCTTGCCCAGATCTGGGCGAGCTCGAGCTCGTCGCCGGCGCGGGCCGAGCTCGCCCGGATCTGGGCGAGCTCGTCGCCGGCGAGGGCCGAGCTCGCCCAGATCCGGGCGAGCTCGGCCCTCGCCGGCGACGAGCTCCAGCTCGCCTAGATCCGGGCGAGCTCGGCCATCGCCGGCGACGAGGCTGGCCCTCGCCGGCCATGGCGAGGGCCGAGCTCGCCATGGCCGGCGAGCTCGAGCTCGCCCAGATCTGGGCGAGCTCGGCGCTTGCCGGCGACGATGCTGGCCCTCGCCGGCCATGGCGAGGGCCGAGCTCGCCATGGCCGGCGACAATGCTGGCCCTCGCCGGCGACGAGGCTGGCCCTCGCCGGCGGCGAGGGCGATTTTCCGAAATAAAATTTCCCAAAAAAAAAATTCAAAAAAAAATTCGAAAAAAAAATTCAAAAAAAAAATTCGAAAAAAAAAGCGAAAAAAAAAATTTCGTTGGAAAAAAATTTCCACGATTTATCGAAAAAAAAATTTTGTAATTTTTCCAACGAAAAAAATTTCATTGGAAAAAAAATTTTCACGATTTTTCGACCAAAAATTTTAAAAATTTTTGCAAAGAAAAATTTTTCGTTGGAAAAAAAATTTCTACGAATTTTTGACCAAAATTTTTTTTTCAAACTTTCCACAATTTTTCGACCAAAAAAATTTTTTTAAAAATTTTTCCAACGAAATTTTTCGTTGGAAAAAAAAATCTCTACGATTTTTTGACCAAAATTTTTTTTTTATTTTTGCAACGAAAAAGATAGTAGTATATTTTTACTTATCCGAGAAATATATAGTATTATTACTCAAATTTCAGAGAAAATTGGAAAAAGTATATGAAGAATCTATAAACTAACATTTGAGTGATTTGAAAGGTTTAAGTAACTTAGGTTTAGAAAAAGGTTTGCCAAATTTAAATTAATAGTAATGATAACAACAATCTCTTTTGATTTCCTCTCAAAAAATAAAAGTAAAAATACAAAAATAAAAAGGGAGTTTCGCTAGAGGGGTTCAGGTGTCAACCGATTTCGGGTTTCTTTGGCCTCCAACGGATCCTGTTCTTGGACCTCTCTATAACGGACTTTCTCCTTCGTCACTCTTAGGCAGAGGGAGGTTCACTCCGATGAAAGAAAATCTCTCTGTCTCTCTGTCTCTCTTCGATGCTCCATCTCCGTCGAGAAAGTGTTCCCTGGTTTGCGAGCGCCGCGTCAATGCTGACATGGCATGCACTTATTTATCGATATCCAATTATGTCTTGACACATGAATATTAACTTGAATATTAAAAAAGAATTAATCCACGTCCACCCGGTGGCTGAGCCTTGGTCCTTGAGCACGACCTCCGCGTCCGGTTGGATCGGAAGATATTTGATTTATTTCGATATTTCCGCATCAACGTATACGTGTCGATTTGTAATTGGTGATTGCAAATCACGTAATATTTTCTCCATATAATTAAGCAACCTTCTTAAAATGAAATTATATGACTCTTTGCTTACTTTTTAGGAACCAACCATATACCATTTACTAAAATCATTTGTTACTTGTAAAGGTTCGGGATTACTCATACAGTCATACTGCTAATTATCAGACAAAAATAAAACAACCTCCGAGATAGCCTCCGCAGCCTAAATGAATGCTGAGTCCCCCAATGTCACTGCTCATGCTCATTTATGCCCCTTTTTCTATTGCCGGTGCCTACGTGTTCCTGAAAAGTCTTCAACTTTGGTATCATCTAGCTTGTCTGTCAACTCCATATTTTCCCTAAAGCACAAAAAAGATTTTATTTATATAAAGGGACATTTTGCTGATTATCAAATTATTTAATACAGTCTATCCTTTATAGCTTATATAGTCCACACCAGAATTCTTTTGAGGACTGTTCGCGGTTAGGAAAAACCCTACACAAACCAGCCTCAGTCAAATGGGTTGCTTGTGTCTGCAGACAAAATCTGAAAAAACAAACATGTAGCGACAAATGATGCCTAAATGTCAGCACGTAAGATTATTATCGTGTAAGATTATCTGACAACGGTTTTTCAACACTCCAGTTGCAAATTAGCTTACCCTACACTGAATATGATAGGTGGCAGAACATGTATGAAGAAGAGATTTTTGCTGAACACTAAGGGTGCGTATGGTAACATTTATGCTCTCGAGAACAATTTATGTTCAAAAATAGTTTTTTCTATTTCTATCCCCTAGATGAGTTTCCAAGCGTAAAAACGTGTTTGGTAACTGCATAAAATTTCTATTCCCATAATAGAAAAGGAACAAAAATGCATTTGGTACGATCCTAAAAATTCTATTCCCAATTTTTTTCATTCAATTATAAAAATGTTAGTGAAGATTTAACAATTCATGTTTGGATAACTGGACTTTGGTAAGGACTTAACTTATCAAGAGATATTCTAAAACGGCCTCAGAAAATCCAACGTAGTAGTTAGTCAAAGATGGATGGTTGAAAATGGCAGCAGAGAGTTCCACTGGCTTATAACTCACAATATAAAGAGCTTTTTTTGGTCGAAACAATACGAAGAGGTTGACAGTAAATCTTTCGGCATTACAATAAGTAGGTGCATAGACCTTTTAATTTAGGATGTAAAGTGTAAGATTTAGGGTTTAAGGTTTAGGGTTTAGGGTCTAGGGTTTAGGATTTAGTGTTTAGGGTGTAGGGTTTAGGATTTATGGTGTAGAGTTTAGAAGTAGAATGTAGTGTTTAGGGTGTTGGGTGTAGGGTTTAGGTTACGCTGAGCATGTTTCTCTAAAATGATATTGTTTCTCCTTTTGTTCTTGTTCTTGGGAACAAAAGAGTAGATTTTTTTGCTTCTTGTGTCCATTCGAAATCTATTCCTTGGCCACTGATCTATTCCGAGTAATAGAAAAATTAATTGACGCACACAAATAGATTTTTATTCTTTTCTGTTTTGGGAAATAGAAGAACAGAAAAATGGAGAAACAAAAATGTTACCAAACATGTCCTAATGCTCCGTTCGTTTTGCGAAAAATGCCGTTTCTTGAAAGTGTTTTTCAGGAAGTCATTTTCCAGGAAAATGATAATGTTTTCCGGTATTCGGTTGAAATCTGAAAATGAACTAGAAAATATTTTTCACCATCTGATATCTAATTTAATTTTCCGAGGAAAATTATCGAGAAAGTCAAAAAAAAAATTCCTTTTTTTCTCCCTTGGCCAGTCGCCAGTCGTCACCGCAGGTGAGCAAACCCGAGGTTGGCAAGCTCGAGCCTCACTAGATTTGGCGAGGCTCGACCTTGCCGGCCTTTGGCAAGGCTCGAGCTTAATTTTGGCTGGTCGTCGGCCACGATGAAGTAAAAAGACAAAGAAAGAAAAAGAAAAAAAAAGTACAAACTCAATATATTTCTAGCTTTCTTGTTTTTTGGTAAGGATTTCTAGCTTTCTTGTTTGGTGTTATTAGGAGGAAAAATTGTCATAAAAGTCCTAAACTCATTGCATTTTTGCCAATTCAGTTCCAAACCTTTCAATTTTGCCAACTCAGTCCTAAACATTTTGCATTTGTGCCAATTCAGTCCATCCGGCCAATACTGACGTGGTAATTTTTTGATAAATTAATATTTTTTTTGAAATTTTTTTTATTTTTCCCTTTTTTTTTCTTTTCTTTCTTTTTCTTTTTCTTTTTTCTGGCCTTCCTCCCTTTGGCCGGCAAGGTCTTTGGCAAAGCTCGCCCACCCCAGGTGGGGCAGGGTCGATCCAAGGCAAGGCTGACATCACCTCGGCGTCGCTGGGTTCTCCCTCGCCTAGCCACCCAACGACGGCGAGGTCGGCCTCGCCCGCCCTCACTCGGCCAAAGGGAAGAAGGGTAAAAAAAAATAGAAATAGAAAAAAAGGAAAAAAAAATAATAAAAAAATTCGAAAAAAATACATTAAAATATTAAAAATTTATCACGTCAGCATTGGTCGGACAGCTGGCGTTCACGTCAGCACCGACCAGCCAAAATTGGGCTGATAGACTAAATTGGTACAAATGCAAAATTAATGTTTAGGACTGAATTGATAAAATTGAAAGATTTAGAACTGGATTGGTAAAAATTCAATAGGTTTGGGACTTTTTGGATAATTTTCCCTTATTAGGAGGATCTCGAATATTTGAGGTGCTCAACAAATTAGAATAAAAATCCTAACTTTAAAACTCTAAAATAAGAATAACAATTACTAGAAGTGGATTTGCTTTATGCTAATTCGATTAACTTAAATTAGTAGTTCTCGACATTTTTTATTTATTAATTTAATCCCTCTTTCCAAGTAAGTCATTTTTAGCGGTGAATCTCTTGATTGGCTAATGTATCAAATTTTGGCTTGCATTTTGTCCGATCTTCTCTTATGAATATCTACTGAATTATTTAACTAAGCTAATTCATGTCTTTCGTGAATTAAGAGTATTTTAAGTATGCATCGTTCTAATTAAACACTTAACCTATGTTATTCAATCAATGAAAGAAACATAATTCCACCGTTTGGTAAATCAGTAATCCGTATCACTGCTAGAATTTCTATCATACAAGAATTACATATTTATTTCAATGGGTTATGTCAATGAATGTCTGCATTTGTTAAGCATGCTTAATACGTAAAAGTTCAATGATAAAATACAAATTACACAAGACAAGACAAAATTTAATGTTAAGAAACTAGAAGATTTTTTTAATTAATCTTTGAATAAATACCTTAACACTCGGTGAACGAAATCCTTCTTTAACAATTCATTGTGCACGTTGCTTAATCAAGCCAACAATCTAAACTAAAGCAAGCATAGGCTCTGCATTAATTAATCAGCTTTAATGACGTACGACTTGCCCTAATCTACGTGGTGCTAATAATGTGGATACCACAAATATATTGGTCATGATCTCGCAAGATTCGTTCTCCTTCTAGAAGATCAACCAACATCTCTAGCACCAGCGCGCAAGTTCCGCCAACATTATGGTCGGAGTTCACTTTTCTACCGCCGGCGACCCGGCCCTCCACAAGAACAACGCAGCATGATTTTCTTTTGATTTATGTGTATCCTAAGTTTTTGAGCTATTAAGTCACACCATTGGCCAGTCGGTCCATGAGGAAGGAAATAAATGTTGATTAATTATGACCTGCGTTATTTTCACCCTCTTATTGGCTCATAACACCTCCTATCACATTAAATTAACTACATTATCCCTTGTGAGTCACATTTTTTATTTAAGAAGATTTTTTACCTTTTTCTTCTTCTTTTTCTTTTGTTTCAATTTCACTAGAGACAAAACTACCCATGCTCCACTCTAACAACATTTATGAAGGTTAAATGGGGGCTCACTCTTGATTTAAAATTATTTCTTGTCATTTTATTAAGTGAATCTAATAGTCCAATTTTTAATTATTTTTCTTGCCATCATTGCATGATGTTAAAAATATGACAAAGTTAAGTACATAAAAAATTCCAAACATCCATTATTATCATACAAATACAAATAAAAGAACATGCTCCCTATAATATTATTGCATATAAAACTATATTTACCTTGATTACATGATATAATTAGATGTTGACAAGAAATTATGACAATTGTAATGATAAGACAACCCTATCGAACCATTTGCAAACATATTTTTTTGTCAATTCTAAATGCATCAGAATTTTCATAGAACCATCAATTAAAAGAAAATTGTCCTCAAACTACAAATGTACTGCAATAATAACAAGTTGCATAGTCAACTTAACAAAAGATATTGTCCGTTCAGCTGCTTGGCTCCCCTAAAAAATGTTACTTTCTCAAAAAAATATTTCACTTGAATTAGACAATAGATTTTTTTAATTACATCAATAAGAGAGTCATTATTCACTTAAAACGATATATATGAAGGAATAATTATCAATGTTATATCGAGAAGCTCCAAATGAACTTGTTGACATGATTGATTGTTATTTTCCATTTGCACGTTTCATCATTAATAGATTCATTTAACCAATTTGGGTACTCTTCAATATTGTCCTCCATAGTGACTACACTACAAAAAACAGCACAATGGAAGATGAGTAATTTGTGAATAATGCATTCATCAACCACAATATTCAATCTTTGACTAAATTCTCGTAAATTTGTACCGAAAGTCGAAGTCGAAAAATTCGTGATCGTGAGGATTATATGGGGAAAAAAAGTTAATGATTGGCGGAATAAGTTTAGAAGAAGACAAACATGAAGGAAACATGGAAATGTAATGGGTGTGGAAGAAGGGTAAGAGTGAAAAAAATAGTTGTTTAAAAGCGATGTCGCTAGTTTCATCTTTTAATAAAATTGAAACAAAAGAAAACCAAGAAAAAATGTGGGAAATAATATTATATAAAAAAATGGGATCCGCAAGAATAATATAGTCAATTCCACGCGATAAGAGGATGTCAGGAGCCAATAAGAGGGTATAAATTAACGCGAGCCTTAATTATTTCACCTTCCTTTAAGGGAAGAGGAAAAATAAAATATCGATTAATTAATTTACCCGTAATTAATTCACCTTCAATATGAACCAAACTAGAAATTGATGGGTGTCGCAAGAACAAAAGAGGATATTATGGGGGCGAACAGATGAAATTGTTTTAAAAAAGAGAATATTATACTTAAGTAAGATAAGGTGATATGCAAAAATATCTGTATTTCAATAATTAATTAATACAAGAAGCATGGTCGAATTGAATACGTATATGTATGCATGTTCCATTTTTGATTGACTAAGGTTGTGTGGAATACTAAACCATGATCTTTGTAAAAGCGACACTGGGGGTCTATTTCACACCACGTAATTTAATTGTTTTAGGCTTATCCGATTCATATTGTATCTTTATTTTTATTTCTTAGGACTAGAGAGATATGCTACCCAATTTAGAGACGCTGAAAAATGACATGCTGATGAATGTCGATCTCAAGCCAAGTTTTTGCCAAATTTGATTGTTATCCTTAGAATTTGGCGATTTTTAAACAAGTATCATTTTCTTGGGATGCTTTTTCCCTATCGATATATTAAGAAAAACTAGGCACGCACCTTTGGTATGAAGAAAACTAGGCACGCACCTCTAGTGTGAAGAAAAATGCGCACATGCAATTTTATCCATCCTTGATTAAGTAGTGTTAACTGTATCCGCACTCTTGTTAGCCATCGAATTAATGGTGATTAAAATGGCTTGTGGAAAAATATTTTTACACGAGCAATTTATATTATAATTACTCTTATATTAGACAATTATTTTGTAGTATAGACATACATAAAGCTCAAACATTTTATCACATAAACAAGCAAGACGTGTAAATTTTAAAATTTATGAATTTGTTGATGTTGCAGCCAGGTGATATTTTAGGCTAGCTTCTTATATCGAATTGAGTTTTCTTCCTTTGTTATCCGACATAAGTCATCTTAAGATCAGGGATCAATAAAGAAATGGTGATTTGTTTTTTTATAAGTAGTTTGGAACTATACCCTGGCCCGTTACTTAATTGTTTATTCCCTGTTGATCAGGCACTGGTTGAGCCGATCAGGCACTGGTTGAGCCTTGAGATCAATTAGAATATTATGTAAATGATTGGAATTTTGTTAAAAAGTGCCTTAGAGACCCTCGTTAAATAACCGAATAGGGAATTATGACAATTTTCGATGTACTAATTGTTCTCGTGACATGCACAACCAACTCTTCGAAAATAGAATATTTCCTCGTTAATATGTTTGACATGGACATTTGTTAGCTAGACCCTATGTAATTAAGGGCTACTTCACAATCGCCTTGCTGAACCTTTTCGTTACTTCGGTTCCCCCTAAAAAAGGAATTGAGAGAGAGAGAGAGAGAGAGAGAGAGAGAGAGAGAGAGAGAGAGAGAGAGAGAGAGAGCGCGCGAGAGGGGGGAAAAGGCACGATAGGATGACACGGAGGGCTGGACGAGCTCAACAGTCGGCAGCCATGCGATAGGAAGATTGCCGTTGTAGATTATGGTGGGCAGAGGTGAAAGAGCGACGACGGCCACGATCGAGATCAAGCAGTGGGTAGGTAGGTAGGTAGGGCAGGATTGGAGGGGAGAGAGCATGGGGGATTTTCTCAAATATGGTTAACACTAGGTAAAAAATTGATCATGTCGCGATCTCTTGTACAGGACAGACAGATCGTAATATCAATGCTAGTAAAGGATTTACACCCATTGTGTCCTATACGCCACAGCCTTTTTGCAGTAAATGTCTTGGACGTTACAACATTAAGAGCCCAACTACCAACTCAGCGTGGCGCCGGAGTTCCAGAGCACTCACGTACGTAAGGATGTGTCCGTACAGATTCACAAGGAGTTATCATCACATGGCCAGAGCGATTCCTTGAATTGTTGATAAGCCCTACGACTTTTCAGCACATTCTATAGGTCTTATGCATGTCTTCTTGTGCTGAAAATGAAAGGAGAGAGAGCCACATGTCCCCCCACGTTGTCCCTATATAGTACCTGTTCATGCACTTATCGCCGAGGCCAAAACAATTGCTAATGAGCTTCACGGATCTGAAATTGGCCCACTGAAGCAGAAAATCCAACAAGGTCGTGGATAGCCGAGTCTACTAATTAATTTTAACCCACAATCTTAGTCGATCAAATTTCCCCGCGACTCAGGGAAAGTCTTTTGACCTATATAGGCCGATGCTACGCCGAGTGCCTTGCATAGAGTTTCAAAGCTCGATCAGGTCATCGAAGCAGAGAGATTGAATTCGCAATGCAATTGTACAGCACGACACGAGCACGTGGCTAAGCATCATAATAAGAACATATAATCTTTGTGTCTGTACTATCATATAATATAAGATAGGCTTTCTTAATTTTTCTAGATCACAATCACGTTTTCTTTTCCAAAATATCATCTGTTAGTTACTTTACATATATTTTATCGAGGGCAAATGCGTGAACTAATAATATTATCTTATATCTCACGTGTTTCAAATTTAAAGTTCAAATCTTACCGACAAAAAAATTTCAATCTTTAACGAAATATCTCTTTATGTGCAATTTCTTCGTATACCGTGTCAATAATTTCTTTCTATTAATTAATAATTTGAATAATTCGTTTTTTTTACAATTTTTTTCTTAAAACATCAATTCTTTACAAACGTGCAATATCTGTGGAATTTTTACTAGTAAATAATTCGCTAATGTTTGGTGTCCCAGCACAACCTTAGTAAATCAAATTTCAAATGGTACATACGTACAAATATATATATGTATGTATATGGATTCAATTCGACCTCGCTTCTTATCGTATTAATTAATTATTAAAATATGGATGTTTGCATATCTCGTTATCTTGCTTAAGTATAATATTCATTTAGAAAAATTTCATCTATTCGCCCCCATAATTTCCTCTTTTGTTCTTGCCTCACCCATCGATTTCTAGTGGGGAATTAATTACGGGGGAATTAATTAATCGAATTTTTTTTTTCCTCTTCCCTAAAGGAAGGTGAAATAATTAATCAACATTTATTTCCTTCCTCATGGACCGACTGGCCAGTAGTGTGACTTAATAGCTCAAAAACATAGGATACACATAAATCAAAAGCAAATCATGCTTAGTCGTTCTTGTGGAAGGCCAGCTTGCAGGGCGATGGCAAACCGAGTTCCGCCTATAGTGTTGGTGGAATCCGTGCGGCGGCGCTAGAGATGTTGACTGATCTTCTTTAAGGAGGACGAATCTTGCACGATCACGACCAACATATTTGCGGTATCCACATGATTAGCAGCTAGCATCACGTAGATTAGGGCAAGTCGTACATCACTAAAGCTTATTAATCACTGCAGAGCCTATGTTTGTTTTAGTTTAGATGGTTGGCTTGATTAAGCAACGTGCACGATGAATGGCTAAAAAAGGTGTTAAGGTGTTTATTTAAAGATTAATTAAAAGAATCTACCAGCTTCCAACACTAAAATCTCTATCAAAACTTTATCGTCCAACTATTACGTGTTAAGTATGCATAATAAATGCCTCAAGAAATTTCTTGACATAACCCACCGAAATAAATATGTAATTGTAGTATGATAGAAATTCTACAAGCGATACCGATTACAGATTTACTAAAAGGTGGAATGATGTGGCTTTCATGGATTGAATAACATAGATGTGGTTCAACTGGATCAATGCTCATATAAATACTCCAAATATGGAAGTACAAATCAAGTCCGACTCCTAGTCTGAGTCTCCGAGGGCATTGCTCTTTGCTTTTTCAATACACAACCAGAGTTTCTAATTCAGAAGGAAAACAATTGAAAGTAGATATATCGTAAGATGCCATCAATCTCATCTTCGGTAGCTTTACGCACACTGATTTGGTTCCCTGAACACATGCTTAGTCCTCACCTGCTGCAATTCGGCTAATACGTCCCTGCGTTGACTCAAAATTGAGTTGAAGTTAAGATGTCAACACTTGAATTTTGCGAAGCATATATCACATGACTGGCATCAGATTCAATCCCTAAACATGTTGTATTTAAATCTAAAACAATAGTTTTCTTCCCTTGATAGCCCACACTTCCACAGCGAGCGGTAATAATAGTTACTATAAGAGAAGACTAATCCTTCTGAGATAATGCATTCTAATGTGGAAGTGCGGTAAGGAAGACACTAACCCGTTTCCCAGCTGGTCCATGACCTTCAACTTTCCGTTTCACTCTCGGTCCCATCCCAGATTTAGCTACATTCTCTTGGTCAAGTTGTGTTTCGAGAGCATACTCACAAATAGTCCGATCCATATCATCCTTACCGTTTGGATCGTCAAGAGCAACTGCCACTTCTTCCGTTTTCAGAGCCTTTGCAATGTGCTCCAATGCCAAATCTATGAACCCCATAGCTATTCTCTTCCTCTTCTTATTTACAGACATATGGGCGACATGCAAAGCCTTCTGCATAAACTCACCCGTAAACGAATCGACCGGACCTCCATCACGTGCAGTCCCTGCGCTGGGGGTGTACACCGGCAGGCTGTCTTTGGCAGATTTTGCCCATCGTTTCAACAAGTAGCGAGACGGTACCTTGAAGATATTCATGAAGTTGAGTACTTTCAAGGCATGAACACATAAAATACCGACCCACTCAAACTTCCCACAGCTACATGCCAATGTCGAATCGGAAGGATCAAACTTGACGGTTTGTGTCTTTCTGCTGCCGACGGTCTGTGTCTTTCTGCTGCCTTCTTCAGTCAACTGAAACATGCGGAGAGTCTCCGTACCCTTAATTTCTTTGATTGCCAGCCGTAGGCTATTGATTAACTCCTCTTGGAACATCTTGAAGATCGTTCGGGTATAGAATCGTTCAGTTTCTTTCTCCATTGGACTCCTGGTTTCCAAATTCACCGTGTTTTTCTCGCAGAGCATGTCTTCGCGAAATTCTTCTCTGCGCATCTTCTCGGCCGCCTGTTCACACCGGCATGCAATTTCGGTTAGCGTCATGGTCTCGGAGGAAAGATTCCCGACAATGTGACCAGCATCCTCATCGTTTTGCATAGAGAGTAGGCCGACAGAGAAGACATTCCTCGTGAACGCATGACACCACCTCTCGTGCATTTTATACAAAGAAGCAAGCCACAAGTTGTCATGCAGCTTGTACTTTCCTATAAGGGAATTCCACTTCGACTCGAATTCTTCCTGCGACTGGAGGAAGACGCACTCCCCGAAGAAGTTGACGACATCGGTTAGGTCACTCAAAGGAGACAGGCACTTCCTGAAACTGTTCAAGACAGACCAAGCGGGCAGACAATGGGGGGTCTCCAGCAAGACAAGCGATACGGCTTCGGCGATTTCTTGGCTGACTTCAGTAATGATTGTCTGCGGTTTCTGCCAGTTCATCGATTCAAGGAAACTGTCGAGCAACCAATGGAATGAACCCACTGTTTGATCGACCAAGAGACCGTGTCCGAATATGGTGGGCTGCCGGTAATGATTAAGTCCCCAAAATGTTGCACAGATCATGCCATACTTGTTGATCCAAGTTCTTGTGTCCAGGACTAGAAGATCGCCGAAATGCTTGTAATCGAGCTTGGACCGGCTGTCCCTCCAGAAAAAATTCTCCATGCCGCGTGCCTCTACCACTCGCAATGAGTAACAGGAACAACAATCTAACCTCGCCAGACACATGAAGTGATCAATCAAGTCCTTCGTTTCCTCAGGCGCAGGTCTTGGGCAATTCTTCGGCTTCCCTCGCGAGACATCGGAAACAAGAGCCCGCTTTCCGACCGCCCTAACTTCGTCCGCAATCCTGCCCGTCGAAAGAGCCGTCGTCGCGTGGTTATGCTCCAGAACTACCTTGGAGATCTTCCACGTTCCATCATTTACCACGCACTCTATCTTGGCGTCACAACCTGTTCTCGTGGCCCGTCTTTTGTGCGGCGTCGTCTTGGCGATATGCTCTTTGAACTTGTGGCCTTGGCAAGAACATAAGAAGTACTTCGCCCTGATGATGGCCTCGTTGGATCCCGAGTATTCTGCTTTTCCCCTTCTCACATTGAAACCGGTTTGTTTAGCGTACCTGCAGTAAAAATTATACACGGCCATCTCTGAATCGAACTCCATCCCCACTCTCGGCACCCAGGGGTCGGACTCGAGCTGCTCTCCGTCCATAGTAGAATGGAATTCATCATAGTAGCCAATGGCCTGCGGCAATGTAATATTTTTTATTTTAGATGAAAAGGTAAAGAAAACAAACCAAAAAGGTTGTATGACATACCATTCCTGAAGAGTGATTGCTGCTCAGCTGGCTCGAAGCCATGGCCTCAGCGTTACTGGCCGTCGCCTCCTCCAAAACGTCGTCGAATAAGCGGATGTCCATAACATCACCGTGAACGAGGCCGAATCCGTGGTCGGCAGTCGCAGAAAGAATCGCGATATGCTCTCCTCCAGTAGATTGGATGAACACAATGAGCAAAAGAGCAGTAGATAAATAGGGGATGCTAATAATGGGAGAGGTGGAGTGAGGAAAGCAGAGCAGATAGGTGGTCTGGTCCCTCTCCTCCAAGATTTTCACTGCTCACTCCTCCTCATGGGAGAGGGAGAGAGAGATGGAGAGATAGAGAGGGATGTTATGCGGGGAATTAGTGTGAGAGAGAGAGAGAGAGAGAGAGAGAGAGTTCTGCAGGGAGGGGGGAAGAGTGGGAGAGGAAGAAGGAGAGAAAAAGAGACAAGGGAAGAAAAGTAAGATAGAGAGAGAGAGAAGACAGAGAATGTACTATTTCTTTTTAGTAAGTGATAGTATTTATCTACTTGTAGTTATTTAAATTTCGGTATTTAATTTATTTTTTCTTTCTTCGTATTTAAGAAAATTGATTCATAAAAGGAAAGGAAAGATAGAAGACAAATTGTGACCGGTTCAAAGGAAACTTCCTGTTTCCTAAAAAAGATTTATGTCGGGCATTTCACCGTTACACTGTCATCCTTCAACCCACGGTCATGCATGCTTCCCACCCCCAAATAATAATAATAAAATACTCAAGGCACAATAAATTTCAATGGTTGCTATTAGCCCAACTTAAATAAACTTTTTCGATGTTATTCTATATTGTAGCCAAATGATGGAACCGATAATCGCTGTATATCGGGAATACGCATAGAGAATTACGTTCTTCTTTTACGTGATCAAAATTTATTATTTTCTCTCCCTCAAAACTAAATTGAGAATAGTATGTAGCTATTTAGCGATTATCAACGAATTTTCTTATTTATTTTAAGGAAAGAATAATGGGTGATGCTAATTAGGAGGCGGTGGAATTGAGGGGAAGCCGAGGAGATGGCTGGTCTGTTCAGTATTCACCTTCAAGTGGATGATGGTCTCATGGGGGGAGGCATTGTATTGCTCGTTGACCATCACTTCTCATTCCCCATCTAAACATTGATATCCATTTTAGACGACCTCGGGGGGGCAAAGGTGGGTGCATCTATTAGGAATGGGAAAAACAAAAGCAGCTTTCGGCCGTTCGAATTGCTGAGCCCGGATAGGAAAGGACCAATAGAGATTTATTCTATCCGACATTGAGTGGTGTCCGTTCAATGGGATAAACACGGACGAATCGCGAGAAAATGGTCTATAGCGCCTCCAGAAATTCAAGAGTCGATTACCGTCAAGATGTTGCTCCTAAGATTCCTAACACATTTCCTTAATTGTATGAACGAGGCAAGTCATGGACTTGGTCGGAAACCTAAAAGAAACCCCCTAAGTGCTTGAAAGAAGTCAGTTAGCTAATAAAAAAGGCCAATGGATCCAAATGCAATGAAACTCGAGCCTAAAGACCGGAGGTTGAGGGAAAAGATTAGCACCCCGTGACGTGTGTAGAAGGGTTAGTGCCCCCGACACCGTTTAGGTACCAAAATCTCCGGTCGAAATTCCTAACATGCTTTTTATCGAGTGATTTTATATACATAATACCCATATATAATTATCTTTGAATTTTGAAAATATAAAATATTGTTACGTGGACTCAATGAAAGTAATCGCATGAACTCGTGGATATCGACCCAATGTCAGGTGTATTGTGTCAATTGAAAATGATGACGGTCAGGTGTATTGTGTTAATTGAAAATGATGATATGCATGTAAGCATGACGCATATGTTGAATGCGACAAGGGCATCAAGATGATTCATGATTCATGACAGTGACAAAACACAAAGATGCATAAAATGACTTTCAAACGTGATGAGTGAGACGAATCCAGAGACAGATATGTGAACGCGTGGGAGCAATATATCTAAGATGACATACATAGAAAACAGTATGACATTGCATAGTGATAGTGAAGATTATTTAACAATTACGTATGAATAATAAATGAGTTGCACGAGCACAAATAAAACGATATGGCTTAGCAATTGTACATAACGATGTGACATGATTGTGTACGATGGCTTGTGTTGATATCATAAGATAATAAATTCAGAGTATGCATGACAAAACATGATATGGTAAATAGTGCAAGTCGCGATGCGCAATACATGGACCACACATGATACAGTGATCAATGGAATGATATTATGAAGTAGTATACAAGTAATATCACGATGACAAGATGATACATGGAAATCATTATGTGCGCCGAAGTGAAATGCAAGAACCACATAACAAACGACAAAATAACAATCACGGTCGGTAAACCCACAAGTATTGGATCCACACAGTTGTCCATGTTCTATACTCTCACCATCTAAGGTGCAGCAATCCACTATTTTGACCAATACTTGAACGACCAAATAATTAATTATATCGAATTGGGTATGATAATATATGTCATAGCATCCACCGGATCTAGATCATCAAAACCAAAGCCAAAGAGAAATGCCAGAGTCAATACATAGGGATAGATCGAGACACATTTTAAAAAAATATGAAAATGGTACCAATAATCCCAGTACTCTTGCCCAAAATTCAAAATCACCCCTATACTCAAATTTGGTCCAAAATCATTCACACACTTTTCAAAATGTGCCACCGTTAATCCTTTTGTTATACTTTTCTATTGTCTGTCGATTTTTCCTGACAAAGACAACCATATTGTTGAGTTGGACGTTCGAGTACACATATCCTATTATGATTAGTATGGCATTTTTATATGTTTCGCCACATTTAACAACATTAAAAATAAAAACAAAAAATGAAGAGAGAGAGAGAGAGCTGGAGGTCCCGGCCAAGGTGGCTAGAGCTTCTTCAAGCTCATGATCATGGCCGGTCAAGCTTCACTGAGCTCGTGGTCATGGTGGCCGGAGCTTCTTTGAGCTTGTGAACATGGCCGTTGGAGCTCGGTCAGGCTTGCGGTCTTGGTAGCTCGAGCTTTCTGAGCTCAACCATGGGCTACACAAGCTTCGTCCAACTCGTGGCCATGGCGGCTCAAGCTTGCAGCTACGGCTGCTTGATCTTCATTGAGTTCGGTCATGGCGGTTGGAGCTTCGTCAAGCTTAGAGCCATGGCGGCTGGAACTTCTTCATGCTCCTAGCCAGGGCCGGACGAGATCTTACATAGGAGGAACGTCAGATTTTGTGGCTCTATGGTGGGGTGTACGTGGAAGAAAAAGAAGATAATGATGATGGTTGTAGTGGGAGAGGGGGAGAACATTGAAAAAAAAAAATCAAGTCAATAAATTTCTAACAGCGTTGAACAATGTGAACAAATTTCCAATAGCGTTGCATCCACGTTAGCATATTTCATCAGTGACATTTTTTAAAAAGTAAAGGGACATTTAAAAAAATAAAAATAAGGCGACGGTTGTGAATTTTAGATTAAAGTGTCGAGACAAATGGTGACATTCCTCCCAAATGTTGGACAGACTATCTTTCCCTTTTCTTGACAGATCACCTATCTTGCATGATTCATCGATATGCGCAGTTGTTGAATGTTCCTAGGGCGACCACCTCAAACTTTTTACACTCCTCAGCTCAGATTCACACACCATCTTATTGCCTTGCACAAACTTAGATCACCCAAGTATTTTTCTAAGAATTAGTCCCAAACTTAATGCTCCGCCAATGATCGATCCTCTACAAAAATGTCCTGGGACTTATTTTCCACAAAGCACGCTGCTCCTCTCATATATATCCTAAAGTTGCCCTATTTTAATATTTTATACTCCAGTCTTGAATGGCAAGCACTCCAAGATCATCGGACCCGGATGCGCGCGGTCCTAGAGTAGTATTAGCAAAGATCTCACTCGTATCAATCATACACTCAAGCAATTATTCCTACTAATGGTCGACCCAACGCGAACCTACAATTTCCAACAAAATCTCTGTCATCCTCTGTTAATTTCAACCCCAGGATTCGAATTTGCAGAAATCTCTAACATGCGTCTAAACTCATCCATAAGTGTTCTAATCATCAAATCATGTTCAAACAAGCTCAGTACATTACAAAACAACATCATCAAACGTCATGAACAATCATCATAGCACATGAACGAATTTGAACTTCATGATACGAAATTAAAATCAATTCTGTAATATTCGGACCCAAAAAAAAAAAAGGTCAAAAAGTCAAAATGTCAAAAGGTCAAAAGTATCTACAGTGGATGCTCAGCTCTTCTTTTTAACCGAGAGCTCGCACATAAAAGGGAAGAGAAGAGAAGAGAAGAAAGAAAAAGAGAGAGAGGGAAAGAAAAGGAAGAAGAAGAAAGAGGAAGAGCTCACGTCACCGAAACCTCGCCAGCTCGGATCAACTTCATATCGCAACGCCTGGTAAGCGTTCGCGTCCCTCGTTCCTCCGATTGGAGAAGTTTTTCGATTCAGGATTTAAATTCGGAATATTGGGAAATTCGAGCGGCGAAGTCCGATTTTTGAGTCGTAGAGCCGCGTATTTTTATAGAATTGATAGTTTATGGTGTTATGGAGCTGTGGGATTTTACGGATCTTGATTTGGACTTACCGTTTGCCCAAAACGAATTTTTGAAGTTGAGCGCACGTAATGAACAGTGCGCGACCAGCGGCTATTAGGCCGCTTTTCGTCGGTTTTCGGCTCGATTTTGGGACGGCCGAGTTAGGTCTTTTGTAATAATCGGAAGTGGCTTTCTTTCGACTATAAGTTTGCTAGGATCGGAATTCGATAGAGAAAGTTATAACGCGATTGAGTTTCGCATTCAAGTTTCGCGTTGCGGACGATTTGGATAATCGCTTTGGAGGAGTAATTTGTGAGCGCGTCTGAGTTGTTTTGGTTAGCGTCTAAGCTTGATTTAGTCGAGTCGTTAGTGAAAATGGTGTTTTACTTGATTTTGACGTCGATTCTCGTTTAATTAATAGGATTACGAGATCGTCGGTGAGTTTAGCCATGTTGTTTGGTTTTGGGGCATTCAAGGTGAGTGGTGCTATCTCTTCTTTGAATTTATAAAATCATGTTTTGAAAGTGATAAGAATTTGAGTATTGTACAAGTTACTAGAGCATATTTGTTGCATAAAATTCTGGATCGGGCAATTACTACCAGTTTGATATTTGAGAACGATTTGAGAAATTTGAGAATAGTTTTAGGAAAAATATTGTTAACGGATACATGTGTATTATGTTGCGAATTGGTTTTTGAAACGAGTTTTAAGATGATTTGAGAAACGTTTTATGAAAAATGTTACAAAAAGTTACTCATATCAATTTGTGAATTATGTTTGTGAAATGATATATATGTATCGCTTTGCGAAATGATTATGGAAACGTATTGCGATTTATGAAATGGTTTTGGAACCATATTATGATTTATGAAATCATTTGATAAATGGTTTGAGAAATGGCAGATGAACCGTGTTGCGAGAAAGTTATTTGTTTGGCTTGTGAAATGTATTATGGATTGGAATTCTGATATTGGATGATGATTGTTTGATGTTCAATATGACTGTGAACCCATTAAGGGGTTTTGGGGTATGCATATCGGGTTTAGGATATCCTTTTGGGCCGAGCCACCGGATTTGTAGGTGGAGACCTTGCCAAGGGGGGAATCTTGGTAGCCTTGTCACAAGGCTTTGTGTCGTGACCATCGATGTTTGATGCGATATGAGATTCATCAATGGAATAGATCATTGATGCGTGATTTGAGATTAGTCAATGGAATGGACCATTGACGTGGTTTTTATAGAGATTGATCAATGGACTTGACCATTGATAGTTTGAATTGTGATGGTGGATTTAAATGTGTATTTGTGACTTGTACAAAGTTTTGATGAAATGAAATAACTCTTATGTGATTCTATATGTATTTTAAACCTTGGGTTTGGCTTCTAAAGTTTTGGTATTGCTTTGTACACATGCATAGTGATTGCTCGATCTACTTAGAAGAGATGTACTATTCACTGAGCTGTGGTTGCTCATCCCTCTTTCCCAATCTTTCAGGTTCTTTGTTTAGTAGCCAATAGAGCGAGAGCGATGTCATGGGGACTTTTGGGTGATTTGAGGCTGCGTCCTTCAGGAGGAAGGACGGCCGTGTCATTCCCTATCCTGATAGATTTTGGAGTGTGACATTTATTGGTATCAGAGCTTAAGATATGATTTTTGGGGTACAGAGTCTATGGGACGTTGTGAGGTAGTGCGTTAGGGTGCATGTTTCTTTTAAGGTCTAGGTGACCGTTGGTTCTGATTCAGAGAAGTATGCTTCGCCCAGTAAGAGATATGAAAGGCAAGTGAGTTGTTATCTTTGATATCGGAAATGTATCTTAAGGTTCTCGAAAAGCAGTTTTGACAAGGAAATAAAGAGTCATTATGATCTAAGTCTGACTCTTAGGGAGTAGAGCAAGCTAGAGAAGAACTATGTTGCGAAAGATATCAAATTTGAGATCGAGGCATGTGCCATGATGCTTAAGAGTATGGAAGACCTTGTGGATGCTATAAAATTCACTATGGCTCGAAGGGTCCTAATGTGGTGATTAAGTAAAGTTTTGGAATATTGAAGGTGACAATAGATAGTGTTACCGTGACAAGAAGTGCTGAGTTCAATGACAGAAGTAGAAATATTGAGTTGGTCTTGTAAAGCAAGTAAAGGAGAGCTGGAACCAAAGACAGCTGGTAAACTTGGATTGGCACCCGAAGTTGGGAATAGAGGAAGCCCTAAAAAGGTTGCTCGGTTGAAATTTGATGGATATTAAGTTATTGAGTATATGTATTGCTTATTAGCACTTGGATATATTATCTGAGGTTTTTCTTCATGGCAAGCAGTTAGAGTGACGAAGAAGTTGTTTATTGGAGAACACAGGAAATTTTAGTATAACAAAAAGATACGAGTTGCACTTTATGTTAAGGAAGCAGCTTTACCGTTCCTTGAAGCTGGCGGCCCGGTAAAATGCAAGCTCTATGATGAAATTAGGGAAATAGGTTTTGGTATTGAACTAGAAGAACTTGCGTCTATTGTACAGGAGCATGATATAAAGCGCTTGAAACTTCTTGGTAGAGTTAAAGGGATCGCAAGTAAAGTTTTGGTTTCTCTTGATAAGGACATCTGAATAGAGAATCCATCCTTAAAATCTTTAATATCTATCAGACAGAGATTCAAGGAGAAACTTGCAAGATCATTTCTAACTGTTGTCTGGGAAGACGTGCAAGATCTAACACTCGCTATTTTTATGGTTAGTGCAATGGTTTCTATAGGTAATGGGATAGGTACAGAGGGATGGCCAAAGGAAATATATGATGGACTAGGAATATTACTTAGTGTATTCCTAATGGTCATGGTAACAACAATTGACGACTATAAGCAGTCCTTGTAATTTAGGGATTTGGATTGGGAGGAAAAGGAAATATTTGTTTAGGTTTACAAATGATGGGAAAAGAGAAAAAGTGTCCATTTACGACCTGATTTTTGAAGATGTTGTTCATATATTCATTGGGAACATAGTCCCAGCAGATGGTCTTTTATAATGGGATACATCCTTCTAATTGACGAGTCACGCTTGTCAAGTGAGAGCGAGCTAGTCAATATTTATAAGAAGAAACCTCTTTTCTTTATGAGACTAAAGTGCAAGATGGGTCGAGAACATGCTGGTGATAATGGTTGGTGTGAGGACTGAGTGGGGAAAGTTGATGGAAACATTGGATGAGGGTAGAGATAATGAGATACCTCTACATGTGAAGCTGAATGGGGTTGCCACAGTTATTGGTGCGATTGGTTTGGGTTTTGCGGCGCTCACCTTTATGGTGCTGACGGTACGATTCTTGGTGGATAAAAACATTAAAGCATGAATTCACTAGTTGGTCTTCTACAAATGCTTTGTCACTGGTTGATTATTTTGATATCGCCGTTACTATAATGTCGGTCACTATACCGGAAGAATTGCCTTGGGTAGTGACATTAAGTCTTATGAAGAAGCTAATGAATGACAGGGCACTTGTGGGACGCCTCTCAGCCTGCGAGACAATGGGTTTTGCTAGTTGCATACACATTGAAAGGACTAGAACATTAATACAAACCACATGGTTGTTGATAAGATATGGCTAACTGGTAAAGCTACAGATATGAAAGGAGTTAAGGGTAAAGATATCTTGAAATAGGAAACATGCGAAGAAGTTTTGGCCATCCATTTGCAGATAATGATTCTACATATAAGTTCCGAAGTTATCAAGGATAAAGATGATACACAGTCAATTTTGGGAACACCAATGGAATCAACACTTTTGGAGTTTGTATTATTTTTGGGTGGTGATTTTGCAGCTCATTGCCAGAAGAATAAGACCCTAAAGGTAGAGCTTTTCAGTTTAGGAAGAGAGAAAATGTCCCTGCTGGTAGCTCGACTAGTTGGCAGGGCAAGGACTGTATACAAAGGTGCATCAAAACTTGTTCTTGGAATGCAACAAGATTGTTGACAAAGAAAAAATTTTGCTTCCATGTCTGTAGAACAGGTTGAAAATATGACAAATGTTATTAATGGTTTTACAAGTGAAGCACTGATGACACCTTGCTTATCATTATTAAGAAAGAATTCGATGAGGTTGTTATTGTGACTGGTGATGGGCAAAGTTTGAAATAGTGATATCAATGATTTCTTCTCGAGGTGATAGTAAGGACGTGGAAAGTATTTGAAAGTTTTTGTGCAATAAATAAGAGTTGGATTATCCAGACGAAGAAACTGATCTTGATGGTAAAGCTTTTGGTATGCTGGCCTTACCATCTTTTTGGCAAGAAAGCATAAAGCTTGGGATCCCAGTGCCTAATCGTTCATACGTTCACTTTGGATGCTTATATTGCCTCTTCTTGATCATATTCTGCGCGAAGTTATGGGGCAAGTGCGTAGTCTGGCAAGGTGTTTAAGTTAATGCTTGAGAGGAACGCTATTCCTTCGACTACCATAATTGGATGTTACGGGAAGGCAAATGATGTGGATGCGTTGTTTAATATGTTAAATGATATACATTACGCAGGAGTGGAGTGCAGCTTGGTGATACGATTGTAGGTGCTTATTGGAGATTTGGAGGTTATGCATTGTTGTGCACTAGTGTATGGTTTTAGGTTGGAAGTTGTCTTTTTGAATCCCTTTTTGAATGCCTGTGGTAAATGCGGAAGCATTGATAAGACAAAGGCTTTGTTAGAACTTATGGATCAAAGGGATATTGCCTCATGGAACACTTTGGCTTCAGTATATGCTTGAATTTGAAATTTTGAGGAAATAATGCATCCCCTGACTCGAATGAAAGACAAAGGCATGGAACTAGGTTAGCAGTTCATGCTAATGGGCTAATGTCATACCCACATCCAAGTAATTATCTGTATGCTGGTCATTGGGAGTATAGTCAAGATAGAAATTCTATCAATTGACAATTAATGATACGATGGTGGATAGAAAAGAAAAAGAATGACCTATACAAAGTCTTTGAGGACTAATTCTTTCTTTGAGTCATGCTGGGAAGATTTTCCTTTCATGAAAAGGAAATCTGGTATGAAGCTTTGCATATATTGCACGTCACAGGTCCTACAGGTTTTGCAAGCATGGTCAGACTAGTTTCAATTTTCTGATGCTTATGTGAATGAACTACGAGGTACTTATATGATCGAATAATTCCGGGGGTGATAATGAATTTGAAATAAAAAAAAAACTGATTCTGATCAGAGGTGCAATGAAAGCACATTGGACCTTTGAAATGTGCTGGTAAGTTTAAAGAAGCAAATGAGTTTATTAAGAACATATATTAAGATTCAATGGAAAAAATTGAACAGTGAGGCAATTTGGAACACTAAGAGAGAAGCTACTTGGGAACTTGAGGAGGAGGCAAAACGCAAGTACCCTCACTTGTTTGAAAGTTGAGGTAAGTACAAATTTCGAGGATGAATTTTTTTTTAAGGAGGGATAGATGTAATATTCGGACCCAAAAAAAAAAGGTCAAAAAGTCAAAATGTCAAAAGGTTAAAAGCATCTACAGTGGATGCTCAGCTCTTCTTTTTAACCGAGAGCTCGCGCATAAAAGGGAAGAGAAGAGAAGAGAAGAGAAGAAAGAAAAAGAGAGAGAGGGAAAGAAAAGGAAGAAGAAGAAAGAGGAAGAGCTCACGTCACCGGAGCCTCGCCAGCTCGGATCAACTTCATATCGCAACGCCTGGTAAGCGTTTGCGTCCCTCGTTCCTCCGATTGGAGAAGTTTTCCGATTTAGGGTTTAAATTCGGAATATTGGGAAATTCGAGCGGCGAAGTCCGATTTTTGAGTCGTAGAGCCGCGTATTTTTATAGAATTGATAGTTTATGGTGTTATGGAGCTGTGGGATTTTACGGATCTTGATTTGGACTTACCGTTTGCCCAAAACGAATTTTTGAAGTTGAGCGCAGGTAATGAACAGTGCGCGATCAGCGGCTATTAGGCCGATTTTCGTCGGTTTTCGGCTCGATTTTGGGACGGCCGAGTTGGGTCTTTTGTAATAATCGGAAGTGGCTTTCTTTCGACTATAAGTTTGCTAGGATCGGAATTCGATAGAGAAAGTTATAACGCGATTGAGTTTCGCATTCAAGTTTCGCGTTGCGGACGATTTGGATAATCGCTTTGGAGGAGTAATTTGTGAGCGCGTCTGAGTTGTTTTGGTTAGCGTCTAAGCTTGATTTAGTCGAGTCGTTAGTGAAAATGGTGTTTTACTTGATTTTGACGTCGATTCTCGTTTAATTAATAGGATTACGAGATCGTCGGTGAGTTTAGCCATGTTGTTTGGTTTTGGGGCATTCAAGGTGAGTGGTGCTATCTCTTCTTTGAATTTATAAAATCATGTTTTGAAAGTGATAAGAATTTGAGTATTGTACAAGTTACTAGAGCATATTTGTTGCATAAAATTCTGGATCGGGCAATTACTACCAGTTTGATATTTGAGAACGATTTGAGAAATTTGAGAATGGTTTTAGGAAAAATATTGTTAACGGATACATGTGTATTATGTTGCGAATTGGTTTTTGAAACGAGTTTTAAGATGATTTGAGAAACGTTTTATGAAAAATGTTACAAAAAGTTACTCATATCAATTTGTGAATTATGTTTGTGAAATGATATATATGTATCGCTTTGCGAAATGATTATGGAAACGTATTGCGATTTATGAAATGGTTTTGGAACCATATTATGATTTATGAAATCATTTGATAAATGGTTTGAGAAATGGCAGATGAACCGTGTTGCGAGAAAGTTATTTGTTTGGCTTGTGAAATGTATTATGGATTGGAATTCTGATATTGGATGATGATTGTTTGATGTTCAATATGACTGTGAACCCATTGAGGGGTTTTGGGGTATGCATACCGGGTTTAGGATATCCTTCTGGGTCGAGCCACCGGCTTTGTAGGTGGAGACCTTGCCAATGGGGAATCTTGGTAGTCTTGTCACAAGGCTTTGTGTCGTGACCATGGTTAGATATTGAGCAATAGATTGGTCGATGGAATAGACCATCGATGTTTGATGCGATATGAGATTCATCAATGGAATAGACCATTGATGCGTGATTTGAGATTAGTCAATGGAATGGACCATTGACGTGGTTTTTATAGAGATTGATCAATGGACTTGACCATTGATAGTTTGAATTGTGATGATGGATTTAAATGTGTATTTGTGACTTGTACAAAGTTTTGATGAAATGAAATAACTCTTATGTGATTCTATATGTATTTTAAACCTTGGGTTTGGCTTCTAAAGTTTTGGTATTGCTTTGTACACATGCATAGTGATTGCTCGATCTACTTAGAAGAGATGTACTATTCAATGAGCTGTGGTTGCTCATCCCTCTTTCCCAATCTTTCAGGTTCTTTGTTTAGCAGCCAATAGAGCGAGAGCGATGTCATAGGGACTTTTGGGTGATTTGAGGCTGCGTCCTTCAGGAGGAAGGACGGCCGTGTCATTCCCTATCCTGATAGATTTCGGGGTGTGACAAATTCACTCTATCGCCTAATTGGAGCATGCAAAAGGCTTGATCATCAAAGTTGGAGTCAAATCAACATAGGAAATGCAGAAAAATACTTCGGCCAGCAACCTTAAGAATACCTAAGATGTGCTAAACATGCATTTCCATTAGTTCCCTATTCTATAACTAATTCTAGCAAGGATCCTCCAAGAACTCATCACATCCTCTCCAAAACTATCAACCATAGGTTGAAGATGATCCTTCAACTTTCTAGTAGGACTCATAGGACGATCCTACGAGTTTTGATCATCAAATGAAGATAGCCTATCTTCAGTTAGAGCAAAATCAAAAACTGGGGGATTAGCAGAGATTCCGATGGAACCAAAAGGTTTGCCGGTGGGCGGGAGAGACATGACCGGCAAGGATGGATGCCGGAGAGGACTAGGCGATGCCAGAACAACTTCGGTGTGGCGGTGAATCGCCGGGAATTGAGAGAGAGAGATGCCAAACCTAACGTTCCACCCTTCATTTTGCCGACCTACAATACGTACATGGTTTCTCACTTGCCCGTTGTCCAAAGCACAAATCACGCAAAAGATGTTGTGGCATGGGGATAGTGATTGCGTGCTAGCTTTAAAGAGATGGATTTACAAAGTTAAAGCTCGCAAACCGTTGCGATATACTCTTTTTGGGTGAGTTTAGATATGATTCGCTCTTTTGAATGTCTAATGAGAATAGTTTGGGACATCATGTCGGTGCTTCTGCGACCTCATTTGGCGAGACCCCGTGTACAAACGTGATGGGATAGGCCGAAAAGCGATCGAGTACTCGGTTTGGTGGATGCGACATAGTCATTTGCCTCCTTCTATCAAGTAATTGTGTGCATCTGTTGGCATGAACTAAGCGAAAGCTGAGAAAAATGCAAAGGTCTTATTAATCTGTCAGCTGAAATTAGCTCTTAATCTTTCTTGAGTTTCCATGAGAATAGACAGCAAAAGTCAACATCATGTTTGACATCGGAGGTCTTTTAACACTCTTCCTGCTGCAAAGGTCGATAAGATGATGAAAGTTTTGACGCATGCGAGCTCAATATGAGTAGGTAAAAGAATTTGAGAAGCCCTAGATATACTAAATAAGGAAAACCCGTAAATGCGTGAAGGGGTTATTGAGAATCATATCTCTAGGTTTGAGATTTCCGATTTCGATACGAACTTGAAGTTAAATTGTTTATTTCGAAAGCTTAATATTATAAACGGACGACATGAAATATATTTTATATCTGAACATTTCATAGTCAGTTAATGATTAGTACATATGGATGAATATGTTAATTTTGTTTGTAATTTACCGGCATCTTTATAATATTACAAACAATCTTTTTTTGTAATTTGCAAATTAGCAATTTTTGTACTAATTTCTTAACTTTTATTTTTGCATAACTAACCAACGTTCCGAACTTACTGACTCCTATATGAAATTTCCGACGTAAAGTAAAATGATTTACCAATTAGTTAGGGGTTGCCAACAAAGTAAAAAATAAGGAAAGTTAACTATCTGTAAACTGTGAAAAAGAGCTAGTAATTCAAAAAAGTGTGCATAGGTTACCAATAAATTAGCAGGCAATCGAGTGATCGGTAGCCTTTTTGCACCAACAAATTTTTTTTTGACACTTATCAACTCTTCATTTCAGTAGGAAAAAAACCGTTTTCCTTTTTAACGAAACAGTAGAATCATCCCTTCTTTCACCTTTTCTGTTCAAGCTGAAAAGTCACTTCTTCATCTATTTCATAAGCTTGCTAGAGGGTTTGGCTCTTTTCTACTAGGTGCATTGCAATCTCAACTGAGCTCGAGAAATTGATAGAAAACAGAGTATTTGATGAAGACATCCATCACTTATATAAACTTCAACACATGGTCTAAAACAACTGATCATGGACAACAGAGGATTCCCTTAGACAATTCACATAAATGCGTCGTTGTAACTAGGAACTGAATTCAGACATGAGATGGGGAAGTAAGTTGCTCATTTCCTATAGAGAAATAGAGTCTGATCATTGCATTACACACAGAATATAGAAACCAAGCATGGGAGAAGCTGGTGCGAGTGATCCCATGTGGTCGAACTGGCATAGCATGAGAGCTCAAGGGCGAGGCAGTCCAAATGGGCCGGGAGGTCCCGGGGGACCTCGTGGGCCGAAGGGCCCGCCGAAACAGTCTCGTATCAACCAGTAACAGCACAACAAGCTCAAGCTGTTTGAATCATCACAGAACGAAAAATAAAACTCGGTCCGCTTCGGTTCCAATAGCGGTGACTCAATGAGGACGTTAAGCAAGGTTACTTAGCTTCCCCGAAGCAGAGAAATATGAAACCAGAGCAGACAAGTAGATATGGCATAAATCAGCGAGACAAATTCTAACATATGATTCCCCTATTCAAGCCTCCAAAATATATTGATGATTTATGTGGAATCTAAGGTGCACAGAAATTCCTAGAATGTACACTATGGAGCATGCTCCCCTGCGTCATTGGCATGTCGACGGAATAATAATGTTGAGACGTTACATATTTCAAATGTATAACGATTCCGTCTTCTTTACATACAATTGCTTTGTTGAAATCTGATTGGTTTTCTTGAGTAAAAGAAAATTAATTCGTTTAGTTTACTCCATGATGTACTTATTAAGAACACCTAAAATAACCATCTTACTGACAATATGCACGCATTGCACAACCTCACAATGGGAAAATAACATTCACATACCAAGAGCCTATCATGTCGCAAAAGCCATCGAGAAATCCCGGCGGCCCTGGCCAAGGAGGGCCCCACCCTGGTGGTCCTCTGGGTCCTCCTGGCCTCAATCTCTTTGCTAGTTAACTCGAGCTCTAGAGCTATGTCCTCACAAACTTTGGAGAGCTGCCCTGCACAATGTGCCTCCAAATTGGAGCTTCCCCACTTATATGTGGAAATTCGAGAGCTCGAGTTTGTTCTTGGGATTACAGGAGAGAGAACTTTCTTCCGCTGGAGGCATCTATCTACCTTTTATCTTTCTCTTTGATTTTTTGCTTTAGCATTTATGTAACAAAAGATCAAGTCTTGTCTCGGCTGGTCACATAAGAGTGAATCGCATTCAAATATACTAAAAGAGCATATAGCAATGATTTGCAAGTTTGACACTGGACATCAATCTCTTTTACACTAGCACTCAATCATTATTTCATTTGCTGATGAAACCAAAACCAAAGCAGAGATGAGAGGCCGGCTTCTGGATGAACCTTTGCGTTTCACTCTCATTATGGTTCGATAGCATCATCTCAACTAGTCTTGACCCATATCATCCATACGTTGGAAGTTTGTTTGTAAAATAAACAAAAGTGATTTTTTCAACGTCCCACATAGATAATATGGAGTGAAGTAGGCTTGTTTATAAGTGCGGGCTTCTTTTGTGTGTTCAGAAGAAACATATGAGAAATGGGATAAACCCATGATACCCGCGTGCGGGGGCGCGAATAATTGCGCGATTTTGGCGCGATTATTAGGCGCACTTAGCACCTTTCAATTATAAACTGTCGACCGAAGAGTTGTGTTTGATTTTTTAACCGTTTATCGAAAGGTTGCCATCGGTCGTTAAAATGCCTTTATATATACTCGTCGGTTTTTTGGCATGACAGAACGTTTTCTTCCTTTTTCGAAATTTTCTTCCCTAAAAACACAGCCATCTTCTCGAATTGTTTCGTAGAGAGACCCTGGAGAAATACTAGAATTGCTATCTAGTATTCTCATAGAGACTTTGTTGTATCCTGTAGGAAATTTGCCGGTGACTATTAGCAACTTCGTGGGGCAAATAATTCCTTAAAGAAAGTGATATCACGCCTCAAAGTCTCACTTCATTGATCTATCCATTTTCGAAGTCAATTTTCCAACACCATACCCTCTGAATCGCCATCCATTTCTTTCGTTCTCGAAGCCTTTGCAATGTTCTCCAATGCCAGATCTATGGACCTCAGTGCTATCCTCTCTCTCTTTTTAGTTCCGCATCTACGTGTCACATGCAAAGCTTTTCGCATAAACTCCCCCACAAATGAATCCACCGTACCTCTATCAGGTGCTGTCCCTGCACTGGGGGTGTCAACCGGTAGGCTGTCTTTGGCAGATTTCGTCCATCGTTTCAACAAGTAGCGAGACGGTATTTCGAAGATGTTCATGAAATGGAGTACTTTCTGGGCATGAAAACACAAAATACCCATCGACTCGAACTTTCCACAGCTACATGCCAATGTTGAATTGGCAGGATCAAACTTGACGGCGCCCACGTTCATGCTGCCTTATTTCGGCTGCATACCTTTTCAATTATAAACTGTCGACCGAAGAGTTGTGTTTGATTTTTTAACCGTTTATCGAAAGGTTGCCATCGGTCGTTAAAATGCCTTTATATATACTCGTCGGTTTTTTGGCATGACAGAACGTTTTCTTCCTTTTCCGAAATTTTCTTCCCTAAAAACACAGCCATCTTCTCGAATTGTTTCGTAGAGAGACCCTGGAGAAATACTAGAATTGCTATCTAGTATTCTCATAGAGACTTTGTTGTATCCTGTAGGAAATTTGCCGGTGACTATTAGCAACTTCGTGGGGCAAATAATTCCTTAAAGAAAGTGATATCACGCCTCAAAGTCTCACTTCATTGATCTATCCATTTTCGAAGTCAATTTTCCAACACCATACCCTCTGAATCGCCATCCATTTCTTTCGTTCTCGAAGCCTTTGCAATGTTCTCCAATGCCAGATCTATGGACCTCAGTGCTATCCTCTCTCTCTTTTTAGTTCCGCATCTACGTGTCACATGCAAAGCTTTTCGCATAAACTCCCCCACAAATGAATCCACCGTACCTCTATCAGGTGCTGTCCCTGCACTGGGGGTGTCAACCGGTAGGCTGTCTTTGGCAGATTTCGTCCATCGTTTCAACAAGTAGCGAGACGGTATTTCGAAGATGTTTATGAAATGGAGTACTTTCTGGGCATGAAAACACAAAATACCCATCGACTCGAACTTTCCACAGCTACATGCCAATGTTGAATTGGCAGGATCAAACTTGACGGCGCCCACGTTCATGCTGCCTTATTTCGGCTGCATACCTTTTCAATTATAAACTGTCGACCGAAGAGTTGTGTTTGATTTTTTAACCGTTTATCGAAAGGTTGCCATCGGTCGTTAAAATGTCTTTATATATACTCGTCGGTTTTTTGGCATGACAGAACGTTTTCTTCCTTTTCCGAAATTTTCTTCCCTAAAAACACAGCCATCTTCTCGAATTGTTTCCTAGAGAGACCGTAGAGAAATACTAGAATTGCTATCTAGTATTCTCATAGAGACTTTATTGTATCATGGAGGAAATTTTCCGGTGACCATTAGCAACTTCGTGGGGCAAATAATTCCTTAAAGAAAGTGATATCACGCCTCAAAGTCTCACTTCATTGTTCTATCCATTTTCGAAGTCAATTTTCTAACACCATACCCTCTGAATCGCCATCCATTTCTTCTGTTCTCGAAGCCTTTGCAATGTTTTCCAATGCCAGATCTATGGACCTCAGTGCTATCCTCTCTCTCTTTTTAGTTCCGCATCTACGTGCCACATGCAAAGCTTTTCGCATAAACTCCCCCACAAATGAATCCACCGTACCTCTATCAGGTGCTGTCCCTGCACTGGGGGTGTCAACCGGTAGGCTGTCTTTGGCAGATTTCGTCCATCGTTTCAACAAGTAGCGAGACGGTATTTCGAAGATGTTCATGAAATGGAGTACTTTCTGGGCATGAAAACACAAAATACCCACCGACTCGAACTTTCCACAGCTACATGCCAATGTTGAATTGGCAGGATCAAACTTGACGGCGCCCACGTTCATGCTGCCTTATTTCGGCTGCATACCTTTTCAATTATAAACTGTCGACCGAAGAGTTGTGTTTGATTTTTTAACCGTTTATCGAAAGGTTGCCATCGGTCGTTAAAATGTCTTTATATATACTCGTCGGTTTTTTGGCATGACAGAACGTTTTCTTCCTTTTCCGAAATTTTCTTCCCTAAAAACACAGCCATCTTCTCGAATTGTTTCCTAGAGAGACCGTAGAGAAATACTAGAATTGCTATCTAGTATTCTCATAGAGACTTTATTGTATCATGGAGGAAATTTTCCGGTGACCATTAGCAACTTCGTGGGGCAAATAATTCCTTAAAGAAAGTGATATCACGCCTCAAAGTCTCACTTCATTGTTCTATCCATTTTCGAAGTCAATTTTCCAACACCATACCCTCTGAATCGCCATCCATTTCTATCGTTCTCGAAGCCTTTGCAATGTTCTCCAATGCCAGATCTATGGACCTCAGTGCTATCCTCTCTCTCTTTTTAGTTCCGCATCTACGTGTCACATGCAAAGCTTTTCGCATAAACTCCCCCACAAATGAATCCACCGTACCTCTATCAGGTGCTGTCCCTGCACTGGGGGTGTCAACCGATAGACTGTCTTTGGAAGATTTCGTCCATCGTTTCAACAAGTAGCGAGACGGTATTTCGAAGATGTTCATGAAATTGAGTACTTTCAGGGCATGAAAACACAAAATATCCACCGACTCGAACTTTCCACAGCTACATGCCAATGTTGAATTGGCAGGATCAAACTTGACGGCGCCCACGTTCATGCTGCCTTATTTCGGCTGCATACCTTTTCAATTATAAACTGTCGACCGAAGAGTTGTGCTTGATTTTTTAACCGTTTATCGAAAGGTTGCCATCGGTCGTTAAAATGCCTTTATATATACTCGTCGGTTTTTTGGCATGACAGAACGTTTTCTCTCTTTTCCGAAATTTTCTTCCCTAAAAACACAACCATCTTCTCGAATTGTTTCATAGAGAGACCATGGAGAAATACTAGAATTGCTATCTAGTATTCTCATAGAGACTTTGTTGTATCATGGAGGAAATTTGCCGGTGACCATTAGCAACTTCGTGGGGCAAATAATTCCTTAAAGAGAGTGATATCACGCCTCAAAGTCTCACTTCATTGTTCTATCCATTTTCGAAGTCAATTATCCAACACCATACCCTCTGAATCGCCATCCATTTCTTCCGTTCTCGAAGCCTTTGCAATGTTCTCCAATGCCAGATCTATGGACCTCAGTGCTATCCTCTCTCTCTATTTAGTTCCGCATCTACGTGCCACATGCAAAGCTTTTCGCATAAACTCCCCCACAAATGAATCCACCGTACCTCTATCAGGTGCTGTCCCTGCACTGGGGGTGTCAACCGGTAGGCTGTCTTGGGCAGATTTCGTCCATCGTTTCAACAAGTAGCGAGACGGTATTTCGAAGATGTTCATGAAATTGAGTACTTTCTGGGCATGAAAACACTAAATACCCATCGACTCGAACTATCCACAGCTACATGCCAATGTTGAATTGGCAGGATCAAACTTGAAGGCGCCCACGTTCATGCTGCCTTATTTAGGCTGCATACCTTTTCAATTATAAATTGTCGACCGAAGAGTTGTGTTTGATTTTTTAACCGTTTATCGAAAGGTTGCCATCGGTCGTTAAAATGCCTTTATATATACTCGTTGGTTTTTTGGCATGACAGAACATTTTCTCCCTTTTCCGAAATTTTCTTCCCTAAAAATACAACCATCTTCTCGAATTGTTTCGTAGAGAGACCCTGGAGAAATACTAGAATTGCTATCTAGTATTCTCATAGAGACTTTGTTGTATCCTGGAGGAAATTTGCCGGTGACCATTAGCAACTTCGTGGGGCAAATAATTCCTTAAAGAAAGTGATATCACGCCTCAAAGTCTCACTTCATTGTTCTATCCATTTTCGAAGTCAATTTTCCAACACCATACCCTCTGAATCGCCATCCATTTCTTCCGTTCTCGAAGCCTTTGGAATGTTCTCCAATGCCAGATCTATGGACCTCAGTGCTATCCTCTCTCTCTTTTTAGTTCCGCATATATGTGCCACATGCAAAGCTTTTCGCATAAACTCCCCCACAAATGAATCCACCGTACCTCAACCAGGTGCTGTCCCTGCACTGGGGGGTGTCAACCGGTAGGCTGCCTTTGGCAGATTTCGTCCGTCGTTTCAACAAGTAGTGAGGCGGTATTTCGAAGATGCTCATGAAATTGAGTATTTTGAGGGCATGAAAACACAAAATACCCACCCACTCGAACTTTCCACAGCTACATGCCAATGTTGAATTGGCAGGATCAAACTTGAAGGCGCCCACGTTCATGCTGCCTTATTTCGGTTCCATACCTTTTCAATTATAAACTGTCGACCGAAGAGTTGTGTTTGATTTTTTAACCGTTTATCGAAAGGTTGCCATCGGTCGTTAAAATGCCTTTATATATACTCGTCCGTTTTTTGGCATGACAAAACGTTTTCTTCCTTTTCCGAAATTTTCTTCCCTAAAAACACAGCCATCTTCTCGAATTGTTTCGTAAAGAGACCCTGGAGAAATACTAGAATTGCTATCTAGCATTCTCCTAGAGATTTTGTTGTATCCTGGAGGAAATTCGCCGGTGACCATTAGCAACTTCGTGGGGCAAATAATTCCTTAAAGAAAGTGATATCACGCCTCAAAGTCTCACTTCATTGTTCTATCCATTTTCGAAGTCAATTTTCTAACACCATACCCTCTGAATCGCCATCCATTTCTTCCGTTCTCGAAGCCTTTGCAATGTTCTCCAATGCCAGATCTATAGACCTTAGTGCTATCATCTCTCTCTTTTTAGTTTCCCATTTATGTGCCACATGCAAAGCTTTTCGCATAAACTCCCCCACAAATGAATCCATCGTACCTTTATCAGGTGCTGTCCCTGCACTGGGGGGTGTCAACCGGTAGGCTGTCTTTGGCAGATTTCGTCCGTCGTTTCAACAAGTAGCGAGACGGTATTTTGAAGATGTTCATGAAATTGAGTACTTTCAGGGCATGAAAACACAAAATACCCACCGACTCGAACTTTCCACAGCTACATGCCAATGTTGAATTGGCAGGATCAAACTTGACGGCGCCCACGTTCATGCTGCCTTATTTCGGCTGCATACCTTTTCAATTATAAGCTATCGACCGAAGAGTTGTGTTTGATTTTTTAACCGTTTATCGAAAGGTTGCCATCGGTCGTTAAAATGTCTTTATATATACTCGTCGGTTTTTTGGCATGACAGAACGTTTTCTCCCTTTTCCGAAATTTTCTTCCCTAAAAACACAGCCATCTTCTCGAATTGTTTCTTAGAGAGACCCTGGAGAAATACTAGAATTGCTATCTAGTATTCTCATAGAGACTTTATTGTATCATGGAGGAAATTTGCCGGTGACCATTAGCAACTTCGTGGGGCAAATAATTCCTTAAAGAAAGTGATATCACGCCTCAAAGTCTCACTTCATTGTTCTATCCATTTTCGAAGTCAATTTTCTAACACCATACCCTCTGAATCGCCATCCATTTCTTCTGTTCTCGAAGCCTTTGCAATGTTTTCCAATGCCAGATCTATGGACCTCAGTGCTATCCTCTCTCTCTTTTTAGTTCCGCATCTACGTGCCACATGCAAAGCTTTTCGCATAAACTCCCCCACAAATGAATCCACCGTACCTCTATCAGGTGCTGTCCCTGCACTGGGGGTGTCAACCGGTAGGCTGTCTTTGGCAGATTTCGTCCATCGTTTCAACAAGTAGCGAGACGGTATTTCGAAGATGTTCATGAAATTGAGTACTTTCAGGGCATGAAAACACAAAATACCCACCGACTCGAACTTTCCACAGCTACATGCCAATGTTGAATTGGCAGGATCAAACTTGACGGCGCCCACGTTCATGCTGCCTTATTTCGGCTGCATACATTTTCAATTATAAACTGTCGACCGAAGAGTTGTGTTTGATTTTTTAACCGTTTATCGAAAGGTTGCCATCGGTCGTTAAAATGCCTTTATATATACTCGTCGGTTTTTTGGCATGACAGAACGTTTTCTTCCTTTTTCGAAATTTTCTTCCCTAAAAACACAGCGATCTTCTCGAATTGTTTCGTAGAGAGACCCTGGAGAAATACTAGAATTGCTATTTAGTATTCTCATAGAGACTTTGTTGTATCCTGGAGGAAATTTGACGGTGACCATTAGCAACTTCGTGGGGCAAATAATTCCTTAAAGAAAGTGATATCACGCCTCAAAGTCTCACTTCATTGTTCTATCCATTTTCGAAGTCAATTTTCTAACACCATACCCTCTGAATCGCCATCCATTTCTTCTGTTCTTGAAGCCTTTGCAATGTTTTCCAATGCCAGATCTATGGACCTCAGTGCTATCCTCTCTCTCTTTTTAGTTCCGCATCTACGTGTCACATGCAAAGCTTTTCGCATAAACTCCCCCACAAATGAATCCACCATACCTCTGTCAGGTGCTGTCCCTGCACTGGGGGTGTCAACCGGTAGGCGACCGAAGAGTTGTGTTTGATTTTTTAACCGTTTATCGAAAGGTTGCCATCGGTCGTTAAAATGCCTTTTTATATACTCGTCGGTTTTTTGGCATGACAGAACGTTTTCTTCCTTTTTCGAAATTTACTTCCCTAAAAACACAGCCATCTTCTCGAATTATTTCGTATAGAGACCCTGGAGAAATACTAGAATTGCTATCCAGTATTCTCATAGAGACTTTGTTGTATCCTGGATGAAATTTGACGGTGACCATTAGCAACTTCGTGGGGCAAATAATTCCTTAAATAAAGTGATATCACGCCTCAAATTCTCACTTCATTGTTCTATCCATTTTTGAAGTCAATTTTCTAACACCATACCCTCTGAATCGCCATCCATTTCTTCTGTTCTCGAAGCCTTTGCAATGTTTTCCAATGCCAGATCTATGGACCTCAGTGCTATCCTCTCTCTCTTTTTAGTTCCGCATCTACGTGCCACATGTAAAGCTTTTCGCATAAACTCCCCCACAAATGAATCCACCGTACCTCTATCAGGTGCTGTCCCTGCACTGGGGGTGTCAACCGGTAGGCTGTCTTTGGCAGATTTCGTCCATCGTTTCAACAAGTAGCGAGACGGTATTTCGAAGATGTTCATGAAATTGAGTACTTTCAGGGCATGAAAACACAAAATACCCACCGACTCGAACTTTCCACAGCTACATGCCAATGTTGAATTGGCAGGATCAAACTTGACGGCGCCCACGTTCATGCTGCCTTATTTCGGCTGCATACCTTTTCAATTATAAACCGTCGACCGAAGAGTTGTGTTTGATTTTTTAACCGTTTATCGAAATGTTGCCATCGGTCGTTAAAATGCCTTTATATATACTCGTCGGTTTTTTGGCATGACAGAACGTTTTCTTCCTTTTTCGAAATTTTCTTCCCTAAAAACACAGCCATCTTCTCGAATTGTTTCGTAGAGAGACCATGGAGAAATACTGGAATTGCTATCTAGTATTCTCATAGAGACTTTGTTGTATCCTGGAGGAAATTTGCCGGTGACCATTAGCAACTTCGTGGGGCAAATAATTCCTTAAAGAGAGTGATATCACGCCTCAAAGTCTCACTTCATTGTTCTATCCATTTTCGAAGTCAATTTTCCAACACCATACCCTCTGAATCGCCATCCATTTCTTCCGTTCTCGAAGCCTTTGCAATGTTCTCCAATGCCAGATCTATGGACCTCAGTGCTATCCTCTCTCTCTTTTTAGTTCCGCATCTACGTGTCACATGCAAAGCTTTTCGCATAAACTCCCCCACAAATGAATCCACCGTACCTCTATCAGGTGCTGTCCCTGCACTGGGGGGTGTCAACCGGTAGGCTGTCTTTGGCAGATTTCGTCCATCGTTTCAACAAGTAGCGAGACGGTATTTCGAAGATGTTCATGAAATGGAGTACTTTCTGGGCATGAAAACACAAAATACCCATCGACTCGAACTTTCCACAGCTACATGCCAATGTTGAATTGGCAGGATCAAACTTGACGGCGCCCACGTTCATGCTGCCTTATTTCGGCTGCATACCTTTTCAATTAAAAACTGTCGACCGAAGAGTTGTGTTTGATTTTTTAACCGTTTATCGAAAGGTTGCCATCGGTCGTTAAAATGCCTTTATATATACTCGTCGGTTTTTTGGCATGACAGAACGTTTTCTTCCTTTTTCGAAATTTTCTTCCCTAAAAACACAGCCATCTTCTCGAATTGTTTCGTAGAGAGACCATGGAGAAATACTGGAATTGCTATCTAGTATTCTAATAGAGACTTTGTTGTATCCTGGAGGAAATTTGCCGGTGACCATTAGCAACTTCGTGGGGCAAATAATTCCTTAAAGAAAGTGATATCACGCCTCAAAGTCTCACTTCATTGTTCTATCCATTTTCGAAGTCAATTTTCCAACACCATACCCTCTGAATCGCCATCCATTTCTTCCGTTCTCGAAGCCTTTGCAATGTTCTCCAATGCCAGATCTATGGACCTCAGTGCTATCCTCTCTCTCTTTTTAGTTCCGCATCTACGTGTCACATGCAAAGCTTTTCGCATAAACTCCCCCACAAATGAATCCACCGTAGCTCTATCAGGTGCTGTCCCTGCACTGGGGGTGTCAACCGGTAGGCTGTCTTTGGCAGATTTCGTCCATCGTTACAACAAGTAGCGAGACGGTATTTCGAAGATGTTCATGAAATTGAGTACTTTCAGGGCATGAAAACACAAAATACCCACCGACTCGAACTTTCCACAGCAACATGCCAATGTTGAATTGGCAGGATCAAACTTGACGGCGCCCACGTTCATGCTGCCTTATTTCGGCTCCATACCTTTTCAATTATAAACTGCCGACCGAAGAGTTGTGTTTGATTTTTTAACCGTTTATCGAAAGGTTGCCATCGGTCGTTAAAATGTCTTTATATATACTCGTCGGTTTTTTGGCATGACAGAACGTTTTCTTCCTTTTCCGAAATTTTCTTCCCTAAAAACACAGCCATCTTCTCGAATTGTTTCATAGAGAGACCCTGGAGAAATACTAGAATTGCTATCTAGTATTCTCATAGAGAGTTTATTGTATCATGGAGGAAATTTGCCGGTGACCATTAGCAACTTCGTGGGGCAAATAATTCCTTAAAGAAAGTGATATCACGCCTCAAAGTCTCACTTCATTGTTCTATCCATTTTCGAAGTCAATTTTCTAACACCATACCCTCTGAATCGCCATCCATTTCTTCCGTTCTCGAAGCCTTTGCAATGTTTTCCAATGCCAGATCTATGGACCTCAGTGCTATCCTCTCTCTCTCTTTAGTTCCGCATCTACGTGCCACATGCAAAGCTTTTCGCATAAACTCCCCCACAAATGAATCCACCATACCTCTATCAGGTGCTGTCCCTGCACTGGGGGTGTCAACCGATAGGCTGTCTTGGGCAGATTTCGTCCATCGTTTCAACAAGTAGCGAGACGGTATTTCGAAGATGTTCATGAAATTGAGTACTTTCAGGGCATGAAAACACAAAATACCCACCGACTCGAACTTTCCACAGCTACATGCCAATGTTGAATTGGCAAGATCAAACTTGACGGCGCCCACGTTCATGCTGCCTTATTTAGGCTGCATACCTTTTCAATTATAAACTGCCGACCGAAGAGTTGTGTTTGATTTTTTAACCGTTTATCGAAAGGTTGCCATCGGTCGTTAAAATGCCTTTATATATACTCGTCGGTTTTTTGGCATGACAGAACGTTTTCTTCCGTTTTCGAAATTTTCTTTCCTAAAAACACAGCCATCTTCTCGAATTGTTTCGTAGAGAGACCCTGGAGAAATACTAGAATTGCTATCTAGTATTCTCATAGAGACTTTGTTGTATCCTGGAGGAAATTTGCCGGTGACCATTAGCAACTTCGTGGGGCAAATAATTCCTTAAAGAAAGTGATATCACGCCTCAAAGTCTCACTTCATTGTTCTATCCATTTTCGAAGTCAATTTTCCAACACCATACCCTCTGAATCGCCATCCATTTCTTCCGTTCTCGAAGCCTTTGCAATGTTCTCCAATGCCAGATCTATGGACCTCAGTGCTATCCTCTCTCTCTTTTTAGTTCCGCATCTACGTGCCACATGCAAAGCTTTTCGCATAAACTCCCCCACAAATGAATCCACCGTACCTCTATCAGGTGCTGTCCCTGCACTGGGGGTGTCAACCGGTAGGCTGTCTTGGGCAGATTTCGTCCATCGTTTCAACAAGTAGCGAGACGGTATTTCGAAGATGTTCATGAAATTGAGTACTTTCAGGGCATGAAAACACAAAATACCCACCGACTCGAACTTTCCACAGCTACATGCCAATGTTGAATTGGCAGGATCAAACTTGACGGCGCCCACGTTCATGCTACCTTATTTAGGCTGCATACCTTTTCAATTATAAATTGTCGACCGAAGAGTTGTGTTTGATTATTTAACCGTTTATCGAAAGGTTGCCATCGGTCGTTAAAATGCCTTTATATATACTAGTCGGTTTTTTGGCATGACAGAACGTTTTCTCCCTTTTCCGAAATTTTCTTCCCTAAAAACACAACCATCTTCTCGAATTGTTTCGTAGAGAGATCCTGGAGAAATACTAGAATTGCTATCTAGTATTCTCATAGAGACTTTGTTGTATCCTGGAGGAAATTTGCCGGTGATCATTAGCAACTTCGTGGGGCAAATAATTCCTTAAAGAAAGTGATATCACGCCTCAAAGTCTCACTTCATTGTTCTATCCATTTTCGAAGTCAATTTTCCAACACCATACCCTCTGAATCGCCATCCATTTCTTCCGTTCTCGAAGCCTTTGCAATGTTCTCCAATGTCAGATCTATGGACCTCAGTGCTATCCTCTCTCTCTTTTTAGTTCCGCATCTATGTGCCACATGCAAAGCTTTTCGCATAAACTCCCCCACAAATGAATCCACCGTACCTCTACCAGGTGCTGTCCCTGCACTGGGGGGTGTCAACCGGTAGGCTGCCTTTGGCAGATTTCGTCCGTCGTTTCAACAAGTAGTGAGGCGGTATTTCGAAGATGCTCATGAAATTGAGTACTTTGAGGGCATGAAAACACAAAATACCCACCCACTCGAACTTTCCACAGCTACATGCCAATGTTGAATTGGCAGGATCAAACTTGACGGCGCCCACGTTCATGCTGCCTTATTTCGGCTGCATATCTTTTCAATTATAAACTTTCGACCGAAGAGTTGTGTTTGATTTTTTAACCGTTTATCGAAAGGTTGCCATCGGTCGTTAAAATGCCTTTATATATACTCGTCGGTTTTTTGGCATGACAAAACGTTTTCTTCCTTTTCCGAAGTTTTCTTCCCTAAAAACACAGCCATCTTCTCGAATTGTTTCGTAGAGAGACCCTGGAGAAATACTAGAATTGCTATCTAGTATTCTCCTAGAGACTTTGTTGTATCCTGGAGGAAATTTGCCGGTGACCATTAGCAACTTCGTGGGGCAAATAATTCCTCAAAGAAAGTGATATCACGCCTCAAAGTCTCACTTCATTGTTCTATCCATTTTCGAAGTCAATTTTCCAACACCATACCCTCTGAATCGCCATCCATTTCTTCCGTTGTCGAAGCCTTTGCAATGTTCTCCAATGCCAGATCTATGGACCTCAGTGCTATCATCTCTCTCTTTTTAGTTTCCCATTTATGTGCCACATGCAAAGCTTTTCGCATAAACTCCCCCACAAATGAATCCACCGTACCTCTATCAGGTGCTGTCCCTGCACTGGGGGGTGTCAACCGGTAGGCTGTCTTTGGCAGATTTCGTCCGTCGTTTCAACAAGTAGCGAGACGGTATTTCGAAGATGTTCATGAAATTGAGTACTTTCAGGGCATGAAAACACAAAATACCCACCGACTCGAACTTTCCACAGCTACATGCCAATGTTGAATTGGCAGGATCAAACTTGACGACGCCGGTCAACTTAAACATATGAAGAGTCGCCGTGCCCGCGCTTTCTTTGATTGCCAGTGGCAGACCATTCATCAGCTCCTCTTGGAACATCCTGAAAATTGGTCTGGTATACAAGCATGCTGCTTCTTTTTCCACCGGACTCGTGGATTTCAAATCAGCCGTGTTCTTCTCGCAGAGCTTGTCTTCGAGAAATTCTTTCCTGCGCATGTGCTCGGCCATCTTTCCACATTGGTCTGCAATTTGGGATAGCGTCTCGCAGGAGATATTCCCAAAAACAGCACGAGCATCCTCATCATTTTGTATGGAGAGTAGGCCGGCTGAGAACACGTTCTTCGTGAACGCATGATACCATTTCTCGCGCATTCCATACAAAGAAGTAATCCATGCGTTTTCATGCAGCCCGTACTTTGCTACAAGGGCATTCCACTTCGACCCGAATTCTTCCTGCGAGTGGACATGGAAGACGCACTCGCTGAAGAGTTTGCCGACACCGGATTGATCACAGATTGACCAAAATGGCAGACAGTGGGATGTCTCTGGCAAGACCACCCTTAATGCTTCGACAATTTCTTCGCTGACGTCAGTAAGGATGGTCCGTGGTTTTTGCCACCTCATCGCTTTGAGGAAGCTCTGGAGCAACCAATTGAATGTAGCCACTGTTCGATCAACCAAGAAAGCGCATCCGAATATGATGCGCTGCCGGTGATGATTTAGTCCATAAAATGCTGCACAGATCATGTTGTTGATCCTAGTTCTTGTGTCAAGGACAAGAACATCCCCGAAATGGTCGTAATCTACCATGGACCGGCCATCCCTCCAGAAAAAATTTGCCATGCTGTGTGCCGCTTCCACTTGCGCCGTGTAAAAAAAGGAAGGATCTTCGATTTGCATATTCTTGAAGTGGTCAATTAAGTCTTGAGGCATTGAGTGATTCTTCCCTGCGTCTCTCGAGACGTCACTGCGATCCACATTCAAAATAAGAGCCTGCTCTTCGACCGTCGTAACTTCATCCACATTCTTGCCCGTCGAAAGAGCCGTCGTCGCAGGCGAATCTTCCGCTCCCCCGTGGGAGCCAGCGAGACATCTCTCGAGACCGTGATTATGCTCAAGAACGACCTTCGAGATCTTCCACTTTCCGTCCTTCACCGTGCACTTGATTTTGGCCTCACAAGCTCTTCTCGTGTCCTGCGTCGGCTTGTCGATCCGCTCCTTGGACTTGTGCCCTTGGGAAGAGCACAAGAAATACTTCCCCTTGACCACCTCCTTGTTCGATGCCAGGTACTCTGTTTTTCCTCTTCTCATCTTGAATCCCGTTTGTTTGGCGTACTCGTTATAAAAATTGTACACTGCCATCTCTGACTCAAACTCAATGCCATCTCTTGGCACCCCGAGGTCGGACTCAAGATCACCCCTTTCTCTTTCTACATTAGCAGATGGAGTTTGAGAAGGAAATGACTGAATGGAATCACATTCCATGGGACTGCTGCCCGGCTGGATGAAATGACGGGACCGGGGGAGAAAACCCGACGAGACAGCGGTGCGCGAACAGAGGAAACGAGACGATCGATCAGCGACGGCGACTGACCTTTGGCTTTCTTGCCGATGTCGGAGTAGAGGTCGAGACCCTTGCCTATGGTGTGCTTCCAGCGAAGGCGGTGATCTCTCTCTCCAGGTCACTTGGGGGGCGCGCCCACCAAAAAGTTGCGGAGGAGAGACGACGACACCATAGCAGGAGCAGTGGACGAAGGAGAAACGATCGTCGAGAAAAAATATTAGGTGGTCTCGGACCGCCTCGTCAGCGTCGTCCCCAACCACTCACGAGGCGGAGGTCGGGACCGGCGGGCGGGCGGAGGCGACGGCGGTGAGAGTTTCAAGACCCAGCCGCTCTTGGGCGGGCGGAGGCAACGGCGAAGGTCGGGACCGGCGAGAGGAGGTCGGAGGGGACGACGGTCAGAGCTCGGGACGAAGCTACGACGGCGGTGATCGGGACCGGCGGGCGAAAGCGGACGTCAGTACCGGCGGGCGAGCAAATCGCTCTCAGGCGGGAGGGATTTTTTAAAAAACGGAGAGAGAACGCGGGCTTCTTCCGTGAGTTTCTCTGAAGAAGAGACGAGGATATGGAGAAGGAGAGAGAAAGAGGGGACCCACATTAATGAAGAGAGAGAGAGAGAGGGAAGAGACTGATGGGAGGCATAGGTACTTACGTTGCAGAGGAGGGAGCAGGCTAAAAGGAAAAAGAATTAATATTTTGGGGAAAAAAAGGGGTCCCGGCCCGTCGGCCCCACCAGCGCCACGTGCACCACGTGGCGCCTTGTGAGTGGTCGGGGACCACGCTGACGAGGCGGTCCGGGACCACCTAATATTTTCTCGAAAACTGTAAAGTGATGGGTCGCTGACGTGGAGCGACAGGCTATCCAATATTCTCTCGAGAGATCGAAAGAGAGACAGAGAGAGGTGTTCTGCCGGGGAGGGAAATTGTGGGAGAGGGAGGGAAAGAGAGTCAAAGGAAGCAAAATAAGAGAGAGAGAGAGAGAATGTATGGACGATGAACGAGGCCACGTGTCTTGGTCATGTGAATCTTATCAATGAACTAAACGTTAGGGCAATATTAGGTTAAATTTGGTATAAAAATCATCCAAAAATCGTTTTTTTGTTTTTGTTTTTGTTTTGACTCGTGTGATCCTCAAATTGATGTTGTAATTTTAAGGTCCCTGCATCTTTATCTACAAGACTCGGATCAATGGGGTAAATTTTTTTTATCTACTAATTCATTATTCTTATTTTGATCTTTTCTTTACTTCATTTCTCTATGCATAATTGATATCGCCGGTCTTAATTTTGGGTTATCGGAGAGTCCTTCTAGAGCAATTTGCTTGAGCGAAAAGAATGACGAGCCATTTCATTGCACAATGATTTTGTTATCGGGTTACGAAGCCAACTTTTCAAGTGTTTTTTTTTTCATCTTTTAATATTAATAAATTGTTATGATGGCATCAATGATTTCTTGTTAAGTAAGAGATAATATTCTTTTACTTGTAATTTTTTATATTTCGGTATTTAATTTATTTTTTCTTTCTGCATATTTAAGAAAATTGATTCGGTGGGCCCACCTCTGATTTTTGTCGATAAATTTGAATTTGCCATAAGAAAACGTGGAAGTCAAAAGAGAAAAAAAAAAAGAAAGAAGAAGGAAAGATAGAGCTCTAAAATTGAGACCTGTTCAAAGGGTCTTCTGGGTAAAACAATTGAAAGGAGAGAGAGAGAGAGAGAGAGAGAGAGAGAGAGAGAGAGAGAGAGAGAGAGAGAGAGAGAGAGAGAGAGAGAGAGAGAGAGAGAGAGAGAAAGAGAGAGAGAGAGAGAGAGAGTGTGCGTGTCTGGGGGGGGGGAAGAGTGGGAGAGGAAGAAGGAGAGAAAAAGAGACAAGGGAAGAAAAGTAAGATGGAGAGAGAGAAGACAGAGAATGTACTATTTCTTTTTAGTAAGTGATAGTATTTATCTACTTGTAGTTATTTAAATTTCGGTATTTAATTTATTTTTTCTTTCTTCGTATTTAAGAAAATTGATTCATAAAAGGAAAGGAAAGATAGAAGACAAATTGTGACCGGTTCAAAGGAAACTTCCAGTTTCCTAAAAAAGATTTATGTCGGGCATTTCACCGTTACACTGTCATCCTTCAACCCACGGTCATGCATGCTTCCCACCCCCAAATAATAATAATAAAATACTCAAGGCACAATAAATTTCAATGGTTGCTATTAGCCCAACTTAAATAAACTTTTTCGATGTTATTCTATATTGTAGCCAAATGATGGAACCGAGAATCGCTGTATATCGGGAATACGCATAGAGAATTACGTTCTTCTTTTACGTGATCAAAATTTATTATTTTCTCTCCCTCAAAACTAAATTGAGAATAGTATGTAGCTATTTAGCGATTATCAACGAATTTTCTTATTTATTTTAAGGAAAGAATAATGGGTGATGCTAATTAGGAGGGCGGTGGAATTGAGGGGAAGCCTAGGAGATGGCTGGTCTGTTCAGTATTCACCTTCAAGTGGATGATGGTCTCATGGGGGGAGGCATTGTATTGCTCGTTGACCATCACTTCTCATTCCCCATCTAAACATTGATATCCATTTTAGACGACCTCGGGGGGGGCAAAGGTGGGTGCATCTATTAGGAATGGGAAAAACAAAAGCGGCTTTCGGCCGTTCGAATTGCTGAGCCTGGATAGGAAAGGACCAATAGAGATTTATTCTATCCGACATTGAGTGGTGTCCGTTCAATGGGATAAACACGGACGAATCGCGAGAAAATGGTCTGTAGCGCCTCCAGAAATTCGAGAGTCGATTACCGTCAAGCTGTTGCACCTAAGATTCCTAACACATTTCCTTAATTGTGTGAACGAGGCAAGTCATGGACTTGGTCGGAAACCTAAAAGAAACCCCCTAAGTGCTTGAACGAAGTCAGTTAGCTAATAAAGAAGGCCAATGGATCCAAATGCAATGAAACTCGAGCCTAAAGACCGGAGGTTGAGGGAAAAGATTAGCACCCCGTGACGTGTGTAGAAGGGTTAGTGCCCTCGACACCGTTTAGGTACCAAAATCTCCGGTCGAAATTCCTAACATGCTTTTTATCGAGTGATTTTATATACATAATACCCATATATAATTATCTTTGAATTTTGAAAATATAAAATATTGTTACGTGGACTCGAATGAAAGTAATCACATGAACTCGTGGATATCGACCCAATGTCAGGTGTATTGTGTCAATTGAAAATGATGACGGTCAGGTGTATTGTGTTAATTGAAAATGATGATATGCATGTAAGCATGATGCATATGTTGAATGTGACAAGGGCATCAAGATGATTCATGATTCATGACAGTGACAAAACACAAAGATGCATAAAATGACTTTCAAACGTGATGAGTGAGACGAATCCAGAGACAGATATGTGAACGCGTGGGAGCAATATATCTAAGATGACATACATAGAAAACAGTATGACATTGCATAGTGATAGTGAAGATTATTTAACAATTACGTATGAATAATAAATGAGTTTGCACGAGCACAAATAAAACGATATGACTTAGCAATTGTACATAACGATGTGACATGATTGTGTACGATGGCTTGTGTTGATATCATAAGATAATATATTCAGAATATGCATGACAAAACATGATTTGGTAAATAGTGCAAGTCGCGATGCGCAATACATGGACCACACATGATACAGTGATCAATGGAATGATATTATGAAGTAGTATACAAGTAATATCACGATGACAAGATGATACATGGAAATCATTATGTGCGCCGAAGTGAAATGCAAGAACCACATAACAAACGATAAAATAACAATCACGGTCGGTAAACCCACAAGTATTGGATCCACACAGTTGTCCATGTCCTATACTCTCACCATCTAAGGTGCAGCAATCCACTATTTCGACCAATACTTGAACGACCAAATAATTAATTATATCGAATTAGGTATGATTATATATGTCATGGCATCCACCGGATCTAGATCATCAAAACCAAAGCCAAAGAGAAATGCCAGAGTCAATACATAGGGATAGATCGAGACACATTTTAAAAAAAATATGAAAATGGTACCAATAATCCCAGTACTCTTGCCCAAAATTCAAAATCACCCCTATACTCAAATTTGGTCCAAAATCATTCACACACTTTTCAAAATGTGCCACCGTCAATCCTTTTGTTATACTTTTCTATTGTATGTCGATTTTTCCTGAAAAAGACAACCGGATTGTTGAGTTGGACGTTCGAGTACACATATCCTATTATGATTAGTATGGCATTTTTATATGTTTCGCCACATTTAACAACATTAAAAATAAAAACAAAAAATGGAGAGAGAGAGAGCTGGAGGTCCCGGCCAAGGTGGCTAGAGCTTCTTCAAGCTCATGATCATGGCCGGTCAAGCTTCACTGAGCTCGTGGTCATGGTGGCCGAAGCTTCTTTGAGCTTGTGAACATGGCCGTTGGAGCTCGGTCAGGCTTGCGGTCTTGGTAGCTCGAGCTTTCTGAGCTCGACCATGGGCTACACGAGCTTCGTCCAACTCGTGGCCATGGCGGCTCAAGCTTGCAGCTACGGCTGCTTGATCTTCATCGAGTTCGGTCATGGCGGTTGGAGCTTCGTCAAGCTTAGAGCCATGGCGGCTGGAACTTCTTCATGCTCCTAGCCAGGGCCGGACGAGATTTTACATAGGAGGAACGTCAGATTTTGTGGCTCTATGGTGGGGTGTACGTGGAAGAAAAAGAAGATAATGATGATGGTTGTAGTGGGAGAGGGGGAGAACATTGAAAAAAAAAATCAGGTCAATAAATTTCTAACAGCGTTAAACAATGTGAACAAATTTCCAATAGCGTTGCATCCACGTTAGCATATTTCATCAGTGACATTTTTTAAAAAGTAAAGGGACATTTAAAAAAATAAAAATAAAGCGACGGTTGTGAATTTTAGATTAAAGTGTCGAGACAAATGGTGACATTCCTCCCAAATGTTGGACAGACTATCTTTCCCTTTTTTTGACAGATCACCTATCTTGCATGATTCATTGATATGCGTAGTTGTTGAATGTTCCTAGGGCGACCACCTCAAACGTTTTACACTCCTCAGCTCAGATTCACACCCCATCTTATTGCCTTGCACAAACTTAGATCACCCAAGTATTTTTCTAAGAATTAGTCCCAAACTTAATGCTCCGCCAATGATCGATCCTCTACAAAAATGTCCTGGGACTTATTTTCCACAAAGCACGCTGCTCCTCTCATATATATCCTAAAGTTGCCCTATTTTAATATTTTATACTCTAGTCTTGAATGGCAAGCACGCCAAGATCATCGGACCCGGATGCGCGCGGTCCTAGAGTAGTATTAGCAAAGATCTCACTCGTATCAATCATACACTCAAGCAATTATTCCTACTAATGGTCGACCCAACGCGAACCTACAATTTCCAACAAAATCTCTGTCATCCTCTGTTAATTTCAACCCCAGAATTCGAATTTGCAGAAATCTCTAACATGCGTCTAAACTCATCCATAAGTGTTCTAATCATCAAATCATGTTCAAACAAGCTCAGTACATTACAAAACAACATCATCAAACGTCATGAACAATCATCATAGCACATGAACGAATTTGAACTTCATGATATGAAATTAAAATCAATTCACTCTATCGCCTAATTGGAGCACGCAAGAGGCTTGATCATCAAAGTTGGAGTCAAATCAACATAGGAAATGCAGAACAATACTTCGGCCAGCAACCTTAAGAATACCTAAGATGTGCTAAACATGCATTTCCATCTAGTTCCCTATTCTATAACTAATTCTAGCAAGGATCCTCCAAGAACTCATCACATCCTCTCCAAAACTATCAACCATAGTGTCGCGACCTACCCGAACCGATCGGGTTGGGCCAATAGGTATTTGTCGATGGATATGAACAACGATTGGTTCGTTGGAATGGCGAACCAAATGGTTCATTAATCCAATGACCGAGGCACTCCCAAGCCTCATACCTCGCGCGACGAGAATTTTTTTATTTACGCATTCAATTGGAGTCGCCACTAACCAAAATTAAGGGCTGGCTAGAAACCCTGATCGAGACACGGGAGTGTCGTCTCGATACGTGCGAAAACCAGAGATTCCAAAATTCGGGGACTTGATTACACTAGCGATCTAACTAGTGCCCTTTCGGTACCTAAACTTGATCACTCGCGAATTAACATACCGGGCAGCCTAGCGACAAAGTTAGAATTCCACCTAACCGTTCTAAACATAGAAAATAACAACATATTAAGAGTGCGCAACTAGATAATCATAGAGAAAATAAACAACCAACGACCTAGCATCGTCTCTAAAAAAGAAAATGCAATCAAAAGCCCTAAGATAAAGCCCTAATGGCTTATCCGATTTTTGAGAATTTTTAGAGGGTTTCTCTCATTTTTCATTCATTTTTTTTTTGAGTTTTTAAACCTAAAATCTAGTGGAATTAAGCCCAAAACTGATTTCTAGACACTTCCTAATTTTCCGAATTTTTTGGAATTTTTTGAATTTTTTCGAATTTTTTAGTGTTTTTGAATTTTTCTGAATTTTTTAATGTTTTTCAGACTTTTAATATTTTTTTTGGGGTTTTTAAACATTTTCGAATTTTTTTGGAATTTTTAATATTTTTTTATTGTTTTAGTATTTTTTTGAATTTTGAATACTTTTATTAATAAAATAAAAGATTTTGGACCTGGTCCCTGACCCGATCCGCCCGAATTCTGACCCGGCCTTCCGACCCGCCTGGACCCCATTTTCATTTCTTTTCTATTTTTTATGATTTTCTTTTGATTTTCCCCTTTTTTTTTGTTTCTTTACTTTTTCTATTTGTTTATTACTTTTTGCTCATCCCCTGCATGGCCTTTTCCCCCATGCACGTGAACTCCTTCCAGGATGTCCCCACCGCTGCTGGGACTTCTTCCGAAAGCTTCCCCCCCGCACGCGAACTTCCACCGAGACCACGCCAGGGGACGCCCACCGCCGACGATCGGCTCCGGCCTTACGCTGTCATCGCCGGCCGACACTCCGGCGATAACACCGGTGGCTGAAAACAAGCACATTTCCGCACTTTCCGACAATCCGACATTCGACCTCAACAATAGACGCTAAGTTTAAACACACAAGCGTACATGCACAAAGTAAAGCATATAAAACTAACACAGTGGGGCTCCAAACCAAGGCGTCGCCGGGAACGAACAGCAACTCTAACTCATGCGCTCGTCCATGGCCGACGTCGGGGAAACGATTTTCATGCCACCAAATCAAACGAAGTCGCAAAGGCAGTCACCCAACGTTAGTCTCAAGACAAACAGAACGCAAATCGAAGATTCTACGGACTGATTTCATGTTTTCTCAGTTTCAGACCACACTTTGACATTTTATCGAACGCGTGGTATACAAGTTCAAGCGAAGGCTTTAGGCCGAGATTCAAGGTGTTCCTTGGCTCAAACGTGATGGGTGAAGCTTTAGACAATCAAAGTGGTCACGGCTTGCAATAGAACGTTACACAATCATACACACAGATCTGGCATTTCAAGCTCGAGAGAGCTTCATGGAGGCATTTTAACAAACAGGTGCTAGGCGCTTAGAAAAGGGAGCTACAGGGCCGACTTTAACAAGATTGATGGCCATTTTTCGACATACAACGCTCACGTCGGGCCCATGCAGTGTCAAACAAGTGTTAGCCTCCGTCGACGGGGCCGGGCGATCACCAAATGGACTTGGTGCGCCCGGCACCAGAGAGGCAGAACAAGGGATAAAGAAAAACAGAGTAGGGAAAGAAGGCCCACCTGGTTCGCAGCTGGCCGGAGTGGGGCGTGATGGATGGGCGGTTCGGCGGCGGCTCGGGCAGCGCTCCGGCGAGCGGGTGAGACTCGAACCTCTCTGGTTCCTCCCAACTCTCTCTCGATCTCCTCCTCCCACTCTCCGTTCTTGCTTATCTTCAGTCCCTACGAAATAGAAACGAAAAAATGAACCCCCTGGTTCACGGTGGACTGAGGCGAGGCGTGCCGGCTGACGATTCGACAAGGACTCCGGCGAGCCAATGAAGCTCTGGTTCCCCCCGTCTCTCCTCTCTTTCTCTCTTTTTTTTTTTTTTTAGCTCTCCCGAGCTCCCTATTCTTGTTTTTCTTTCCTCGTCTTTCTCCGTCCTCTCCCTTTTTCTCTCGTCCCCCCCTTTTGTTTTTTCCTCTCTCCCCTTTTGAATCCCCACGCTCTCTTTTCTCTCTCCCCTTTTGAATCCCCACGCTCTCTTTTCTCTCTCCCCTCCCCTTCCAAAAATCTTAATGGTCAACAATACTAGCTGTTATTACTTTTCCATTGACAGCTCCCCAAAAATCCCATTGATCAGTGTGCTTTCGCTATTTCTCTATGTCAGCAGCCGTTCCTCTTCTTGGGGACTTAACCAAATTCATTTCCTTGCTAGAACGGCTGCAACGCTATGCCATCATTTCCTCCCTTCTGGAATCGCCGCTATCAATCTCCTCGCGCAACGTGAACTTCTACTTTGTCGTCTCTGTTTGTCCTCATCTTGGCCGAGCGTGAGCGTGAGGGGAAGGAGAAGCTGAGGGGCTGGGCTGAAGGCTGGAAGAAAGGCCAAGCTGGGCCGGGTCTGACGGGCCCAAAAATAAGCCAAAAGTGGGCCGACGGGATAAAAGAGAAAGCAAATAACAGACCCAAAAAGAAATAAAATAAAATAAATAAAATAAATAAAAAGGCTCGGCTCAAACAACTAAAATAATTGAAAACGGGGATGGCCCTACCAAGCCGGATCAAATCGGTCCGATCGATCGATTTTTTTTTTTTTTTTTTAATTAAACAGGGAAAGCATGCTCTAATATGCCTTATTAATGTAAATGCACCTAAAGTCTACATGCCTATTAATTTAATGAACATATTTTTGTTTAGGGGTTAAAAATTAATCCCTAATTTTCTATGCAATTAAACCCTAGATGACTAGGCAAAATTTAGGTGTCAACACATAGGTTGAAGATAATCCTTCGACTTTCTAGTAGGACTCATAGGACGATCCTACGAGTTTTGATCATCAAATGAAGATAGCCTATCTTCAGTTAGAGCAAAATCAAAAACTGGGGGATTAGCAGAGATTCCGATGGAACCAAAAGGTTTGCCGGTGGGCGGGAGAGACATGACCGGCGAGGATGGATGCCGGAGAGGACTAGGTGATGCCAGAACAACTTCGGTGTGGCGGTGAATCGCCGGGAATTGAGTGAGAGAGATGCCAAACCTAACGTTCCACCCTTCATTTTGCCGACCTACAATACGTACATGGTTTCTCACTTGCCCGTTGTCCAAAGCACAAATCACGCAAAAGATGTTGTGGCATGGGGATAGTGATTGCGTGCTAGCTTTAAAGAGATGGATTTACAAAGTTAAAGCTCGCAAACCATTGCGATATACTCTTTTTGGGTGAGTTTAGATATGATTCGCTCTTTTGAATGTCTAATGAGAATAGTTTGGGACATCATGTCGGTGCTTCTGCGACCTCATTTGGCGAGACCCCGTGTACAAACGTGATGGGATAGGCCGAAAAGCGATCGAGTACTCGGTTTGGTGGATGCGACATAGTCATTTGCCTCCTTCTATCAAGTAATTGTGTGCATCTGTTGGCATGAACTAAGCGAAAGCTAAGAAAAATGCAAAGGTTTTATTAATCTGTCAGCTGAAATTAGCTCTTAATCTTTCTTGAGTTTCCATGAGAATAGACAGCAAAAGTCAACATCATGTTTGACATCGGAGGTCTTTTAACACTCTTCCTGCTGCAAAGGTCGATAAGATGATGAAAGTTTTGACGCATGCGAGCTCAATATGAGTAGGTAAAAGAATTTGAGAAGCCCTAGATATACTAAATAAGGAAAACCCGTAAATGCGTGAAGGGGTTATTGAGAATCATATCTCTAGGTTTGAGATTTCCGATTTCGATACGAACTTGAAGTTAAATTGTTTATTTCGAAAGCTTAATATTATAAACGGACGACATGAAATATATTTTATATCTGAACATTTCATAGTCAGTTAATGATTAGTACATATGGATGAATATGTTAATTTTGTTTGTAATTTACCGGCATCTTTATAATATTACAAACAATCTTTTTTTGTAATTTGCAAATTAGCAATTTTTGTACTAATTTCTTAACTTTTATTTTTGCATAACTAACCAACGTTCCGAACTTACTGACTCCTATATGAAATTTCCGACGTAAAGTAAAATGATTTACCAATTAGTTAGGGGTTGCCAACAAAGTAAAAAATAAGGAAAGTTTTTTTTTGGTAAGGAAAAATAAGGAAAGTTGACTATCTGTAAACTGTGAAAAAGAGCTAGTAATTCAAAAAAGTGTGCATAGGTTACCAATAAATTAGCAGGAAATCGAGTGATCCGTATCCTTTTTGCACCAACATTTTTTTTTGACACTTATCAACTCTTCATTTCAGTAGGAAAAAAACCGTTTTCCTTTTTAACGAAACAGTAGAATCATCCCTTCTTTCACCTTTTCTGTTCAAGCTGAAAAGTCACTTCTTCGCTTGCTGGAGGGTTTGGCTCTTTTCTACTAGTTGCATTGCAATCTCAACTGAACTCGAGAAATCGATAGAAAACAAAGTATTTGATGAAGACATCCATCACTTATATAAACTTCAACACATGGTCTAAAACAACTGATCATGGAAAACAGAGGATTCCCTTAGACAATTCACATAAATGTGTCGTTGCAACTAGGAACTGAATTCAGACCTGAGATGGGGAAGTAAGTTGCTCATTTCCTATAGAGAAATAGAGTCTGATCATTGCCTTACACACAGAATACAGAAACCAGGCATGGGAGAAGCTGGTGCGAGTGATCCCGTGTGGTCGAACTGGCATAGCATGAGAGCTCAAGGGCGAGGCAGTCCAAATGGGCCGGGAGGTCCCGGGGGGCCTGGTGGGCCGAAAGGCCCGCCGAAACAGTCTCGTATCAACCAGCAACAGCACAACAAGCTCAAGCTATTTTTTTTTTTTTGATAACCCAGGGAACCTCCGCACGACCGATAGTCGGGGAGTAAACCCTGGGGGCGATACGTGCTAGCCACCACACACGTGCCAACGGTTAAGTCACCCTACGGTGCCCGGGATTCGAATACTCAACCTTTTGTGAGAGGAAGAGTGCGCGCTCTAGCACTACAAAAAAACTGCTTTTTTCCGACGAAATTTCTAACGAAAAATTTGGAAAAATTCGTTGGAAAACGAATTTCCAACGAAAAAAAATTCGTTGGTAATAGGTCGTTGGAAATTTTTCCAACGAAAAATTTTAATTTTCGTTGGAAATTTGCGACGAATTTTATTTCGTTGGAAAACTCGTGGCTAAATTCGTTGGAAAAATTACAAAAAAAAAATTTTTGGTCGAAAAATAGTGGAAAATTTTTTTCCAACGAAAAATTTTTCGTTGGAAAAATTACAAAATTTTTTTTTGTTCAAAAAATCGTGGAAATTTTTTTCCAACGAAATTTTTTTTTTCGAATTTTTTTTTCGAATTTTTTTTTTTCGGAAATTTTATTTCGAAAAATCGCCCTCGCCGCCGGCGAGGGCCAGCCTCGTCGCCGGCGAGGGCCGAGCTCGGCCCTCGCCATGGCCGGCGAGGGCCAGCCTCGTCGCCGGCGAGGGTCGAGCTTGCCCAGATCTGGGCGAGCTCGGCCCTCGCCGGCGACGAGCTCGAGCTCGCCCAGATCTGGGCAAGCTCGACCCTCGCCGGCGACGAGGCTTGGTGGCGTCGGGGGCGGCCCATGGTGGCCTCGGGGGCGTCGGGGGCGTCGGGGGCGGCCCTGGATGGCGGCGGCGGCGGCGGCGGCGGCGGCGCCTTTGGGGAGGGAGCTGACGTCGCGGAGGAGGAGGGGGCGCAGCGGGGGAGGAGGCGGAGGGGGAGACAGAGGGCGAAGGAGAAGGGGGCAGCGGGGGAGGAGGCGGAGGGGGAGACCGAGGGAGAAGGAGCCGGAGGAGGAGGGGGCGCAGCAGGGGAGGAGGCGGAGGGGGAGACAGAGGGCGAAGGAGAAGGGGGCAGCGGGGGAGGAGGCGGAGGGGGAGACCGAGGGAGAAGGAGCCGGAGGAGGAGGGGGCGCAGCGGGGGAGGAGGCGGAGGGGGAGACAGAGGGCGAAGGAGAAGGGGGCAGCGGGGGAGGAGGCGGAGAGAGAGAGAGAGAGAGAGAGAGAGAGAGAGAGAGAGAGAGAGAGAGAATGAATTTTGAAATTGAACGAGCGCAAAAATGTAGTAGGGTTTTCCAACGAAAAAAAATTCGTTGGAAATTTCCAACGAATTTTCCAACGAATTTGAATTTCCAGAAATTATTTTAGTGTGGATATTTTTCGTTGGTAAATTGGTTGGAAATTTCCAACGAATTTCAATTTTCCGGGAAATTATTTTAGTGTGTGCAATTTTCGTTGGAAAATTCGTTGGAAATTTCCAACGAATTTTTCAACGAATATAAAAAATGCCGAATTAAATCAATTTTTTTAAATCGTTGGAAAATTCGTTGGAAATTTCCAACGAATTTTCCAATGAAAATTGTACACTATGAAAAAATTGCCGAAAAATTGAAATTCGTTGGAAATTTCGTTGGAAATTTCCAACGAATTTTCCAACGAATATAAAAAATGCCGAATTAAATCAATTTTTTTTAAATCGTTGGAAAATTCGTTGGAAATTTCCAACGAATTTTCCAACAAAAATTGCACACTATGAAAAAATTGCCAAAAAATTGAAATTTGTTGGAAATTTCGTTGGAAATTTCCAATGAATTTTCCAATGAAAATTGCACACTATGAAAAAATTGCCGAAAAATTGAAATTCGTTGGAAATTTCCAACAAATTTTCCAACGAATATAAAAAATACCGAATTAAATCAATTTTTTTTAAATCGTTGGAAATTTCCAACGAATTTTGCCATTCATTGGAAAATTTGTTGCAAATTTGCGACGAAAATTTTTCGTTGGAAAATTTTCGTGGCAAAAATCTATTTTTTTTGTAGTGTAGCAGCGCCACCCAGGCGGGTGGTAAGAAGCTCAAGCTGTTTGAATCATCACAGAACGAAAAATAAAACTCAGTCCGCTTCGGTTCCAATAGCGGTGACTCAATGAGGACATTAAGCAAGGTTTTTTAGCTTCCCCGAAGTATAACGATTCCGTGTTCTTTACATACAATCAATTTGTTGAAATCTAATTGGTTTTCTTGAGTGAGAAAAAAATTAATCTGGTCCCTCTCCTCCATGGTTTTCACTGCTCACTCCTCGGATGGAGATAGAGGTGTCAGAACCGAATCGAAAAATCGAACCAAGATACGAACCGAACTGAAAATTTCATGCATTTCGGTTTGGTTTTGGTTTTGGTTCGGATCATCAAAATAAACCAATTTTTCTTTTCGGTTCGGTTCATTTCGGTTCGGTTTGGTTCGGTTCGGATTGAACCGAACTAAAATAAACACTTCGGTTTAGGGCCATTTTGCCCTCTCTCTCTCCCCTTCTCTGTCCTCTCTCTCTATGCTTAATGAACTTGAAACCGAAAACTGATCCAAACCAAATAACCGAACCAAATTGATTTTTCGGTTCGGTTCCAATTTGGTTCGGTTCAAATTCGGTTCGGTTCAAGGGGGCACCCTTAATGGTTCGGTTCGGTTTGATATTTTTGAAAAACCGAACCGAACCGAACCATTTACACCCCTAGATGGAGAGAGAGTGTGTACGGACGATGAACTTCATTAGGGGATCCTTGAATATCCAATGGAGATCGTCCGATTGGTGGGATGCACAACGGTGGCGATGCATGTTAGCTGTGGAAACGGGTGTACTGTAGTATCCCTCTTCTAACCCCACAGCCAAAAGAGTTCCATGTACTGCAGTACATCTATAAGAGATAAAACAAAAATCAAGTGAATTAGAGTTAGAGATATAATAGATAAAAAAAAAGGAGGATAATAACATAAACATCTATGATATAATTTTAAAGTTTAGGGATTATATTGAAAAAATTAAAATTTTAGAGATCATATTATACATTAAATCAAAGTTCATGGGCTTTTTATCATTTTCCCAAAAAAAAAAGCTAGCATTATCTATTTCGGGCAATTGAAGAAGTTTGACGAGTATGATACAAATTTCTCGAAATAACTTCAAACATCTTAACTAGTATTTTTCTGGAAAATATTATAATTTTGAGATGCCTCAAAATTGAAACATGTAGTACTCGGTATATAATAAATTTCTATTCCAATATTTGTTAGTTGGGTTGTCTTAAGCCAAACCGAAATATCATTTCTTGTTTGGTCATGTTATTAGGAGGATCTCGAATATTTGAGGTGTTACGATTGGAAATAAAAATCATAACTTTGAAACTCTAAAATAAGAATAGCAATAATTAGAAGTGGAAATCATACGAAACACTCATTTTTCTTTACGCGAATTCAATTAACTTGCGTTTTGATTCATTATTTCAATCCCCCGTCCCAAGTAGTCAATTTTATTGGTGAATCTCACGTTTGGCTAACAATGTCTCAAATTTTGGCTTGCATTTTATCCGGTCTCCTCTCATGAATATATCTCGGATAATTTAAAGAAGCTAATTCGCGTCGTTCTTGTGGAGGGCCTGGTCGCCAGCGATGGAAAAGCGAGTTCCGCCTATAATGTTGGCGGAACCCACGCTGCGGCTCTAGAGAGGTTGGTTGATCTTCTAGAAGAAGGATGAATCGCGCGCGATCACCAACCAATATATTTGTGGTATCCACATGATTAGCACCACATAGATTAAGCAACGTGCACAATGAGTGGTTAACAACGGTGTTAAGGTGTTTATTTAAAGATTAATTAAAAAAATCTACCAGTTCCCAACATTAAAATTGCTCGTGTTGCGTGTAATTAATTTTTTTTTTATCATCCAACTATTACGTATTAAGCATGATTAACAAATATCTCGAGAAATTCAATAACATATGACCCATTGAATAATCTACAAGTAATACCGATTACTATTTTACCGTAAGGTGGAATTATGGTGCTTTTTTTTTTTGATTTGTCCCACTCCAACTCTTAACTCACTTTCAAATTTTTACTATACCTCTTTACAGAATGTGGGAGTTGAAATCCCTTAATGAAACTAAACGTCCCCACCTCTAACTCTCTAAGAAGTTGAGGAATCGAACTCCCTGCCCCCCTTCTCAAGTAAGAAGGGTGGCCACTAGGACAAACCCCTGTGGTTGAATTATGCTGCCTTCATGGATTGAATAACATAAATGTGGTTCAACTAGAACAGTGCTTATCTAAAAACTCCAAATAAGGAAGTACAAATCAAGATCGACTCCTAGTCTGAGTCTCCGAGGTTATTGCTCTTTGCTTATCCAATACATAACCAAAAGTTTCTAATTCTGAAGGAATACAATTGAAAGTAGATTTATCGTAAGATGCCATCAATCCCATCTTTGCTAGCTTTGCTAAACATCCATTGATTTGGTTCCCTTAGCACATGCTTAATCCTCACCTGCTGCAATTCAGCTAATACGCCCCTGCCTTCATTCAAAATCGAGTTGGAGTTAGGGATGTCGACACTAGTATTTTGCGATGCATATATCACATGACCGGCATCAGATTCGATATCTAAACATGTTGTATTTAAATCTAGAGCAATATATTTCCCCCCTTGATAGCTGCACAGTTCCACAGCAAACGCCGAAGTCTAATCGGTAATAAAAGTTAACCATGAGAGAAGACTAATCCTAGTGAGATAATACATTCTAATGTGCTAGTGCGTTAGGGACGAGACTAACCCGTTTACCAGCTCGTCGATTGCCTCCAACTTTGCGTTTCGCTCTCGGACATACAGCTGCCACTTCTTCCGTTTTCGGAGCCTTTGCAATGTGCTCCAACGCCAAATCCATGAACCTCATAGCTGTGCTCTTCCTCTCCTTGTTTACAGACATATGGGCGACATGCAAGGCCTTTCGCATGAACTCGCCTGTAAACAAATCGACCGGACCTCCGCCACGTGCAGGCCCTGCGCTGGAGGTGTCCACCGGCAGGCTGTCTTTGGCAGATTTTCTCCACCGTTTCAACAAGTAGTGAGACGGTATCTCGAAGATATTCATGAAGTTGAGTACCTTCAAGGCATGAAAACATAAAATACCGACCGACTCGAATTTCCCACAGCTACATACCAATGTTGAATTGGATGGATCAAACTTGACAATTTCGAACTCCGTGCTGCCTTCTTCGGTCAACTTAAACTCACGAAGAGGCGCCATGCCCCCGATTTCTTCGATTGCTAGTAATAGGATATTGCTCGACTCCTTTCGAAACATCTTGAAGATCGGTCTAGTATACAAGCGTTCAGCTTCTTTCTCCACCGGAATCTTGGATTGCAAATTCGAGGTGATTTTCTCGCAGTGCATGTCCTCCACAAATTCTTTCTGCCACATTTGCTTGGCCATGTTTTCACACCATTGTGCAATTTGGGATAGTGTCATGCTCTCGCAGGAGAGATTCTCAAAAATACCACGAGCATACTCATTGTTTTGTATCGAGATTATGCCAGCTGAGAACACGTTCTTTGTGAACGCATGAGACCATTTCTTGCGCATTCCATACAAAGAAGCAAGCCACATGTTTTCATGCAGCTTGTATGTTCTTACAAAAGAATTCCACTTCAACTCGAATTTTTCCTGCGAGTGGACATTGAAGACGCACTCCAAGAGGTCGTCACTGGGTCGATCACCCAAAGCAGGCAGGTTCTTTCTAAAACCGTTCAAGATAGACCAAAATGGCAGACAATGAGATGTCTCTGGCTCTGGCAAGACCTCCCTTAAGGCATCAGTAATTTCTTCGCTAACTTCAGTAATGATCGTCTTCGGTTTGTAACAGCTCATCGCTTCAAGGAAACTCTGGAGCAACCAATTTAATGAATCCACGGTTCGATCAACCAAGAAAGCGCATCCGAATATGATGCGCTGCCGGTGATTATTAAGTCCCCAAAATACTGCACAGATCATGTCATACTTATTAGTTATTGTGTCCAGGACCAGAACATCCCCGAAATGCTCGTAATCGATCTTCGAACGGCTATCCCTCCAAAAAAAATTTCCCATGGACGCCGCTTTTACTTGGGCCGTGTGAAAAAAGAAAGGATCTTCAATCTGCCTATTCTTGAAGTAATTAATTAAGTCTTGAGTGTCCTCAGGCTCAGGCATTGGGTGATTCTTCCATCTGCCTTGTGAGACGTCCCTACAATCCGCATCGGAAACAAGAGCCTGCTTTTCCACCGTCTTAACTTTGTTCACAGTCTTATCCATCGAAAGAGCCGTCGTTGTCGCACACGAATCTTCTGCTCTCCCAGGGGGGACAGGGTGATTATGCTCGAGAAATACCTTTGAGATCTTCCACGTTCCATCATCACGCACGCACTTGATCATAGCTCGACAACCTGTTCTCGTGTCTGGTCTTTTGTACCGCGTTGGCTTGTCAATTTGCTCTTGGGACTTAAAGCCTTCGCAAGAGCATAAGAAATACCTCGACTTCATCTCCTTGTTCTTGTATTCTGCTTTTCCCTTTCTCACTTTGAAACCGATTTGTTCAGCGTATATGTTGTAAAAGTCATGTACCGCTTCCGCTGAAGAGAACTCCATCCCCACTATTGGCACCCTGGGGTCAGATACTATCTCCCCTCCGTCTATATTAGCAGCAGAAGTAGATTGCGTTTCATCTTCGTCGCCGATCCCCTCCGGCAATGTCGCACAAGACGCTCCCTGACTGGATTTGTGATTGATCAAGCTATGTTTCTGTTGATTCCAGGACAATAATGATTTGGATATAAATGAAGAGAACAAAATGGAGTTTCAGTAGAAGGAAATGACTAAATAGTTAGTCTATGATTTTATCTTCTTGTCCAGAGAAATCCAATGATGTCTTACAAGAGCAAAATTTATATGTATATGCATGAAATATTGCGAATAAAATAGATCTAAATGGTAAAGAACCCAAAATTAGATATCACACAATAAATTTCTTGGCTAAAAAAGCACACTATTGACTTCAAAGGAACTACCTTTAACACCTTCACAGAATAAAAGCAAAAATATTAGGAAAAAAATAAGAAAAAGGAAAGTAATTCCAAACACCCAAAAATAACGAGCCTAAAATTTTCAAAAGTGGCTCAAAAAAAGAAAAAAGAAAATATCAATAAGGACGAACATAGATTAAAATTTCATCGACTGCGAATTGATGCAAACTGAAAAAACCAGCTAGTCTATTTAAAAAAAAAAAGTCACAGCGAACGCCTAGGAAATGATGAGCGTAAGTTTATAATTTTTTTGGGTCAAATTTGACCAAAAAAATTTCTTAATTGAAAACCGTCTCTTATGAGGCCGAACATGGCTCTTTATCTATGAGATTTATTCTAATGAAAAAGATAAAGAAAAAGCCAAAATGAAAAGAAGCATCACATCCCATTCTTAAATCTACGACACAAAAATGGATTAAAATAGGTTAATTTAGATTGGACCCGTTTTCGATTCATCCAAACCAACCATACTTACCCTTTTAATAACCGATCAAAAAGAAATTATAATAATAACTGCTCCAAATCCTATCCGACTTACCCCTCTAAATAGGTCTAAAAGAAATTATAATAATAAGTGCCAAGAATCCCGTGTTTGGCCACATATTTTCAGAAATCAGAGTCCCACTCAGTTTCCCCTTTGAGATCCGGACACTTTTAGCAGGTTCAGAGCCCAACATTATTCGACCAAAACAAGAAAAAAGCCCGATATTCCTCCTTTCGGGTTTCCTTTTAGTGGCTCTTTATTCCTTTGCTATTTTTCTTCTTATTTTTTTGCCAGGTCTTGTTGGGGGTTATATTGTTCCAAAAATGACTGCAGATTAACAAGTGAAGAAATCAATTTAAGAACATGTTGGAGAAACGATGCCACAAACCACCCCTCCTCTCTCTCTCTCTCTCTCTCTCTGCCTGTCTTCAATTGCAAGGAATGGATGACCCAAATTGCAGTCCAAAAAAAGAGGAGATTTGCCATGTTATTATCATTTCTTTGTTATGGGAGAAGAGTAAGTAATAAATTTTGCTGAAATTGGCGACGGTTGATTACCTGGTTCCTGATGTGATCAAGCTCATCTTTCCCACGGTTGCAATAGTGAGTGCTGACCAGTTGGCTTGAGGCCATAGCCTCGGCGTCGCCGGCTCTGTGATTGCCACGGTGGATGCTAGAGACCCTGGAGTCCGCGAAATTGTTGGAGCCATGTTCATGAGTCGCCGTCGTCTCCTCCAAATCGTTGTCGGCCTGATTCCCATCATCTGCTGGGTGCTCGACCCCTCGCTGTTGGTTGGAATTGGAGAAATAGACATCGACATTTTCGTGGGACTCGAACTCACGACCCATCTCTTCCATGGCCTCCTTTTCATTTCCGATATTGTGGTAGAAGTCACCATCTCTGAGGAAGAGACTGAGAGGGCTCAGGGCCTGTGCCGCCACCGGCGCTACAAGAACAGCCGCAGAAGGAAGAGGCTCTGGTAGTTCAGCGTTTGCTCCTTCCACAACGTTGTTTCCGTGACAGAAGTCCCCCAGTTCTCGAAGGCCGGCTCTCTGATTCTCTACCTCCACTGCCGTAGCCGCCGCAAAAACATCTGCAGAAGGATCAGACTCTGTTAGTTCCGTGTTCGCTCCTTCCACATGGTCCTCTCCGTGCTTGAGGTTCAACAGTTCTCCATCCTCGAGGTTGTTATCCGACGGATCCATTCTTTCCAGGAGAGCGCGACTGAAGTTCGGCAGATCCATTTCTTGCTAGCTAGAGAGAGAGAGAGAGAGAGAGAGAGAGAGAGAGAGAGAGCGGGGGGGGGGGGGGGGGGGGGGGTGTGTGTGTGTGATTCGATAAAAAACCATAAAAACGATGACTCGACCACCCGCACCCCAATCCATAAAAACGACCCCACCGGCCATCCCTGCCAAAAGAAAAGCAAGGGCAAAGGGGACGAATATAGGAAGATTCGTCCGTTGAGCCACGTACAAGTAATTGTTGGGTGGATTCTCACGTGATTAGGAACGAGCTTTATATTTGACATCTTATGTACCAGTTAAAAGTGTTCACATTTAAAAATATTTTGTGAAATCGCCTTAATTATGCCAAAATATGTGAACTACAAATTAAATAAGAAAAATCACAGACACAATATGAAGAAATTGTACATAAATATGTGAAAATAATTTAAGATTCACACTTTTTATCAGAAGATTGTTTGTAAAATAGAATAGATTCAAATTGCAAAGTTAAAATACGTTAGAAATAAATAAATAATTTACTTATTTACCCATTTTTCTTTTTGGCCGACTTATTTACCCATTTATAGGATAACTGATTGAGGATTTGTGAGGGAGAAAACAAGGATTATGATCCTTTACGAGAAAAAGGTCCTCTTTACTTTGTGTTTATATCATAGATGATAAATGTCTCATGTCGGCAGTCTTTATGTTTACGAGTTTCCAGTGAAAAGTAAAAAATTACAACTGTTGTATTTTAAAATTTTAAAGTTTGTAAATTTTCAAGTGGATGAAATCAGTCGAGTGATACATTGAACACCAAGCCAGTCCCACCGGATAACCCATGCACATGCATGTGCAACATCAAAGGCTTTCTGAGATGAGAAGGAGCACATGAAATTTAAATAGGGAGCACCCCTTCTAGTTCCTGTTAGAGATAGAGATAATTATATATGCTTTTAAAGATTTTGAACGGTTTAAGCTATTTTAGACTAAACAAAATTTACAGTCTAAGATTTACAAAATAAAAAAAAATCAAAAGCTAAAAGTGAAGATTCTTTATTAGTGTTCAATGGATCGAGTCTTTCGAAACCAAACATCGAGCCTGATTGTTTATAATCACAATTAGTAAAAACTATTTTGTTTTACTTCCTCAAAATTCAAAGTATTATTTACATCTCAAAGAATAATGAAAATATATATATCTCGATCCATGTATTAATAGTTCAGCATTGAAAGTTTCAAGTAACTTGGGTTAAAGAAAAGGATTAATACCACTAAAATTCCCAAATTAGTATATTTGTGATCATTTTGCTCTAAACTAAATTTTTTACCACAAAAAACCCTCTAAACTGATACACATGTGATAATTTTACCATAAACTAGACAACTAAAAATCACAAACTGGTACATTTATGATAAATTTGCTCTCCGTTAGTTTTCATTAAATTGGATTAATAACACAAAAAATCACAAACTGATACACATATGACAAATGAAGGGTAAAACATAAAACTGACATATCAATCAATTGTTATGTGTCATTTAACAAAATAATTTGATAGTAAAATTTAACGAAAATAAACCGAGGGTAAAATTGTCACAAGTGTACCAATTTGGAGTTTTTTGTGGTCAAAAACTTAATTTGGGGTAAAATTGTCACAGATGAAACAATTTAAAATTTTTCGTGGTATTAACTATAAAAAAAAAGTTTCAATGCATTCCCCCAAAATTTTAGATTAATTGAAAAGTAAAAGGTACAAAGTGAGAATTAATCCAAAATAAGTCCAGGTGGTCTGCAATGATATAGCTAGATTGTTTAAAAGCAAAACATAAAAAATATAAACAAAATTATAAGAAAAATAGTAAACGCTCCAACCGTCTAAGCTAACGACGTCTTGTTGGTTGGTAAGTAGTTTGTTTCGAATTTTGGCATCGAAAATCGGAAATAATATAAGCGTTAATGGCATCTAAAATCGGAAAATATGGGTAAGAGCCGTGAACAGGAGAAGGGAACAACTTGTTCCTTATCCCACCTTCTCTTTTTTACAAATTTCAAATATTTCTCAAAAAAAGAAAAAAAATCTAACACTCTCCCTCCTCTTATCTTAAGAAGAGAGAGAGAGAAGATGGACGGGGGATTATCTTAAGGTAATAAATAATGCTACGTTAAATTAATACTGGCATACAAATTTCATTTTTGATGATTAATGTAACAAATCGCGAGCGTACATTTAATGAAGTAGGTCATGACTGATATCCAACGAGAGCTTGACAAATCAAATTTCTTAACGTGCACACAAATTTAGAACACAACCGAGCATCCCCTATCAGAGGCCGCAATGGCTTGGCCCCGAAAGTCAAATTGTTCGGATCCACGGTGCAGATGATTTCAGAATCTTTGGTGCGGTGAATGAAATTATCCCTCTGTGTTAGACTGCACAGAAAAAGCAACTGCCGTGCCACCGACCGCACGCGGGGACCACACGGAATGCGTCCTTTGCGGGAGGTTGCTTTCTTGGTCAACCGACGAAGCGCTAGACAAAGAGCAAATTTCCACGCGCTGTCCTGGTCTCGGATGCCGATGTACTGCGCTTGCACTTAGCGGAGCACAGCGCACATCGGTGCCCCCAACGCCAACTCCGATGCAGAGAAAGATAAACGCTCCATGGGAATAGGAGGTCCCGCGAGCTGCGCAGAAGCAGAGTAACCAGAGATGAGTGAGGTGGCCGCACTAGGAAAATGCAACGACACCTACGCATAAGCCATAAATCATGCAAGGTAGGTGGTCTTTCCAAAATAGGGGAACGTGCTCTGCTCAAAACGGGGCACGATGCATATCACTCTACTTTTCTATAGGTGGAATGTCACCGTCGTTCTCTATACTTTAATTCGAAAATTAAAATCATTAATCTTTTCTTTATTTTAATTTTTTGTTCAAAGTCGTTCCTTTACCTTTTCAAAAAACGTCACCAGTTGTCTATAGTCAATCTGGCGACGGCATATACTGATATATGGCGTTAAATGCCGATATAAATTTACTTACTCAGCTTTATGCCATTTAAAACTCGTCGACTTGGATGATTTTTTTCTTCTTCATCCACTTAAACCCCGCCAAATCCAAACAAAACCCCACAAATTCTAATATTTCCATCAATGCGAAACCTCAAGCGGCCACAATCCCGAGCTTGAAGAAGTTCCAAGTGCTATGGGTCCAAGCTCGATGAAGCTGCAGCCACCATGGCCAAGCTTGACGAAGCTCTGGCCGCCATGACAACAAGGTCTAAAAATTAGCTAACTGACTTCCTTCTAGCACTTAGGATTAAGGAATGTCGGAGAAATGTTAGGAGCGACAGCTTGGCGACCTAAGGTAGTTTGAGTTAGGATATTCCGGAGGTGTTACAGAGCATTTCATCAATTGTCCATGCTTATCCGTTTAATGGATGTCACTCGGTGCCGAAAAGAACAACTTTTTATCCGATCCTTTTGAAATCCGAGCTGTCATTTCTCTCTTTCGCATTCCTAATAGATGCACCCACCTTTGCTCACAGGTGGTCTGAAGTGGACGTCCATGCCAAGATGAGGAGTGAGGAGTGAATCAACGACGGGGGATTCATCAAGCAAAAAGAAGGGACCATCCAAGTTAACCTAATAGGCCATCCGCATGGAAGAAGAGAGACCACCTACCTCCTCTAGGCTTCCCTCTTGTTCACCTCTCACTTGGTTGACATCAGCCAATGATGTACTCCTGTCGTCGAGTTCATAAAACCTACTAAAACAGAAACAGTTGATCGAGGCGACGCACGGGGCACATGTCTCCTATGAATGTTCCATAAAGTAATCTTTTGTCAAATATTGAATAAATATCGCAATTCGTTCACACGTCAAAAGAGCTCTATTTAACCAAGCTGCATGTGTCTTATTGATTGCATCCTAGATGGGAAAGTGAAGTAACTTTCTCGTAACGAGGAGAGTGAGATTTCTCACGGCAATGGTAAAACTATTTTGCTCCATATGTAAAGATCACGTGCTATCCACCTGAGTTGATCATCGTCGTACTTTTCTTAAGTTATAGGGTGCATTTAATTTATTGTGCAGTTGGTAAGTTAGCATATTGTTTCATGTCTTTTTTTTTTACCATATTACTTGTTGAGAATATGTATTGAATTTGAGCACGTGAAGGAAACCTAATCTAAGTAGTTTTCCTAATTTTAGTAGATTTCCTACTTTGAGTGGTTTCCTAATTTGGAAAGGTTTTCTGAGTGGGTCTTCTTTGTGAACTGTACCCAAGAGAAGCGTTTGGTATTCAAGCCAATAAATCTTGTGGTAAGATTTGTGAATTTTTTTGTGAGATCGAGAAATTATTTTGTGAGAAATTGTGAAGTCTAGCATTGTGAGTTATTGGGCATAACTGGGTTAAATAATATTGAAAGTATTTAAATGACTCGAGTGTAATTGCAATTTTCATTGTCTCACTTAATATATAATGGAATCTTGTCCTATTCTATCCATGGAGTATGGATCATGAAGATTGATATTTGATGATGTTTGCAATTTGATTCCTAGTGAAGACAACCTTGGAAAGAATCAAGTGAACTTGTGCTGCTGCTTTAGTAGGTGAAGGTAGATGAAGAACTAACACTCGCGTTAGCTTGATCAGTGTGAACCTGAATAGATGAAGTCAGTCTAGCACTCGTAGTGATATCTGTTGGAATTGTGACAAGTGGGGCATCTTACAATGGACTGCTATAAGCTAGAATGAGAAGGGAAATGGAATTAGAGTTGAGTCTTTTGATAATATTAATGCAATAGCTATTAATATATTCGATAAGGCTGATTATGTTTTGTTTGTTATTGAGGATTTGTCTTTTCATGGATGTGTTATGGATTATGGTTGTTCGCTTCGCGTTACATTAAATAAGAACTTGTTTACTACTTATCAGTACACGGATAGTGGTGAAGTGCAATGGGGGAATAACGCTAAGCGCGATATTATGGGTGTTAGTGGTGTTAGAATCTGAATGCATGATAGTATCGTAAGGACATTGATTTGAGTGATGCATGCTCCAAGATTAATGAAAAATCTAATTTCCTTGAGTACCATGAATTCAACTTTGTGTCAGTATTCTTTATAAAGTAAATTTCTAAAGGTCATTCGAGGTGCCTTGTTGATAATGAGAGGAATCGAGTACAGTGATTGTATGAGCTTCAAAGGGAAACAGTGATACATTTCACCGTGAAGACATTAAATGCATATGTTCAAGAGTTTAAATTGTAGCATATGCATTTAGGGCACATTTGCAAGAGATGTTTGACACATTTTGAGAAAGGAATCTATTGTGTGATCATGTGGCTGAGAAATTGAATGTATGCACGTGCTGTAACTCGACCAAACAACGAAAAGTGCAGTGCGTGCGACTATTAGGGAAACCATAGAGATTATGGAGTTGATTCACTTGGGTATTAGCAAGTTGTCGCGATTTCATTCGAGGAAGAGTGTCAGATTGAAGCTAATAGTTGTGAACGATTGCTCAAGGAGGACCTCAGTGTTTGTGTTGAGGCATGAGTTTGATGTTGTAGTCACAATTAGGTAGCTAAGAGCTTTGATCGACTTGGAAACAATAAGACAATCAAGCATGTATGAACTAATAGTGACGTAGAATTCTGCTTGTTATTGTTAAATGAGTTATGCATGAAGAAAGGTATAGTGAAACAACGCACAAGTGCTGGTGAACCACTATAGGTTGTAGAGTTGATGAGTAGAATCTTATTAAAGATGGCTCATAAAATGCTATCTAGACAAAATTCCTAATGGATACGCTTAGTATGGCAAGCTACCTGGTGAATAAATCCCTACTAACTGCGATTGGATGTCGGACTCTTCATGAAGTGTGGTCAAGTAATGTTGCTAATTATTCAGTTCTTAGAATACTTGGTTGTTTGTGTTTTGTTGTTGAGTGATGGTAAGCTCGATGAGAGAACAAGAAAGTGTCTATTCCTAGGCTATGCGCAAGATGAGTAGGGCTATCTGTTATGGTACCCGAATGTATATTTGCCTATCATCACTAGAGAAGTTACATTAGGCAAATCTCCAATAATTTTAGATAAGGGTGATTATGGTAGTATTTATGTGAATCTGGACGGTGTTTACCTCAAGGTGGAGTTACAACCAGAAACTCCTAAGGTAGTGGGTACTTGCGCAGTAATCAACACAAACGATGCGTGTAGGGAGATGGAGCTCATAGAGCCAACAGTTACTATAATTACTTAGTTTGCTTTGTTTGTGGTAAAGAAGGTTTAGTCTAAGAACCCTTGTGGAGCGGCTAGAGGTGTAGCTGGAGTTGGCGTTGTGATGATGATCATAATTATGGCAACATTCAAGCATGAACCGGACTTGGAAAATGAAAAATGTTTTCATTACCTACATTAATTTATGTCTAAACATTCTCATGAACAATGAAAATATTTTTCTTCCATCCAATTTTTATAAGCAATATAAGCGATCAATTTTAGAAAAATATTTCTCATTATTCCACCAAAAAAATTGAGCCAAAGAAGATAGAAATCAGTAGAAGATTTGGACCTCCTCATTCCTCAGCTAATTCTAATTTAGATGTATGTGTAGGTGTTGAGTTGTGTCTAGGGCATACCCTATAGCTAAAGATAAATTTAATCGTTACGTATTGCCTGCTCCCCAAAGGTAAAAAAGAAGGTGATAATCCAAAATGGTAAGATTTATTATGTATTCGATTGAATTTGGCTTCCTTGCAACCCCGAATCGATCTTAAAGTGACTTGATTTGATTCATCCCCATTACGGTGAGAGGGAGGCCGCGAATCACATGGGCAACGGATTTGTCATTTAATTAATTCTAAAAAATCCCGTGGGTCGTCACCAACAAATGAATAGGAGGCGGGCGAGGGTCTTTCAGAGCTTGAATTATATACATATCCCTTTATCAATCAGGATCGACACATTACTATGTTTTTGTATAAGTTTGAATTGTAAAAGTGATGGACTAGTCCCACTACTAAGCCCCCAAGAAATGTGCATGAGGAGGCATTACCCTTTATGAATCATTGGAAGAACCGTTTTACTGTACTTTCCAAAGTATTCATGGCACTAATCTCCTGTTTATACTGAAAAAGGAAAAAAAAAAACAGAAAAAGATACATGGAGAAAGCTAGGGATAAAAATACCATGAGTACCATAACTTTCATACGGTACTCACTTAGTGCCATAACTTTTTTTTTCACTGACTTAAATACCACATTGGTGTAAAATCGTTCATTTGAATGCCGTTTTCGGCAAATCATCCTACGTGGATTTTTTACTTAATTTTTCATTCCGACGTGAATTTTTTAAAAATTGGGAAAATGACACAAATGGTCCATAAACTTTAGCCTAATGTGTAATGTTATCCCTAAATTTTTAATTTGTTCAATGTGATTTTAGACTTTTGGTACAAGTTTTTTTAGTCCTTGAACTATATGAAAATCTTCAATATTGTCCTTGAACTTGAATTAATTGAAGGACAATTTTGAATATTTTCATATATTTTATAGACTAAATTGAACAGTTACCAAAAGTTTAGGAGTCATATTGAACAAATTTAAAGTTTATGAACCACATTGTACATTTGGGTAAAGTTCAGTGACTATATTGAGCAAATTTAAAGTTCGGGGATCACATTATATATTGAGTCAAAGTTCAGAAACTATTTATGTCATTATCCCTTAAAAATAAATTTAAGTCCAACGTGAAAATTTTTTATCCAACATTAACATGGCAAGAGTATAAATAAAGGTCCTCTCTCTCTCTCTCTCTCAACGCTCCCTCTTTGAAACTCGTAGACCCACAGAATCGCAAGAATAAACAAATTGAAGTGAGCTCTCTCTTTAAAAAATTAGGGCTTCGTCTTCTCTCACTTGTGCGCTTTTTATTCTCCTTAACTCACACACTCACTCTTTCTTTGTCAAGTGAGCTCTCGCTCACTCAGTGTCATCCTCTTTCACTAGATAGAGACTAACGGCATAGGAAAAAGGCTTAGCATGGAGGGAAAAATTAGGACTTGTACGACGAATCTTGGTCGACAAAGATTAAATGTGAGTGATTTGTTGTGTTACGTGAGGTACATTTGTTGTTTGGTGTCCACTGACCGACAAAATCAGAAATTGCTTATTCAATTTCCTGTGTTTGATTGGAAGTTCCTCTAACTTAAACACCCAAAGACATGAATCTCCAAGCAAAAGAAGGGCTGCAGCAAAAGATAAGACAATGGGAAAAAAAAACACTAGTGAAGAATGTGCCTATAATTCCAGTTAAGAAGAGTGCAAGGATTATGAATCAAATCTAATGTCCATCCAAAAAAGAAAAAAGGAAATTAGGAGGTTGTTCGGCTTGACTGATGGGGTCAAAGGACAAAATCATGAAACTCGGCATGGGACGGGTTAAAGCAGACAATACATCGGGTGAGTTGATCAAGAGATGTCACAATATGTCCAAAGCAAAGCTTGCTCAGGCTAGAGTACTATTAAGATTGGTGACCTCTTGTAAAAGTACTGGCCTATATGTAAAGGATAAAACCGTGAGGTTCGATATAGGATGAGGCAAAACGGACAATACCCCGAGCGAATTAGAGGGGGACCTTCTCCAATAGGTGTATGGTTCAAGGATGCACCATGTGAAAGTTGGTGAGCCTGTAATGGCCCAATCCGATGACGGCAAGGAGTGATCGCTGAGGCCAGAAATCTCGGACAAGGAGCGACTCTGGCTTCGGCTTTAGCTTCAGCAGGCTTCTAGGATGGCATGCAGAGGGGTAGGAAAGAACCAAATTACACACCAAGCAAGGGAAGAGCATGTCTGGGATATATATATATATATATATATATATATGTGAAAACTGGAATTAACTCATGGAGGTACATTTTAACATAACGGCAAGCTTTGCTTTGAAATTTCAAAGTTAAACGTGTTTAGGCTAGAGTACTACCAAGATGGGTCACCTTCTAGGAAAGTGCCTAACTGTACACCAAAGGTCAAAAGTGCGAGGCTCGGTACAGGACGAGCCAAAGCAAATAATACTTCGAGTTAGTTAATTTAGAGATGTCACAGAGAGAGAGAGAGAGAGAGAGAGAGAGAGAGAGAGAGAGAGAGAGAGAGAGAGAGAGAGAGAGAGAGAGAGAGAGAGGCCACTCTAGCCCTGCTCAGCTCGATCATGGCAGCTCGATTTTCGTCAAGCTTATAGCCACAATAGCTGGAGCTTCTTCAAACTCGTGACTATAGTTGCTTGAGTTTGGTCGAACTTAGCCATGGTGGCTGGAGCTTCTCAAGCTTGAGTCCATGGTCGCTCGAGCTTCTTTGAGCTCATTCGTCATGGCTTGAGCTTCTTCTAGCTCGCAGTCGTGGCAGCTTGAGCTTGATTGAGCTTGGCCATGACGAAGCTCAAGCGGCCATGGCCATTTAAGTTTCATCTAGCTCAACCATGGCAACTTAAGCTTCATCAAGCTTGTGGCCACGGCGGTTGGATCTTCTTTTCGCTTGTAGTTATGGCTACTCAAGCTTCGTCGAGTTCGGTTAGGATGAATAGAGCTTCGTCAAGCTTGAAGGCATGGTTGCTTGAACTTCGTCGAGATGGACCATGGCAGTGAAGGAGAGAGAGAGAGAGAGGAAGAGCCAAGTCAAATTTCTAACGGTGTATAATCGTCATTAAATATTGAACAATGTTAACGCCATGTTAGGAGGCTCCATCACCATCTCGACTTGGGATGATCACTTAAGAAAAATTACCAATTCAATCATAAATTTATTATATGTATGTCAATTATGTCATAAACATTTTAATATTATCAATGTAGTCCTAAAATCTTTGTGTCAAATTATAATGTAATCCTTTCGGCCAATTATCTCCGAAAATTGCTGGCATGGCAATTCACAAATTGTCCATGTCAGTGTACCATGTGAAACTGTCGGCGATAGCAAAGTAGTTTTGTCATTGCCGTGGAAAAGGTTTGTTTTTATTCTTTATTTTTTTATGGGGGGGGGGGGGGGGGGGGTGGGGGGGTCTTAGGGTTGGTTAATGTCACGGTCTTCGTCATGACGGACACTTTACTTTCGCATCTGGAATCTAATCAATAGAACATATTTCGCTTGACAGAAAGGAAGTTCTGACTTGTCAACCGAATTGCAATATTCATCTAGAATTTGACAAAAATATTACATTGTCGAACTTTCGCGGGAGACATAATCCCCGTGCAGCGCCCTTCAATTGCTTTTTGGTTGTATGAACTAAATTACAAATAGATTACATAATTGGGCGATGTTTTAAGTGAGAGATGGACTTGAGGGAAGCCGAGAGGAGGTAGGTGTTCTCCCTTCTTCCGTGGGGATGCTCTCTTGGGTGAGGCATTATTTTGCTCCATCAATCCCTTCTCGATGATCTTCACTCCTCACTCCTCATCTGAACATCAACGTCTAGTTGGGACCACCAGAGGGCAAAGGTAGGTGCATCTTTGACTTTAGGAATGTGAAATAGAGAAATGGCAGCTCAAATTACCGAGCAAGGATAGCAAGGGATCGGATAGCGCTTACTGACATCCCTTCAACGGGATAAACATAGACAATGGCTAAAACGGTCTGTAGCGCCTCTGGAGAATCCTTAGTCAACTTCCTTAGGTCGCCAAGCTGTCGCACCTAAAATAGCTAGAACATTCCTTAATCCTAAGTACGGGGCGAGTTACCGGCTTAATTAGAAGCCTGAAAGAAAGCCCTACGTGTTAGTGGTCAATTGGTCTAAATGCGGTGAAATTAGAGTCTAAAGATTCAATTACGTATGGGGAAGGATTAGTACTTCAGCCGCGTGTGTGGAAATTTAGTACCCCCGACACCCTTTAGGTACATAATTCATCTTCCTAGGTCGAATTTCTTAACATGCTTTCTATCATATACATATATAATTTCTTTGAGTTTTTAAAATACAAAATATCGTTAATCGAGCTCAGACGAAAATAATTGCATGGGAAAATGACATAAATAGTTCCTGAACTTTGACCCAATGTGCAATTTGATCCCTGAACTTCTAATTTGTTTAATGTAGTCCTTGAACTTGAATCTAATGTTCAATTTAGTCCTTGAACTTTTGATTTGTTCAATGTGGTCCCTGAACTTTTAATATGTGTTCAATTTAGTCCTTGAACTATTTGAAAATGTTCAGTATAGTCCTTCCATTAATTCAAGTGCATGGACTATATTGAATATTTTCATATAGTTCAGAGACTAAATTGAATACATACTAAAAGTTCAGGGACTACATTGAATAAATTAAAAGTTCAGAGATCAAATTGAACATTATGTTAAAGTTTAGGGACTATATTGAACAAATTAAAAGTTTAGGGATCAAATTACAAATTAAGTCAAAGTTTAGGGACTATTTGTGTCATTATCCCTAATCGTATCAAACACGCGGTTAACGACCGAACCCTAGGTATAGTGTGTGCGAACGTGTTATTTATTTATGTGTTTATTTAAAAAATGGTGCTATGCATGTGCCCATGCTACATATGTTGAATGTATTACCTGACAAGGGCATCGATATGATATTCTATTCATGATGCATGAATGGTAGATGACAATGATGCATAAGATGACTTTTAAGCATGATGAATGGGACGATGAAGATAAATATACACGAACACGTGGGAGCAACATATCTAAGATGACATACATAGAAAACAATATAACATTTTGCATAGTGATAGTGAAAATGATTTAATAATTAGGCATGCATAATCGATGAGTATGCATGACTCATGACCACCCATAGCACAAGACGACGGATTTATAGCACATAATGATATGACCTGATTGTGAAGGAGTATTGCAATTCACAATACGAGCGCGTACATGATATAGTGATGAACGACATCTATATTTGGAGTATGCATGACAAAACATGATGCGGTCAACAGGGTAAAGTCGCCACACGCAATACTTGGAACGTACATGATGTAGTGAGCAACGGCATGATTTTGATATTTGGATTAAAGTAAGGAAAACAGAGTGATATGCATCCTTCCCAATCTTGAACAGACCATCCTCCCCTATTTTGGAAAGACCACCTATCTTGCAGGAGTTCACCGATAGGTGTAGTTGCTGCATCTTCCTCGTCCGACCACCTCAATTGTTACACTCCTCAGTATCAAGCCCATCTTATTGCTCTGCTCGAACTTTGATCATCCAACTATTTTTCTAAGAGTCAGTCCCGAACTCAATGCTCCATCAATGGTCGACCCCTATAAATATGTCCTTGGACTTATGTTGCACAAAACACGCGTCTCTCTTCCCTCTTCGAGTTTGTGTTTGTTTCGTCTCCCTCACTTCACTTATATACCTAAATTCACCGAATCTAAATACTCCATATTCCCGTCTTGAATGGCAAGCACTCCGAGATCATCGGACTCAGAAGTGCGCGGTCCTATTTCTGACAAAATCAACCCTGTCATTCTCTGTTTCACGCCGATTTTCCTAAGCTTAGTCCAGTTGAAGTATGGCAGGGACGGCGCTTCTCCATATAGCACGCACCCCGTGACCATGGGCTTCGGCATTGCCTGCTTGCTCGCAAGCTGCCTCACCCATCTTCTCAAGAATGTGTACCTTACTGATTCGTCTCTCCCCGGTGTCTATGGCCAAGCGCTCGAGCACGCGGAGCTGTTGCTTGGATCGTTGTGGTTGGTGTCTCTGGTTACTCTGCTTCTGCCTAGCTCATGGACTACGTATTCCTCTGTAGTATACATCTTTCTCTCCATGGGAGTTGGGGCACTGTTATGCTCTATGCTTCTTAAATGCAAGCGCAGTACATCACCCGAGACCGGGACAGCAGCTGGAAACGTGCCTGTGTCTGGCGCGTTGTCTGTTCACCAAGAAAGCGACCTCCCGGTCTAAACTCGGCGAGGACACATTGGATGTTGTACCCATGCGTGGTTGGCCGCACGGTGGTGGCCTATTCTATGTAGTTTAACACGATCTGAGACCATCTGTATTGTCCATTTAAAATTGGAACATTTTAACTGTGGGCCCAAGGGCCATGCCGCCGAGCCATTTAGGTCTCGGATAGGGGATGCCCGAGACTCTGTTGTAATTTAGTGTGCACGTTAATAAATTCGATGTGTCAAACTCTTGTTGAATATCAATTATGACCCACCTAATTAAATACAAACTCTCAGCTTCTTACATTAATTTACAAATCAAATTTGTGGGTCAATGTTAAGATACCTAGCATTATCCATGACGTTAATGGTCTCCTCATAAATGCACTCTGTGCTCATCCTATCATGAGGAGTTTTCAGCCTTGTTTGGTACGAGAAAACTAGTCAAGAGGTTATCGTTCCAAATGTTATATTCTCAAGTTTTCTATTTTCATCGTAATTTTGAAAAGGAAAATAGTGAGATTGGCTAATAATGTCACATGGAGGGGGTAAATAGGTGATTTTAAAAGATCTAGATAAAATAATGCGGAATTTAAAAGTCTTGATCAATATGATCAGGAATAAGTAAAACAGATTGTGAAGATGGTCAGTATTATGATAATAGTCATCAGTGCAATGACTTCTATCTAGTAATAAATGAGTATAAACAGAGAGTGAGAAGACTTTGCACACAAAGTTTTATAATGGTTCGGCTTGGTGTAAGCCTACGTCCACTCTCCCATGCTGATAGCCTACTGGCTGGATTTCACTAGATATCAATTGGAGATTACATTTTAGTGTGCTGCTTGTATCCAAGCACTTCTTCACAAAGTAGGTGCTACTAATACTCAAACTATCTCACACTTAAGCACAAACTAAATATTGCAAGAGAATACAACTTGAATGCTCATGGAAGACAACAAAGAATATGTGAGGCTCTCTTGAACTTTGGAATTTTATACTCTTGATCTATCTCTCTTCGGTGCTTTGGTCTTCTTTATACTTCTCTTCATTCAAAACTTTCCGTTGGACAATCGTCATGAGAATCAATCTCCTAGCTAGCCATTGAACAATTGTGAAGAAGATTAGGGTAGCCGTTGAGGTAGAACAATCGGAGATCCCATTAATTTGGTCGCCCACACAAACAAATCTTGGTTTCCAAAAGTGGAGTTCTTCAACTATGGAAAGAATCTTGCCTTTGGATGATTACCAATCAATCAAGATGTCTTGCGTGATTAAATATATCACAAAGATAATCTTAAAATAGAAAGTCAATCAATGTCTTTTACAAAGGTTTCCATACCAAATTGCAAGTGGTAAAGCTATCAGATAAAGTATCATATACAATATCTCAAAATAATAGTCTTGAAATTTGTGACAAGATTGTCGTCGCAGGTATAACTGCTAATATTCAGTCATCGTAGTAGTATGATGATATCTAGCGCTATGCTAATAGTCAACAGTAAACCTTGCTTTTGACCACAAAAAAAAACATTGCTAAAATTTAGTGTTTCTCTTGATGATATCCAGGTGTAATCCTTGGTAATATCCAACTTTTATGCAGTAGCCTAGCTGATATCCACTGAGTATCCTTGCCGATATCATGCAGTTGCCTTGTTGATATTCACATAGTTCGTTGTATCCTACCTCTTGGATATGTTGCCAAGATATTATAACAATAGTAAAGATGTGGATACTGTAAACATAAAACCTTGATGCTTCCAAGTCAATATGGACTTCTCATTCTTTTAGACTTGATTATGTAGGTTTTTCTGTTATGAAGAATCCTTTCATCATGAATATTACCTAAAATATAAATACTTCTTGCATTCACAAAGATCGATAGAAATCATGGATAGTTTTGTTAATTTCAAAATATATTAGGAGGTTTTATTCAACAAATAGCACTAAAAATGTATTTGGTCCCTAATAAAGAAACAAGGACGTTTCCACTTTCCAGAACTGGCAGTGTTAAAGTTTTCGTCACGAATGTGAACACAGTCAATTGTTAACACACTTCTTAGCTTTGAAAACAACACAATCAAATTACAAAAAGACTTTCGTCAAAAGAAAATAATGTTAAAAAATCTCCTTTTCAAATTGAAATTTTTACATTAACAAACCAAAAGCATGTTCAAAGAAAAACAGAAAATTGTTCACGTGTTTATTGAAATCGCAAGTTATAACAATTTCATAGACCGAGCATGACCAATACATGCCCACAAGTTCATGTGTTTAATTCCTCTGGGTCAAGAAGCTTGATGTTTGATAATGTTCACAATTTGATTCATAGTAAAGACATACATAGAAAAGAATATGGAGAACTTGTGCTGCTGCTTTAGTAGGTGAAGGTAGAGAAATAACTAGTACTCGTGTAAGTAGGATTAGTGTGAACTTGAGTAGATGAAGTCGGTTTAGTACTTGTAGTGCCGTCTGTTGGAATTATGACAAATGAGGCATCTTAGAATGGATTGCTCTAAGCTATAACGAGAAAAGTAAATGACTCAGAGTTGAGTTTTCTGATAATATTACTGCGATGGCTATTGGTATCTTGGATATTGTTGATTATGTCTTGTTTGTCATTGAGGATTCGTCATTTGATGGATGAGTTATGGATTCTAGTTGTTTGCTTCACGCTACATTAAATAGAAACTGGTTTGCTACTAATGATTGCATGGATAGTGGTGAAGTTTAGTTGGGCAATATGCTGAGTGCAACATTGTGGGTGTTGGCGACATTAGAATAAAAAAAAACATGATGGTATCGTAAGGGCATTGATTGGAGTGATGCATGTTCCAAAATTAAAGAAAAATTCGATTTTCATGAGTACCTTGAGTTTAGTTTTGTGTCGGTATTCTTTCAAAAGTGGAGTTCTAAAGTTCAATCAGGGTGTCGGTACAATGACCTGTATGAGCTTCAAAGGGAGACAATAATAGATTTTACCATGAAGACATCAAATGCGTATATTCAAGAGTTTGAATTGTTGAATATGTATTTGGGGCACATTGGCAAGAGAAGTTTGAAGGCTATGAGTGAAAGGACTTTATTGTATGATTATGTGGCTAGGAAATTGAATGCATGCACGTGCTATAACTCGAGTAAACAACAAAAGTGAGTGTGACTATTAGGGAAATCATAGAGGTTGCAGAGTTGATTCACTTGGATACTAGTAGGCTATCGCGGTTTCCTTTGAGGAAGAGTGTCAAATTTATGATAATATTTGTGACTTAAGGAGGATCTTGGTGTTTGTGCTAAGGCACGAGTTTGATGTTGTTGTCATAATCAGGCAGCTGAGAACTTTGATTGACTCGGAAATTGATAAGATAATCAAGCATATATGGACTGATAATGACATGAAATTCTACTTCTTGTTGTTAAACAAGTTATGCATGAAGGAAGTCAGAGTGAACATGGCACTAGTGTCAGTGAACCATTGTAGGTTGCAAACTTAATGAGTAGAATCTTACTAAAGACGGTCCATAAAATACTCTCTAGTGTTGGTATGGCTACAAAATTCCTAGTGGATGCGTATAGTACTACGAGCTACCTCATGAATAGATTTCCATTGACTGCAATTGGATATTGGACTTTCAATGAAGTGCGGTCAGGTGACTTTGTTAATTACTCACTTCTTTGAATACTTGGTTGTCTATGTTATGTTCAACTAAGTGATGATAAGCTCAATGAGAGGATATAAATGTCAATTCCTAGGCTTTGTGCAAGGTAAGTGGGGCAATTCGTTATGGTGCCCAAATGTATATTCACCTATCATCATCAATAAAGAAGTTACATTAGGCAAATCTCCAATACTTTTGGGTACGAGTCATTATGGTAGTGTTTGTGTAGATTTGAACAATGTTCAGCTCAAGGCGGAGTTACAACTAAAAACTACTAAGGTGGCAAGTACTTACTCGGTTATCAACATAAACGATGCATGTAAGAGATGCAGTCCGTCGAGCCAACGGTTGCTATAACTGCTCATTTTACTTTATTTGTGGTAAATAAGGTTTAGTCTAAGAGCCCTTGTAAAGCGGCCAGAGGTGCAGCTGCAATTGGCGTTGTGATGAGGACTACGATTATGGTGACAGTCAAACACAAACTAGACTTGGAAAATGAAATAAGTTTTAATTACCGACATCAATTTATGTCTAAACATTTCGTGAAAGATGAAAATATTTTTCATCCGTTGAATTTTTATAAGCAATAATATAAGCAACCATTTTTAGAAAAATATTTCTCATTATTCATTTTCCGCAAAACAAACGGAGCCAAAGAAGATAGAAAAGATAGAAATTGGTCAAAATTTAGACCTCGTCATTACTTAGCTAATTCTAATTCAGGTTAATACCACGAAAAACTCCAAACTGATAGACTTATGACAAATTTACCCCAAACTAGTGCATTTGTGACAAATTTACCCTTTGTTAGTTTTCGTTAAATTTTACAGTCAAATTGCTGAGTTAGATGACATGTGGCAGTTGAAGAGTGCACTAGTTTGGGCTTTTACCCTCCATTTGTCACGGTTTGTGTTTTTTCGTGATATTAATCCAATGTAACGAAATTTAACAGATGATAAATTTGTCGGAAATGTACCTGTTTGCGGTTTTTGATGGTTAGAAAATTAGTTCGGGGTAAATTTGCCATAAGTATATTAGTTTAGGATTTTTGGTGGTTAAAATAATTAGCCTGAGGTAATTTATCACAGGTGTACCAATTTGGGGTTTTTCATCGTATTAGCCTTTCTAATTTAGATGTATGAGTAGGCGCTGAGCTGCATCCAAGGCATTCTGTCGTAGCTAAAGATAAATTTAATCGTTACGTATTGCCTGCTCCCCAATGGGGAAAGGAAGATGATATTCCAAAATGGTAAGATATATTATGTATTTGATTGAATTTGGCTTCCATACAGCCCCGAATCATTCTGAAAGTAACTTGATTTGATTCATCCCCATTCGGGTGAGAGGGTGGCCGCGAATCACATAGGCTATGGATTTGTCAAATTGATTCTCAAAAATTACGTTGGGTCCAGACCAACAAATGAATTGGAGGCGGGTGAGGGCCTTTCAGAGCTTAGATTATATTCATATCCTTACATCGATCAGGATCGACACAATACCATGTTTTTGTATAAGTTTGTGTCGTAAAAGTGATGGACTAGTCCCACTACTAGGCCCTCAAGAAATGTGCATGAGTAGGCCTCGCCCTTAGCAAAAGCTTATGAATCATCAAAAAAGCTGTTTTACAAAGTATTCATGCCACTAATCTCCTGTTTATACTGAAAAAGGCTAAAAAAGAGAAAACGATAGACGAAATTCGAGATAAAACACTAGGGGCCTGCATGATAACCATTCCGGTTCAGTCCAGAACTGGTTTTTTGTTCCCGGAATCAGTTTTGGACCAGAAACCCGTTTGGTAACGCAATTTCATTTTTCTATTTCCGGGACAAGTTTGCTTCCAAAACTGATTCTGAAACCAGAAATGAGAACCAAAAAAAAGTTGGTTTTTCATTTCTGGAACAAAAGTGAGAACCATTTCCGAGGAATTCATTTTCTTCAACACACATATTCATTTGGAAGTCACGATTTTTAAGGTGAGAAAAAAAAGCAAAAAATCAAAAATTTCAAAACTTAACAAAATGGTTTAAATTTAAATTTAAATTTTTTTAGATACCAAAAAAAATAAATAAAAATAAAAATAAAAAATTTCAAAATTTCACAAAATAGCTTAGAAAACCTATGGCCATCCACTTTGAGCAAAATTTAATTTTTTTAGTTGAAAAAAAAATAAAAAATAATAATAAATTCTAAAATATAAAAACTTCACAGAATATCTTAGAATACCTGTGGCCACCCAATTTGAGCGAAATTTTATTTTTTTAGGTGCAAAAAAAATAAAAAAAGTAAAAAATCAAAAATTTCAAAACTTCACAGAATGGCTTAGAATACTTGTGGCCATCCACTTTGAGTGAAATTTAAATTTTTTTAGGTGCTGAAAAAAATTAAAAAATTAAAAATTAAAAAATTTCAAAACTTCACAGAATAGCTTAAAATACCTGTGGCCACCCACTTTGAGTGAAATTTAAATTTTTTTATATGCCAAAAAAATAAAATAAATAAAAAAGTAAAAATTTCAAAACTTTACAGAATGGCTTAAAATACATGTGGCCACCCACTTTGAGTGAAATTTTATTTTTTTAGGTGCCAAAAAAAATAAAAAATAAAAAATTTCAAAACTTCACAAAATTGCTTAGAATACCTGTGGCCATCCACTTTAAGCGAAATATAAATTTTTTTATGTGCCGAAAAAAATAAAAAATAATAAATAATAAAAAACTTCACATAATTGCTTAAAATACCTGTGGCCACCCACTTTGAGTGAAATTTAATTTTTTTTAGGTGTCGAAAAAAAATAAAAATAAGCAAAAAAGAAAAATTTTCAAAACTTCACAGAGTGGCTTAGAATACATGTGGTCATCCACTTTGAGTGAAATTTAATTTTCTTTAGGAACCAAAAAAAATTTAAAAAAATCAAAAATACCATTTAGGCATCTAAAAAAAATTAAATTTTACTCAAAGTGGGTGGCTAGAGGTATTGTAAGTCATTCTGTGAAGTTTTGAAATTTTTGATTTTTTTTGGGCACCTAAAAAATTTTAAATTTCACTAAAAGTGGGTGGCCACAAGTATTCTTTCCAATTCCGTGAAGTTTTGAAATTTTTGATTTCTTGATTTTTTTTTTAAAAATTCAACAATTTCCTATTTTCCCGAAATCTAAATTTTTTTTTATTTTCTCCACATTTTGATGATTTTTTTCTGGAATTTTTCAATTTTTTTGGGATTTTCTGAATTTTTTTAAAGATTTTTATGAATTTTTCGGATTTTTTTATTATTTTTATTCCATTTCTAAAAAAATGGATTTTTGTTCCTGGAAATAGAATTTTCTGTTGTTTATCAAATGGGTTTTTATTTCAGGAAATATAAATTTTGTGTTGTTATCAAACGGGTTTCTGTTTTAGAAATAGAAATTTTTTGTCATTATCAAACAGGTTTTTTTTCTCAGAAACTCATCCAGGAACCAGAAATAGAAAAATCTATTTCTGGTTCAGGAACTCATTCCGGAACAGAATGGTTATCATGCGCGCCCTAGGAGTGGCACATCTTTCACACGGCGTTTACTTGAATGTCATAATTCTTTTTTTCCTCTCATTTAAGTGTCATATTGGTGTAAAATCATTCATTTGAGTGCCACTTCTGGCAAATTGTCGAACGTGGATTTTTTACTTAATTTTTCATTCCGACATGGATTTTTAAAAAATAATTTGAAATCTAACTTGGAAATTTTGTCCAACATGGCATGAGTATAAATAAACGTTTCTCTCTCTCTTAATGCTTCCTTAAACGACAACGTTTTTTTCTCTCATTCTCTCTCTCAACTTCCTCTCTGAAACTCATAGACCCATAGAATCGCAAGAATAAATAAATTGAAGTGAGCTCTCTCTAAAAAATTAGGCTTTGTCTTCTCTTACACTTGTGCTTTGTCTTCTCCTTTACTCACACACTCACTCTCTCTCTCTGTCGAGGGAGCTCTCGCTCGTTTAATGTCATCCTCTCTCGCTTGACAAAGTCTAAAGGCATGGGAAAAGGCGACAACGTGGTGGGAAAAATTAGGGCTCAGTGTCATCCTCTCTCATGTTGACAATGTGCAACGAATCTTGGTTGACAAAGACTAAAGGTGAGTGATTTGTTGTGTTCCGTGAGGTACATTTGTTTTTATGTGTCTACTGACTGACAAAATCAGCGATTGCTGATTCAATTTCGTGTGTTTCACAGAAGTACCTCTAACTTAAACACCCAGAAACGTGAATCTCCAAGCAAAAGAATGGCTGATGCAAAAAATAAGACAAAAGGAAAAGGAGCATTAGTAAAAAATGTGCCTACACTTCTGGTCAGGAAGAGCGCAAGGACCCATCCACCAAAAAGAAAGTGAGGAGGTGTTCAGCTTGACTTATGGGAATGGGAGGATTTGATGGGAGGGCCTATATTTGTTTATGTTTTTGTTATTAGGTGTCAATGTCAATTTAGGTATTTTGGTCTGTTTATGTTTTTGTGGTCAGGTGTTTTATGTTTTTACTGCATTTTGGCTGTTGATGTGTTTAGCAGCAATGTTAAGAACGTCGTCTTGCTGATGCTGTAAGAACATTTTGCTGGTGTAAGGATTGCGATTTTTCTGTTGTTGATGTAATATGTTTGCTGTTTGGTCCGAATGTAATACTATTAGGTGTGAATCCAAGCCGCGGTAGATGGACTATATGGAATAGTGCTTCTTGTAAACTGTTACAGGATGATAAGAATGAGACCGGTGAAATCGTGCTTAAGCTGTTACATGATGTGTTTAAGAAAATGAAATCAGCAGATTACTTTTTAATAAGTTCAAGAACCTAAGTGGTCATTTTTGAAAAGTTGATGAACCTAAGTATTCACTTCTAAGAATTTCTGACACTCAAATGACCGTTCGTGAACTTATTGTAACTTCTACTTTCCTTCAACCTCCATACGTTGAATAGCCAAAACCAACCAGAAAATGCAAAACTACCTTTGTTCTTACTACATTAATTGCAGCACAAACTGTAAATCATCTATCCTTTCTATGGAAACTAACAATAATGCACAAATTGAAGCATAATACACCATTTCCACCAAATCGACCAAATAACATGCCATTTAACCCAGTAAAAATCACAAACCAGGCCAGTCAACTCATATACACAAAATTGCCAAAACTAACAACATTTCCAGTAAAAACATTCCAATAACTAACATACACTGCTCCAAATACAACACATTTCATTGTTCTTCAACTATGGTAGACTTAGTAACTTCTTCTCATTACTTAAGTCACAAATGACAAATCAAACCAAATTCGTGACAACAACACAAGCAACACTCGATAAAAATCTGTTTGAATTTTCATCTATGAAACTTCTTTCTTGTAAAAGGCCTATATGTACAATGGATGTAAATTCTAATTCTCTTCTCAATCTTAACGTATAACTTGTGGCAATTTTTGTGGTTTGTCATGAGATGTATGTGTGGACTGGTAGTTGAAACTTTCGTTTGGTTCATGAATATTTTGAGAACTACAGGAAAATAGTTCTGCTGATGATTCATGAGCTTTAACGATACAAACTTGCTCATAGCAAAAGATAGTAATTTGTCGATCAATTTATATCTATATAAATATATCTATATTATCCAAGCTCCATTTTAATTAAAAAAAACATTATTAAACTCCCAAATCTAAATCGGGAGAAAAAAGTTTCTAGATCTAAAATTAAACCAAGAGAGTTCAAACTCTCATATCTAGAATTAGACCGGAAGAAGAGAGCTCCCAGATTTAGATCGGGAGAGAAGAAAAAAACAAAAACAAAAAAACAAAAAGACTCAAATAAAATCAATGGGAGGGGAGGGTGAGACTAGCTCAAACCCTCCTCATGGCTGAAGCTCGAAGAAGACGATGGAGAGAGAAGAGAGAGAGAGAAACTTTTTGGCTTCTGTGATATTTCTGCTCTCCAAGCCACTCCCGTGCTCTGTCTGTATACAGGTCCTATGCCTCAAGTTTTATTGATGATTGTAGGACATTTGGCGTCTAGCTGAACCACGAAGATTTGCTATTCCAAAAGTTAGATTTGTGTTTTTTCAATCCGTTTTGGTTGTCTCCATCCGCCGATGGTGCAGAAGAAGCCGAACCTAGGCGTGTGCTGCTAACAAGAAACGCCGTAGTTATTGGAGGACTTTTTAGGTGTGCTCATCACTGATGATGATTCGAGATTCAGTAATCGGTCGCCGATTATTTCGCTTGACATATTTGTTTTTATGAAATGAGTATGTGAATAACCCTGCCAGGTGCTTGTCGATCCTCATTGTTTTTTGGATTTGACTTTGTTTTATTGTATTCTGGGATTTGCTCTGCTTCGATTTTCTTTGTCATGAAAATCACCATGCATCACATGTGTCCTTTTGAGTAATGAATACAATTTTCTATCCATCAAAAGCTCCATTTAATGAAGCCCTTGCCCACCTCCTATTCATTTGTGGGTCGGGACACTAGACTCTTTTTTTCTCAAGACTTGACCACGAGAATCAATCAACCAACAAATCCGTAGCGCATGTGATTTCGCGGCCTCCCTCTCTCCCAAATGGGGCAGAATCAAATCAACTTACTTTTTGATTGATTCAAGGGGGCAACAAAGCCATATTCAATCGAATGCATTATAAAACTTACATTACAAAGCCAAATTCAATAATAAAAAAAATGATCTGTTGGCGAAGCATCACGTCAATGTTTTATTCCTTTAACTGATAACGAACTCCATGCAATTTTTTTTTCCTTTGGAAGAAAACAAAGAAATTTGTAATCAATGTGGATGGATTATGATATGTGGTGGTCGATGGTGCCTACCTAAAATTGGATACGTACCCTGATTTTCTTTTTAGTAATAAAATCATTTCATATGAGATATGACGGTTGAACAAAGGATAAAGTAATTTTAGCTGGATCAATATTGTGCTATAATAAAAATGAAAATGACCTATTTTTGCTGTTAGCCCACTTTTAGTGAATTTTTCAACATTACTGAATATAGTAGCCAAAATATGGACGAAAGAATCTCAATATACTGGAAATTTCACTCTACCAGTAGAGAATTACGTTATTCTTTAACTTAATCAATCAAAATGGCACGTATTTCATATATGTTTTGATCCCCCATGTATTTTAGTAAATTAATAGGTAAACATTGGCTGATGCACCCTGTAATTGTATTAGCTATTTGCATCACCTCAATTAATTGGTTTTTAGTAGGCTGTATGAACTAATTGAGTGGAGAGCACATAATTTGGGTGACGCTGATTTAGTGAGAGGTGGAGCTGAGGGGAAGCCGAGGAGATAGGTGGTCTCTCTCGGGTGAGGCATTGTGTTGCTCAATAAATCTCTCCTCGCTGATTTACACTCTTCAGTCCTCATCTCAACATTGACGTCGATTTCCAGAGGCAGCGACCCACCTGTGGAAAAAAGGTGGGTGCATCTATCAAGAATGGATCGGATTGGGATTATCCTACGTGGCGTTTAGTCACGTCGCTTAATCGGGATAAACATGGACAATGGCTAAAATGGTCTGTGAGGCCTCCGGGGAATCCTTAGTCAACTACCTTAGGTTGCCAAGCGGTTGCACCTAAAATTGCTTGAACATTCCTTAATCCTAAGTACGGGTGAGTTACCGGCTTAATCAGAAACCTGGAAGAAAGCCCTTCGTGTTAAAGGTTAATTGGTCTAAATGCGATGAAATCAGAGTCTAAAGGTTCAATTACGTGTGGGGAAGGATTAGCACTTTCACGATGTGTGTGGAAGTTTAGCACCATGGACACCCTTTAGGTACATAATACATATTCCTCAATTAAACTTCTTAACATGGTTTTTATCAAATACACATACAATTTCCTCGACTTTTGAAAATACAAAAAAATATACAGTCGGGCTCAGGCGAAAATAATCGCATCAAACACGCGGATAACGACCCAACCCCAGGTATTGTGTGTGTGAATGTGTTCTTTATTTATGCGTTTATTTAAAAATGGTGCTATGCATGTGCCCATGGTACATATGTTGAATGTTTTACCTGACAAGGGCATCAAGATGATATTCTATTCATGATGCATGAATGATAGATGACTCGTGACCACCCATAGCACAAGATGACGGATTTACAGCACATAATGATATGACATGATTGTGCATGGAGTAAGAAGTATGCGATTGACAAGACGAGCGCGTACATGATATAGTGATGAACAACATCTTTGTTTGGGAAAATTACCAATAACAAGTTGTAATTGAGTTTTATGAGATGTGCTCGCAGTAAATTCTTACCTGGAACTGATCATTCCTGGGAATGCTAACCATTAGGGAAATGCTAATAGGGAAATTAAATTTGCGCGACTAAAGAAAATTCGATCATGAATGGATTTCGACTATTAAATCGCGGAAGTGATATTTTGAGCTACTGTTGGCCGATCGAAGGATAGTTAGAGGTCAGTTCGCCACTGTCATAGTAGTGGATTGCAGGTGATTCCGTTGGATCACGAAACAACTTGATGAATTATTCTGAAATTATACCGAACGATCGTACTCCTCGGATCAAGTGATTGATCTTCGCGATTTTAATGACAACCGAGGTCGTCATGCACCGAACGGACTTGCACGTGATTCGATTCAGTATCAGTCATGAGTCGATTCTGCGAATTTTCCCAGCAAGCCGTCCGTTAGCTCGAGAAACGCTCGAGTTGCATTTAATAGAATTTAATTATGGAATTTTTGCCCAAATTGGACACCGAAAAATTAGAAAGTCACGCCGGAACGTTAGGATGACATTGCACGTGACACGTGTGAATTTTTTGTGCTCTTAAATCCTTCGGAAAAATTCGATTTGGGCAAGAAACGAAGAAAGTGACGAAAATACCCCTAGAATTTATTAAAGGGCAAGCTTTAAGGATAAATGGCATTTTGGTAATTTTGCCCTAATTTTTTTGATTGGACAATTTTACCCTTGAATTTTTGAGAAATTACAAGTATGCCCTTTGATATTTTTGTGCAAGAATCAATCTCGGCCGTCGGATCAAGATAAGATCGAATAGGGACCGTCGGATTAAAATTGTGAGACAAGAGCATTTTGGTCTTTTCCACCTTGGTCAATTGGACACTATTTGAGTAAAAAATGTTGTCTTCCTTCCCATTCTCTCCTCTTCTTCTTCTTCAAGATCAGCCCCCCCCCCCATTTGGTTTTTTTCCTGCTTTCCCCCACCGTGAGCTTCCCTTTGGCCATTCCTCCCTCCATCGCCGGCACCGCCGCTTGCCGCCGCACGCCCGGACCGCCCCCAAGCCGCTGTCCACGCCACCGTATGCCACCACCACCAACCTCAAACCTCACCATCTCTCTCTCTTTCTCTCTCTCTCAAGTGGCCGTGAGCCCCAAATCAAGAGGCCGGACCGCCGCCGCTCAAGCCGGACGTCGCCGTGAGCTGTACGCCGTCGCTGTAGAGTGCCGCCGCTTCCCGTTCTAGCCAATTAAATCTAAAACTTTGTAAGTCATACTCTAATCCCGATTTAGGATATTGGGTATCGACGGATAATTTGATTTGGGGTGAAATTGACAATATGCGGGTGCGAAATATTGGGGTTTATGATTGAAAATGTTTGGCGGGCCTTGAGGATTTTTTTTGAAATTTTTGGAGGACAATTTGAGGTGAATTATAAGCTGCGAGTTACTGTTCACAAGCTACGAATTACTGTTCACGGGGCTGTGATGATTTGTTCGGGACGCAAGTTGGATTTTTAGAACCATTATTTAATGGCGAGAAAGTGTCGTGAAGGATCGAAATTAATCTGACGCCATTTGGTCGGAGAAAATTGGCAATTTACGTATTTTTGGCATGTTTGAATTATTCTGGATGGGGTTGATTTAATTGAGTGTTTATTTGTGTGTTTATATAGTGGGCATATGTCTATTTGGTGCACGTGTGGGCCAGATCGAATTAATTGTTGATATTGGCCATGTGAATTGTTGAGTGAGCTCTGTCTGCATGTGACTTGATGCGTGCACGGATCGCGTGTGATGGCCAATTGCGTGTGGTAAATACATATCGAGTATGTGCATGAGTAAGGAGAAGTTGTGGTGTGACAAGTGATTATGGGAAAGTATGCGAAGGTGTGATAGTACGAGAATGGGATCGGGCCGGGTATCGTAAACCCGGGCAGCAATCACGTAGGTCTGTTGCATTTGGCACAGGCTGAAGCTTGAAAAAGCAAGTATGAGAATCGGTCCGAGGCACAATCAACTCGGGTGAGACCGGGATTGGACCAAGGCATCATAAGCTAGGGTTCCAATCATGTAGGCCTGTTGCATTTGGCGCGGGCTAAGTTGGGATCGGGCCTGGGGCGTGTGATGCTCATGTCGCGATTGGGGCCTGAGGCGTGAACGGGTACGTGGGCCGGATGTGGTGAATGATTGCAGTGTGCCTGAGGCATGTATTTCAATGCGGGTCACTGGCGAGTGTTGTGGAAAATAAATGGTCGCAGTGTGCCTGAGGCGTGTATTTCAACGCGGGCCACCGACGAGTGAAAATGGAAAATGAGAATGGAAGGAATAATGGGATGAGAGTGGTACATGCGTGTGTTTACATCTGACATAATTGAGTTTGAATGATGTCGTACGCATGATTGAGCCTGGCAATATTATTTGATGTGCTTGCGATGTGATGTTTCAGCGTGTGTGAATATATGTGTGTGATTGCTTAATTGTCTGGAGGTACGTGATAGCCTAGATTGGGTTTAGGGGTGTACTTGCTGAGATATAATCTCATGGTTGTGTAAACCAACAATTTTCAGAACCTCGACCTGAGCGATGAACCCTCCACCACCACCACTAGTACGTTTTGGAGTACCAGTACATACGGAGTATGAGGTAGCTGAGTTTCCGATGGGTGACGGGATGACCTGGATAAGACACACGACGACCTTGTTTGTAGAAGTGGGAAAGCTTGCCTTGGATGAGAACCATTTTTGAGGTTGAACGTCAGGTCATCGACTCCTTTTTGATTTTGGTAGTTTCAGTAAAGTGTGCATTGGTAGACAGAGGTTTGTTTTATTATATATATGGTGGAATAAGTTGAACAAGAAATAGAAATGTATATTCTCCCAATTCTCCCTAGTTTAATTTGTCAAGGTGTTTATGGTTTCTGTTTGCGCCATTAAATCTCTGATGTTTAGTTCAAGTTGGCGATAACCTGGGACGTCACAACTGTTCGACCTAAAGCGGGCTTAACGGGGGTTTCGGGGCATGACATCTAAACATATTGCACTTGTATCAATTCAATTCAAAATTTTTCAATTTGGGTAATTTAGTCCTAAATCTTTTGACAATTTGCCAATTAAGTCTAAAACTTTTCAATTGTGCCAATTTAATTTTAAACTCTTTGACGATTTGCCAATTTAATTATTCTAGCCAATTTTAGCTGAAAATTGCTAATGTTGCTATCTAGTTAGCATTAGCCATCCTACGTGGTATGGCCAATGTTGATGTGGATAATATTTTTAAACTTTTTTAAATTTTTCTGAATTTTTTATTATTCTTTTTCTTCTTTTCTTCTTTTCTTTCCTTTTTTTGCTAACCTTAGGTTGACGACCCTCGCTTGGTTTGGGCGAGTGCGTCATGGCCCTCGTCTAGATTTGGATGATGAGGGCAAGGATGTTGGGGCTGGTGAGGATCGCTTGGCGACCTCGCTAGCCTAGGGTAAGGAAAAAAAGAGAAGAAAAAAAAGAAGAAAAAATTGAGAAATTTTTTTAAAAAATATCTACGTCAATGCCGACCATGCCGACCATGCCATGTAGACGACCGTCACTAACTAGATTGCCTCATCAACAATTTCAGACTAAAATTGGCCGGAATAACTAAATTGACAAATCGTCAAAAGATTAAAGATTGAATTGTCAAATCATTAAAAGACTTAGAATTAAATTGGTAAATCGTCAAAGGATTTAGGATTAAATTGGCTAAATTAAAAGGTTTATGATTGAATTGGCACAAATATTTGAGATTTTTTTTGGTAATTTTCCCTGTATATTTGGGGCATGCATGACAAAACATGATGTGATCAACAATGTAATCTCGCCATATGCAATACTTGGACCATACATGATATAGTGATCAAAGGGATGTATTATGAAGTGGGATTCAAGTAATATCATGATTGCCTCACAACACGAAGAAATCATGATGTGCCACGTTGTGAAATGCAAGTACTACATAACAAAGAATAACATAACAATCAAGGATGGTAAATCCATCGATATTCGGTCCACACAGATGTTTATGTCCTAGACTCTTACTATATCAAGTACAGCATTCCACTGTTCCGCTTAGCGCTTGATGATCGAATAATGAATTCCATCGAATTGAGAATGATTGTATTTTGTGATATCCATTGACCGGAATCATCAATGAACCCGGCCATTAGTATTCTTAATATCAAAACCAAAGCAAGAAATGTAACATCCTGAATTTTGACTCGTTATCGGGACCAATAAAGTGTATATTCATTCTCGTGTAATTTTAGTGAGTCTCGCCTGAACCTGATCAGTCTCGGGACACTAACCATATGAGAAAAGCTAAATAGGAACATGTACGTGGACCGAGAACCCGATCGCGACTGAACGCTGATTTCGAAGAACGTTGAGGAAATATTTTGAGCCAATATAGGCCGATCTTAGGAAAATGACTGGTTGATTTTGTCAGTAACGTACGATCGGATCGCGAGTGATTTCGCATGACCGAAAGTACACCTGGCGAATGAAACCTGATTGTAATCCAAACGATCGCGACCCTGGTACTAGTGATAATTCCTCTCATTCTCTCGAAATTTAGACCATCACGATTCGGACAATCTTAGGTCGATACGCGTAACGCCTAAACAGCCGCTCGTTAGTGAGAGACCCTAAAACTGCAAAACGAGCATATTGAGATTACAATATTGGACCCGAGTTTCGATATCAAAATTTCAAGGGTAATTACGACTATTTTGCAAGACGGGCGTCAATTTGGAATGGCCATTCATGTTTGGGATTAAATCGGTTGAAAACTGAAAATCTGTCAGAAAGTGAGAAAAAGACCATTTTGCCCTGGGAACGCCGAGGCCGAATTCGGAGGCCGTTTGAGGTTATTTTTCGCGGCCAACGTCATTTTGGGGTAGCCAAGTGTGTTTGGAGTGATTCTGGACAAAAAGTGGATTTTCGACAAAAATTGGAAAATAATATTATTTTATTCTCGGAAACTTCGCAGACGATTTTCGAGGGCTTAGAAAGTGAATTTCGCGATTCCGACTCTGGATTAGGTATCACATGAATATTTAGGACCGGTATGAGCGAAGATTGGAATTTCGGTTCCGGGCGGAAAAATGACGGAATTGCCCCTAGGCCATTTTGATTTATTTCGAATTTTGGATTAATTTTGGAGATTAACCAAGGTTGGTTAAGGTTGACTAGAGTTGATTAACCATGGTTAGGGGAAAATGACCATTTTACCCTTGCATTATTAGATTAGAATGAATTTGAGCCCTAGAATTAAGGGCATTTTGGGCATATGGGCTAGATTGTTGACATGTGGAACCCACCCATGGATAATGTTGACCTCTTTGACCCTCTCTCTCTCCTCAACTCTCTCTCCTCCGGCGTCTCTCTCTCTCTCCTCCCGAAATTCTCTCTCGGCCGCCCTCTCTCTCTCACGCCGATCAGCGCCCAGCCCACTGTTCACGCCGGAACAGCAGCCTCGCCGGAGCTGCTGGCCTCAGGCCGTCGTGCACCGTCCCCTGGTGCCGTCCCCAGCCTCGTCGCACCATCTTCCCCCACTTCCGCCGCCCGTTCGCAGCCGCTCCAGCCGGGCGTGCAAGGACGCCGTCGCCGTCGCCAGGCTCGTCCGCCTGGCCGCGCCGCCGTGCACCACCCCAACCGTCCAGCCTCGCCTCACCGTCTCCCTTTCAGTCAGCCTCAGCCCACCCTCACCGGCTCTTCCCCTGTCCTTGGCCGAGTTTGGCCGTGAGCTTCGCCGGGCCGCCGTGAGCCGCCGGCTTGCCTTGGAACGCCGCCGCCGATTGTACCGCTCGCCGGTCATCGGCCGCTCGTTCCCGTCGTCTCGCGTCGTCATTAGGCGAGTAAAACCACTAATCTCTAAATTAGTCTTAATTGTGCTAGATTAGGGGCTTAATTATGGTAATTAGGGCCTAATTGAGTGTGTTTTGTGTAATGGATGATTAGTGGACTTAATTAGGACTAATTACAATGGTTTAGTGGTAATTTAGAGAAGAAATGAGGGCTGAATTGGGATGGGCTTCATGGGCTCCGAATTTTGTGCAATTAGCCCAATTGGAAATTTAAATGGGCCTTGGAATTAGAATGAAATGGGCCCATGAAGTTGGAATTAAATTGAAATTGTTTGAAGCCCAATTGGAAAATGGAATGGGCCTTGATGTGAATTGACTTGAATTGTGGAAGCCCATTTGGGAATTAATTGGGCCTTTGATTGTGGATTTACTTGGAATTGTTTGCAGCCCATTGAGAATTAAACGGGCCTTTGATTGTGAAATTCCACGTGGGTTTTGATATGATTTAAGAATGTTCTGTGACCGACGGGTCAGGCCTACGGGTCGAGTATAATTGTGACCGACGGGCCAGGCCTACGGGTCGAGTATAAATGTGACCGACGGGTCAGGCCTACGGGTCGAGTATAATTGTGACCGACGGGTCAGGCCTACGGGTCGAATATAATTGTGACCGACGGGTCGGGCCTTCGGGTCGAATTAATTATGATGACCATTGGGTCATGGCCTTCGGGTCGATTTATACAACTGTGGGCCTTCGGGTCGGGCCTTCGGGTCGAATGATTGATGACCATTGGGTCATGGCCTTCGGGTCGATGTTCTGTTTGTGAATTATAACGATGTGAGAGCCTAACCTGCAGGGCTGGAGTGGAAGAATTGGACTAAGTGTCCTAATGAATTTTGTAATGGCAAATGTACTGGTTCATTGTTTTGTGTGTTTCATTTACTTCTAGAGGTGCACGTTAGCCTAGTTTAGGATTAGAGATTTTACTTGCTGAGTTTATCTCACGGTTGTGGTAAAACCGATTTTCAGACCCCCGTCCATAGCATGCCGAGGAACGGCCCTCTTTTTGGATACCCACACCGCATTCAGAGATCGTCTAGTGTACACCCGTGTGGGGATGGAACAGCTTATGTTAGGTTTCATTCAGTGGTGTTAGTAGACGTGGGAGAAGATTTCAATCATACTCAAGAGTATGTGGCGTGGTGCCGTAGGGGTGCAGACGGCGTAATAGGACCCCCGATGAGGACTTTTGATGTTCCAGTCGATGTTAATGGCGTTATGATTCCACAGATGGTGAGTGGTGAAGTCTCTGATCCTCCAGCCTCCCTTAGTGTGAGCAGTGTAGGTGATACCGTGGATGGACCGATACCCATGGATGAGGTGCAAGGAGATGAGCAAGTTATAGCTGATGATGCGATCGAGGAGGAAGATGAAGAACCGAATTTGGAGATGGTAGGAGAGAATGCTGAAGCAGCAGGAGAAATAGCAGAGGTTAGATCGGACGAAGAAATACTATCGGAGGAGGATTCTTCTGAGGAATCTGCAGCACCATCCGATCCAAACCGGGAGCAGTAGAGCTGGTTTCAGTGTTAGGAGTTAGGCTAACCGTCTTTTGTTGTATCCTCTCCCAGTTAGCAAGCTGACACCTCTAGGCCACCAATCCTTTTTGTTTAGTGGCCTTTCGATGTATTCTTTTTGGTTGTAAATAACTAGTATGTATAAGTTTTAAAAAAAAGGTGTTTATATGTTAGTATTTCTTTAGCATATTATTGTCAATGGCTATTCATGGTTATCATTGCATGTCTGGGTGTGTATATATATATATATATATATATATATATACGTTGCTTCTGCATGTGACGTGCATTTGCTCTGATTCGGGTTTCGGGTCGGTGACGCAATCCTGGGAGCGTCGCACCTTAAGTCGACCTACGTGCGGATGTTCAGCCTTCGTGGGGTACGGGGCGTGACAAGAAATATCCGAGAGTCAACACATAAAGGGCAACTCGAGACACAATAAGATAAAAGGTCAAATCGTACTAGTAATCCCTATACTCTTTTCCATAATTTAAAACCACCCATGTATCTTTTTTGTCCAAATCATCATTGTAAGTTTTAAAATGCTCCATAGTTAGTCCTACTGTTTAGACTTTTCTATTGGCGGATTTTTACTGACAGTGGACGATGCCAGATTGGACTTTGGCATGTCTTATTATGATTTGCAAAAAAAAAAAAATTCACGTGGCATTTCATTAGCTGATATAACCATAAAAAAATGAGAGAGAGAGGATTCAATCTGATTAGGATGGGGAGTGGTTGCTGGGGAGAGAGAGCTTGGATAAGGAGCAACTCTTGATAGGCGTCTAAGATGGTGAAGAGAGTAAGAATGAATCAAATTGCACACCGAAAAGGAGGAGAGCGTGCATGGGATATGAAAACTTGAATGAATTCATGGAGGCGCCTTTTGACATAACGTAAAACTTTACTTTGAAATTCCAAAGTTAAGAGTGTTTAGGCTAGAGTATTACCAAGATGGATGACTCCCTGAGAAAATATATGCTTATACGTCAAAGGACAAACCCGTGAGGCTCTTGGTATGGAATAGGTCAAAGCGGACAATACTTTGAGTGATTTAATCAAGAGATGTCACAATATGTCCAAAGAAAAGCTTGCTCAGCTAGAGGTATTACCAGCATGGATGATCTCGCGGGAAAAAGCCTGTCTATACTCCAAAAGGAAAACCGTGAGGCTCGGTATAAGATAGGGCAAAGTGGACAATATCCCATGTGAGTTAATCCAGAAATGTAATAATATGGTATAAGAGCAGGACCCCCTCCAATATGTGTGTGGCTCGAGGACGAACCACGCAGAAGCTGGTGGGCTTGTAACGGCCCGATATGATGAGGTGAGGAGTGGTTTTCTGAGGCCAAATGGCTCGGATAAGGAGTGGCTCGTGGCAGGCTTATAAGATGGTGAATGAAGTAGAAATGAACCAAATTGTACACCAAACAAGGGGAGAGCATACCTGAGATATATGTGTGAAAATCAGAATTAACTTATGTATGTGTCTTTTAACGTAATGTTAAGTTTTGCCTTAGAATTCCAAAGTTTAGCGTGTTCAGGTTAGAGCACTACTAAAATGTGTGACCTTTTGAAAAAGTGTCCTACTATACGCCAAAGAACAAAACCATGAGACTCAGTATGGGACGGGTCAAAAAGGACAATATGTCAAGTACGTTGATCCAATGATGTCACATAGAGAGAGAGAGAGAGAGAGAGAGAGAGAGAGAGCTTCAGTTATGGTTGTTGGAGCTTTTTCAAGCTTGTATTTGTAGCTACTTGAACATCGTTGAGTTCATGGACATGGCAGCCAAAGTTCCTTTGAGCTCATGACCATAGCCGCTTGAGCTTCGCCATGGCCGCTTAAGGTCTTCAAGCTCAGCTTTGAGAGGCCATGGTTTTTAAGCTCAGCCATGGCCACTCAAGTCTCGCTAAGCTTTGATCATGACAGCTCGATTTTCATCGAGCTCACAGCCACGACGGCTGGAGCTTCTTCAAACTTGTGACCATAGTTACTCATGTTTGGTTGGCTTAGCCATGGAGGTTGGAGCTTCTTAAGCTCTCGACCATGGTCACTCAAGCTTCTTTGAGCTCATTCGTGGCAGCTTGAGCTTCTTTCAGCTTGCAGCCATGGCAGCTTGAGCTTGGTCGAACTTGGGCATAATGAAGCTCAAGCGGCCTTGCCCATTCAAGCTTCATCCAGCTTGACCATCGCAACTCAAGCTTCAACGAGCCATGGCCTCGACGGTTGGATCTTCTATGAGCTCGTAGCTATGGTTGCTCAAGCTTCATCGAGTTTTGCCAGGATGAATAGAGCTTTGTCGAGCTCGAAGACATGGTTGGCTAAGCTTCATCGAGATCGACCATGGCAATGGAGGAGAGAGTGAGAGCCAAGTCAAATATCTAACAGCATGTAATCGTCATCAACTTTTTAACAATGTTAACGCCATGTTAGCAGGTTCCATCACCGGCTCGACTCGGGATGATCATTGGGGAAAATTATAAATTCAATCCTAAATATATTACATATTTAGTCCTAAACTTTTTACAAGGTATTTTGAACATTTTTGTGCCAAATTCTAATGTAGCCCTTTCGACAAATTGTCTTCAAATATGACAATTCACAAGTTGTCCATGTCAATATATAGAGAAAATATTGTGTACCCTAGTATTTACAGGTCAGCAAATTACTAGTTCATTTATCGTGCGACACATGTCTCTTGCGGGCCCACCTGTCAAAATCTCTCTCTCCCTCTGTCTCTCTCCTCTCGAATCTCTGTTTCTCATCTTCTTCACCGTTTCTTGCCGCATTCTTTCTCTCTTCTTGCAACTCTTTCTCAACCTCCATCTGCCTCTCATTTTCTCTGATGACCCCCTGGCTTCCCACAATAGCGCTCCCAACAACGGCTGCTGCGATGGCGATGACTTCAAGGACTCCGCCTCGTTCTCCGCCCCTTGGGTCCAAGAACATGCCCAAGCCCCCGTTGTCATCACCCGAGACCCCGAGCCCTCCCATGTCCACTGCATCCTCGAGGTCCCTTGCGGCTCCTATGTCGTCACCTCCCTCCACAGCTTCTGGATCTAGCGAGCCCTCGCCTGGACAGCAAGGGTCCGGCCCTCGCCAAAGACTGCAAGGGTGACCCTCGCCCTGGCGAAGAGGTTCGAGCCCACGCCGAATCAGGGAAAGCAAGGACCGCGACACCTTTGCCTGTGGTCGGTCGCCGGCCTTGGCCGTGTGCCAACCACAAGCCAAAGGCTGCAAGGGCGACCCTCGCTGAATCGGGAAAAGTGACCCTGCCTGAGGCTGGTCAGGTCCGCTACACCCTCACCTGTGGCCGGTCGCCGACCATAGGTCAAAGCGAAAGAAACAAAAAAGAGTGCAGAAAGCAAACGGTGTCGGGAAGTAGGGGAGGGTCGAGAAAATATTGTGTACCCCTAGTGATTCCACCGTGGAATCCTCACAACTCTGAAATGGCGACACGTGTGCGAGGGACCCACCATGTGTCAGGAAGGCTCCACCTTGGAATCACTCGTCGGCACAGGCCAGAGGAGAGAGCAGCGGGAGACAAAAAATTTTGAACAAAAGGTGTCCTCCTCTCTCTCCTCTTTCGCGCTCCTCCCAGATCTCCAATTCTCTTTGCACCTCATGCCGCGCTCCCGCCGATGACCAACGAGCGACGCCCTAGCCTCTGATGCCCACGCCGATGACGCCTCCGATGATTGAGGTCCGCCGCTACCCACGAGCAACGTCCGTCGCCTCCCATGAGCGAGGTCCGCCTCCTCTCGCCGACGCAGACCCTGCCTCCGACGAGCGATGTCCACCGCTACCTACGAGTGACGTCCGTCGCCTCCCACGACCGACGTCCGCCTCCTCGCGCCGACGCCGACGCTGCCTCCGACAAGCGACGTCCGCCGCTACTCACGATCGACGTCCGTCGCCTCCCACGACCGAGGTCCGCCTCCTCGCGCCGATGCCGACGCTGCCTCCGACGAGCGACGTCTGACTGACCGCAACTCTCTCTCTTCTGCTTCTTTTCGAATGATGATTGCCCCCTTCACCAACCGCCACCGGCTCCACCATTGCTTTTGAACCCTTTCGCCACCGCTGCTACATCCCTCTCTCGTTCAGTTGCAGACAGAGATCGCGTGTATATGCACAACTCTCTATGCTCCGCCGAGGTTTCGTGTTCATTGTCCCGTTTGTTGCAGTTTCGGACAACGATCTGGAAGGAAGATGGGCGAGTCGTCTTGGCCTTCTGACGCGCAGGTAATCCCTCTACAGTTCGTGAAAGCCGGTTAATGGGCATTGTCAAAAAATTGTTCTCTTCTTCGATCAAAGCCAGCCCACGTTTCTTGTTGTGATGTTCTTTCAACAATGGTCTCTTTTCTTCCTCTTCTTGAAGTAGAAGATGGGGTGTGCGCATTAGGCATCTCCACCTCATTTTTTTTTCTTTTTTGAATCTCCTCTGCAGTTCGTGAACGCCGATGAATCGACCCTCATTGTCGGAAATTGTTCTTTGGTTAAATCCAGTCTATATTTTTTGCTATGATGTTCTCTCGCCAATGCCATTTGAAGCTTGAGAATCAAAGGATGATGCCTAGTCTCTTTTGTTCCTTTCCTTGAACTAGAAGATAGTCTGTGCGTGTTGGGCATCCTCTGGTCATTTTGTCTGATATTTTGTTGCTTTTGAGATGATTGATCGTGATGTGGGATGACCTAGCGGGGTAGTGATATGAATCTGTGTGGAAGATGATCGTTCTACGAAGATCTGTGAGTTACGAATTGCTGACCTCGACCCCCAATCGAACCTGTGATTGGTAATCTCGGTATGAACGCGACCTGTTAACGAACCTGTGTCAACCAATCCACGCTATAATGCCACGAACAAGAGAATTCGCGATCTTACTCGATAAGTTTAATTCGATCGCCACAAGGAAGCCTTGATAAGATCTAGTCCTCAAAAAAACTCAAGACGAAAACTTTTTTATATAAAATTCTGTCTCCTCTTAGAAATCTATAAGTAACCTTACATAGGGTACTAACCCTAATTCTAATCCTACTAGGATTAAAATTACAAAAATAACCTTAATTATTAAAAATTCGTCCAAAAATAGAAAAATGCCTAAAAGTTCATCTAAACGACTCCAAATCGCTAAAAAAACGTCATCAATCACTACTAAAGTAGTGAGTATTGATCAGTGGCCTGTTTCCAAGCGTCCATCCAAATTTGAGCCAATTCGGAGTTCGTCAATTCTAAGCTCCTTCGGAATTCGCTGGACCAAAAGTAATCATATTGCGCCAAGGAGCTTCAGAATCTTCAAGTTTCGAATCCAGATTATCTTCATTCCAAATATCTTGAACCATGATGCCGACAGCTTGTTTGAATTCATTCGCTCTCGCTCGAGTGATCGGGCCTAGCGGATAGAACAACGGGTCCCTAGCACCTCCTCCTCGATAGGGTTCGATGTCCACATCATTTCCTCCCCCGTGTAAAGGATTTGCCCTCAAATCAGCGTCTGCATCAAAAAGAGTCAAATCAGAATATTGAAAGTAGCACTAATACCATACTCACCTGGAAGGTCAAGTTTGTAAGCATTATCGTTAACTCTTTCCAACACCATAAATGGTCCATCTCCTCGCGGTAACAATTTAGAGTGTCGATGTTTGGGGAAACGTTATGTGCGCATATGAACCCAAACCCAATCGCCGGGCTCAAACACTACTTTCTTGCGCCCTTTGTTGGCTTGCTTTGCATACTGCTCTGTCTTAAGCTCAATATTGAGCCGCGTCTTCTTATGTGAAGTCTTCACAAATTCAGCTTTCTTAGCACCATCTAAATTCACATGCTCAGCAATAGGTAAAGGGGTTAAATCTAACGGAGTTAAGGGATTAAAACCATAAACAACCTCAAACGGTGTGAATTTAGTAGCAGAATGCACTCTCCTATTATAAGCAAACTCAACATGCGGTAAACAATCTTCCCAAGACTTAATGTTCTTTTTAATGATAGCACGCAACAATGTCCCTAAAGTCCTATTAACTACTTCAGTTTGACCATCAGTTTGTGGATGACAAGTAGTAGAGAATAAAAGTTGTGTACCTAACTTCTTCCACAATGTCTTCCAAAAGTAGCTTAGAAATTTAGTATCTCAATCAGAAACAATGGACCTAGGCATGCCATGCAAACGCACAACCTCACGAAAGAACAATTCAGCAACATTCGATGCATCATCAGATTTATGACAAGGTATAAAATGAGCCATCTTTGAAAATCGATCAACAACCACAAAAATAGAATCCTTGCCATGCTTATACCTAGGCAATCCTAACACAAAATCCATAGAGATATCAACCCAAGGATGCGTCGGGATAGGCAAAGGTGTATACAAACCATGTGGTTTAATCGTAGACTTAGCCTGCTTACATACGATACATCTCTCGCAAACTCGTGTGATATCTCGTTTCATGTGTGGCCAAAAAAAATGTTCATGCAGTACTTCATAAGTCTTATTGATTCCAAAATGCCCCATTAAACCACCACTATGTGCCTCTCGCACTAATAACTCGCGCAAAGAGCATCTAGGCAAACACAACTTATTTTCACGAAAGAGATATCCATCATGCTTATAAAACTTTTCAAACGCAGCATGCTCACAAGCTTCAAATACTCTTCCAAAATCATCATCGTCAGCGTATAAACCTTTGATATGCTCGAAACCTAGACACTTTGCTCCTAGAGTAGTTAGAATTGCGTACCTTCGAGAAAGTGCATCGGCTACCACATTTTCCTTACCTTTTTTGTACTTGATTATATATGAAAAAGTCTCAATGAACTCCATCCATTTGGCATGTCTTTTGTTCAACTTTTGTTGCCCCCTCAAGTACTTTAAGGTCTCGTGGTCGGTGTAGATCACAAACTCCTTTGGCCACAAGTAATGTTGTCAATTCTCCAAAGTTCGCACCAAAGCATACATCTCCTTATCGTAAGTAGGATAATTTAATGTCGCTCCGCTTAACTTCTCGCTGAAATACGCTATGGGACGTCCTCCTTGCATCAACACGGCTCCAATTCCTATACCAGAAGCATCGCATTCTATCTCAAAAGTAGTACTGAAATTTGGTAAAGATAACAAATGAGCATTAGTCAACTTATCCTTTAACAGATTAAATGCTCTCTCTTGCTCTTCTCCCCACGTGAAACCCACGTACTTCTTGATAATCTCAGTTAAAGGTGCGGCGATGGTGCTGAAGTCTTTTACAAATCTACGATAGAAACTGGCTAAACCATGAAAGCTGTGCACCTCTCCTACTGTCTTAGGTATTGGCCATTCACGAATTGCTTTTACCTTTTCTTCATCAACCTGTATTCCATCAGCACCAACAACAAAGCCTAGAAATACTAATTTGTCAGTTACAAAACAGCACTTCTTTAGGTTAGCATATAATTGTTCAGCCCTTAAAACCTGCAAAACAGCTCGCACATGCTTAATATGGTCATCAAGGTTTCGACTATATATCAGGATATCATCAAAATAGACAATTACAAATCGACCAATAAAAGCACGTAGAACATGATTCATAAGTCGCATGAAAGTACTACGTGCATTAGTTAAATCGAAAGGCATGACTAACCACTCATATAACCCGTATTTGGTCTTAAACGCAGTTTTCCATTCATCCCCCTCTTTCATTCTAATTTGATGATAACCACTTTTCAGATCAATTTTAGTAAATATGGAAGCTCCATGCAATTCATCCAACATGTCATCTAACCTAGGAATAGGATGTCGATACTTTACCGTTATGTTATTGATTGCTCGACAATCAACACACATCCGCCACGACCCATCCTTCTTTGGCACCAACAAAACAGGAACAGCACACGGGCTAAGAGACTCTCTCACATATCTTTGCTTTAGTAATTCGCTAATTTGCTGCTGAAGTTCCTTTATCTCTTCAGGATTGCTTCGATATGCGGGTCGGTTAGGCAATGGTACACCAGGAATCAAATCGATTTGATGCTCTATGCCTCGAATCGGTGGTAAACCTCCAGGAAGTTCATCAGGAAAGACATCTTCAAATTCTTGTAATAAAGACACGACAGAACTTGGCAAATTTGGGTCAAGTTCGTTAGTAGTAAACAGTGTCTCTTTGTACAAAAGTACAAGTATCGGTCGGTCCAGAAACAAAACTCTCCTCACTTCACTCGATTTTGCATAAAAATTCTTTTATCTCTCTTCTTTTCTCTCTCCTTTTCTCTCGGTTGTTACCACTCTACTCTTATCTTCCTCTCCTTTTACTTGTGTCTCAGACTTTCCACGCAGGCCATCAGTTTTATCACTTTTTCTCTCTCTCTCAGCCTCACGTTGTAGTTTCAATTGATCTTCATACACCTCAGTAGGTGTCATTGGCACCAATGTGTATGTCTTCTGATTCATCACCAATGAATATCGATTAGTGTACCCGTCATGATGTACCTTTCGATCATACTGCCATGGCCTACCAAGTAAAAGATGCCCTGCTTGCATAGGTATAACATCACACATCACCTCATCCTTATATCGCCCTATCTCAAATGGAACTCGGACTTGCTTCGATACTTTTACTTCACCACTATCATTCAACCACTGCAATTTATATGGTTTTGGATGCTTTGTAGTCTTCAATCCCAACTTCTCCACCATGGTACAACTTGCTACATTTGTACAACTACCTCCATCAACAATCAAGCTACAAATCTTACCATTCACCAAGCATCTTGTATGGAACAAGTTATCGCGTTGCTGGTGATGCTCCTCCTCTTTGACTTGAACACTAATAGAACGCCTAACCACCATCAATTCACCCTTTACTGGCATCTCAACATCACTACAATTCTCCAATGGTGGCATGTCATCATCCTCTTCTTCTCTCTCACTTTCTGATTCAACATCATTATGTCCAGTCATGACCATCACCCTCCTATTAGGACACTGATTTGCCATATGACCCCTACCCAAACACTTAAAGCATTTAATATCACGAGTCTTAGTGTTAGAGTTTTCAGTTTTACCTGAAGCCGGATTTGAAACAACTTTGCCATCCTTCTCCTTCTCCTTCAAAGTTTCAGTCTTGATATTGTTTCCCTTCCAATTCGGCTTCTCGTCTCTCTTCTAATTAGACTTCCAATTCGAGCTTGAACCTCCACCACTCTTGTAATTTCGATCCAACTTCAATTGCCGCTCAACTTTGATGGCTTTGTCCACTAATTCCTCCAATTCAACGTAGTGTTGCAGCTCTACTACCCTTGCTATATCTCGGCTCAAACCACACAAAAATCGTGACATTGTGGCCTCACGATCTTCCACCACATTAGCACGGATCATAGCAATCTCCATCTCTTTATAATATTCTTCCACACTCCTATTACCTTGTGTAAGATTTTGCAGCTTATGGAACAAGTCTCTGTGGTAATGACTAGGTATAAAGCGCCTCCTTATCACTGCTTTCATCGCATCCCACGTTTCTATTGGTCTTTCACCATTGCGTCTCCTGCTAGTCACAAGTTGATCCCACCAAATTATAGCATAATCAATGAATTCAACAGCTGCAATTTTTACCTTTTTGAGCTCCGAATATCGCTGGCAATCAAATATCATCTCCATCCGTTTCTCCCATTCTAGATACGCATCAGGATCATTCTTTCCTTGGAAAGATGGAATCTTCATCTTGATGTTACCAAGTTCATCATCTTCTCGATGTCTAAATCCTCGGCGTCCGTTTCTCCTTTCAAACCTGCCATCTCGATCATCTTCTGTATCGGACACATATGCATCATTAAATTGCCATTGCCATCTAGGTTGTGTCCTAGGCTCCTCTCTCTGATTTTGTGGCCTCCCTCGTGGTGGCCCTCGGTCATCTTCAAGTCTCGTCTCACATCTTGTAACTCGGTTGCTAAGTGCTTCAATTTGTAAACTCAATTGTTAGATGCCTGCTAGAATCGCATCATCCCTTGGATGAGTACGATCCTCCCTTTGATTCACACTTCCCTGGCCTGAGTTTGACATTTTTTTTAAACCTGCAAGAAAATGTTAGAGATAAAAAAAAATCTCACTAGTCACTCCCTTATGTTTTCCGCTCAAAGTGTTTGTCACTCCTCTCGTGTTTAACTCAATTTCGGCTTTTTCTTCCCTCAATTAAACTCACACACTCTTGCCTTTTACCTCTTGTTTCCTTCTAGAAAGCTCTTTTTTCAGACTTGAATCTAGTCTCACAAGCTCCTCATAACAATCGATAAATCATCAAACAAGATCAAATTCAGCAATATACTAATCAACTCAGCAATTCAGTAAATTTTTTGCGAGATTCGGATTCATATTTAATTTCTGCTACTGAAATATTTTTTTTTTTTCTATTCGGTCCAACTATCAATGATTAAAAAAAAAGAAACGAGTCGTCCCCTTGAACTTTTTTTTTTTTTGCTTTTTTTGCCTCTTTTTTTTCTTTGCTTTTTTTGCCTCTTTTTTCTTTGCTTTTTTTTTGCTTTCTTTTGCTTTTTTTTTGCTTTTTTTTTTACGAACTCAAGTACAATATATAGAGAAAAAAACAACTAGGACCGAAAACCCTAAATCAAAATTGAAATCACAGCAAGAACGAATTTAGAATCCTAATTCGATTAATAACGAAAAGCAATAAAAGTAGGATAAGTAGACCTTGTAGAACCAGCTTTGATACCAGATGATATGAATCTGTGCGGAAGATGATCGTTCTACGAAGATCTGTGAGTTACGAATTGCTGACCTCGACCCCCAATCGAACCAGTGATTGGTAATCTCGGTATGAACGCGACCTGTTGACGAACCTGTGTCAACCAATCCACGCTATAACGCCACGAACAAGAGAATTCGCGATCTTGCTCGATAAGTTTAATTCGATCGCCACAAGGAAGCCTTGATAAGATCTAGTCCTCAAAAAAACTCAAGAAGAAAATTTTTCTATATAAAATTATGTCTCCTCTTAGAAATCTATAAGTAACCTTATATAGGGTACTAACCCTAATTCTAATCCTACTAGGATTAAAATTACAAAAATAACCTTAATTATTAAAAATTCGTCCAAAAATAGAAAAATGCCTAAAAGTTCATCTAAACGACTCCAAATCGCTAAAAAACGTCATCAATCACTACTAAAGTAGTGAGTATTGATCAGCGGCCTGTTTCCAAGCGTCCATCCAAATTTGAGCCAATTCGGAGTTCGTCAATTCTAAGCTCCTTCGGAATTCGCTGGACCAAAAGTAATCATGTTGCGCCAAGGAGCTTCAGAATCTTCAAGTTTCGAATCCAGATTATCTTCATTCCAAATATCTTGAACCATGATGCCGACAGCTTGTTTGAATTCATTCGCTCTCGCTCGAGTGATCGGGCCTAGCGGATAGAACAACGGGTCCCTAGCACCTCCTCCTCGATAGGGTTCGACGTCCACATCAGGTAGTATTGTTGTTGCCTACTCATTGCCTTGAAAGAGTCAAATGCCAGTGGGGTTTGCTTCGACTTCTTTGGTGCGTCAGTGGGAAATTTGTGGATCTTCTTGAGAAGAGTGTAGTCAGTCTTGCGAATGTCAAAATTCTTGGGGGATTGTGCTCCATGTAATCTTATCTCATTGCAGTTGAATTATATTCGCAATGTTGTTTCTCGAATGGCTGGCCAAAGAATAGATGAAGTTCAGGTTGCAGGATCTCCTTATAGAATTTGCCCCCCTAGGAGCTCATATAAATCACCAAGTCAGTTTTGTCTTATTTCTGCCATAGTGTTGTCGAGGTAGTGTTTGTACAAGACCTTCTATTTGGGTATTGGTTTTCAATTTGCATCAACAGATATACAATTTTTGGGTAACATCTGTATTTTCTATCTATTGTGAATATGAACAAGCCTGTTGCCTCTTATGTTCAATAAAATTTGGCGATGCAATATACTTATTATACTAATAAGGGTATACTTTGACATTGTTGATTGATGAAGAATGCAATCCTGCTAACAGTACCTTTAACTAGTCCATTGCTGAATGATAGAGAGAGATAGACATTAATTGGGAATATTGTTTACGAAATTGATATTGGTTACATTTCCTTTTCTCTTTCTTGGTTGTGCTGGCATGTCGGTTTTTCGAGAGGGTGAGGTGTCATTGTGGGAAATGGGCCTTTGTTCACTTTGTTAAAGAGAATGGCATCACTAACAGTTTTCTTTATGTGAAGATGCTCATCAGCTTACTGTAAATGTTGTATGGCCCAAAAAAATTGCTTTCAATTCGCAATTTTTGTTGCATTCTTGGTAGATAAAGCCCACTATGTTTTGGCCTTTAAAACATATTTGCTCTAGAAAGGCATTGTAGGAACAATCACATGTTCTACTGCTTTCTGTTTGCATCCTTAGATTTCCTTCGCTTGTCTGGAGGCCTTCTTCCTATTCTAATATGGTTTACAAATGTCACAACTTCTTTTGGGTTTTTGTTGTAACCTTGCTTTTATTGTGTCTAAATATTTTATCACATAGGTTATCCATGAGAATCAGGTGGTGGTCGTTGTGGGAGAAATTGGTTCAGGAAAAATAACTCAACTAACACAGGTGTTCTTCATGATCAATGTCATTAATTTTTCTGAAAATCTGTTGTTAGTTATCTATGGGCAAAGGGAATAAATTATGATCTCATTCTTTTTATATACTACTCATGACAGTATCTGCATGAAGATGGCTACACTGTGAATGGCATAGTTGGTTGTACCCAACCAAGGTGTGTTGCAGCAATGAGTGTCGCAAAGACAGTGAGTGAAGAGATGGAAACTGACCTAGGTGAAAAAGTGGGGTATGCCATTCGTTTTGAGGATGTGACTGGCCCAAACATGGTAATTAAGGTGAGACTGTTTTCGATTATCAAGAGCAAATTCTTTAGGATACTATTTTCTTAATGTTGACTTTTTTTAAGTAGTGTTGTTGCTTTTAGTCTGGGACATATCTCAAATTTTGTTGGTTCCCTGATAAATTATAATCTATGCCTTTTCGTTTTGGTTTTATGCTACATCATGCATAATTGTTTGTTTGGTGCTCAGTACCGTGTTGCAGTACATGACAGGTGGAGTGCTTTTCCGTGAAAAACTGAAAGATTCCGACCTTGAAAAGTACGAGTATGACAATGTCTTCTCTACTCTGATCTATTGCTTCTTGTTAAACTGGGTTGGAGTGGATTTGTATATGCATGGACAATAACCTACGCAGACTTAGGTTCTTCAGGCAAAGCCTTTGTTGTTTTTACTTGTTTGAGGGTTGTCGTGATGGATAAAGTACATGAGAGATCACTGAACACTGATGTTCTCCTTGGGATATTGAAAAAGGTGGTAGCTCGACGTCGCGATTTTAAGCTCATTGTAACATCTGCTACTCTGAATGCACACAAATTTTCGAACTTCTTTGGCAAGCAATAATCACATTTGTCAGAAGCTTATGCAATGCGAATGTTGATGCAGGACAAAATTAATTTAAATTGTTTATAGCATACCTATTTTTCACATACTTGGAAGGACATTTCCTGTTAACATCCTCTGGAGTAAAACCCCATGTGAAGATTATGTCAAAGCTGCAGTGAAGCAGGCTATGGCTATCCATGTTAGTAGTCCTCCAGGCGACATTCTCATTTTCATGACTAGCCAAGATGAAATTGAAGCAGCGTGATATACTCTAGCGGAGCGCATGGAACAGCTTGTATATTCCACAAAGCAAGGTATTGGCAAGCTCTTGATTCTTCCCATATACTCCCAACCGCCAGCTGATTTGCAATCAACGATATTCCAAAAGGCTGAAGACGGGGCTTGCAAGTGCATCGTGGCCACCAACATTGCAGAGACTTCTTTGACAGTAGATGGAATATATTACGTCAGGCTATGCTAAGATGAAAGTCTACAATCCCAAAATGGGTGTGGATGCACTCCAAGTGTTCCTCGTTAGTCGTGCTGCTGCAGAACAGCATGCTGGTCGTGCAAGCAGAACAGGACCGGGTTCACGTGATCGACTTTACACGGAGAGTGCATATTTGGATGAAATGCTCCCCAGTCCCGTGCCGGAAATCCAGAGACCAACCTTGGGTACGTGGTCTTATTGCTCAAGTCCCTTAAAGTTGAGAACCTGCTAGATTTTGCTTTCATGGATCCACCTCCACAGGATAACATTCTCAATTCTACGTACCAATTGTAGGTCTTAGGCGCACTTAACAATTTTGGAGGGTTAACGGAGTTTGGTTGGAAAATGGTGGAATTCCCATTGGATCCTCCTCTTGCAAAGATGCTCTTGATGGGCGATCAGTTAGGTTGCCTAGATGAGGTTTTGACAATTGTCTCGATGCTCTCAGTGTGTCTGTATTTTTCTGGCCAAAAGATAGAGCAGAGGAGAGCGATGCTGCAAGGGAGAAATTTTTTCGTTCCGGAATCTGACCACTTAACACTGCATAATATCTATCAGTAGTGGAAAAGTAAACAGTATAGGGGATTGGTGTAATGGTCACTTTTTGCATGTCAAGGGCTTGCGGAAGGCTCGAGAAGTGAGATCTCAACTGCTGGATATTCTCAAGATGTTGCGAATCCTATTAACTTCAAGTTGGCCTAACACAAATGTCGTTAGAAAGGCCATCTATTCTGCATACTTCCACAATGAAGCGAGACTGAAGGGCATCGGTGAATACGTGAATTGTTGGACCAGGATGCCTTGCCATTTGCACCCGAGCAGCACTCTCTATGGCATGGGACACACACATGAGCATGTGGACTACCACGAGCTGATTCTGATAATGAAAGAGTACACGCAATGTGCCACTGCTGTGGAGCCCCAGCGGTTGGCCAAATTGGGTCCCATGTTTTTCTCCATTAAGGACTCCGATAAGTCTCTTCTAGAGCACAAGAAGAAACAGGAGGAAGAGATGACAGCCATGGAGGAAGAAATGGAGAACCTGAGGAGATTGTAGGCAGATGTGGAGATAGAGATTAAGGCAAAAGAGAGGGAGAAGAGGGTGAAGCAACAACAGCAATGTGCCTTATTCTATCACAAAGGCTCCGTTTGCAATACGTGAAGATGATATGAGAAATGTTAAGTATTTACTTGAGCATTCGAAGGATAAATTCAAGAACACTAATGTAAATGAATTGAGGCATAATGTGTACCATTTAAATGTCTTGCTACTTTTTGTTTGTCTATTATTTGTTATTTTATTTGGACTACTTGTCCAAAGAAAGTAGATGGTTCAAACGTTGTGCTGTGTTGGCTCTAATGGACACAATCGCTTTATCTTTTTGTGAACTATCTTCTTCTCTACACGGTGATTGGATGCGCAAGCGCCCTCCATAGGATCATTGGATATTTAACTGCCCGGGACGTGAGTTGCCATCGCGGTGTTAAGGACCGATAAATAATTAGAATGGCTAATAATTTTAGTAACTTTTTTCAAAACCTGTTTGAGTGCAAAGTTACTCTCTAGATAAGAAAATTGCTCAAGAACCTGAATGAACCACCCTTATAAACATGTTGTCCAAATGAACCTTTGTCAAAGATTATAGACCCTACCTTCGATTGTTACCCAAAAACCTATCATGACCTGCAGTGGTTTCAAAGCTGTAGAAAAGTCTAGTTTGAACGAAGATATGAAACATTGGAAGCAAAGAGTGAGAGAGAGGTAAATATAAGCATGAAACACATTGCACCCAAAACCAGAAAATTACACAAAGTGATGGAAGAGAGCATAGTGAATGGTCAAAAAGCACATCAAGTCCCTAGAAAGTTGAGAATCTAACGAGCCCAGAATCACAAGATATATTTTATTTTGCTCATTCACTTTTGACATCTTGCAAGCTCCATTGATTGCATAACTGGAGAATTATAAAGTATTCCAAGAACCAATATGTTACAACCAAACTAATTGAAAAAAAGGATGAACAAAAAAGACGGTGCATTTCGTCAGAGTTCATTAGTTAGCAAGGGCAGGTTGTGGTGGCGTTTGCTGCAAAGATAATGGCATGTTCACAGGATTAGCTTGAATCAATTGGCAGAGTAAATAAAAGATTAAGAAAAGTCAGCTGTTTAATTTATCTATATTAGGAGAGAAAATATTAAGTTCAAGTACAAAGGTACGCAAGTTCTCTTTACCCTTGACGATCTTGGTGATGGCTGCCCCATCATTCCTTCAGAGTTTACAATGTTTAGAGAACTACCAAGAGTGGGCTGTAGCTATGCATTTCTCTGCTGCAAAAGTTGTAATTGCTGCATCTGAACCTGTTGTTGCTCCTTACCCTTTGATTGCTATACATGAATTTCACAAACTGAACAGTCATATACTCAAAATTTCTGCATGTTCAGGGAATACCGTCTCATGGATGAGCAAAAAATGGTGCAGGAACTGTGGACCAAAGAAAAACCTCAATGTAAGCTACAGCAGCATCAGAATGCTTCGCATTTGTCCTTGCAATGAAAATGTCCCAGAAGATAGACCACCGCTCAAAAAGAAATAATCCTCCGGGTGCATCAATAGCTACACATTTAAAAAGCTAAGTAATTAGCACAAAGTAGACCATGATTTTGAGAGATCATATATCACCATCTTCACGGACTAATATACACGAGTTAGACTTCAAAGGAAAGCGAATTGCCTACTAGGGTCAGTGGCAACTTTCCCTTCTGTCATAAAAGCTTTGGCAGAAGCATGCAATTTTCTCTTCAACATATATTCATGTATGTATACATCAAGCCTGAAGGAAGAAAAGTGCAAGACCGAAAAAGAGTGCTCATTAACAAAGCGCTCCCTTATAGAAGAAAATTTAATGAACAAAGAAGATTACTTTGCCAAATATAAACTCTCCCCCCCCCTCTCTCTCTCTCTGTCTTTCTTTTTTTTTTTGGTAAGGTAAGCGTTTGTATAACTTTTCAAATCACCATGTACAGCCTAAGCTCAAACCCACTCCTGAACATATTAGGACACTAGGATGTCCAAACACGGTCAAGACGGGTCCAGCAGGAACGAAAAACAAAAGGGCCTCAGCCAGCTAAACAAGATCAACTACACCAGAAAAGGAAAACCCAAAACCCAAAATAAAAGATGGAGGGCGTCCCAAGCCTTCGGCAGCAACATCTGGATAGCAGAGTATGCAGATCTATAGCACCGAACACCCCAGGGCAGCAAAAGTACCACGGAAGCAGAAGGATAGTCCCACCTCTCTCTGTCTTTCTCTCTCTAATTGTCTAGAAAACTCATGATTGAGTCAGCCCTGAGGAGGTATCCAATGCCCACTGCGATTAGCAACTATAAACAGAGAGTGACTTGTGATTGAATTGCATTTGACAGTGAGTGCTGCAATAATGAGAGCTTAATGTTACTCAACTCTTTGCATCATCGTCCAGTCATTTGGTTTCACGGCATAAGTTAGCATTGTTTGGCTTAGCATTCCACGTACTAGAGTAAATTGAAATTGTTACAGGCAATAGTTAATCCTTCCTGCTGAGCAAGTAAGCCTAATACCTAATTAATGATACATCTTAAGAAGCTTTATTAAGTTACCTATATCCTCAATATAGAGATGCCTCTCATGTGCTTAGATACATCTTTACCTTCAAAAAGCTTGAATTTCGGATCTTTCGTTTTTCTTTTAAGGAACTTCAATAAGAAGCAGTGGGTTCTAAATCCAAACGGAAAGAAGTATCAAAAGTTGGAACTTTACTTGAACCAATCTCAAGCTCAGTGCATGTGTCCATTCCCCACTGCAATTTATTACCTTGTCTGCACATATATATAGCTCCACCAACAATTTATGCATTCATCTTATGCCAGGCCAATGTACTTTGTTGGCTCATCTAGTTCAAGACTTCAAGAGATTGTTTGGATATGAATAACAGTCTAAACATAAAATATTGAATTATAACACAAAAGGCAATGGAAGGGAAATGTAAGTAGAAAAGCCAGTGTTCCCAGGTTGAAGATTCCTTTCGATCTTCTTAGCCATTGTGGGTTCCATCTGGGATCTATCGTGCTTTTCCCATCTTTCATTCCCTATTGTTCTTCAATTGATAGCTATGATATGAATGGAAGAATACAGATGAATTTGCTCATGATTGAGATCAGTTGCAAGATCGACCTTCTCAACTTCGGTCCACACTTAAAGATTAGTAAAGCACACAAATTACATGCTTAGCAGAGAAACCTATAAATCATACATCACACATCATACACGAAAGGAAATCTAATGTATCCTTCACTTTCCAAACATTGAAAAACTGATTGTTATCGTGATGCAACAGAAAGTAACTCAAAATCCAACTAGTGTGCTGGCTAATACTCACAACAATGAAAAGAAAATGAGATGCCCTGTCTGACCTCACGTTTCCCATCCCGCAAACTAAAGCTTAGCACTAGTCGGGTTATGATAGCTCAACTTGTCACTCTTTGTTCCCTCTCATAGGTCACATGACTCTTCTTTCTCAACTCAAACAAGTGAATTCCCTAAAAGTTTTTGAAGCCAAAATCATACAAAACTTTTATGCTTTGTTTGGAAAGCGATAAAATGGGGAAGGAAAGAAATTTACAGGAGAACATTTCAAATTTCCCTCAGTCTTAATGTCACAAAATTTCAAATTTTACTTTATTTCCACCCTAATTGTCCTCACCTCCTCTCTCTGTCCTTTCCAGAATGGAGTGTTAGTAGCCATGATTAACAGTATATTAAAGGATGCTCGACTCCATTCAGTCTACCATGACTAACTCACGATCTTCCACACGCTAACAAAAATACTTCTTTTATTTGATGGGACAATATGCACCTTAGAGAGAGGCATTAAAATGACAATTTCAAATCATTTCAAATGCTCAGCAAACACAATTAACAAAGAAATGATGTTTTGAGACAAGCACCACAACTATTTTGTCATAGAAGTTGGAACTCCCACGCTCGGAACAGGTGATACACAAGTTGCAAGAGTGACCATAAAGTGAGAAGTATCAAAAAATGTTGCACTAACCAAACAAAGGAACTGATAATATTGAAAGTTAACCTCATCCTCGCATGACAAAGAAGAGGCAGCTACATGGTCTTTCCCTAATCAAACTAGCCAACACAGAAAATTCATAATCGAGACACAAATTTCACTACAGCAACAGCAACTAGATCCTTATAATAAGACTAGAGAATCATCACTGATGCTATATCATACAAGGTGAACATAACAAGCGCAAACTCACCATTCTAATGCAAATAGAAATTTTCCCTGCTTTATTGAATCTAATTTAGAGTCTAATTATTTGTGAGTCATTTACCAAGATCAACCGTAGAACGACAATTACACTTTCAATTTGGCCATTCAGAATCCCAATCTCAAGTTGACACAGCTCAATGAGGGGACCCCAAAAAATGAGATTTTTATCCTAATTCAAGGAGCTCTAGGTTCAGTCCCATGCTGCCAAACATAAGCAAGCTCATCCCAACTTGTACTAGCGAGAAGCCCTTTGACAAGCACGCTCATGTCAACTAAATGTCGTGAATGAAAATATACCCGAGGAAAAAAAGCATCACGATATGAAATATACGTCGCTCATGGGAGGCAACAGCTCATGGGAGGCGACGGATGTCGTTCGTGGATAGCAGCGGACCTCGCTCGTCGGAGGTGGCGTTGGCATCGGCTAGGTGGGCATCAACGCCTAGGCAAATCCAAACTCAACCTCAAATCCACCTATTTTGTAATTTGTAAATCAAAGCTCAACCTCAAATTGTAGGTAAACAAGCACCCACCAAGCAAAACACTTCAACTCTACCTCAGGCAAAGGAACCCAACAAGAGCACAACTCAGAAAAACCATTCTTCTTCAGAGTTCTTAGGCAAACACAGAATAGAACAATCTCAACACACTTGCACCTCTAAACATAATGTACCTCTTCTATACTAGACACCAAACAAAAAAAACTTCATCTGCATGTAGGGATAGAAATAGCCCCAGAACCACAATCAATATATAACTAGGTGCATGAGAATACATATGTAGATTCAAAGACTAGCATGTTAATCAAGGAACCAAACAAGATTTTCATCCTTTTTGCAGTTTCTTACAGCCAACATGCAAAACCAAAAGGCAAAATAAAATTGAAGTCTTCAGAGGTGTTTGAGAGGACTTTTCAACCCTCGCTTCTAGCTTTTAAGAGGTGCTATATTTCCAAAAACTATAGCAATTAAAACAAATATAAGCTGATTTTCAATATCTGTCTATGTGCACTTAACAGCTTTTAATCCTTCATTCTGAAAAAAAAACAAAATTGATTGCTTGGCATTGTGCAGAACTAATTGCACAATGCCAAATCCTTGCACATAGCATTTTCTAAAAGTACAACACACTAAAAGATCACTTAATCACTTCTGTGGCCACCACTACAACCATGCACAGGACAACAGAGCTCTAAAGCTACAACACCATAAAAAAAATTGACAGTCATTCCACACCCACTTAGCTTCCGTCCTCTCCTTTGAAACAAAGATCCAATAGAGCATCCTTTGGGGCAATTGAAGCACAGCCAAACTATGCCCTCCTTAAAATAGTGATCGAGAAAAGCCAAGAACCAAAAGAAAAATACAAAGGAGAAGAAATCCCTCCTCCATATAACAAACTTAGAGCCAAGTTTCGATTTTTCTTACCACTTCCTCGAAATACCTTTCCAATTTCTCAGTTGAACATAAAGCACCGCAAAAGCTCAAATAAGGAACATGCACTTAAATTGTGGGCGCATGTGCAAATAATCTAAAATATAACCTAGCTATCCCTTCAAGCACAAGCTTTCTTCACATACCCTTCAGAAGTTTAAAGTGCTTTATGAAATGAAGCCGTGCTAATCCCTAAATTTTTCTTGGTCACGATAAAGCAACTGCATTCCTGAAAAGGTGGACTTCAAACTGGAGCTAACAACTTGTTAAATTGAACTCAAATGAATCTAATGGAGAGAGACTAAAGCCGCTTCTTTACACATAAATTCTTTCTCCAAAATCAACACAAGACTTTATAGGAGTCATGCAGCATGTCCTGGCCAATGCAACCGCATGAAGATAACCTTAACTGATCTCTCAAGTATTCATAGGTATAACTCAAAGGCTAAGGTCAAGGTTAATTTTTCTCCCCAAGCAGACATTCGTGACTCCACATTACCAATCCGATTTGGAAAGAGAAATAAAGTATGATCAAGAGCAGCTACATGTTTATTTAGAGCTACAAACAAGCACATGTCTCCTTAGTTTCTTTCAGTATATAGCATATTGAATCTCCAATCTATAGAGCAATTATTTTGAAAGCTTACCAATCAGGGAAGTGTTTTCAGAATATTTTTGGAAAGAACCTTGATTGCCACAAGGCCAAAAGCTTTCTCAGTAGGATGTATGCATCACTTGCTCCCATATATAAAATAGCATCCCTTATCTAATGAGGCAAGGAAACATTAGTGAAGCACAGGAATCAAAAGTGCAAACAATGGAAATCTTGGCTAACACAACAAAAGAGGTTTATAGTCCCTAAGAAGAAAAGAACCTTTTTATTTGATAGATTGGTTTCGAGATTTATATCCTTGAAGAAAGCAGGATCACGAGCTGATCCATACAAAGAACCATCATTTCCACGGATGAATCCTAGTGATCTTAACTGGTCCTCTAGGCATATTGTTGACGTGCCCACTTCTAAATCATCATCTGCAGAAACCATAATAAGTGATAGAGTACCGGCTACCATCATAATTATGAATGCACTTGTTTTGTTTTAAGCAGAATAGCTGGTCATAGACAAAGAATCTAACAATTCATCACCAAATTTCAGGGACCAAAACAGGAAGTCAAAAGAGACCCAAGCAGAGAAAGAGCAAGAGAGATCAAGAGAAAGGGGGAAAAAACAACAAAGTGAAGAATATCATGCCTTATGGATCGTGAATACACTCGCTGATAAGACCTCAGCTCTTAGATTAGGCATTTCAAGGCAATGAGTAGGCAACAACGATACTACCCCGCTAGGTCATCCCACATCACGATCAATCATCTCAAAAGCAACAAAATATCAGACAAAATGACCAGAGAAGGACGCCCAACACGCACAGACTATCTTCTAGTTCAAGGAAAGGAACAAAAGAGACCAGGCATCATCCTTTGATTCTCAAGCTTCAAATGGCATTGGCGAGAGAACATCACAGCAAAAAATATGGACTGGATTTAACCAAAGAACAATTTCCAACAATGAGGGTCGATTCATCGGCGTTCACGAACTACAGAGGAGATTCAAAAAAGAAAAAAAAATGAAGTGGAGACGCCTAATGCGCACACCCCACCTTCTACTTCAAGAAGAGGAAGAAAAGAGACCATTGTTGAAAGAACATCACAGCAAGAAACGTGGACGTCGCTCGTAGGTAGCGGCGGACATCGCTCGTCGGAGGCAGGGTCTGCGTCGGCGCGAGGAGGCGGACCTCGCTCATGGGAGGCGACGGACGTTGCTCGTGGGTAGCGGCGGACCTCAATCATCGGAGGCGTCATCGGCGTCGGCATCAGAGGCTAGGGCGTCGCTCGTTGGTCATCGGAGGGAGCGCGGCATGAGGTGCAGAGAGAATTGGAGATCTGGGAGGAGCGCGAAAGAGGAGAGAGAGGAGGACACCTTTTGTTCAAAATTTTTGTCTCCCGCTGCTCTCTCCTCTGGCCTGTGCCGACGAGTGATTCCAAGGTGGACCCTTCCTGACACATGGTGGGTCCCTCGCACACGTGTCGCCATTTCAGATTTGTGAGGATTCCACGGTGGAATCAACTAGGGGTACACAATATTTTCTCGCGTCCCTCGCCTCTCACTGTTTCTTCGGTTTCTTTATTCTTTTGAGGCCATGGATGACGATGGGTCGCGGCAGTGGATAGCAGCATCACCAGCCAGCCACTCGTCCTCGCCCGTTTTCTTCACTCACTGGCTCGTGAACGACGCCGACACTCGTCTATGGCTGTCGTCATCATCGTCCGGCCAGATCTGGTCGGCGTTTGAAGACTGAGATGGGCGGGGCCAAGTCTGGACGAGGGCTCGCAAGCGACGCCGATGCTCGTCCATGGCCGGCTACAGCGTCGTTCGGCCAGATCTGGTCGGCTCAGTCGGCGCCGGGAACTCCGCCGATGGCAACGATGGAGGAGGCGCGGAGGTCGGGCTTAGAGGGAGGGGATGACGAGATGGTTTTTTTGAGCAAGAAGGATCGACGCCGGAGAACACGGCGTCAAAGTTGGACAGCTCCTCGGCTTCAATTAAAACCATACCCTTCAGACATAAGATGGGCAAGTAAGTCAGTCTTTTCCTGTGAAGAAATAGAGTCTGATTATTGCATTACACACACAATAAGAAATCTCAAACTGATAAGTATTATGCAAGGTCGAATTGATGCGGTCACGTGATCTGGAGATTGATGGCCGAGCTTGCAATTTCGCATTGAAGGCTTGCTCGATGGTGTCTGATTATGAAAGGGGCATGGATATAACAACCATTGCCCTTAACAAGAGAATTCAGATAAATCAGTTTCTGGCGAGTTCCATGTAAGGGTGTGCAACCGACCGGGTTTACCCGGAAACTGGACTGACCCATCCGAAAAAAACCGGTTCCCGTTTGAATCGGTCCAGGAACCGGTTCCATTTTTTGGGAACCAGTTAGAACGGGTCCAGTTTCTGGTTCCAAGTGAAAATCCACCCGGACTGGTTTTAAGATCGATTTTATATGGAGGTTCACTTGCAATTTTATATGGCAAAAATTCAAAGCATTATATTAGGAAGGATAAGGGAGGTGATCATTATTTGCAATTAGTCTAACTCAAGGGCTTGTAAGTATTATATGGAGCAATTTCCTTTTTCGTAAAATTTTTGTTCTGTAACGAAGAAACTATATATCCAACTGAAACCTACGTTGTTTTATCACGTCCATTAAATTATTGGAATTAAGATAATATGCTTTTGTATGAATACTTAAGATCGTTTGCACAATCAAACTTATAACCTTTGATTTTAGTTATAAGTTTTCCTATATGCTACTTGGAAAAAATGAAACCAAAAAAAGGGAAAAAAAATAGGTTCTTGAGTAGACCCTAAAACTGGACCAAAAAAACAGGGTAGTTTTCAAAATAGGGTCCAGGCAAACAGGGTAGGTTCTAGGTTATAAAAATTAGGAACTTATTATAACTAGGTCGGTTTCAGGTTCCAAATTTAGAATCAATTTACCTTGAAACCAATCACCCCTAGTTCCATAATAAATTTTCTGATGAAGTTTGAGAAGGTAAAAGAAGCAAGACCGATTTTTGATTGTGTCTGTTGGAGACTGATGCGGAAAAACAAAAGACAGAACACGAGGATTTACGTGGTTCGATCACGAAGTGATCTACGTCCACGGGCGAGGCAAGACAGATTCCACTATAATCAAAAGAGAGTACAAATTTTAGAAGTCGAAATAATGACAAAACCTCACGGCTCACCAAAACTCTCTGAAAGCAAAACTCTCTGTACAACAATGAGAAAACCTAGCCACAGTACAAATAGGGCTCCCGAAATTTTTCTCGGGGGCGTAGCCCCCGAACCCCCCGCGCATTGGTTCGCTTCCTCCAGCTTAGGCGGTCCGCTATGGAGATTTGTTCGCTTGCTGCGGGTTGGGCCGATTGCGTCGCGAACTAAATCTCAATTTTCTTTCCACTTTCAGGTCGCACAAAAATATGTCGGGTCATAAACCGGACCGAGTACATAAATTCGAGACATATTTAACAGTGTCCCGGAGAGAGATGTTGTCTGTTGGAATTCAATGATCGGCGGATACGTGCAGGCAAGACAGTTTAATGACGTTTTTGTTCTATTCTTCAATATGTGTAAATATGGCCTTAGGCCTACTCCTGTGACAATGGCGAGCATAATTCAAGCCGGGGGGAGTTGAAAATTTAGATCTAGGCAAATTAGTTCACGGGTTTGTGCTGTGCTTTGAGATGGGTGACAGTCTTTTGGTACTCATGTCCCTGGTCAATATGTATGCTAAGTTGGGCAATGTTGTGAATGCTTGTCGAGTTTTTGAAGTATGGCAATGATGGAATTTGCTGATTTGGCTCTTAATGATCATTTTGGTACTCACGTCCCTGTGGACTCTATCATTGCCATACCGTCAAAAAATTCAGTCATCACTTCAGTAATGATCGTTTGCATAGCTTGTTCGTATTGAGGATCTTCCTAGGTGCTTGAGTGAATGATTTGAGCTCACCAAGAAGTGAAGGGGAAGAGCACATCTTGCAAATGAAAGAACCGAAGTTGGCGCAGTGAGTAAGAATGCGTGATAAGAACGAACTCAGCCTAGGTGCTAGAGTGACTAATTTGAGCTCAGCAAGAAGTGAAGGTGAAGAGCACATTTCGCAGATGGAAGAACCAGAGTTGGCGCAATGAGGAAGAATGCATGATAAGAACGAACTCAGCTTGTTTTTCAGGAATGGAGTCTTACAATGCCAGAGAAGAAGTTTACGAGACATATCTAACGCATGACAGGGACCTGAGTACATGACTTCAATAATGATCCTTTGCCGTTTCTACCAGCTCATGGCTTCAAGGGAACTCCAGGGCAACCAATTGAATCAACCCACGGTTTGATTGACCAAGAAAGTGTGTCCGAATATGCACTGCTGGTGATGATTAAGTCCCCAAAATGCTGCACCAATCATGTGATTGTGACGGCCCAAGCCAAGCAAATATCGTGCTAAGGTAGGGTCTCGGGTCGTTACAGTCATAATCCTAGTTCTTGAGTCCAGAACTATAACATCCACAGAACGCATGTAATCTACCTTGGACCCATTGTCCCTCCAGAAAAAATTCATCATGCCGTGTGCTACATCTACTTGTGCCGCGTAAAAAGAGGAAGGATCTTCGATCAACATATCCTTGAGGTGATTAATTAAGTCTTGAGTATTATCCTCAGGCTCAGGCATTGGGTGATTCTTCCGTGTGCCTCGTGAGACGTCACCGCATTACACATAGGAAACAAGAGCATGCTCTCCAACTGTCCTAACTCGTCCACAATCTTGCTCGTTGAAAGAGCTGTCTTCGCACGCGAATCTTCCGCTTTCCCATGGGCACCAACGAAACATCCCTTGAGACCGTGATTATGCTCGAGAATGACCTTTGAGATCTTCCACGTTCCATCATTTTCCATGCACTTGATCTTAGCGTCACAATCTGTTCTCATGTCCCGTTTTTTGTACCGCATAGGCTTGTCAATCTGGTCTTTGGACTTGAGGCTTGGTAAGAGCATAAGAAGTTCTTTGCCTTGATGATGGCCTTGTTCGATCTCGAGTATTATGATATTTCCCTTCTCACATTGAAACCGGTTTGTTTAGCATAGTTAGTTATAAAATCATATACTGCCTCCTCTGACGAGAACTCTATCCCCACTCTTGGCAGCCCGGGTTGGACTCAAGCTCCAGACTTTACTGATTTGGCTTCCAATCCCATAAGTTTAAACGTTATCCTTTCTATTTAATGAAGCCCGCGGTCAAGTCAATAAGCCTCTGTCTCCAATAAATGGATCCGTTGGACTTCTATCACCAAGGCGAAGTCGTGGAAGGAGTGTACACCGAACTAACAAATCCTGATTCTTGTGCAGCTGCGGCTCAGAGCTCAGATTTGGCCACGGCAACGGCGTCTACTTACTCGACAAGGCCAATGTTATGGAGGCCATGGAGATTTTGTTTTAAAATTTGGAGCAATAATGACATCTACTTATCCAATTAAATCTCTGACCGGCACCAAGGCGCTGATGATTGGAATCAGGCCGACGACGATTTGGATGAGGTGACTGGTGACTCTTGAACATGGACGCAACGACCTCTCTGTCTCTGTGGTCTCCGGCATCCACCGTCGCAACCACAGAGCTGGGGACGCCAAGCCAGGCAGCAGTCACTCTTTCAACCATGGGAAATATGAGCTGATCCCTTCAGGAAACAGGTAATCAACAGTCACCAATCTTAGAGATATTTAGTATTTACTCTTCTCCCATAATATTGCAAAGGTCTATTTCTCAGTTTAGTTAAGTAAACTCTATGTCCTAAAGTTTTCCACGATCCCATTGCCAACAAGTCGAGGCAAAAATATGTATAGACAATATCATTGTAATTTCTTTCTTGCTGGGATTGTTGGCCCCCAGTTGTTTTGCAAAAGTGAGATATGTATGTTGTATCTATTCTACACGGACATGTCCATTTCTTAACCACTAAATCATTCATTGTATAGACTAGGATGATGCGGAGGAAACCAAATTCTTTTGTACTCCCTGTGTGATTTACACTCCTAATCATCCATATATTTTACGCTCCTAATTTACCACGCGTCTGTTTGCTTCTATTGAAACTCCATTTTGTTCTTTTCATGCGTATCCAATTCGATCTTGTCCTGGAATCAACAGGAACATATCGTAATCAATCACAAATCTAGTCAGGGAGTGTCTTGCACAACATTGCTGCAGGCGATTGGCCACAAAGATGAAATGCAATCTATTTTTGGTGCTAGTATAGATGGAGAGGAGCTCGAGTCCGACTCTCAGTTGTCGAGGGTGGGGATGGAGTTCAATTCAGAGGTGGCGGTATATAATTTTTACAATAGTTACGCTAAACAAATTGGTTTCACTGTGAAGAGGGGAAAAGCATGACACTCGGGATCGGACAAGGCCTTCATCAAGCTGAAGTACTTCTTATGCTCTTGCCAAGGCCATAAGTCCAAAGAGCAAATCAACAAAAGGCGACGCGGTACAAAAGACGGGAAATGAGAACAGGTTGTGACGCTAAGATCAAGTGCATGGCAAATGATGGAAAATGGAAGATCTCGATGGCATTTCTCAAGCATAATCATGATCTCAAGGGATGTCTCGCTGGCTCCAAGGGGAGAGTAGAAGTTTTGCACACGACGACGGTTCTTTTGACGGGCAGGATTGCGGATGAAGTTAGGACTGTCGGAGAGCAGGCTCTTGTTTCCAATATGGATCACAATGATGTCTCACGAGGCACACGGAAGAATTGCCCAAGACCTAAGCCTGAGGAGACTTTGGACTTGATTGATCGCTTTAAGTGTCTTGCGAGGTTATATTGTTATTCTTGTTACTGGTTGCGAGTGGCAGAGGCACGCGGCTCGGAGAATTTTTTTCTGGAGGGATAGTCGGTCCAAGGTGCATTTCAAGGATCTTCTAGTCCTGGACGCAAGAACTTGGATCAACAAGAATTGCATGATTTGTGCAGCATTTTGAGACTCATCTCCAGCAGCCCACGGTATTCGGACCTGGTCTCTTGATCGATCAAACTGTGGGTTCATTCCATTGGTTGCTGCATAGGAAATCGATGAACTGGCAGAAACCACAGACAATAATTACTGAAGTCAGCGAAGAAATCGCTGAAACTGTATTGCTTGTCTTGCCAGAGACCCACCATTGTCTGCCTCCTTGGTCTATCTTGAACAGTTTCATGAATTATCTGTCTCTGACCAACTCGGTGTTGTCAAAGAGAGTGCATCTTCCTTTACTTTCAGGAAGAATTCGAGTTGAAGTCAAAGTCGTTTATAGGAAAGTATGAAAAATCATGGCTTGCTTCTTTGTATAACATGCACGAGAAATTGTCTCGTACTTTCACAAAGGATGTCTTCTCTGTAGGCCTACTCTCGAAACAAAACGATGAGGATAATGATATTGTTGGAATCTCTCCTCCAAGACCATGACGCAAACCGAAATTGCATGCCGGTGTGAACAGGCTGCCAAGAAGATGCGCAGAGAAGTAATTCAAGAAGACATGCTCTGCAAGAAAAACACGGTGAATTTGGAATGTAGGAGTTCAATGGAGAAAGAAGCTGAACGCCTCTTTACTGAAATGATCTTTAAGATGTTCCCAAAGGAGTTTATCAATAGCCTATCCCTATCACTAGCAATCGAAGAAATTAGGAGTGCATAGAGTCTCCGCACGTTTCACTTGACCGAAGCAGGCTGCAGAAAGACACACCATCAAGTTGATCCTTCTGATTCAACAGTAGCATGTAGATGTGGGAAGTTCGAGTTGGTCAGTATTTTATGTTTTCATGCTTTGAAAGTAATTAGCTGCATGAATATCTGTAAGATGCTGTCTCGCTACTTATTGAAGTGATGAACAAAATCTGTCAAAGATAGCCTGCCGGTGGACACCCAGGGAAGGAACTGCACATGACAGAGGTTCAGTCGATTCATTTACGGGTGACTTTATGCGAAAGGATTTGCATGTCGCTCATGTTTGTAAAGGAGAAGAGGAAGAGAATAGCTATGATGTTCATAGATTTGGCATTGGAGCACATTGCAAAGGTTTTGAAAACAGAAGAAGTGGCAGTTGCTCTTGACGATTCAGACGGTAACAATGATATGGATCCGACTATTTGTGAGTACGCTCTCAAAAGACAACTCGACCAAGAAAATGTAGCTAAATCTGGGATGGGATGCCCAAGAGTGAAACGCAAAGTTGAAGTCCATTGACCAGCTGGGAGACTGACAGGGTTAGTCTCCTCCTTGCTAATTTGTTTCTTAAGTTCACTGCCTAGCGTGTGCACTTCCATATTAGAATGCATTATCTCAAGGGATTAATCTTCTGTTATAGTAACTATTATTACCGATTAAGAACGATGAATAGAAGTATTACTCATTGGTCCAAAACATGAACTCTTTTTTTGCCTTAACAGGATACGCTGGACAATTGAACCGAGGAATGACAAAGTCAGGTCCAAACGGTGCCTATTCACGAGTTCAGAGCCTCCAACGTCCATGTCTGACTGACTTTCGAAACATGCAGATTGACATGAAAGAGGTAATTGGCATATCAATATTTAGGATAGCGATCAGTGCATAAATTTAAATAGCCAATCATTCAGTTTCTGTGGCTGCCCTCAACAAATCATTCAACTTCAGAAATCGTGAATCATGTCCTAAACACTTCTGGTGGATACAAGCATCCCCACAAATGTCAGCGAATGGATTTGTCAGGTGGGCATCATGAGAATACTGCCGTCATTGTGACACCGTTCTGTTCTTCCAGGCTGAGACTGAGTCGTCATTGTCACAAGTTGTTGCTAAAATGACTGCAACACTGTCTCCTTCAACAATTACTCGCTTACATCCTCGATGGTGAGGACTACTGCAGCGACCTCAGATGACTCTGGATCATCATCTTCATCTTGTTAGAATTGTGTTTTAAATCAATGCAGTTAGTTACTGGTGAATAGTTGGTCGATGTGTAACCTGAAAAAAAAAGGGGCTGATTTATGTAAATGTGAGGAGAGTGCCTTGTATAACTGTAAATAATCCTCTCTGTGCTACTATTGAAGATCTGAACGCGTAATACTCTTTGTATTCCTCTACTTGTACAATTCTATCGTGATATCATGCCTATATTCAGGTGTTAGATATGTCTTGTAATCTTCTTCTCTGGCACTGCAAGGCTCGTTTCTGAAAAACAAGCTGAGTTCATTCTTATCACGCATTCTTACTAACTGCATCAACTCCAGTTCTTCCATCTGCACAATGTGCTCTTCCCCTTAACTTCCTGCTGTCAAATCATTCACTCAAGCACCAGTGAAGATCCTTGATGTGAACAAGCTATGCCAAACTATATAAAGTCTTGCAAAGCATATTTGGATTCTTTTTTCCTTGTGATTCAACTATGAATCTTGCAGGATCCTAATGCATTTTAAAGGGTAAACAAAAATCTCATGGTGCTCCTGGCCTGGGAAACGTAAAAGCTTAACTTAGTTGCCGAAGGGTAAACTGAACAAAAAGGCACGGATTGCAACCAAGAAATTTAGTCCTGCTCCTCCCATGCTATCTGCCTTGGCCAGTTGATCTGTCAACTCGAAACTGAAAATGCTTTCTTTAGCGGTCCTGAGCAAGATGTATTGACACTTCCCGGGTTTGTGGATTCTCTGTTTCCTAAATCCTACCACTTCTTAAATTACATAAAAGCTTTCTAATGGTTTAAAATAAGCACGGAAAAGAAACACCTTGCGAACAATTATTACATTGGCATACTGTTTCGTTCACATGTTGAATGAACGAGGAATCATGGAAAACTTTTGAACTTGACATTCCAATACTTGGAATGTTAGGTCGAAGAACAACTGGTGAAAAAGAAAACAAGCAGTAGTTGCGGAGACCCGGCTTGATCTTTTAATACATAAATCTATAGCCAAAAAAGAAGAAGTTAAAGATAAAAAGGTAAATATATGCTTCCAGTGGAAGAAAGTTCTCTCTCCTGTAATCCTCATTAACAATCTTGAGCTCTTGAATTTCGACATAAAAGAAGGGAAGCTCTGGCTTGCAGGCACATTTTGCAGGGCAGCTCTCCAAAGTTTGTGAGGACAGCACTGAGGGCTTGTTTGAGTTAACTAGCAAAGAGATGAGGCCAGGACCCAGAGGACCACCAGGGTGGGGCCCTGCTCCCCGGGGCCACCAGGATTTCTGGGTGGCTTTTGCGACAGTTAGGCTCTTGGAACGTGAAATTGTGAAAGTTATCTACCCTTTGTGAGGTTGCGTAATGCATGTGTATTCTTGGTGAGATGATTATTTCAGGAGTTCTGGATAACTGCATTCTGGAGTAAACTAAACGGATTATTTATTTATTTCACTCAAGAAAACCAATCAGATTTCAACAAAGTGATTCTATGTTATGAAGACTGATCATTATACATATGAGATTTGTAACATCTCGACATTATTGGTCCGTCAGCATGCCAATGACGTGGTGGAACGTGCTCCATAGCATACTGTACATTCTGAGGAGTTTCTAGGCACCTTAGATTCCACATAAATCATCAATATATTGGAGGCTTGAATACTGGAATCATATGTTAAAATATGTTTTATTGATTTATGCCATATCTGCTTGTCAGCTCTGGTATTTTTCTCCGCTTCAGGGAAGCTTAGGAACTTTGCTTAATGGTAATATTAAATCATTGCTATTTGAACCGAAGAGAAAATGCAAGGGCCTCATGGTGCAGCGCACACCTCGGATACCCAGCAAGCAAAGCGGCGCATAGAGATGCTCCCCATGACAATTGTTCATTGCGAATATCATTGACAGCAATCTGAGCGTGGACGGACTTGACTCCAATAATGTCCTCTGAGAATTCACGTAGAAGAGACGGAAAACGACTGGAGGGAGCATCTCCGAGCGAAAGAGAACGCAGAAGAGAAGGAAACTCTGAAGGGTATCTTCTGAGTGAGACGAAAGATTTCGAAAAATGGCGATGGCATGAAGAAGAAGAAGAAGGGTATAGCATAAACTCGCTATGAAGAGAAGCCATCAGCTACAAGGTGGTCATTGGCAGATTGGCGCTAATTTTGTCTGTGTAATCAGCTCTATGGAGACTAGAGCGGCAGAGACTCGAGGATTTCACGATTCATTTGGGCTCATATGTTTTTCAACATGGACTTTTTATTTTCTCTGTTTTATTTTTTGGAAAAAGGAAATAGAGTTTTGTGAATTTTTTGAAATTGTTATGCTTGAACTATTTCTTTGTGTAATTGAATCCTTAATATTTTTTGAGTTGGCTCTTCATTAAAATAAAAAATAGAAAAGCCGATAAAAACTAACGTATAAGTGCCACATTAATGCTGATTGCATAAACTGGTGTTTTCATGTATTATTGGAATACTTGACAAAAAAAAAAACCTAAGGCTTACCCTTACCTTTACCAAAAAAAAAAAAAACCTAAGGCTTTGTTTGTTTTTTGGAAATTGAATAATTTGGAAAACATTTCCCAAAAATGATTGCTTGCATTGTTTGAAATAATTAGTTAATGAAAATTATTTTCATTAGTAACAACAATCTATGTCCAAACATTTTCGTTGACATTGAATTTTTTTTGTTTTTATTCATTTTTATGAGAGATAAAGCGATTATTTAAAAAAAAATACTTTCCAGCTCATTCATTTTCTGCTAAACAAACAGAGCCTAAGAGAGAGAATAGGTCCAAGGCGACTAGGGTGGCATCGATCTAGCCTGGGTCACGCAACAAGGCCAGACAACCCAGACATCAGGATTTTCCTAGCAGTCCCGGTGGAGGAGGGCCCTACCCTGGCGGTCCTCCTTGCCTATTTTCTTTGCTAGTTAACTCAAACAAGCTCTCAGTGCTATGTCCTCACAAACTTTCGACAGCTGCCCCGCAAAATGTGCCTCCAAGCCAGAGCTTCCCTTCTTATATGTGGAAATTCAAGAGCTCGAGATTCTTAATGGGGTTTCCAGGAGAGAGAAGTTTCTTCCACTGAAAGCATCTATCTACCTTGTTCTCTTTATATTTCTTTTTTGTGCTTTAGCAGTTACGTACCAGATGATCGAGTAGGGTCTCCGCATATAATGCTTGTTTTCTTTTTCACCTGTTGTTCTTCAACTTAATATTCCAAGTGCAGGACTGTCAAGTTCAAAAGTTTCTCTAATTCCCCGTACATTCATTCATTCATCTTGCGAACGAAAAAAGAAGCCATTGTAATGATTGTTTGCAATGTATTTGTTCAAATGCTAATTTGGAGCAGACTTATATGGGTATCATGTGGGAGGATATGCGGATAAGACTTGACGAGTGTGCTTTAAGCAAGAATACCAAGCGCGGGCGTTTCTTTTCCGTGCTTATTTTAAACCATTAGAAAGCTTTTATTTAATTTGGGAAGTGATTAGGATTTCGAAAACAGAGAATCCACAAACCCGGGAGGTGTCATACATCGTGACATCTCGCTCAGGACCGTCAAAGAAAGCATTTTCAACGTCGGTTTGACAGATAGACCGGCCAAGTCAGATGTCATGGGAGGAAGAAGACTAAATATCTTGGTTGAAGTCGGCACCTTTGTGTTCAGTGTCCCCTTCAGCAACTGATTTACGTTTCCCAGGCCAGGAGTGCTATAAACATTTTGTTTACCCTTTAAAACAGGTTTAGACCCAGAATAATTCATAGACAAATCACAAGGAAAAAAGAAACCAAATATGCTTGGCAAGTACGACGTTATATTGGTTGGCATAGCTTGTTTACATCGAGGATCTTCGTTGGCGCTTGAGTGAATTATCTGAGCTCAGCAAGAAGTGAAGGGGAGGAGCACATTGTTAAGATTCGGCACACAATCACAAAGAAATAGAGAGTAAAAGCGAGAAGAAGAAATCGAGACATAAGATTTTTATCCGGATTCACCATTAAACTAGAATTACGTCCAGTAGAGAATTTCACTATAATTAACACCCGCCACCTTTCTGTTACGAAAGAAAGAGAATATATATATAGACAACAGTAACTATTCATGGGTTCAAACCCAAACTATTAATAAAATATGGGTTCAAGCTATAAAAGCTTTGCAGGTTCGTTGCCCCCAACAAACCACCATCGGAGCTACCCTCAGACCCATGCCTGCTCACCAGAGAGCGAGGTCCCATGCTTTCCTGTTGATGGAGAGTGTGAACCACACCCCAACATTCTCCCGCTTGGTGAATACTCTACATGCTTCTTTAAACCTAATATAGTTATACACCATTCAAACATTTCTACACTCACTGCGTTGGTCAAAAAATCTACACTATTTACGTATGTATCAATTTTCTCCAGTATAACAACATTCTATTGCACTTTCTCTTAGATGAAGTGTTGTTGTATGCCGATGTGCTTTGTTCTTGCATGAAAATTAGGATTCTTAGCCAATAATATAGTACTCTAGTTATCACACCCAATCTCCATTCCTCTTTGTGTAAAACCAAGCTCTTTACATAATCTGCGCATCCATAATACTTCCTTAGCAGCATGAGTAAGGGCTATGTACTCTGCCTCGGTACTAGATAAAGCAACCGTGCTCTACCTCTTACTCATCCAATTCACAGCTCCGTCGAATAAGGAAACAACATATCCACTAGTTGACCTCTTGCTATCAATGTCACCTTCCCAATCAACATCCATAAAACACTTCAGTTCTAACGCTTGTTGTTCTTTTGAGCTTTTCATGCCTTCATTACATAGCTCAAAATTAAATGTACCGCAAAGATAACGAAGCACCAACTATGCTGCTATCCAATGCTCTTTTCCCGGATTGGATATATATTTGCTCAATACTCCTAATGCTTGGGCAAAATCTAGACGAGTACACACTATGGCACACATCAAACTCCCAATTGCGCTTGCATATGGGACTCTTGCCGTCTGTTCAGCTTCCTCTTCAATTTTAGGATACTGGAACGCTGATAACCAGGAATTTGTGGACATGGGAGTCTTCACGAGTTTATAGTCAACCATGTTGAAATATTTCTACACACTTTCATCATATTTCTTCTTACTTAACCACAACTTCCTATTCTCACGCTCCATTTATATCTACATGCCTAACATGAAGTTTGCTAAGCCTAGATCTTTCATCTCAAACTGTTTTGCCAACAGTCCTTTTACAGTACTAATCATTCTCAAACTATCCCCAACTGGCAACATATCATCAACATATAAGGTTAAGATAACAAAATCATCCTCTAACATCTTCACGTAGACACAATGATCAGCATCACAATGAACAAAGCCAAGCTTCAAGACATATGAGTTCAGCTTCCTCTTCAATTTTAGGACACTGGAGCACTGATAACCTGGAATTTGTGGACATGGGAGTCTTCACGAGTTTATAGTCAGCCATGTTGAAATATTTCTACACACTTTCATCAGATTTCTTCTTACTTAACCACAACTTCCTATTCTCACGCTCCATTTATATCTACATGCCTAACATGAAGTTTGCTAAGCCTAGATCTTTCATCTCAAACTGTTTTGCCAACAGTCCTTTTACAGTACTAATCATTCTCAAACTATCCCCAACTGGCAACATATCATCAACATATAAGGTTAAGATAACAAAATCATCCTCTAACATCTTCATGTAGACACAATGATCAACATCACAATGAACAAAGCCAAGCTTCAAGACATATGAGTCGAACTTCTGGTACCACATTCTTGGAGATTGCTTCAGTGCATATAAGGACTTGTTCAGTTTGCAAACAAAATCTTATTTTCTTTTGACAACAAACCCTTCTAGTTGTTTCATGTAAACATCCTCCAAATCACCATGAAGAAATGTTGTCTTCACATTAAGCTGCTCTACTTCCATATCGTATATAGCTACTACAGATAAGATAAGCTTTATGCAATTCAATTTAGCAATAGGAGAAAAAATCTCACCATAATCGACTCCCTCTTTCTGCGAGTCTTCCTTCGCAACCAAACAAGCTTTATGTCAATCTATCTCTCCATCTGCAAACATCCTCTTCTCGAACATCCATTTGCAATCAATTGCCTTTCGGCGTGTAGGTAGTTTTACCAAACTTCATGTTCCGTTTTTGTCCAATGAGTCAATATCATTTTTCATGGCTTTCTCCAACTGTTTGGCATCCTCCGTGCTTCTCACTTCCTTAACAGTACTTGGATCATCACCTCTAATAGTTAGAGCACAATTTTCATTACCGACAAACAATGAATACCTCTCAGGTGATCTTCTCAATCGTGTGGACCTTCTCAAGATCGATTCAAGTGGTGCTTTAACTTCAAACTTAGTTTTAGAATCTACTATATCATCCGCCTCATCAGGCTCATCAACTTTAGAATCTGAATTTTATATTTTGTTTTGTGTAGCATCCGTCTCTTCCTTCAAACCAATATCTAACTAAACCATCTGTGATTTTTCAAAAGCTTGTGGAACAATCTAATTTGACGTAGATTCTCTTAACACCACATCCCTACCATAGATGATACATTTAGTATCAGGATTCCACAACTTATACCCTTTTGCACCATCTTTATACCTAATGAAGATGCACTTCTCTGATTTGCTCTCAAGCTTGGTCCTCTTCTCCTTTGGCACATGTACATATGCTTCACAGTCAAATACTCTAACATGGGATATAGCTAGCTTCTTTTTGAATAGTGCATTAAACGGTGTATGATCCTTCAAAGTTGATGTAGGAGACTTGTTTTTTAGATAGCAAGTGGTAGCCATTACTTCCGCCCAAAATTTAGCCGCTAAGCCTATACCACTTAGCATATTTCTTGCATTCTCCATAAGAGACCGATTAAGCTTCTCTGCCACCCCATTCTACTAAGGTAAATAGGGTGTTGTCTTCTGTCTTGCAATGTCACCGGTCGCACGGAATTGATAAAATTTTGTTGAACAAAATTCTCCTCCATTGTCAATTCGCAAAATTTTGATTTCCCTATCAAACTGATTTTCCACCAAATCTTTGAACTCGCGAAATTTTTCAAAAACATCATTTTTCCTCTGCAGAAAATATATCCACACATATTTGAGCAAATCATCAGTAAAAGAAACATAATACTTTGATTTTCCAAACAATGCTACAGGTGTAGGCCCAAAGACGTCATTGTAGATCATATCCAAAATTCATTTCGCTCTTCCTCCTATGGATTCAAAAAATACCCAATTTAGTTTCCCATGTAGACAATGTTTACAAAATCTGAATTGACACATCTCCGATGTCATAGTATTGAAGTATCATCTTCCACCTGCTCTAAGATGTAATCATCGTCACTAATCATTGTACTTCCCAATAACACTTTAGTAGGGTATTCACCAGTAGTCATTACAAGAACATTCCCCATTCTTGAAGTGATGAAAATGATTAGCATGTCATACAACAATCTCTCTCTGAACTATTTTTGAAATGTATTTTGTTACATTATGACAATTGTTGCATACACGCAAGTTCTTGATGATCCGAATCAAGCTTCCTGCTGGTGTACTTACGAGCCCAAATGCAATAGCTAATCTCTCACTGTGACCCCAAAGCAACTTAACCTTTATTGGTTCATCTACATCTTGAAGAATACAACTAGTATCAGGAACATAACCAGAAGCCTCAACTAGGAATTTAGGAAACCGATTTTCAGTCTGAACATCTGATTCTGAACATTGGTGAATTTGAAAATATTTTGAATCCACTAAAATCATTAATGAAAGATATCAAAAATTAGGAATATCTTAATTCAATAAATTCAGAACTTGAATATCATCAAATATGAATTTCAGAACATACTGGCCCTATTCCATAAATAATATGGCAGCGAATTATGTATTGTTGTCGTACATGTCGGAATCCATCAACTTAACTCTAACGCCTCATACTCTTGGTGATCCAATCATGAAAATTAATACTAAATATTATTATCGAATCGTGGGAATTTTTGGATGTTACAAGCAGCACACGACATGTCGAATTTTTAATGGAGGGATAGCAAGCCTAGGTAGATTACAAGCATTTTGGGATGTTCTAGTCATGGACATAGATCAACAAGTATGACATGATCTGTGCAACATTTTGGGCCTTAATCATCACTGCCAGTAAATCATATTCGGATGCACTTTCTTGGTCGATCGAACTGTTGGTTCATTCAATTGGCTGCACCAGAGTTTCCTTTAAGTGATGAGCTGGTAGAAACTGCACATGATTATTATTGACGTCAGTGAAGAAATTGCCCATGCCTTAAATGTAGTCTTGCCAGAGCCATTTTATGCCATTTTGGTCTATCTTGAACAGTTCTGTATAGAATTGTTTCCTTTGAGTGTCGGCGACATCTTCAGAGTGCGTCTTCCATGTCCACTCGTAGGAAGAATTCAAGTCTAAGTGGAATTCCTTTGTGAGAAAGTACAAGCTGCATGAAAACACGGCTTGCTTTGTATGGAATGCGTGAGAAATGGTCTCATGCATTCATGAAGAATGTGTTCTTAGCCGTTCTGCTCTCGATACAAAACCATGAGGAAACTCGTGCTATTTTTGGATATCTCTCCGGTGAGACCATGACGCTATGCCAAATTGCACACCGATGAGCATGTAGTTGCGGGAAATTCGAGTCGGTCGGTATTTTAAGTACTCATCTCCAAGAATATCTTCGAGATACATTCTCGCTACTTATTGACCCATGAACAAAATCTGCCAAAGTTAGCTTGCCAGTGACACCCCAATGCAGGATTGCTCATGACAGAGTTCCGGTCAATTCGTTTATCGGTGAGTTTTTGCGAAAGTCTTTGCATGTCGCCCATAGATGCGGAACTAAGAAAAGAGAATATCAAAAATTCAATAAAAGAAAACACATTTTTTTTATTAGAGGCACTCTCTAAAATATTGCTAAGGAGAACTTCTTTCATGCACTCTAACTAAAGTGAGAGTACTCCATGGCTATTTATAGCCCCAAGAGGAAGATAGTCCCGTCACCTAGATGATTCTAGAACACCACTTCTTTCACTATGGATGCACATTATAATTTTCTTCTGAAATATTAACGTGAACTTCATTGCTGTTTTTGTGCGTTGTCATGAGATATGAGTGCTTTGTCATGAGATGTGTGTGTGAATAGGTAGTTAAAACTTTTTGTTTGGTTCATTAATATTTTTTAGAATTTCAATAAAACAGTCTGCATGATGATTCATGACCTTTTACGATACAAACTTCCTTATAGCAAAAGATATTAATTTGTCGATCAATCTATATCCATATAAACATATCTATTATCCAAGCTCCCTTTAATGAAAGGCCCTTGCCCGCCTCCTATTCTTTTATTGATCGATTCAAGTGCATAACGATTGAATTTATCTTTAGCTATGAGGTTATATACCCTAGACACAACTTTGCACCTACTCATACATCTAATTTCGAACTAGCTAAGTAATGAAGAGGTCCAAATTTTCTACTTATTTCTATCTCCTTCTAAGTTTCATAATTTGCTAACTTTACTTCTTACCAAACATAAGTTGTCTGTTTAACTAAGTGAGTCTGACAATGCTTAATGGTAAGTGGCTTAAAAAATGTCGATGCAATTACTAGCACATCATACCAAAAAAAGAAAATGATCTGGACAATCCGAAGCAGCACGTCAATGCTTTACTCGTTTCACTGAAAACGATCCCCATGAGTTTTTATTTTTTTCTCCTTTGGAAGAAAACAAAGAAATTTGTAATCGATGTGGATGGATTATGATATGTGGTGGTCCATGAGTGCCTACCTAAAATTGGATACGTACCCCGACTTTCTTTTTGATTATAAAAACGATACGGCGGTTGAACAAAGAATTAAGTAATTTGTAGTGAGATTTATATCCTACTTAATAAAAAAATGAAGTTTTTTTTTTTATGTTTTCCGTTAGCCCAATTTAAATGAACTTCTTCAACATTACTGAATATAGTAGCTAAAACACGGACAGGGGAATCTCAATATATCGGAAATTTCACACTACTGGTAAGGAGCTCCGTTTTTCTTTAACTTAATCAATCAAGACAGCATGCATTTCATATATGTTTTGATCCCTGATGTCTTTTGGTAAATTATGTGGTAAAAATTGGCTGATGCATCCTGTAGGGTGTATGAACTAAATGAGTAGAGAGCACATAATTTGGGTGATGCTGATTAAGTGAGAGGTGGAGTTGAGGGGAAGCCGAGGATATAGGTGGTCTCTCTTCTTCCCAATGGATGGTATTTTGGGTGAGGCATTGTTTTGCTCAATGAATCCCTCCTCGTTGATTTTCACTCCTCAGTCCTCATCTCAGACGCCCATTTCCAGAGACCACCTGTGGGAAAAGGTAGGTGCATCTATTAGGAATGTGAAAAACCAAACCCACTTTTGGCAGCTCGAATTACTAAGCCCGGATAGAAAAGGATCAGATACATATTATTCCATCCGACATTTGGTGACATCCCATAAATGGGATAAACATGAATGAGTCGTGATAAAATGGTTTATAGCGTCTCTGGTAAATCCTAAGTCGACTACCTGAGGTCACCGAGCACCTAAGATCCTAGGACATTCCTTAATCCTAAGTATGGGGCAAGTTAGGGGCTCAATCGAAAACCTGAAAGAAAGCCCCAAGTGCTGGAAGGAAGTTAGCAAGCTAATTGAAATGGTCAATTAGTCTCAACGCAACAAAACCAGATTCTAAAGTCCAGAGATTTAATTACGTATGGGCAAGATAAGCATCCCCGCGACACGTGGCGAAGGTTAGCACTCCCGAGAGCCTTAATATGCATAGACACGACATGTCGTGCATCATGTGGCAAGTATGCATGATATAGTGATGAGTGGAATGATATTGTGAAGTTTGATTTGAGTAACATCGCGGTGACATGACGACACAAAGAAATCATGATGTGTGGCCCTTAGTGAAAATGCAAGAACTACATGACAAATGTTAAATATGTCTTGAATTTTATGTACTCGGTCCGGCTCATCACCAGACCCGATATATTTTTTGTGCTACTCAAAAGTGGAGAAAAAAATTGAGATTTAGTTCGTTACGCAAAGGGTTGGGCTGATAGGCCTAACCCGTAGCAAGCGAACAAATCTCCATGGCGGTTCGCCCGAGCTAGAGCAAGCAAATAATTGTCCCGGGAGGTTCGGGGGCTACGCTCCCGAGGTAATTTTTTGGGGAGCCCTATTTATACTGTGACTAGGGTTTTTTCATGAATTAAGAGAGATTTTCGTTATGAAGAGATTTGTGAGCTGTGAGGTTTTGTTACGTCGTTTTTCGACTTCTGAAAACTGTACTCTCTTTGATTATAGTGGAATCTTAATTTGCCTCGCCCGTGGACATAAATCACCTTGTGGTTGAACCGCATAAATCCTTGTGTTCTGTATTTATTTTTCCGCGTATATTTTTCAACAACAAATCATAGCATGACGATCAAGGTTGGTAAGCCCATCCATATTGTGTACACAGAGTCCTTTATGTTCCAGACTCTCACCATCTAGGGTGCAGCATTCCATTTTATAATTCCATCGAATTGAATATGAACGTACTTGTCAGAGAATCCGCTATACCAGGACTGTGAATGAACTTGGTCATAAGTTTTCTGAAAATCAAAACCACAGCCGAAGAAAAATCAGAGAGTCAACAAATAAGGGAGAGACCAAGCCACAGTAAGAAACAGGTGAAATAGTACCAATAGTCTCTATACTATTGTCCAAACTTCAAAACCGCCCCCGAGGTTTTTTTTTCCGTCGAAAATTATCGCAAGACCTTTTAAAATGTCCCACAGTCTATCCATTATACTTTCTATTGCCGGTCAATTTTTGTTGAAGTAGACAATTGGATTGCTGAATTTGACGTCATGATTTTCAAAACTTTCTTACGTGGTGTTGCGCCAAAATAAAAGCTTAAGATAGAAAGATTTGGAGCTCTGGTCATAGCAGCTGGAGTTTCCGCAAGCTCGCGGGCATTGAGCCCTCAGGGCGAGAGCTTCTTTGAGATCGTGACCATGGCCGTTTGAACGCTCGAGCTTCTTCAGCTCAGTCATGGCTACCCAAGCTTCGTCGAGATTGACCATGACCTGTCGAACTTTGTCCAGCTCGTGGCCACCGTAGCTGGAGCTTTTTCCAGCTCCTGGCCATGGCAGCTCGAGCTTCGTAGAGCTCGGCCATGGCGGCTGGAGGTTCTTTGAGCTTGCGGCATAGCTACTCAAGTTTCGTGAATTCCAGTAGCCATGTCCATTTGAGTTTCGTCTGGCTCGACCATGGCCGCTGGAGCTTCGTGTCAGCTGATTTCGTTACCAGATCGACCAGGGATGGTGGATGACTTATTTTGGATAGACCACGTTTCTCGCCTGATTCATTGACACGCAAGGTTGTTGCATCTTCACAGTACGACCACCTCTGTTTTTACACTGCTCATATTCACACCCCAGCTTTTGCTTTGCACGAATTTAGATCATCCAAGTATTTTTGCAAGAACTATTCCCAAACTTAATGCTCCATCAATGATTGACCCACTATTAAAAATGCTCTAGGACTTATTATCCACAAAACACGCTTCTCTCACATATAAATCCTAAACTCACATATAAATAGTCTTGAATGGTAAGCGCTCCAAGATCGTCGGACCCAGATGCGCGTGGTCCTATAGTTGTATTAGCAAAGATTGCACTCGTATCGATCAGACACTGAAACAATTATTACCACAACTCATGATCGACCCAGCGCAAACGGACTATTTCCGACAGAATCAACTCCAGAATCCTCTGTTTCACGCCCCTTTTCCTGAGCTTACTCCAGTTGAAGTATGGCGGGATAGTGCTTCTCCGTATAGGACACACCCCATGACCATGGACTTCAGCATTGTCTGCTTGCTCACGAGATGTCTCGCTTTTCTTCTCAACAATGGATAACTTCCTGATTCTTCTCTCCCCAGCGTCTTTGGCCAAGCCCTCGAGCGTGCGACTCTGTCGCTCGGATTATTGTCGTTTTTTTCTTTAGTTACTCTGCTTCTGCCTAGCTCATGGACGCCCGTATTCCTATGTAGTATGTAGCTTTCTCTCGGTGGGAGTTGGGGCACTGGTGTGCTCTATGCTTTTGTACGTATTCTAGTTACTCTGCTTCTGCCTAGCTCATGGACACCCGTATTCCTATGTAGTGTGTATCTTTCTCTCGGTGGGAGTTGGGGCACTGGTGTGCTCTATGCCTTTCAAATGCAAGCTCAGTACATTGTGCGAGACCGGGGCATCACGAGGAAACTTGCTTTTGTCTAGCGCGTTGTCTGTTGACCAAGAAATCTACCTCCCGGTCTAAACCCACTAACGTTGTACTTGTACGTGGTCGGATACCTCCCGGTCTAAACCCGTTAAAGTTGTACCTGTACGTGGTTGGTGCTTATCCTATGTAGTTTAGCACGAGGAATAATTTCATCAACCGGACTCATGCATCTGAGACCAAATGTACGGGAAAAGTGCAAAAAAAGTCATAAACCTTTTGCATTAGTATCAATTTAGTCCTAAACTTTTTTTTGGTGTCAATTCAGTCCTAAACCTTTTGCATTTGTACCAATTTAGTCCTAAACCATTTAAATTGGTGCCAATTTAGTCCTAAACCTTTTGTTTTTGTGCCAATTTAGTCCTTCCGGCCAATTTTGACCGGAATTTGCTGACGTGAACGCCTGCCGGCCGGCGGTCAGTCACCGGTGCTGACGTGGACAACTTAAATAATATTTTAATAAAATTTGAATTTTTCTGTTTTTTTTCTTTTTTTTCCACTTTTTGGCTTCTTTTTTTTTTCTCCCTCTTCCTCTGGCCGGTCCGGCGACCGGCCAGAGGCCAGAGGCCGGCGAGGGCAGGCTCAGCCTCGCCGGCCACCGGCGAGGGCGAGCCTCGCCTTGGTTGGACGAGGCTCGAACCCTCGCCGGAGGCCGCGGCGAGGGCGAGCCTCACCCGACCAAGGCGAGGCTCGCCCTCGCCGCGGCCTCCGGCGAGGGTTCGAGCCTCGCCATGGTCGGGCGAGGCTCGCCCTCGCCGCCGCCTCCGGCGATGGTTCGAGCCTCGCCTGACCAAGGCGAGGCCCGCCCTCACCGGGCGAGGGCCAGCCTGCCCTCGCCAGTGGGCGGCAAGCTTGACCTCGTCGGCCTCTAGAAGAGGGAGAAAAAAAAAAGAAGAAAAAAAGTGAAAAAAAAAGAAAAAAAAAGGAAAAAAATAGAAAAATTCAAAATTTATTAAAATATTATTTAAGTTGTCCACGTCAGCACCACGTCAGCGTCGATGACTGGCCGCCGGCCGGCAGGCGTCCACGTCAGCAAATTCCGATCAAAATTGACCGAAAGGACTAAATTGGCACAAAAACAAAAGATTTAGGACTAAATTGGCACCTTTAAAAGGTTTAGGACTAAATTGGCACCAATGCAAAAGGTTTAAGACTGAATTGGCACTAAAAAAAGGTTTAGAACTAAATTGGCACTAATGCAAAAGGTTTAGGACTTTTTTGGCACTTTTCCCCCAAATGTACTGTGGATTCGAACAAGTATCATTTTGACTTTGGGCCCGAGAGTCATGCTCCCGAGTCATATAGGCCTTGGACAGTTGATGCCCGACTCTATTGTAAATTTGTGAGCAGAACAATAAATCTGATGTGTCGAACTCTTATTGCATCAATTATGACCTATTTACTGAAATTCACACTTAGCAATATACTACATTAGTTTACAAATCAGATTTGTAGGTCAACATTAAAACACCTAGCATTATTATTCCTGACATTAATAATCTGCCCATCTATCTTCTCTCCCATATGCACCTGTAGTCATCCTATCACTAGGAAGCTTGGCATTGTCATGACATTTAACAATCCCCACAAGTTCGGGCTTCATCAGCACGAAGCTTGGCATTGATTTTCTCTGTAGCATGTGGTGTCCCTATAAAGTTAGTCTCCATTTTGTGAGGTAGAACCAAAGACAATCCCAAAATAGGTTATTCACCAATAGTCATTACAGGAACATTTCCCGTTCTTGAAGTGATGAAAACGATTCGCATCTCGTACAACAATCTCTCTCTCAACTATTTTTGAAATGTATTTGGTTACATTGTGACAATCGTTGCATACACGCAAGTTCTTGATGATTCGAATCAAGCTTCCGGCTGGTGTACTTAAGAGCCCAAATGCAATAGCTAATCTCTCACTGTGACCCCAAAGCAACTTAACCTTCATTGATTCATCTACATCTCGAATAATACAACTAGTATCAGGAACATAACCAGAAGCCTCAGCTTCTGTTTTCAAATTGTCCACGATTTCATCTATCTCAAAATGCTTTGGATGTGAACTGTCTCCAGCCAAAAATGTGTGCAACTGGTTACCAGTTTCTATCAAACTGTATCCAGGGCTTTTTTTCAACCCACATTGCCTCATAATTCGTCGAACCTGGTCTACCTTATCCCATTGCCTTGCTAAAGCATATATATTTGAAAGCACTACGTAAACACCCGGATTGGCAGCACCAAGACACAGCAATTTGTCTGCAGTCTTGACACCTAAATTGACATTCTTGTGAGTCCGACATCCATTTAGAAGAGCTTCGAGAGAAGCACCGCTTGATTTGAAAGGCATTTCTTCAACCAAAGCCTTTGCTTCTCCAAGACGGCCTGCTCGACTAAGAAGGTCCACAAAGCAAGCATAGAGCTTCTCACTTTGTCCAATGTTGTGGTCTTTCTGCATGCTGCGAAATAGTGCGACTCCCTCTTCCACCAGGCCTGAGTGATTGCAAGCAGTTAAAAGAGAAATAAAAGTGCTTTCGTTAGGCGAGACTCCTTCCTCTTTCATTTGGTTAAAGGCAGCAAGAGCTCGCTCCCCAAAGCCATGCATACCATAACTACCTATCAAGGAATTCCATAATACAACATCTTTTTCACTAACGGGTGAATAGTGAATTACTCTATCTGCATATTCAACCTTTCCGCATTTAGCATACATATCAATAAGTGCCGTCATGTTCACAACACTCAAAGCATAGCCCTTACGTAGTAGGTGAGCATGGATGCTCTTCCCCTTCTTCAAAGATCCCAAGTGGGCACAGCAATGGACTAAGCTAACCAGAGTAATGGAATTGGCAGCGACTCCCTCCTGTTGCATATCAGAAAATAATCTCAAGGCTTCCTCGGCACGCCCATTCTGTGCCAACCCAACAAGCATTGCTGTCCATGTTATCACGTTCCTGTTAGGTGTTCTGTTAAAGACTGACAAGGCCAGATTCAGGGCATCGCATTTTGAGTACAGGTCCACAAGAGCAGTGCACAAAATAACATCCAACTCAAGACCAGCTCCATATACAAAACCGTGGAGCATCTTTCCACTTTCAAAATTTGCTGTTAAAGCACAACCATGGAGAAGGCTGACCACAGTCCCTGAATCGAACCTGCTATGATTTTTAAGCAGTTGAAAGAAAAGTTCAAAAGCTTCATGCACAAAACCATTTTGGACGTATCCAGAGATCATGGCATTCCAAGACACCAAATTTCTCATTGTCATACTGTCAAAAACTAGACGAGCATTCACAACATCACCCAGCTTAGCATACATATTGACCAGGGATGTGAGAACCAAAACATCGTGACCCATCTCCAAGCACAGTACATACCCATGAACCGATTTGCCTAGATCCAAATTCCCAACTCCCTCGCAGGCTTGAATTATGCTCGTCATTGTCACAGGAGTGGGCCCAACGCCATATTTACACATCTCGAAGAACAAAAGGAAGGCATCATTAAACTGTCTTACCTGCACATACCCGCCAATCATTGAATTCCAACAGACAACATCTCTCTCGGGGAGACCATCAAAAACCATTCTTGCTTCTTTCACCTTCCCAAACTTCATCAGAAAATTTACCATGGAACTCGCGAGAAACCGATTCCTCTGAATTCCCATGTTAACGGCAATGGTTATAATGTCCATGCCCCTCTCGTAATCAGACACCATCGAGCAAGCCTTCAATGCGAAATTGCAAGCTCGGCCATCAATCTCCAAATCACGGGACCTCATCAACTCGAAAAACGCGAGGGCCTCACCGTACAGCTCACATCTCAGATACCCAACAAGCAAAGCGGTGCATATCGACGCTTCCGGGTGGGGAATTTGATCGAACACCCCGCGCGCGTATCCCAGGCAACCCAAATCGCGATACGCCCTGACAAGTTCAGCAGCCGAACGCTGTTCACCGTAAATGCCGTTGACGACGATCCGAGCATGGACGGACTTGACTCCGACAACGTCCTCGGGGAACTCCCGCAGAAGAGACGAGAAACGACCGGAGGGAGCATCTCCGAGGGAGAGAGAACGGGACGAGAATGCAGAAGGGAACGGAACTCTGGAGGGTGTCTTCTGAGGGAGACGAAAGATTCGGAACAATGGCGATGGCATGAAGAAGAAGAAGAAGAAGAAGAAGAAGAAGAAGAAGAAGGGTATAGCATGAACGCTCTATGAAGAGAGGCCATCAGCTACAAGGTGGTCATTGCGAAGATCGGCGTGAATTTTTGTCTGTGTAAAATCATCTCTAGAGAAGAGATTAGAGCGGCAGAGAACTAGACATGGACCTTTTGTTTTGTATTCCTTTTTCTGTGATTTTTTTTTTTCAAATTGTCCAGTCAGAGTTGTGAACTTTATTTTTGCAATCGAATCTTTAAAGTGAATGTTTTTTTCTTTCTTCCGTTAAAATTAAAACATAATTATTGACATGGACCAACACATGAGCGTCGACGTCAATGCTAAAGAAAAAGAAAAGAGAGAAGACGTGGGAGGCAACCGGAAGTGGTGCCGGTAGAGGCCCGATCTAGTTGAGGTTGCACAACCAGGCCAAATGACCCTAGGCATCACCTAGCTGGGGTCGCCTGGCTCGGTTTGCCAACCCATTGGGTCGCGCCACCCCCGCCATCATTCGCAGGGTTTGTGCTATCCTTGTTGATGCTTGGCCCTACCGAAGATCACTAACCCCAAGTTGGATTTGGCCTGGGACGTGCGATTTAGGCGTGATCTTGTTTTTTCTCTCTCAAAGTTTCATTTTTTAAAAATATTTTTTTTAATATTTATTATATTTTTGATAATTTTGACAAAATTGAGAAAATATTCGAGCGATTTACTCAGATAAAAGATTTACCATTTCATTAGGAATAAATTAGAAATGAAAAAAAAACTATTATTGCAAATCAAACTCACAAATTTTCTAGAGATATTAGGATTAAACCCGATCTTGCTCCGGCGTCCAATGAGCCCGTCCAAGTTTGACCCATCTGAGATTTTTTTGATAAAGTTTGGACAACGACATTTATTGAATTAAACCTGATAAAAAAATTTCGTCCACAAATGTCTTATGAAAGGCAGGATTGGACAAAAATTCATGCTCAATTTCGAAACCCGACCCGACTCCAACCCAACCCGACCCACCGGCGACCGCTAATTGTAATCGCCGCCGGCGACGGAACGGCCCCGTTGGACCGTCCCATGACCGCGGGTGCGCATCCCGACAAAAGGGACGGTCGTGTAATAACCGTTGTGTGCGCCCCCACGCCCCTTTGGTCATTGTCGGACTCAGCTCTGTTCTTTCAAAAGGAGGAGGAGGTGGAGGAGGAGCCCTTGCCGCATCTCCCCTTCCCTTTCACACGTCCCCACCCCGCTCCTCCTTGCTGCGTCTCACTTCCCTCTTCACACCCGTCTCTCTCTCTCTCTCTCTCGCAGACCCAGTAGCGAGTGAGTCTACACTCTCCCACTTCGAAGCTCTTTCCCATCTTGCGAGCACATCAGAGATCACGGCGATCTGATTTCTGGGTGGGGGACCATTTTCGGCTTCCGGTGGTCCTGCTAGTTCCCCCGTGTCTCTGCTGGCTTCTGGGAAGCAAGAACACTCGCTCGACGCCTCGGCGGCTTGGCTTTGGCTGTGTCTGGATCGCCGCCGGAGGAGGGTCGGTCCCATTTTCTTGAATTTTTCCTCTTGCGCCAGCTCGTCGGGTTCTTGTGGTTTTGACAACGTTTCGTCCAGCTTAGGCTGGTATGTTAAAAATCGCTGCTTTCCCATTTTTACCTTCGGTTGTTTTGTTCTTTTCTGATGCGTCGGGGTTCTTTTTTGAATGCTGGTGTTTAGTTTCTCTCGGCTGGTCTCCATTTAGAATTTTTTTTTTTGGAATCTTGGGAATTGATTTGTTCGAATCGGTTCTCTTCTGCGGCGATTATATAGATTTCGGGCACAAATTATGTGGGTCATGTTCTCAAGCATGGAAATCAACTGTTCTGTAATGCAAGTTTGAATTTTTGGATTACTCTAGTGTATAAATGGGACCGGCTTAGCCAGTTATGTTTCAAGTAAATGCTTAAATTGTGAAAGATGATCTGAAATTGGGAGCTGTCGTGAGCTCATGAAGTCGAAATCATGCTAGTTTAGCTTTTCCCTTTGCTTTTACTGGTAACATTTTCTTCATCGTTTGATGCCTCATTTGGTTTATCTGTGCCAATATTCTTTTTCTCCTGATAGAAGATATTTGTGCCGATGGTGCACTATAACAACTGGCCAACTCCTTGTGGAGTTTTTCGATGGGTTGAGATGTAGATGGGTGCTTTTGACTGTAGCTTGTAACTATGTTTACTGTTGGACTTGAGGTCATTGTACCACAGATATAGAAGCCTGTGGGAGAATTGTTTATTCATTTTTTGTTAGGAATGGATGGTGGAGGGGATGGGATTGCTTTAGTGGGTTTGTACTGAAATGTTCTTATTCAACTACTATTTGCTAATTACAATTTCAATTAAATAATCAAAGCAAAGTTGGTTACGGGTTATTATATCACATCCCATATTACTGAACAAGGCAGTAAACTTAAAAAGTCCTTTAATCTCAAATTGCTTGTTTTCTGAAGGCATACGTGTCTGGCTTAAGGTTAAACTATGTCTCCGTAATGCAGTGATATATGGTTTTCTTGGTGAACGTGGAGTGACCAAATGCTGCCTACTTAATAACTTGTGATGCAAACATGGACAAAACTACGGATTGTCCGTATCCCGGATGCTTCTTTTGCGTGATGAAGGAGGGAAACCCAAGCAAGCGTAGAGCAAGCATTCTGAAATTCTTTAGAGAACTGCCTTCACAAGATGACAATGGGCAGGTCCTACCTATTAGTGGCCTTTGGAACACTGCAATGGCTCATCCTAATGACCCTGAGTTTATCGAATTGGGAATTTTCGAGTGCATGGCTGCCCTTATATGGAAGGGTCTTAAGAATCGCCGCTGGCTTTCGCACGACCAAAATATTTACATCCCTTATTATGCAGCTCATATAATTGGATCGTACACCATGAACATGGAAGAATTTGCTGAGAGAGCTGTACGTGCTGGGGTGATCCCCCCTCTAATAGAGCTTTTAAGGGGAAGATTGACTTGGGTTGAGCAGCGGGTGGCATTGCGAGCACTGGGACACTTGGCTACATATGCCAGCACTTTCCCAACAGTTGCTAGTCACGGTGAAATCCTCGAGCTCTCCATTCAGCTAGCGATGAGTTCTTTAGAGATAGTTTATTCTCATTTTTATCAGGATATCGACAGAAGACTTAGCTATCACTGCGACCTCCTCACCCGTGGCATGGGCGGTGTTGAGATGGAATCTAGAAAAGCAGAGGAATGGGCTAGTCAGCTGCAGTGCTGGGCTCTTCAGCTCATAAATTGTTTTGCTTTTAAGCCTGAATTTCTTCCTGCCATATGTAAGCCAGAGTTCTTGGTGAAATTACCTGGAATGTGGGGTGGACTTGTTAATGAGAACTCCCCTGCTGGAATTGGTTTGCTGAGAACTATTTGTCATCATAAGATTGGTCGGGGAGCTGTTGCTAGTTGTCCTGGTATAGTTGAAGCATTGTGTAATATTGCTCGTTCATCAGATGATTGGCAATACATGGCTATTGACTGTCTTCTCTGGTTGCTCCAAGACCCAAATACTTCCCACAAGGTAATGTTTTTGTTTTTTGTAAGCTCAATAGACATGATTATTTGTATCTTCATCTTTTCAGACATCATGTACTTAATCATCTCAATTGCCTATTCTCTTTCATGCTCAAAGAGGTTACCACATTAAGATCTTTATTTCTTTTGTGATTGTGACGATTTGTGAATTATTGTTGTATTGTCAGATTTATCTTCTTCACTTATGATGGAATTTCTTTAACGAATCACCCTATGGGCGGTCTTCTGATAGGAAAATTGAATTAAGCAACATTTAAAGTCACATGGTCCCTATTCTGTAAGACAAACTATCCGTGAAGCATGTAGTCATAAATATGAAAATATGTTTGCAAGGTAACACACAACAATTCGACTTAACTGGTCCAACTATGAGATCATTTGTATTTTCTCAACTTGCATTTATTCTTCGAGCCTTTGTGATGCTTGGGACCTGAAAGTCTCCTATTGTGCTCTGGCTTTCTCTTGTGTGCTGCTTGTGGGACAGCAGAAAAACACCTTAGACTCAAAAAATCTCAAAACTGCATGCTTTTACTTTTACCATTTTGGGAACAAATATATTCATTTCTTGTAAATGCAGTCTTTTATGTTCTTGGAGTCTTGTCCACTATGAAGAGGCATGTAGTGAACTGTGATCTTGAACTGATTTATAGAGCAATAAGCTGAACATTGTCTTTGAACTGAGGGGATGTCTTTAAATTTTGAGAATTATTTGGTATAAACCAGTTTACAGTGAAGACTCAATTTTGAAAATTTTTATACTGTCATACAGGAATATGCATTGGAAAAATGAGACATGTTAGCTCTGTTTGACAGAATAATCATGTTAACAGAAAGTTGATCAGAATGACTATTTTATATACACATAAAGTTTACCTTGTGCTTCTTGTAGTTATGTGAAATATAGTTTCAATTAAATTCAATTACTTTTGGGTGTATAAAAGAAATAAATCTTATACTCCTTTAAAATTATTTTTTCTGTATGGGTGGGTGTTGGGAGGAAGGTATTACGCCTTCTGTAACTTTAGTTTTGAGTAGTTGAGTGGTTGGTGCTTTTTAGTCTTTTGGCTTTGCTGGTTTCCTGAGACCTAGTGTCATTTCATTTGGTTGGTATTAGAAAGTCCAACCCAAAAGTTTAAGCTGATAGGTGAAGGAGATCACATGGATATAAAGAGCATTTAGGACCCGTTGTCAATCCGGCATGTGACATTTTGATTACGCTCATTCGCGAAAGGGATAATACTAGCTCTGATACCATGTTAGAAAGTCCAACCCAAAAGTTTAAGCTGATAGGTGGAGGAGACCACGTGAATAGAAAGAGCATTTACGATCCGTTGTCAATCGATATGGGATAATACTTGAACAATTGCTATTTGGAAGGAGTATGCCTGTTTGAGGGAGGTTGAACCTCACACTTTGGCTTATTAAAAGACAACCGATAACTCCCATTATAGACTAGAGCTCATTTCACAGACTGTCTTTGGGAGCTGTTGTTAATTTTTGGCTTCAGTTTTGACCTTCCCGGTAACTTTTGACCTTTGAGATTTGACTTTTATTTTACAAACTTAGATTTGTTGCTAATAGTTCTAATGTTGAATACTTCAAATCCTCAAAAACATATAGTCATGTATATTTAAAGTTATTTAAAAAAAATTCAGTACAATTATATGTACTAAAAGCCATAAGTTGGTAAGTTAGGGCAGGCTTCTGCCTTATCAGAAACTATAATTTGCAATTGTAGATCCTTGTACTGTGCCCTTGTAATGATATGAACTCACATTCGAGATGTGTAATAGAAAGGAATTCTTTCGTCTGAATGAGCTATCCACTCCTGTACTTTGTAAGATCAATTTGACAATAAGCCTCTCTCTTTTTCTGTTCATATGAAATTACCCCTCTTCTTTTTTATGTGAAGTAAATAGTTCGACCCTCAGATGTATGGATTGAGGTGGAAGATATATGACCTCAAAAGCTGACGGCATTCATCAATTCTCTGAGAATTAACTCAAATAGAAATTGAGTCGGCTTTTAGATATTCCCTCTATTCCTAGCTTTTTTCAGCCTTGTTTTGCTCTCTCTCTCTCTATTGAGGCTCAAAAAGTCAATAAGTCATTGGTATGACATGTTTTCAAAAATTTCTGACATGCATGATGTTTAATTTTAGTGGCAGATTTATATATCTTGATCAGACTCTGCTTCTTGTCCTATATGAATTTATCCAAATGCAGGATTCGCCAGAAATGTTTTATCTATGAATGCCTGTTTAAGTTCTGTGGTTAAATTCTTCTGATCTGTTCTGTAGGTGGTTGACGAAGCAGTGCCTGCACTAGTAGATCTTTCAGAAATTACTGCTCTTGGTGATCACAAAAAACTTGGAGATTCAATCGTCAATGTTCTTGAGGAATGTATCCAATTGCAAGCCACAGGTCCCAATTCTCTCAACAGTCGCACAAAGGAACACATTGATGATCTCTTAAGTTCCCGACAGAGACTGAAATGGGAGAAAAATATGCCTAAAGAGGATCTCCATATTAAGCAAGCTGCCAGTCTGGTGGTTAAGCTTGAAGGAAATTCACTGTTCTCATCAGGGGATATAGCTGGAGCAGCTTCAAAATACTCAGAAGCATTGGCACTATGTCCAATGAGGTCTAAAAGAGAGAGAGCAGTCCTTTACAGTAACCGAGCGCAATGTTATCTTCTGTTGCAACAACCTTTAGCTGCCATAAGTGATGCGACACGTGCACTTGGCCTTCACACCCCTCTTAATCGTCATGCTAAAAGCCTCTGGAGGAGAGCGCAAGCTTATGACATGCTTGGCTTAGCTAAAGAAAGCTTGCTTGATGCAATTTTGTTCATAAATGAGTGCTCTCAGTCTAATGATCCAGATCTGTCATTGAGGCAAAATAAGGTTCCTGACTATGCTGAGAGATTGGTCAAGAAGCAGATGCGTGCAGCTTGGTTATTTAGGGAAGCAGCAACTAAACATGGAGGTGTCCGTGGTGAGGGTGATTCCCATGCCATCTACGGTCAAGAATCTGATGATTCTGAATGGGAGACAGCCAGTGAAAGTGATATTGCAGATGATGGAAGAGATGAAATGGATGAAGATGACGACAACGAGAATGAATGGAAGAATGAGGATGAACAAAAAGAAAAAGCTTTGAAAAAAGGTACTCGTCGAAGGTTCATCACTTAATACCCTCTAGGCGCTCAATTTCATACAGCCTTTTTCTTCTTCACTGGACACATAGACAAAAGACGACTTCTTTCTTTCTCACTCATTTTCCATTTATTTGCCTTTTTCATCTGTGTCCTTTGATTTTGAAATAAATGTTAGTTTCTTTCCTCTCAGCTTCTAGCTTATTGTGGAATGTCCATGTATCAGCTGAACTCTTAATGTGTATTGAACTTGTAAGATTGCACAGACATCATGCGTGGAAAAAATTTGCCGCTTCTGGAAGATGAACCGAGAAATTGTGGTTGAATGGAGACTTTAATGGAGTTGAAGCTGTGCCTAATGCTGCATTAGTCTGTGTAAGAGTGTTCGGTCCCCGTGTTTTTTCCTTGGCAGTCCCCTGCAAACCCATCCAATCATCATCAGGAGAAGCAGTTTGGAAAATTTTCAGGTATTGCTCTTGAAAGAATGTGATCTGTGGCCTCTCTCCCAATAGAATTTTTTGCTATTTTTCAAGTGTAAAAAGTATTTTTGAAGTTTTTGGTAAACGAGTCTTCTTTTGGCTTTCTTTGTGTTGCTCAATTACTTCCTTTCTGGAGGTGATATGAGAGGCTTGTGTGCATAAACGAGTCTTCTTTTGGCTTTCTTTGTGGTACTCATTTTACTTCCTTTCTGGAGTTGATTTGAGAGGCTTGTGTGCATATATGATCATCAGGGTTCTTGTGCTTTGGACAATGAGTTTGCGAAGTTTGATAGGTTAACATTTCCCTTTCCTGTCTTACTTCGTTTTTTTGGAAAGCTTATTGCCACTTCTTGTTGCCTATTCTTGTTGCTGTAATATTGATCTTTGCAAAGTCTGTCCAGCAACGCATTTAGCTTACATGCATAATAACAAGGCAAGAATTCAAGAATTGAGAAGGAGCTAATGAGAAGCTTTCATTCCCTGACATAATGTCGTTTGGAGTGTTCCGGGTCGATTTACTTGCGTTCAGTTCAGTGATTTTTTTTATTTATTCAAACCAAGCTCGTTGGTCCTAATGTCTATAAGAGAATGAAGAATAACAAAACCGCAACGCCTTTTTGTACTTCTCGCATATATAGAATTTAGCAATATTTCCTCGCTCCCTTTCTTCAAAAGGATTGATTGGTCATCATCTGTGCTTTATGTAGCTAATGCAACCCGTTTGGTTCAGGTTTGGGGAGGGGTTATTGGCCCTTTCCCAAAATGTTGGACTGTTTGGTTCAGCTTTCCAAGTCCGAAAAGCCAAAAACTAGCATTTGGAATGCTGAAAGGCCAAAGCTAGTCTGGGCTTTTGGTATTTCACAAATGCTGAAGCCTTTTTTCCTCTTCCCAAATTGCCCTCACTCAAATTTCAATATTTCGATTTTGCCCTTGTTACTGTTCATCTTCTTTACCGCGAGGGTGGCCGACGAAGGGCCGGCGAAGGGCCGGTAAGGTCACTCGACCTAGGTGAAGGCCACCTGGGGTCGGGCAACTGCCTAAGTGTCGTCGCCTGGGTTGTGCGACCTTAGGCGATGTTGGCTTGGGTCGCGCGACCCAGGCGGCCGTCGCTCGGGGTCGCGCCTTGTGTCGCCCGACCCCGGGCGATGGCTGCCTGAGGTTGCGTGACCCAGGCGACGGTGCTTGGGCGGTCACTTGACCTTAGGCGGCCTTCGCCTGGGTTGGGCGACCTCGCAGGCCCTTTGCCAGCTTGATCCGCCTTTGCCGGTCACATTTTGGTGAAGAAGATGAACAGTAACAAGGGCAAAATACGAATATTAAAAATAAAAATCGCCAAAGCCCTTTGCAAAAAAAAAAATTTACCAAACACTATTTAGGTCAAAATAGTTTTATAAAATTTTTTTACCAAACATTACTTGCATTTTTTTACCAAACGTCACTTGTATTTTTTCAAGTGATTTTCAGCTAAAAGTATTTGTATTCTTTTAAATAGCATTTGAAAAGCCGAACCAAATGGCCTAATAATGTCTTTCGTAAGTTCATATTGCTCTATATCTATCCTTAACGTCTTCTTCGCGTCTTTTTAGTCTTTCGTTGCCCCTTGATTTTTTACTTTCTAGATTTTGTTCGATCTAAGTCATAGAGCGTACGTCATTCCCCATTCTTCAATGACGTCTCTTTATTTTAGAGCACCCGAAGGCCCTCTTGGCAAACAAATATTTGTTCTCCGATAAGTGTTTCTTGCCTTAACCCGTGCTCGATTATTCTTTCCCCAAGCTTTCATTATACGACTCATCAGCTTTATCCTCCCTGTGGTAGACACAATTTCCGATGTTAAGTAATCCAATTCGAAGATCATTTTGCTCTTCTATTCATCCTTTTCAAAGCATAAAAAGCTTTATTTTTCGCCCTTCAGCCATTGATCGAACGAGTAAATTTTGCACTCTTTGGAATCACGCAACACCCGTGGTGAGGTATTCTCCTCCTAGATTTCGTTCAAGAGCATAAGGAAGTAGTTTCTCTATCTGTCTTTAACTATGTTTTCAACGAGTAGAGCAATTTAATGTCGTCGATACGTCATTCGTGGTTCATATTTTTCGATCTCTCTCACTCTTTCTTTGGTGTCCGACCATTTGTAATGTCATCGAAAGCTACCGCCTTCACTTCACTCAGTCTTTTCTCGCCCTCGTATTATATTATGATGCCGCAAATAGATGGATGAAAATAAAAGGAAGCACTCATGGAGACACGAACGATCACTCTGTTTTATTGAATTTCAAGGATGGTACTACACTGTTCTTCACGAGAAGATTGCTTTTATTTCCTGGGTCACTCTTCTATTTTTTTTTTCCACGCAGGAGAAATCTAAAAATTAAGCAATTACGATCGGCGCCTCGAGAGCGACTCGAAAACCATCATTTCTTTTTGTGCAGCTCCACCACCCATATGTTGTAAGCTCGGCACAGGACTCTCGGCTTATCAAATCCAGCCGACAGTGCAAGCACCTCCAGCTCTTTCCTTGTTCGGTCGGCCCCTCCGGGGCTCGCGCCTAGCATGATCATGTCGGAGGTGAATGTGTTCCTCGACACGATGTCGGTCTCCGGATTATCGGGAAGGATCGGGTCTATGATGACCACCTTGCCGTTTGGTGGCAACGCATCATAACAGTTCTTGAGTAGCTTCTTGCAGAAATCGTCGGGTCGACCATGGAAAAGCCACTGCGCAAGAACAAAATTCAACAACCCAATGTATGGAGGGTCTAAACATGAATGAATAGATGTACAATAATCATCGCAAAAAGATAAGTGTAAATGCATTGTGAACAACGACATGTCCTTCACCATCCAATCCTAACAAGAAATCTGAGTTTAAAAATTAGGAGAATTTTAGGAAAAATACCAGAAAACATATATCGCTTTTCTTCAAATGAGCACATACATAACTTTATTTTATAAAATATCAAATCCAAACATGAATTTTACCTTTGGAGACCCCCATGTACTGTTACATCAATTTTATCCTTATGTCCCTAATTGCGGAAATGCTTTACTTTCTTTTAAAAAAATGTCCGTGTCCAAATCATAAATTCTCGCACCCACTTAAAACACTCAAAACCAACTAAACAATAAACCAAAATGAGTTTGCAAGAAAGGGTGATTTGGCCTTTCAACTGGAGGTTTTGCTTAATGGTACGTGAATAGTATTTGCGAAAATAGAGGTATGTAAGTAATAATTAGATCAAAAGTGATATATGTTTTTGATATTTTATAGACACCTCTTTTCGGAAATAAAACTGGGTGCTCCACCCCCAGAATTGAGTGCCGCCTTTTCTAACTTGGATCCGAGATTTTGATTCTTCATATTTTCTGTGAAATACCAACCCTATCTTATTCAAAAACATCGTTACCGTATCCATACACATCTGGTACGGAATTTGCACAGGAGATTTCTCTAACATTGGTTAGTGATGACAAATTATCACTAAACTTGCATGAAGAAAATACGTTCATGGTATCTCCTCAATCTAAGACAGGTTGTGCAAATTACGAGGGTGGGAAGAATTTGAAGACAACCTTCATGAAGAGGATGTCTGCCTTGGGAATAGACTTTGACAAGTCTCCTCCAACATGTTCCATGCCTGTTAAAGAATAAAAAATTGCATTATATCTACATGCCTTTGTAAGGAGAAAATCATATATCAATATTATTTTTCGCTCTCTAGACGAAAATAAAAATGAGAGAGAGGGAGAGATTTTACGAGGATGGGTGGGTGCATCCTTGACCACATGAGGCAGATCATAGTTTATGCCCCTGAGATTTGGGAACTTGTTCAATATGAGCTGGAGGCTCTCGCCGAAGCCGCCACCCACGTCGACGACCGTCTTCGCGCCCTCGAACCCGCGGTACGACTCGAGGATCTTGTTCATGAATAGGGGGGTCGGCCCTTTCATCCCGTTGTTCAAGAGCGCGCTGAACGCTGGGTCCTTCACGGCGCAATCGAAGATGCTCATCTGATTTGCATTCTGGAAGGGGCTTCCTCCATTTTTAACTGCTTCTTGCAGCCCATACCTGCACAACAGTAAGTGTAGAAATGTATTTGACAAGCGAGGTTGTTTAGAAAGTATTAAATTATGTGAACTGTAAATGAGTATGGCTAAGGTGCAGCTGGTGTCCGATGAACGAACCGAGATAAAGAGCCATGGTAGCGGTGCTTATAATGTTGAATGATTCCTAATTGATCATCTTCTTGAAGAAGTGAAGAAAACTTACACTTATGTAATCAGCGTGGTTTTTTAACTCGAAAATGCGATACTTTAATTTGTGATATGTGCTAAGTTATAGCGAGTTACAAACTTTGACGAAAGAAAGAATGAGCACAAACCAGCCATTGATGACTGTCTTATGTTGGAGGAATCGCAGCAAGGGCGCGAAAGAACCGGCTTCGCTGCTCACAAAGTACTTGCCCTTTGGCCCGATGCTGTACAGCCTCTGATCGCCGTCGAGGGTGCACGACAAGTAGGAGAAGCTCGCGAGGAGCCGCAGCATGCGGTCGATGGTGCGTGGGGCCTCTGGGTTGGAAATCCCGAGGCGGGCCACGATCTGGGATGGCGAGAGCCGGGCGTATGCCTCACCTTCCCGGGCTAACAAGTCAATGATCCCGAGCTCGATGGCGGATGTCAACACCATGGGGACGGACGTGATGATGCACGTCTCGAAGGCAGCCACGAGCTCCTCATCCTCAGCGGGAGTCGTGATCGATTGGGTTTGGCGAGGATCCATGCTAGCTTTTGCACTGTGCTGAGAGATCAAAGATGGGGTTTGAGGAAATGAGGGATTTGAAAAGTTGGTTTGTGGATGGTTCGTAAACATGAGGAGCTGCCCCTTTATATAGTGTTCTTCATGAGTCTAGGGAGGTTCATGGCAGAGGACAACCATCCTCCGTGTCGGGCTCGAATGTCTCTACAAATGTCTTAACAAATTTCAACCGTTAACGGATCCGGTATTCAGGGTACATCTTACTATCACCTTTGTTCACGTAGGTTAATTATTCTGAATGAAAGAGAATCAAGAAACTGGTCCTTTCTCTACAAGAAGCATTCATGACGTGCCACCCAGTAATGAACCCTAGAAATATGTAGATGGGGGACTGACCGACCAAGAGGGTGGTTGAGAGGGGGCTGTTCACAAACTTCACATGGATCAGTGATTTAACTTGATTGATGAATTTAGAAATGCAGATTTGATGACAAAATTACCAAAAATGTCCTAAATATATTGCAATTGTGTCAATTCAATCATAAATATTTTTTTATTGTCAATTAAATTCTAAATCTTTTGTGTTTGTGCCAATTCAGTCCTTTCAGCCAATTTTGGCTAGAAATCGCTGCTACATGATGCGATCGATACTGACGTGAACAATTTAATATAATATTTTTAACATTTTTTTGAATTTTATATTATATATTTTTTTTTCTTTCTTTTTTTTTTCTTCCCTTCTTTCTCATGCCGGCAAGTTCAACCAAAACCCAATGACTTCATTAAACCCATCACAAAAAAGCACACATTATACTTCAGCACACATTCAAGGAACTTCAAAAGGCAGCCACAATACCAATCGAGCTGAATAAACCCCTCCTCCCCCCAAAATAAAAATTAATCGAACCTCAGGTGCAAGATACTCCAAGACGACGGAGAGGTAGACCGGAGCTCCAGCATTGACGCGCTTAGCGTACTTACCAGCCTTGAGGAACGGGGCAATCCTATCGACCAATGGTCCTTGCCTAGCCCTTGTTGCCCCTTGCCAAAGGCCAGCAAGGGCCAGCCTCTCCTGTGGCCAGCGAGGCGTCCCGGCCCTTATCCTCGCCGGCCATCACAAGGTTGACGACAGATGGAGGGACATAAGGAAGAAAGAAAAATGCGAAAGGAAAAAAAAAAGAAAGGAAAAAGGAAAGAAAAAAGAAAAGAAAATTTCAAAAACAATATTTAAAAATTTAGAAAATTTTCCACAATAGCGTCAGTTGTGTCATATAGGATAGCCGACATCCAAGTTAGCAATTTCCAGCCTAAATTGGTCGGATAAACTCAATTGATACCGATCTGAAAATGTTTAGAATTAAATTAGTCCAATTGAAAGTTTAAGAACTGAATTAGTCCCAATGCAATAAGTTTAAAACTTTTTTGATACTTTTCCCGCAATTAAAATTTATTGTCTCACTTTTTTTTTGGTCAGAAAACTTTAATGTCTTGTGAAAGTTTGGTTTTCTTTTTAAACCTAAAGTTCTTAAGCCTAGAAATAAAAGGAGAAGATGAAGAAGAAAAACCCTGAAGCTGTAATAGCAAATTCCGGCGCCTGACATTATATGATAGAAGAAGCTGTAAAATTTTAGTAGGAGAGCTCACTTTTTACATGCCCATTAGAATCGGTAGGGTAGGGGCCAACCCTACTTTCATAGTCAATTTTTATCACCTAGCAAAGTTGCTCGACTGTTGCTCATACTTTGCCTCAAGGACAAGGATATTTCAGGATTGTTGAGGGTAGCCATAGCCAATACCGACCCCCTTTGCATCCGTTCTTCAATGAACGAGATGTCGAAAGGAGAGAATGTAACAAATCCTAGATACCAGATACGATATCTAATAATATATCCTAGGAATAGAGGGCGGTTGAAGAGGCCTCCCTGTCAAGAGAAATGCTAGATTTATTAAGACCTCGAGTTGTTTCGTACGTGATTTGTGAAATTCTTATCCTGCTTTGAACGATGTAGTGATCCTTTGAATCCGATTCGTTAATTTCCTCCTGCTCGTTTCAAATTCAAAGTATCGTTTGTACATTCCGACTTCGTTCTTTCTTGCATGCGAGAGTTAGGCTAACTCCCAACGTATCAAATTCGCTACATCTACAAGCGCGCTATCTAGACATTGTGTAGTAGATCCCGCCTTTGCTTCGTGTCCTCCCTATTATTAGAAGGTCCCGAAACTATTCCTTCCACCATAGGATCGAAGACTATGACGATGAGTAACTCCTGTACCGATGTTCCAATTGTCGCGAATCCAACTGTCAGTGGAGACGGGTTTTCGATCCGACGGCAAGGATTAATTCATGGTCCAAAGACTGATCTCTTTTGTCCGATGGTGAAGATAGCCCGCAATTATTTTATCATCACCGTGGTCATAATTATTGTTATTGAAACATGAAGGGTAACACTATTTCAAGATTTTTCCGTTATAAAATTGGCCTACTATTACCGCCACCATTACTACTGTTCCACATATATATATATATATATATATATATATACAGTCATAGCCACGGTTTAGGAACCACTGGTTTCGGTTCGGAACCGGCAGTTTCGGTTCCTGGCTAGGTATGAACCGAAACCGGAACCGCCCATGGGGGTTCCGGTTCCGGTCCGGTTCCGATTTCGGGCCGGAACCGGCCCGGTTCAAGGTTGGTTTAGGTCCGGTTCCGGTGCAGGCCCTGCTACAGGTTTTTTTTTTGGAACCGGGCTCGTAGGCCATGGGCCGATTCCGATTCCGAACCGCGGGCCCGATCAACAGGCCTGGCCCGGGTTTGACCGGGCCGAAATCGGCCCGTGGCCATGACTATATATATGTGTGTGTGTGTGTGTGAACATAATAATCAATTTTTTATTTATACCTATTAATGTAAATTCTTTATTGCTTAAAACATTAAGACTAAAGGTGTGTTTGTTTGAGCGAAAGAATTTTTCGCGAATTAATTTTATGGACTTTCACACATTTGGTTTGCTGAAAATGATCAAACAACGAAAAACCATTACAGTTAAAAAAAAAGATGCATATTTAATGTTAGGAAAATGAATACATTAACTTGAAAAGGGAAAAATATTTTCTTGGAAACATATTTTCCTAAATTATTTTTTCTTTATCGTGAAGTTTTCCACAAAACAAACACACTCGAGATTGTTTTTACATGAGCCAAGTATCGGTAGAGCAGCTGAAATTTTTTTTTTTTATCTCCTCACTCTTCTCTTTCCATCGTCTTCTTCAAGCTTTAGTTATGGAAGAGGGTTTAAGCGAGTCTCACCCTCTCCTCCCGTTGATTTTGTTTGAATCTTTTTGTTCTTTTCCTTTTTATCTCATCTCCCAATCTAGATCTAGAAGTGCTATTCTCTCGATTTTACCCTGCCTTTTGCAGGGCGTGAGAGTCAAAACCCACATCTGAAACTACACGTTCTCATCCCTAGCCCCCTTGAGAAGGTGGAGATTCGAATTCCCTATCTTCCCCTTCTCAAGTAGAAAGGGTAGCCATTGAGGCAAATCCCAGTGGTTATTCTTCCAAAAGTTGGATCCATATTTTTTCAATTCGTTTTGGTTGTCTCCATATGGTGATAGTGTATAGGAAGCTAAACCTAGGCATGCACCGGTAACTGGCAACGCCGTAGTTATTGAAGAAGGAATTGCCGGTGTGTCCTCATCACATGAGATCCAGTGATCGGCCATTGATTATTTTGCTTGACAGATCCGTTTTTATGGAAGTTACTCTGTTGATCATTTTATTATTTGGATTTGGCTTTGTTTTGTTGTATTCTGGGCTTTGTTTTGCTTTGATTTGTTTGCCATGAAAGTCTATTTACTTCTAATATGAATACAATTTTCTTTGGACAAAAAAAAGAGAGATTGTTCTTACGTTATTTTCAAGATTGCCCTTCTTAGTACTAATTTCAAAAGTTTCTAAACAAGGCATACATTCTATTTTTTATTATTAATGAAACATGAAGATTAACACTGTTTTCGGATTTTTCCTTTTACAAAATTGCTCTTTTTAAAAAATTATTGCGCCTCTTCCAATTCCAATTACTCCTCCTCCTTCTCGGCTCCTTCTACTACTACTATTTTTTTTTTGATCGGTCCTACTCTATCTCTCACTCACGATACACATTCAGACTTGCACCCAACCTCTTGCAGGGCATGGGCGTCAAAACCCACATCTTAAACTACGCGGCCCCACTCCTATCTCCCCTGCGAAGGTGGGGATTCGAACTCCCCACTTCCCCTTTCTACTACTACTATTGCTAGTAGTGAAAATTACCAAATCAATCCTAAACACATCGTATGATTGTTAATTCGGTTATAAGCTTTTCAATTTTGTAAATTTAGTCATAAATTTTTATCCGAAATTTCGATATAATTCTTCTAGTTAGTTCGTTGAAATCATTGGGACGGTGGTCCAGTCATCAACTCCACTCTTTTTGCACTTTTTTCTTCATTTACCATTAGTATTATATTTAACCTCTCTCTTTGTTTTTTTTTTTTCTGGTAAGGTGACCTCTCTCTTTGTTTCATCCTTCGATTTTTCACAAGCGCTGCATAAGTAGACCGTTCATTTTACTTAATTTCTCAAGACGTGATACTCGAGAAAATGGGACCGAGGGACTAACACAGTTTCTGTAAAGGCGAGCACAAACTCATAATGAAATCGATTTGCAAGGGATTCAATCTGGTTATAGGCGTACTTGCTTTCATTGGCATTCTTCTTAGTAGCATTTTGCGGATCTGGTTCAAAAGGAAAAGCTATATATCCAGCTCAACCTATGCTTGTAGAATATATTCGATCCCCGATCGAGACACCTTGTATTCTCTGGTTCTAGCTCAAACATCGCAGCTTCGTGACTTGCTTTCACGCTGCAGTCGCGAGACAACTGGAAGTCCTCGTGGTAACCATATATGCATCAGTTGCAATGAACACCTCTTGACAGCACTCTAAGGCTACTTCCATGTGATGCGACATGAAGTTATCTTGGCTAGTACCTTCGATCCAACTGTGCTTGACAATCATGATGAGCTGACGAGTAGCTCTCCATGCTAGATTCGGCATACCAAGCATGTTCATCATCCTCTCATCCTCTTTCCATATTTGTAGAGTCTTGAGCTCCTCGTCTAATCTTTCAAGATACAGATCTGAAACCCGACCCTCGGCTTTCACATAGCCTCATACTGAGCAAGTAGGGAAGGTAACCCCTGATTGTGCAGGTATAGATACACAGCCGTTAAAATAAGTGAAATGGAAGGAATCTCTCTGCATTTTGATATTGAACAAATAATTTGTGATTCAAGGCATCACAATGCGCATACCTCAGAGGTGAAGCAACTAATGTGGGTGATGAAACACATTCCTAGCGGTAATAAACAGTAAGCTTCAACTCTCTCCTTATCTCACAAGAATCACAGTATATTCATCCGTTCTGTCTTCTGATTCCAACCACATCATGTGAGAGGATGAGCAGATGACTGTAACGCTTATGCTCGACGGTTTCTGTATGACATAGCGAAGTGCAGCGGATATGCACGGCATGACCACAGTTGGGTACCACAAAAACGAATGACAATGCATAATGATCGGTATCATCACAGAGGTCACAATGGCCGTCGAAATCTGTATCCTGAAGGAGGCATAGACCATCTCGGAACTTGGTTTAGGGGTCCCTCAATACGCATTGAAGAAATCATGGTTGCGCTTGCAGCACGTGTAGCTCCAGAGGAACATAGGTTCAGTCAGGGCGAAGTGGAGAGTGGGAGAGCGTAATGTGTGGAAGTGGAATGGGTGATAAAGCCGGGTGGCCGGCGATCTGCGGAGGATCTGTGGGAAGACTGAGTGGCAGAGTCAGCAAACACGAGTTTGGCCACCTATGGATTCACCACATGCATAGCGGCCGGCAATTAGCCCACAGGAAATACTCGCATTTAGGAAAATTGAACTTTGGAAGCTCAAGCTTCATCTTTTAGCAGCATACCGGCATGTAATTTTCGTTTTATCCAAATCATACTGCACGATCGGGTGCTTGTAAGTGTGATGTTGAATCTGCATTGATCTACTTCTGCTTGGATGCTCCATTCGTTTTGACTCTTTCATCTTCAGAATATGCTGCTCGAATATTTTGTGACAGGGGTCATGTGTTCGACCTCGTAAAGGCAGAGCCAAGAGTTAGATACGTATGTGATGGTCGCGAGAACTCCATTGCAGACGATACGTACTTCTTACGTGCATGCCTACTTCGTTCTTGTGCTTGCCTACCCTAATTATTTTCCGTAAACTGGCAAGCATAAATATCATTTCTATCCTACCCCTGCCCCTGCGTTTAGTGCCTCTTTTCTCAAACACGACAGGTTCGTATTCTCCAAATCAAGCGTCTTTGTTGTTGCTTGAAGTGATTTGCCAGGTTAATCGATGCAAGTGTTCAGCTTACAGCTTACCGTATAAAGCTCATAATCACTGTTTTTGCACGGTCACTGGATGCATATTTTTGTTGTGTTTCATCACTCATTTTTGCTCCAGAGCGGGAGAAAAATTCATTTCGTGTGAAAGTACATCTTGCAATATTTGTTCACATTTATTACCATAAAAAAGTAGAATCCTCTTCTGATTATGATCCTTGCATCAGAATTAGTGGAGTAATACGAAAAAGATCGATCTTTGATTTGATCGAGCTGGTGTGGAATTTATTTTCATAGAAATCTTGTAGTTAACAGTTGATCTCACCCAGTTACGAAATGGCTTTGTTATTGCTTCTGGTAGTTGGTTGCCAATCTGGTATTTAATGAGTATGGCTACCATGAACCAGGTTCTGCCATCGATGGTCTTAGATTGTGAGAAAAGAGCGAAAGAAAGAGGAGGCCTTTCCCCAAACGACGTAACTATTTGAAGGTCAAATGTTAGGAGATTTCTTTCGAGGAGGATGCTAAGATACAAACTCGAGCAGAAAAGCTCGAACATAGGAGCATTGGAGAGCTTGCGCACCAAGTACAGCTAGGCTAAAAGATCCTGGCCAACCCTAAGAATTAACAAATGAAGACCTCAGATGAACCAGGGAGGTTTCATCTGTTTCAGGACCAGCGAATCGGAAGCTGTTACGCTTTGGCTCTGGAAAGGGATGACATACTATGCTTTGGGTCTACTTTTGATTTTCTTATGCGGCGAAGTTTCATCCTCGTGTTCGTTTACATTTTGACTAAGTGTCCTGCTTAATTATCTCGAATTGTTTGATACTCTGCCAAAAGTCGCGTTCATGAAGGAATGTGAGGACAACAAGAAGTTATTGTTGAAGGGCTCTAGTCAGAGAGGAAAAACAGGATTTTGTGCGACTTTAGAACAAGAACTAAGAGGAGGATGTCTAAATCCCTTCAAATTAATTGCTTACGCAAGGAGAATTCTCTATGATCCTGTCCTGCCACTTCATGCTAAAGTAGCTGTAACTATCCAGGATAATGATGGTCTCGGCCTAACGCTTGATAAGATGGTTGGTGGCTATTCAAGCTGCCTTGTGTGGTGCATTGGCACCAAATTCCGCCATTGACAATAGAGGTGTTTGCACCGCCTCAAAATTTGAATTTTCGGACTATTCTCATGCTTGGCATCTTGTGAGGAACTGCAGCGACAAAGTCGACAGGCTCGGTTCTCTCCAAATGGGCCTAAGTTTGTTCTTATTTCCTGGATGACAATGTTAAATGGACTCCAACTTTGGACAAGATCGGATGCCGGTTGACATCACTGGTCTCTCCCGTACTTGTTATATGCAAGCGGGCTATTGAATCTCAAGCTTATCTGTTTGTTCTTTTGAGTGTGCATCCGCTTCTGAGGTTTGACATTGCTATGCTCAGTCGATAGAGTTCCTGGAGATTGGTAATGTGGAATTTCAATGGATAACCCTGCATACTAAAGGAGTTAGTTCCAGAGCAGTGTTGTCAAAACTCAACCAGAACAGATGCATCTCTTATCCATGGCGGTGGCGAGCTGGTAATGACTTACTCGGAAGTCCACGCTTCATCACACAGAATGCAATCAATCCTATTACCGCAATGGATTAAGCAACAGAAACAAAGACAAGACCTCCTTTCTTACTTGAACGAGAGAAAAGAAATTTATTTATCTGATATAACAATCCTTCGATACATCATACAACAGATAAGTCGACACCGAAACGATCATTCATTACATGCTATGTATAATTCTTCCTACTTGACCTCAGCAATCCAACATATAACACGATGAAATAGCATTAGCTTGGGCACGTTAGCGGACATGCCTTTAGAACCTGATTTCCGATTATGAAAATCAGTAATAATTCCTCCCGAATTCAGCTACTGCAGGCCTCCGAGACCCCAAATTGATGTTTCCATATCTCTTTGCTGGGTCCATGGTGTGAGGCATTATCTCAGGGTAATAATACACCGTCGAGGCCGACTCCGTGTATCTTGAACCCACCTGCTGCTGATGAGGGTAACTGCCCGAGGCCGAGGAATGCGCCGCGTTGTCCTTCAAGAACTCAATTGCCGCGCCTATGTCATTCGTTGGCTTAGATAGCGATCCAGTCCCATAAACGGGCCTCGGCGCGACGTAGCCCTCGGTGGGGACCATCGCGGTCATCACGCCCCGGTAATTGTCGCCGCCTGACCTCCTCCAATCCATGTTACCGCTGTAGTCGCCATACTCGCTAGGCCGGTATGGTTTCCCCGAAGTGCCGTAGCCATGGGCGGTGGCCTGGCTCGGGTACGGCTTTTGGACATACTCGACAGTTTCATCACGCTTGCAACTATTGTCGTAACCGACCGGGCGCTGAGGAACTCGCCAAATGTCGCCAACGACTCCTCCTCTGGCGGAGTAAGAGCCGTAGCTCCTGTCGTAGCCGTCGTACGTCGGCGGAGTAGCGGCACGTCCGTATGTCGTCTCGTAGCGAGAATCGACGTACCTGGCCATTATCGTTTCTCGAGGGATGTGCCTGATGAGGAAGGGCTTGGATCTATGAAGAAACTATATGAATGTTTCTTCACAAACCCTTCCTTGTTCAACATGTTGCAGGAAGCTAGGACTTATATAAGGAAACAGAAACAGAAGATTCGTAGTTTAAGTTACTCTTTCGCATGGAATGAGATTCATCTAACGCACAGTCACATGAACGCGAAGCGCGAGAGGATCTCATGCCTATCTTTATTGAAAAGTTCTGGTGCAGCATTAGCTTGAGATGCTGGCTTTGGTTTTCATTTTGATCATGTCCGTGGAAATCGCATCTTGCCGAAATTGCAAATTTAGATCAGATTCTTCGACGAGTCCATAGGCGGATGGTGACCTCCATTAGCAATGAATAATGCAAGGGAATAAAGGAAACCTCTCTTCTAGCATGTATCACGTGATGCACGAGCCAAAACCTGACCGATGAGGTTGTTATGGCGTGTAAGCCTAAGCAATGTGATCGGGTCGTGCGCTTATTAACGCGTCTAATGATCCGATGTCCGTTTCTTAACTATTAAACCGATCTCGAGACGAGTTAAACCATTGTAGCTTGACGCTTGAGACGAGGGCAACGAGTTTGTTAGAGCATCTAACAGGAAAACCTATTCCTTGCAAAACCGTCCGTAGAAGAAGCACGCCCATGTCCCCTTCATGGGACGTGCGACATTAATTTGACGATTGAATAGGTGGAGATAGCAAACCACTAAATAGGAATATCGGGATAATATTCCTAACTCAACGATCCAAAATGATAGACTATTTATTCTGCTCCTTTCTTCTGTCCTACACATATGAAAGAGAACCCTGACTCTTGTTATATCGCGATCGACTGTCATGAAAAGTGAGCTATACGGCTAAAGTTTGTAAACCTTCAATACATATGCCTAAACTTAAATAACAATTCCTAGGAAGTCAAGTTTAGGAAATTAAGCCAAGGCAGAATCCATAAAACCTTCAGGGTTTTGTATACCATACATGTATGGTACAATTAGTAACCTTTCGGACCTTTATACCGGGCATCCATGCTACAAATTTTTTTATACCGGTGCTCTTCTTAAGATAAAAACATATGCACACATATGTGGCTGTACAACTAACATTGTAATAATCATAGAATTGTCGGCTTGTTTCATGGAAAATAAACGATTTAGAAAATATTTTCCTAAAAATGATTACTAATATCGCTTAAAATAATTAGTCAATAGAAAATATTTTCATTACTGACAATAATTTGTGTCTAAATATTTTTGTGAACAATAAAAATAACTATCATTTTTTATTTATTTTTGTAAGCGACACAAGCAATCATTTTTTAGGAAAATATTTTTCAAATTATTAATTTTTCACAAACCAAACATAGCCTTAAACTCAAAACAACTTGTCGACCCGCTTATTGTACAACACACCGGTTATCACCCGGCCTTCCCATACAAGTCGTCATTCTTTCCACCAATAGTGACACCTTTTTACCGTTGACGTCAACCCTTCCTTCCCACTTCAAAAAATCAGTTAGATAAACCTTAGAACCAATCGGTTTCCGACACGTCATCGGTGCGGGCGGACCGACGAAGGCCCCGGATGATGTGGTGGAACAAGGAATGAAACCAACCGCAACAAAGGCCGGCACCAACATGTTGCTTTTACTCCTCGTTTATCGGAGAATGCTGTCGTGGTTAAAGTAATCAACGACCAATTTCCGAAAATAGGGAGAGCATGGAATTGTCACACTCGCATCTCACTTTCTACTATCATACTTTTATAAATCTCTCATTGGCATCTTAGACTGGTCTAGAGGACCAAATTACCATTTATTCGAGATAAAATAGCACCAAAGAAAAAAACCTCGAGTTTTTACTAAACCTCGAGTTTGTACTGCTTTTGAAAGTATAAGTTTGCGTCATTAATTCTATTATGCCAAACTAAAATGACCGAACTACCTTCCCTTAAGAAACGACCCCGGTCTCAAACCGCCCACTCCCGCTAACCCTCCTTAGCCGAGTCTATTGCATTTGCCACCATCCTTTGCCGTCACGACACCACCCTCGACCTCCTCTGGCTACCTTTGGGGATGCCCATGGAGAGAGAGAGAGAGAGAGAGAGAGAGAGAGAGAGAGAGAGAGAGCTAGCTTATGTGGTGGGTTTTTCGACGCAGTGTTAACAATTGTAGGTCCCTCGGCTGTAGGCGGCGGCAGCAGCAACGGGGTCTTAAGCTAGGGACTAAGATTAGGATTATGTGAGTTAGATTTGTGTGTTTGGTGGGTGTGATGAAGAAATGGCAGGGGTAATTCTTTAGAATGAAAATGACAACATTGGAAATAGATGAACAATTCTGTTTAAGCGAGGATACAAATTTGTTTGCTCAAACGTAGTGGATGCATGGTGGTAATCTTGTGAAGACCATGTACAATGACTTTGCCATTTTTCCTTTATCCAATAAAGAAAATACAATGTAGGGTTAGAGATACGGCATGGGCATTTCTAAAAGAAGTTGTGACACATGTTCGAATCACAGTGTCTCCCACTCAAAGATTTTATTGGGCCATGCCCACTTTTCAGTGGGTGAAATCTTATTCGTCTCACATGAATGAAGCGGCTTGCACACATGTGGAGATTAATTGAGTTGAAAGGTTCAAATATCACATGTTATAAAAAAAATGTGGCAATTTGATGCAATTTCAAAGTCTATAGCTAAACTTAAAGTGCAAATTGGAGGTTTTGAGTAGGAGATGCAAAGTGTCATTTGGACAAAAATAAAAAGTAGGATATTTTGTGTTTCATAATGTGCAAATTAGAGAGAAGAAGTGATGGCAAGTGGTTATGGAATGAATGGAGAGAGGTGATGAAATTTGGAACAAACGTGGTGGTGTATAGCTACCCATGCTCTATTAAAGGCATAACTATGATTTTATGGTCATAATTGACAGATGGTTATAGCCATCGGTTTCATTAATCAACACAAGTAAAGAAGAAACTCACATCGTGACCAAAATCTTAAATTTTTTGGTTGAGAGAGATTACTTGCATATCAGACCTTGATATTTGTAAACGTCATAAACAAGTGATGTACTTTAACATCTCCTCGCACCTGCAAGTAGGGGTGTCAGAAACCGAACCGAAAACCAAACCGAAACCGAGACGGAACCGAACCAAACCGAAAATTCATATATTTTCGGTTCGGTTTCGGTTTCGGTTCGGATAATAAGTAAAAAATTTTGGTTAGTTGATGATTCGGTTCAATTCGGTTCAGTTTGGTTCGGATCGGATTGAATTTCGGTTCCATTTTGTTTTTTCTTCTCTTTGAGTACTTTCTCTCTCTACTGACTCTGACCGTTCATTATTGCTCTTTTTTCACTCTCTTTTCTTTCTCTCTCTGTCCTTTTTCTGCTCTATTCTCTCTCCTCCTCTATCTTCGCAGAACTCCATTTCCATCTCTCCCAGATTCAATCGTCTGGCTCAAAGGCCAATGTCCCATCCTTCCCCTTTCCTTCTTCGATCTCATTTTGGTGGATCGTCACTGAACGAGAAGGATATTGCGATGGAGCTCGAGCCCTCCTGATCTCAAGCCTCGAGCTCCACGCCGCGGCGGAGCTTGAGGTCGTCCAGCATGGCCGAGATCTCGAACGCCTCCAGAATTGTCTGGTGAAGAATCGTCTTTGTCCTTGTACTCGAGGAAGCTCGCAGCTTCAGCGAGGGACGCCCGCGAGCTCGGCGTGGCCATGTCGCCGGTCTGGGTCAAGGAGGGGAGGGTGTGAAGGAGAGAAGCGCAAAAAAAGGAAAAAAACCGAAAACCGAACTGATCCGAACCGATCCAAACCGCATTTTTGGTTCGGATCATATCTAATTCGTGTGCCTTTCGGTTCGGATCAAGGCACACCTCCAAACGGTTTGGTTCGGTTCGGTTTTCCTTAAAATCCGAACCGAACCGAACCATTGACACCCCTACCTGCAAGTTGGGTCAACAACAGCACAAAAAATTGACGAGTGGGCAGCCACATGCATGGAATAATCAAGGGCGACACCTAGCACTTTTTCCAAGTTGGAAAAGTCCAACTCAATTTGAACCATTAGGTAGAGGGAGACTATGTGTACAAAGACCCAATCAAACCGTAGTCAAACGATATGGGATCATATCTATCAAATAAGATTCATTTTGGTGTTTATGCTCATTTTATTAATTTCCATTATGTTCATGCGGAATCATCTTATGCAACAATATGAATCAATTTGCTTGAGTATATTGTATCGTGATTTCAAGTGTAAAATAAATAGAAGTAGTATTGTGTCTTATATGATCCATACGAATAGAGAGATATTTCATATGTCCAGAATTTACTTATCTAAAGTGGATTTCCTCGCGATATATTTCATATGGCGACACCTAGCTCTCTTTCCAAGTTGGAAATGTCTGACCCAATTTAAACCATTAGGTAGAGGGAGACTATATGTACAAAGACCCACTCAAACCCTAGTCAAATGATATTGGATCATATCTAACGAATAAGATTCATTTTGGTGTTGATGCTCGTTTTATTAGTTTCGATTATGTTTATGCGGAATCATCGTATGCAACAATACCAATCAATTTGCTTGAGTATATTGTATCACGATTTCAAGTGTAAGATAAATAGAAGATGTATCGTGTCTTACATGATCCATGAGAATAGAGAGATATTTCATGTGTCCAAAATTCACCTATCTAAAGTGGATTTCCTCGTCATATATAAAAAAGAAATAGAGGAAATATTAACAAAAGTGTGAAGCGAAACAGACAGTAAATGGCTATGCATTTGCTATATGTAAGCAGGCTATTGAATCTCGAGCTCATTTGTTCTTTGAGTGTGCGTTCGCTTCTGGGGTTTCGCAAGTACATGTATTGCTATGCTCAGTCGATAGAGTTCCTGGAGATTGGGATGTTGAATTTCAATGGATAACTCTGCATGCCAAAGGAGTTAGTTCCAGAGCAGTGTCATCGAAATTCGTCTGGAATGGATGCATCTATCATCTGTGGCGAGCTCGTAATGACTTATTCGGAAGTCCACGCTTCATCACGCAAAATGTAATTACTGCAATGGATTAAGCAACAGAAACAAAGACAATACCTCCTTACTAACTCGAAGGATAGAGAGGGAATCATTTATCTGATATAACAATCCTTCGATGCGACAATACAACATATACGTCGACACCGAAACGATCATCACTACATGCTATATATAGTTCTTCGTACATGACTCAATCCCAAACAGGCGAATCCAACATAAAACATGATGAAATAGCATTAGCTTAAGCGGACAAGTCTTACACTATGATTTCCGATGATGAACATCAGTAATAATTCCTCCCAATTTCGTACACTACCCCAAATTGAAGTTTCCATATCTCTTTGTTGCATCCATGGTGTGAAGCATTATCTCCGAGTAATGATAAGCCGTCGAGACCGACTCCATGTATATTGTACCCGCCTGGTGCTGACGAGGATAATTGTTTGTTGGCTTAGATAGTGATCCGGTCCCATGACCAGGCCTTGATGCAACATAGCCGTCAATGATAGTGGGAACCATCAGGGCAAACTCTTTCTTGTAGTTGAACTCGTCCTTCCCGCCCCGACAATTGTCGCCGCCCGACTTCCGCCAATCCTTGTTGCCACTGTAGTCGCCGAACTCACTAGGCCAGTATGATATACATCGGTCAATTGAGTTCATCTAGCCAAAATTGGTCGAAAACCTCTGACATAAGCATTAACCGTCCTACGTGGCACGATCGGCGCTGACGTAGATAATTTTTAATAATGTATTTTTTTGAATTTTTTTATTTTTTCTTTCTTTTCTTTTTTTTTTTTTTCTTTTCTCTTTTTTCCCTCCACCGGCCATTGTCAAGCCTCGTCGATGGTCGGCGGAGGTTGCCGGCCTCGAGCGAGGGCAGCCCACTTTGAGGCCGACGGCCATCAACGAGGCTTGGCGGTGGCCAGTAGAGGGAAAAAAGAAAAAAGAAAAAAAGAAAAAAAAGAAGAGAAAAGGAAAAAAAAAGTAAAGAAGGAAAAGAGAAGAAAAAGAAAATTTTAAAAAATTAAAAAAAATTCTTAAAATTTTTAAACGTCAGTGCTGGCTTTGCCACATAAGATGACTGATGCCATGACAACAATTTCCGGCCAAAATAGATCAGATGAACTCAATTGAAAAAATGTGAAAATATTTAGGATTCAATTAGCACAAATAAAAAATTTTGAACTAAATTTGAAAAAGTGCAATTGATTTAAGACTTTTTAGATAATTTTCGCCTCATCAAACTCATCACGGTGGCAATTATTGCTAACTTGGCCTTGAGGAACTCGCCAAGTGTCGCCAACTCCTCCTCCTTAGGGTAGAGTTCGAGCCGCAGCTCCTATCATAGCCGTTGTACGTGGGCGGAGTAGCGGCACATCTGTACGGCATCCCGTAGCCAAAATCGATGTACCTCACCATTATTGTATCTTGAGTAAATGAGCTTGATGGGGAAGAACTTTGATTTGTGAAGAAACTATATAAAAGCTTCTTCACAACCCTTCCATGTTGAATATGTTGAAGGAAGCTAGGACTTATATAAGAGGGAAACAATAAAAAAAAATGTTGGTAATTGATTAAGTTATTTTGTTGGCTAGAGTGTGAAGTGATGGAATGAGATCATCTAATACATAATATCACATGAACGTGAAGCGCGAGAGGATCTTATGCTCATCTTTACTGAAAAGTTTTGGGGCAGCACTAGTTTGGGATGCTGGCTTTGGCTCTCATTTTGATCACGTCCGTGGAATTGGCATCTTGACAGAAGAGCAGAATTCTCTTCCAGCATATTGCACAGTATTGTCAATGCTTCATTGAGCAAGAGCTTAGGAGAAAGATCAGATTAGGTTGACCTCCATAAGCAATGATGATGTAAGAGACTAAAGGGAAACTGTCTCTTCTAGCATGTCATGTCAGGTAATACACGAGCCAAAACCTGACTAATGAGGTTGTTATGGTGTGTAGAAGAGGAATGCAATAGGCTCGCGCGCTTATTAACGCATTTACTGATCCAGTGTCCGTTTCTTAACTACCAAACCGATCTCGGGACGAATCCAAAAACTGTAGCGTAATGCTTAATTGACGAGGGAAACGAGTTTGTTAGAGCATCTAACGGGAGAACCTACTCCTTGCAACATGTCGAGGATTCATCTCGCGTACTCCGTCCGCAGAAGAAGCACAACTATGTCCCTACATTGGACGTGCGACACGAACCTGACGGATGAATAGGTGGAGATGTTGAAACCTAGATAGGAATACGGATGTGGGACAGTATTCCTCACCCAACGATCCAAAGTGATGACTATTTGTTCTGTTCTTTTCTTCGGCCCTTCACACGAGAAAGAGAACCTCAACACTTGTCATGTCGCGATCGACTGTCACGAAACGTGAACTACATTTAAAGTTTGTGAACCTTCAATACAAATGCCTAAACTTTAATACCCTCAACTAGGAAGTCGAGTTTAGAGAATTAAGTCGAGACGGAATCTAAAAAACCTTCGGGGTTTTTATATCATGTACATTGGTTCAATTAACAACCATTACGATCTTTATACCGTGGACGTATGCTATAAACTCTTTTATCCCAGTGTTCTTAAGATCAAGACATGTGCACGCATGCGGCTATACAATTAACTTCGTAATAATCATTGATTTAAATCTTAGGTTTCATTTGTTTTGTGAAAAATGAATGATTTAGAAATATTTTCCTAAAATGATCGCTCCAAATAATTAGTCAATGAAAAATATTTTTATTATCGAGAATAATTTATGTTTAAATATCTTTAGGAACGATGAAACCGTTAGTCATTTGTGCATTTTTCATTAGCGGTAGAAACGACTATTTTTAGATTTTCTAAACCTTTTATTTTTTACCGAACAAACGGAGCCTTAAACTCAAATTTGCTGATGCAATATCGACAACTCTTTGGACATCACTTGTCATCCGATTCATCGTACAAAATACCAGTTATCATATGGCCTTCGCATAGCCATAAGTCCGTCGTTCTTTAACCACCAACGATGACAGTTTTTCACCGTTAACGTCAAGCCTGCAGCCCCACGCACTTCAAAAATCCGTTAGAAAAGCCTTAGAACCAATCGAATCCCGACACATCACCGGCGGACCAAGGTCCCGGATGACGTGGCAGAGCATGCAATGAAACCAACCGCAACAAAGGCGGGCACCAACATGTTGCTTTTACTCCACTCCGAGAATGTTGTCGTGGTTAAAGCAATCAACGACCAAATTACCGGAAACTAAGGAGAGCATGATTCATGCTCTCTTCACTGACTCGCTCGCATCTCACTTTTTATTATCGCACTTTTATGCATCTCACGTTGGCATCTTAGACTAGTCTAATGGACCAAACTACCAATTTATTCAAGATAAAATACCAAAAATAAGAACCTCGAGTTTTCACTACTTTTGAAAATATAAATTTGCATCCTCAAACCTAGTCACTAGGGGTGATCGGTTCCAGGGTAGGTTGGGTCCAGACCTGGAACCTGAAACCAACCCTGTTATAACCGGTTCCTAATTTTTGGAACCTGAAACCGACCATGTTTTCCTTGGATCCCGTTTTGGAACCGACCTTATTTTTTCTGTCCGGTTTTAGGGTCTACCCAAGAACCTGTTTTTTTTCGTTCTTTTTTCTGGTTTCATTTTTTTCTAGTAAAATAAGAACAAAATGTAGAGACAAAATATTTCTTGCCAGAATTAACCATCTCACTGAAAGTCATTACTATGTGAATACACCCAGTTCTTGGACCTAATCTTTACCACAAAAAAGAAACTGTAGAGCTCAGTCAGACTAATCGAGCAAGAAGCAACAACAAGCACTAGAATTCCATGTCACAATCAGTAAACCAACCGCAGCAAATCAAGAATTGACCAAATTGAAGGAAAAGAGGGAACACAAATGCCAACATGAGCACACAGAAATGCACGCGCACTGACACCACGAAGCTAATCCCACAAACCAACTACGACAATTCCAAAAATTTGAGAGAAGCTTTCACTGATCTAAACTCTAAAGCGGGCGATCTTGCATGAATGATCCAAAGGATGATGACAAGATCATAATAACTAGTTTCGAGTATAATGAATTTGCAACATATAGAGTTTCGAGTTGAGGCCAACCACTGAAGTCAGGTACACAACCAACGCTTACATTCTTCCATTAAACAAACTCAGAAGTCCAAGAAGCAAGAGATAAAAAGTTTCAAAAAAAAAAAAACTCAGACAAGCCGGATTCCGCAAGATCATATGGCGTTTATTCCGTCAAGTCCTTCACTGATCATCAAAACTTAGAGAATCTTCTACACCAACCCAAGCCCGCGGCGAAAAACCCCTAAAACTCGAACGCAAATCCTCAAACTCGAACTCGAACACTTCCCCAACACTAGAACCCTAAAACTCGAACGCAAAACCTCAAACTCGAACTCGAACACTTCCCCAACACTAGAACAAATTCGAAGCTCGAGCTCAAAACCATCTGAACTTGCAACAAAGACGAAGAAGAGAGACTAAGGAAACAGAGGACTCACGGATCAGCGAGAGCCGGATGGGTGAAGTGAACGAGGAGCCTCCACGATTGCGTAATTGCGTCCTTGCGGTGATCGGCGAAGAGAGAATTGAGACAAAGAGAGAACCGAGGCAGAGGAGCGGCGAAGAGAGAACCAAGACAGTGATCGTGATCTAGATCTAGGGTTTTTTTTGTTTTTTTTTTATATTATCTTAAAACCGGTTCTAAAACCGGTCCGGGTCGGTTTTTACTCTAAACCGGAAACCGGACCGATTCTAACCGATCCCAAAAAAATGGAACCGGTTCCCGGATCGGTTTTAACCGGAACCGGTTCTCGAACCTGTTTTTCAGGTGAGCCGGTTCGGTTTTCGGGTAAACTCGATCCGATTGCACACCCCTACTAGTCACGACCCCGATCTCAAACCACCCAGTCACAGTCTTAAACCTTTCGTAACTGTGCCAATTCAATCATAAATCTTTTATTTATCAAATGAGTCCTAAACTTTTTTGTATTTGTACCAATTAAGTCCATTGGCTGGAAATCACTTATATGGACACCAGTCAACTTATGTGACATGGCCGGCGCTAACGTTGACAATTTCTTTTTTATAATATTTTAATATTTTTTTGAATTTTTTTCTTTTTTTTTCTTTTCTTTCTCTTTCCTTTTTTTTTCTTCCCTTCTTCCTCCGGCTAATCGCAGGACCTCGACGACCAGCCAGAGGCAAGGGCCAGTGAGGTCTCATCGAGGTCGACCTCGACAGCCAAAGGCAAAAGGGAAGAAAAAAAAAGTAAATAGATAGAAAAGAAAAGAAAATTTCAAAAAAATTATAAAATTATAAAAAAAAATTATCTACATTAGTGCCGGATGCCAGCCGTACCATGTAGGACAACTGACGTCCATGTCAGCGATTTTTGGTCAAAATTGGCCTAATGGACTGAATTAATATATATGCAAAAGGTATATGACTCAATTGGCAAAAAAAAATTTAGAACTGAATTGACACAATTATAATAAATTTAAAATTTTTTTGGTAATTCTCCCCCCACTTGCACTAGCCCTCCTTAACCAAGTCTATTGCATTGCCGCCGTCCTTTGTCATCACGGCACCACCCTGGACCGCCTCTGGTTGCCTTTGCAGATGCAGAGAGAGAGAGAGAGAGAGAGAAGGAGCTTATGTGGTGGGTTCTTCAAGGCGGTGTCAACAACTATAGGTCCCTTTGTTGCAGGTGGCGACGGTCGCAACGGTGGGATCTTAAGTTAGGTACTAAGATTAGGATTATGTGAATTAGAATTGTGTGTTGGTGGGTGTGATGAGGAAATGATAGGGGTGATTCTTTCGAATGAAAAAGACAACATCGAAAAATAGACTAACAATTCTGTTTAAATGAGGATGCAAACTTGTTTGTTCAAGCATAGTGGATGCATAGTAGTAATCTTGTGAGAATCATGTATCGTGGCTTTGCCATTTTTCCTTTATCCAATAAAGAAAGAGGCCGCGCTATTTCCACTCCAGTTTTGGCCTTGACACTCCCAAAAATAGTGTTTTTACCATTTTGCCCTTTTGTCTTGCATGCTTTAGTCCAAATTTCCTCCTCTATTTATTTATTTATTCCTTTTCTTTTCTTGTGGATCCCACGTTCTTCTTCCTCTTGTCTTTTGTAGAATCTTCTTGGACAACGAAACTCAAGCTCCCACCTGCATTCACCTTCGTTTTCTTCTTCTCCTCCTCTTCATACTCGGGATCATCCGTCGACAACTCAAATAGACAAACCGGACAAGAATTCCTCGCACCCAACCACGGCACGTTGCAATCCCCATGGTAAGCATGCCCACATGGCAAATTTCTTCGCCATCTCACCGACACTCACCATGTCCTTACAGATCGCATCCACCAAGGTTTTGTCCTTTGATCTGATCTCCACAGTTGGAAGCTCCAGAACCGCTGATTTTGCGGTCGGCGGAGCTCCTCTTCTTCCACTACCTCTCTCCGCCAAATTCTGAAGCAATGCCTGGTACCAACATTATCCATGCAATCATCATCATTGTCTTCATCTTCGTCCTCATCACGTGCCGCCTGATGCGCGATCAATTGGCGATTCGGGCAGTTGGTGCCTAAGCTCATTGAGCGCTTCGGGCAACTTGCGGAGTTGATTTCCACGTGGCTGGCTGTGGGTGGAAAAGAAGTTTGCCGGTCGTTGAGGCGTTGCAGGAGCAGTTGAGGAGCTAGAGTTTCCTTGGCCGTTATGGTCCAACATATTGCAGACAAGAAAAGGAAGAAAAAGGAGGAACGTGGAACCCGCAAGAAAAGAAAAGGAATAAATAAACAAAAAGAGAGGACAATTTGACCAAAGCATGCAAGACAAAGGGGGGTAAAATGGTAAAAATACTGTTTTTGGGAGTGTCAAAGCCAAAATTGGGATGGAAATAGCGCTGCCCTAAAGAAAATACAATGTACGGTTAGAGAAATAGCATGGACGTTTCTTAATGAAGTTGTAATGTGGATTCCAATCATGGTATCTCCCACTAAAATATTTTAGGGGGTCAATCACTTTCCTATGTGTGAAATCTTACTCGACTCACGTGAATGAATCGACTTACACATATATATGGAGATTAATTGAGTCAAAAGGTTTAAATACCACGTGAGGCAATTAAAAAGTTTATAGCTAAACTTAAAGTGCAAATTGTAGGTCTTGAGGAGGAGGTGCAAAGTGTCATTTGCACAAAAACAAAAAAGGTTGGTTATTTTGTGTTTTCAGTAAAACTAATAATAATGTGCAAATTAGAGAGAAAAAGCGATGGCACGTGGTTATGGGATGAATGGAGAGAGGTGATGAAATTTGGGACAAGGGTGGTGATATATAGCTATCCATGCTTTATTAAAGGCATAGCTATGATTTTAGGGTCTGTCATGATTTTATGGCTATAATTGACAAGGGGCGGTAGCCATCGGTTTCATTAATCAGCGCTAGTTAAGAAGGCGCACGCATTGCTCCCAAAAGCTAAAATCTTTTTGGTTGAGAGAGACTTCTCGCATATAGGGCCTCGATATTTGTAGACCCCATAAACAAGCAATATACTTCAACATCTCCTCGCACGTACAAATTGGGTCAATGATAGCACGTGAAACCTGACAAACGGGGAGCCACAAACATGGAATCATCAGGGGTGACACCTAGCTCTTTTTCCAAGTTCGAAATGCCCGATCCAATTTACACTATTAGGTAGAGGAAGATCACATGTCCAAAAACCCAATTAAACCCTAATTAAACAATATGAGATCATATCTAACAAATAAGATTCATTTTGGTGTTTATGCTCGTTTTGTTAGTTTCCATTATATTTATGCAGAATCATCTTATGCAACAATTTGAATCTATCTGCTTGATTATATTGTATTGCAATTTCAAGTGTGAGATAAATAGAAAAAGTATAGTGTCTTCCATGATCCATGAGATTAGAGAGATATTTCATGTGTCCGGAATTCACCTACCTCAAGTGGATTTCCTTATATAAGAAGAAATAGATAAAATATTAACAAAAATGTGAAGCGAAACATATAGAAAATGGCTATGCATTATGGCAAGCACAAACTTAGGTGTATCATCAATCTGCGACTTCTCACTCGCATCGTGTTTGGGCATGAGTGACGGGTTCACCAAGGGGACAACAGTGCATGATCCACCTCTTGCAGGTGCTTTATTATTTGCCGATGTTGGATACTCTTTCGGGTTCCACAAAATAACGATGCGTAGTGTTTCGTCGAAGAAATTTAGTATATGTTTAAATAGCACATGAATACATTTAACCCAGCAATCGGCATCCTGGACAAACGACGAAATTAGTCAAATTCATTAGTTGTGCTTGTCACGTTGGTCTGAAGAAGCATAGAAAATTCGGACAGGATGTTACAATGGTCTTGATTATTCAATGGAAGTCAGTTGATTTTGTTCTAGAAAAATGAAAGTAGCAAGGCACGTCGAACATGACGAGCGCTTAGTGGGACAATGTCTGCCCACTTGCAAAGACGTGAGGTCGTGTCGTGAGACGAGCAAAACAAATGATGGCTAAAAGGGGCACAGAAGGAAGAAGGAAATCATAGCGAAATGTATGAAAAAAGCTATTAATGAAATTTTTTTTTTATAATTATAATCTTTATCTTGATGAAAGAAGCGGACTGACCAATTTTGATGAATGGAAAATTCATTAGATAAGTGAAACTATTGTTTAGGGATTCTCGCTTAGTGTATAGTTCATCATAGAAATTTAATTTGGGGATCAGTGTTATCAAAGTCACAAATACGTACGTCATGAAGAGAAAATTTTACGAGCAATACAAATGCTGGTCGTATATGCCTATCCAAGCGCAACTATTTTGCCTCCAACGAGCAGATCACACCATCTCGATCATCATCGACCTTGTTAATTAAATGATATTTATTACGGATACGATCAATCAACAGGTGCTTTTTGTTAGATAACTAGCTATTTTATACTTTCAAGGTATTAACTTTTGTTTCTTGTTAATGCATCGGTACTTAAAAATTTTAATATCCACTAATTTTGGATGGGAAAATGTGATGCAGACAATATCCTGAAACTTCGTTAGTCCCTTTTGTCAAGCATGCTTAACCTTAGTACCCGTGTACTCATCAATTAAACTAATTTATCATTCGATGATGGGATGAATAGATTAATATAAAACGAAACTTATTCACGACCGCTCTAGAAATACTTGTTAAAGCAAGAAATCAACAAAAATTAATAACTTTAACGAACCGGTGTTTTGAAAATCGAATCATCTGCATACACAGTAACACGATCTAAGATTAAAATCTGTCATGCTGCTATATCTGGTGCGTACGAAGAAAGTACAGTACACACCTTTCCGCATCGAATCCCGCTTTTGCCCCTCGGATCCTCACTCTCCTGCCGTCTGCCAAAAAGCGGACTTTCGTTACATTACACTACATTACTGTTGAGAGCGGCCCTTTAGATCTGGACCAACCAAAAAGATTCTTACATCCATTTCCTCCCCTAGCATTCGTTCGTTCTTCTTTTGCCCATCTGCGATCTCAGTGACTCTGAGCTGTTGCTGTACATCGCGCTTCAGCCTCTTAATCAGGAGCGTTTGGCAGTTTGCTCAATCATTGAAAGTGACTCGCACCCACTTCGTTTTTGCCCCCATCTAGGCGCTCTCTGGCTTTCCCTGTTTTTCCTAGGGCTCCTTTGGAAAACAGAGCTCTGTTCTTTTGACTTCTTGGGTCTACAGTTTCTTCTTCTTCTCCTCCTCCTTCCAATTTTTTTGGCCATTTCACCAAAACCCGAGCCTTATCTTAGCTTCTCCTCCACTTTCTCCACCTGGGTTCTGTGAAAGAACTTTCCTTTCTGAGAAATATTTGTACTTTGCAGTGTGGACTAGCTTGAATCCTACTTCACCAGTGACTTTTGGCCTTTAGTTTTTGTTTTTTTCTTTTCATTTTTCTGTTCGTGGGTCTGAACGTTGTAGTTTCTTGAAATGGGTCGGCTCTGATTGCTTCTGTTATGCTCGAGGGACCTTCAGTTCTTGGTAAGGATGAACAGATCTCACAGCTCTTATGTCATCTTTTTGTATGGCTGCTCTGTTTTCAGAAATAAGTAGACTTCAAGATCTCTGTCCTTTCTTGTATTGAATGCACTTGTTTTTATCTCTAATCGCATCGATTTAGACTTTAAACTCGTTTAGCTCCATTGCAGGACTCCCTTTTTAATGTTTCCAAGTCCTGATTTTGTGTTTTTTCATCTCTAAAGAAGTATTCCTTACGTATACGTATCACACCTCTTTCAAAAGGGGTGACTTGCTCAGTCAGTCTCCTACTTTAACTGACTGAAGAGTGCTCATTTCTAGTGAGAAAGAAGAGCATATGTCTTTGCCTTTGGATGATTTGAGAAAGCCCTTGAAATCACCCCCAATGGAGTCAAACTCGGATTCCTTAGATGGGTATCCGCCTGCTTCTGAATCGTCCGACTCGCCACCTCTAATCCATGGATACACAGACGTCACCATCATCCCGGAGCATGAGAAGCACGAGCTCGAGCAAACAATCTTGAATCTGGAAGGTATTGTGATGCTATTATTATCCTTTTCGTTTTGATCTTGCACAATTTACTTAAGGGTCGGTCTAAATGAACTGAAGGCTTTGTGTGCTGAACTTGATTGTGTAGGAGAGATTCTGCAATTGCGGCAGAAGCAGAAATTGTTGGATGAGAAGCGGAGAGAGGCATTGAATAACATAATAGATATTAAAGGTGACAAGACTTTCGGTGCTTTATTGCAATTTTCTATTACTACTTCTCTTGAATAAAAGCTATGCCAATGTCTGTTTAACGAAAAATCTCTTGGAGATGAAGACTAAATAGATAAAAGAAAATGTGATTTTTCAGGAAGCATTCGGGTGTTTTGTCGTGTCCGGCCATTTCTATCGAAAAACAGAAGAAAGAACATAAACCCCATTTCGACCAGTTTGGATAAAATCGTAGTGAAATTGTCTGGCGGGGCCAAGGAATTCGAGTTTGATAAGCTGTTCCAGCAAGAATCAAGCCAAGGTTTGTGTTGTCTGTCAGAGGCTTGTTTCTTGTATGGAGTTTTCTTTTATTTCGGTTCTTCTGAAAGAGATCTATCCTGCTTAAAAACTCTGTAGAAGACATTTTCGCGGAGGTCGAACCGATTCTCACATCTGCGCTCGATGGGCACAACGTGTGTGTGTTAGCTTATGGACAAACCGGCACCGGCAAGACGTACACAATGGTCAGTGACCTAAATTTCTTGTTTCAGCAGTCGCAACTATTCTGTAACTCCGCTGTTAAAAAAAATAAAAGTAAACGAGGAACATTGATATTTTCTTCAGGACGGAGTAAATGATAAGCCGGGAATTGTCCCTCGAGCTCTCGAGAAGCTTTTCAGCCATGCCTCTAGGGACAAGTCGTCTTCTCTAACATTTTCCATGAGCATGTTGGAGGTATATATGGGTAATCTAAGAGATCTGCTGGCTCCAAAACCGATCTGCAGGACGTATGAAACTTCAGCTCGGTGGTAATTATATCACAAACTTCTCGAGCAATTTATAATAACTAAATAACCATGAGGAGCGCAACAACTGGAAATTGATTACTGTAATTATGTCCGCAACAGCAACCTCAACATTCAGACGGATCCAAAGGGTCTGGTTGAAATCGAGGGCCTCATGGAAGTTCAAATCCCCGACTTGGGGAAGGCAAAGTGGTGGTACAACAAGGGCAGACGGTCTCGATCTACTTCGTGGACTAACGTGAACGAGAATTCTAGCAGATCACACTGGTGGGTTCGACTTCTAACTCAAGCTTCCCAAAATTTTGTATGATTACTTTTTTTTGGAAGCTCACATTACCTGTATAGCTTTATGTATCTAGCTTAACAAGAATCTCCATCGTCCGCAAATGGGATTCGGATGCCAAAGCAGAATCGAGCAAGCTGTGGATGGTTGATCTTGGAGGGAGTGAGAGGTTGCTGAAAACAGGAGCCATTGGACAAACACTTGACGAGGGACGGGCCATAAATCTGTCCCTTTCGGCTTTAGGTGATGTTATTGCAGCTCTCAGGAGGAAGAGAGGTCATGTCCCTTACAGGTAGGTTTGACATGCTGCATATTTTAACTGCTTGTCTCGATAGATTAATCTAAGCATTAAAATCTCTGGTACTGTAGTGAAATGGTTCGGTTCCTTCCTCCTTGTGAATGTGTTTCCAACTTCTTTATTTCGTTCTCTTCGCTTGCAGAAACAGCAAGTTGACGCAAATCCTCAAAGATTCTCTAGGTAAGTGTTTAAGTTTCTCCAAACTTAAGAATCTTTCGAATTAACTGTGCTAAATAGAGGAATTACTGTAGGCGATGGTTCGAAGGTCTTGATGCTTGCGCATGTTAGTCCTTGTGAAGAAGATGTCGCGGAGACCGTTTGTTCCTTGAGTTTCGCCAAGAGAGCAAGGGCAGTCGAGTGCATTAGAGAAATACCCGAGGTACGATCATTTGAATACATCTTACCCGACATTGGCGAGGATTCCAAATCTTCACAAACATCCTTGCCGGTGAATGCAAGCTAACCATTAGGCGTACTGAAATGAAGCGCTTCTGTGTAGGACTTGAAGAAGCTGAGGGAGAAAAAGTTGGCGGAGCTTGAAGAGCATATGAAAGAAGCCGAGGAAGAGTGTCATATCGTCACAGATCAGTTGCTCAAAGCCGAATTTCTTCTAAGTGAGAACAAAAAGCTCTTCGCATCCACATATGATCTTGTTGAAGGTATCGAGAAAACTGCGAGCCCCAAAGATTTGAAGGAAGTGCTTGGAACTCCGCCGACATCTGCCAAAATCATTAAGCCAACATTATGCAATTCTTTGCCTCGGTTCATGACCTCGACGGTGGCGAGCCGCCAGAGGCAAAGCGCTTCGGAAAGAGACATTGTCGGGAGAACAAATAGCTGGAGATCGGCAACGAGAAGCTCGATCCAGTTTTCAGGTTCTCAGTCCTTTGGCTATTCAGATCTGCACCTGAAAGCAATTTTAGAGAAGTCGAACAAAAAATCGCGGTACGCAGAACCAAAGGCTCCCCTGACCGAGAGTCCTAAATGCATCGGCTCGGATTCAAAACCCTCTTACTTGCCACGAAGCAAGATGGTAACATCTTCGGACCCAAACGTGAGAGCCACGCTCGGCCGTCACAGGAGGAGGATGTCAAATCTGATCTGAAGCAACCAGCATTTCGATTGCTGACCGTTTGGGGTGCTTTGTGTAGGCTTCTTGGTGATTTTAGTGTGTGCCTGTGTGTGTGTTTTACTAGTTCATACTTACTTGTGTGGAGCGTGAGGGGGTGTTCATAGGAGTGCGCATTTACGTCGTGATTATACATCAATATAGGTGCCGTTCGCTTAGATAGGGCGGGATCACTCTGTTATTTGTGTACGTGATCCTCGCGACCGTGCTGTTTCAGATGTGAGACTGGCTAATCAATCATCGGCTCTGATCTTCCTAACCCGTTTAGGAGCTCGATGTGGTGCAGCTTTGTACTGTCATAATACTGTCGAAAAATTGTCGAAACGTTCATTTGCTTAGTTCAATACCAGATGTGATTTTGATTGCACATGATGTGAGCTGAACTTGGCCGCTGGCTTTCTGTGATCGGTCTCGGAATCTCTCCTCGAGTTCGGGTTTGCAAACGAGAAAATATTCGGCGCTAGAAAGTGGCGAGTGGGGGGATTTACGTTAGTCCGTTAATTAGTTGCCATGTTTACATGCTGGCCCCGCACTTCAATAAAAGAAAATATCCGATTGATGGTTAATGAACTAAATGGTTCTTGAACTTTCGCTACGTGATTTAGGTCGTCTTTAAACTGTAACTCAATGTGTAATGTAATTCTTTAACTTTTAGTTTTGTTCAATATGATTTCTAAATTTTTTGTATATGTTTAATTTAATCCATAAACCATAAAGGATGTCATGCTAATGATTGGGTAATACCTCCCTTTCAAACTCTGCAGTATTTTGAATCTCGAGATAATACTATAACACATAATCCATGGCTCTGACACCATAAAGAGTGTTATGCAACGCTAAATCTTTTCATATAGTTCAAGAATTAAACAGAACATGTACGAAAAGTTTTACTGAATAAATTAAAAGTTCAGGCACCAAGTTACACATTGGGTTAATACTTCTCCTTCAAACTCTGTGATGTTATGCAATACCGAACATTTTTATATAGCTAAGGAATTAGATAAATCGAAAGTTTAAATATCACATTAAATAAATTATACATCGGATCAAAGTTCAGGAACTAGTCATTCCAAGATTTATTTAGCTGGTATTAAGTGAGATTAGCTAAGCCTACTGTCATCGTCAACCTTGGGCATTTCGGCTAGTTAGCCGTCGTCTGTCTTCTGACAGAAAAACCTCAAACCTAGAGAGAGTGAGACAGAGAGAGTGACACAGGTGGGACCATGCGTTCTTTGCGAAGCGCAAGAGCGCTCTACGAGAGATCTCCTCCCTTCTCTCCCTTCGGCTTCGGCCACTGTAATGGGCAGCGCCCGGCTCTTCCGCCGTCGCGCTCCATCTCCTCCACGGCGCTGCTTCAGAATTCGTGGATGGACAAGGTCAAAGGAGTCTTCACCGGGAAGAAGACGGCGTCCCCGGAAGAAGCCGAGGTCGCCGGCGAATCGTTCACGCTCCTCCGTAAGCTACCTCCGCCCATCGCGGGCCTTCTTCGCGCGTTTGAATTGGGTTGCGGCGATGGGGGTGATGGTGGGGAGTGTTTTTTTTTTTTTTCTTTTGAAGGGTTTGCCGACCAGATGAAGAACGCGAGGAGGCTGGGAACCTTCAAGAAATACATGGTCGGGCGAAGCAGTGAGGCGACATTCGTGGACGCTTTCGAGAAGCAGGAAGCGATTCTCCGATATCTAGGAGGTTTGGACCCTTCTGGAGAGGTTGGTCTTGGTCGCAGTTTGTTTCGAGTGCTTGAATCAATGGGTGCTCGAAAAACCTGAAATTTACATGCATGGATACTTATAGGTAACATTGAAAGGATACACTTTTATTTGGTAAGAAGATGATATGAGGGCAAATTATGTTCATGGCAGTAGTTTAAGAGGGGAAGAAAGATCAGAAATGCGTCAGGGGCTGTGGAGAAATGGAATTCGCAAATGGTTTGGTCTGTCTAATTTGAAGTTTCGGGCTTACGTACTTGTCTGTCTATGTAGTTTCTCGTACGGTTTTAGGACGAAAAGATGAGAGTGGTTCCTACAATCTGCTGTCTTTCTTTATGTGTTAGTGTAGATAACCATCTGTACAGTATGGTTTGTGTGTGGAAAAAAATGCTTCGTATTTTGAAAGTGATTGTCTATAGTGTATGACCATTTGAGAGTTTATTTTAATAGGCTAGTGTAATCATTGAATGGCTAACATGGATCCTAAATGCCGAGTTCAAGACCTGCCATGTTTTTTCCATGCTACGTAGGCTTACATATTTGTCATACGTTACCCTACAGACAGGTGCTTTGATTGCATTCCCCTATCACGACCTTTTTTTTTCTGTTAAAGCAATAATCAACACAGACAAAATATGCGTACAATGAGATGTAAACACTTATTATGTGGATGACTACCTCACCCCTAATATGAACTTAGATGGTGATTTTCAGCATCTCCAAACTAATCAAAAACAAGAAGCAGCAAAAAATTGCAGCTGTACGATAGCCGATGTAGAGAATACACTTGCAAGATTCACTTGGGCAAAGGAAGCAGAAAAGAAGATGATGCAGATGAAGAAAGAAGGAAAACCATTGCCAAAGAGCCTTGCCGAGGTAAATGATTTTTTTGTCCCTCAACATCTGTTATTGGTCGCAGAGGCTTTGAGTGCCTTGACATGGATTTGTAATTGAGTGGTAATGGTTTGGATGGATGCTTTAAGACCTTATATGTCTGCTCAGTACCTGCCCCTGCTTACTGACAAGTGCTGCTATGCTCACGATTATGGACTGTTTTTTTGCACTGTAACTTTACAAAACTAGAGCTTTTAGGTGAGCCATTGGAGGTCAATCATCACATATATGATGGCAAACAAATAACCAGAATTCTCTGGATCTAGAGGTTGGGTTTTTTGGATTGGGTGCTCTGGGCTCATTAAGTCTGTAGTTTAACAATTGTGTGTGTTTGAAGTTGGCTTTTTTGGATTGGGCGTCTTGGGCTCATTAAGTCTATATCCCCACAATTGTGAGTGTTTTGAGAGGGCTTCTCCTAATATTCGTGGGTATTCTATCGGTTTAGTTTTTGTAAATTAAAAAAAAAAAAAAACTCTGTTGGTAGGCCTTGAGCTGATTCATGGTGAAGAGAGAGAATTAATGAGTCCCCTGTCAAGAATATTTGTTTTTTTGTAAGTAAGACAAATATTCATGATTGCGCGATCTTAATAGTTATACCTTTTTTACTGTTTTGGTGGGCAACTTAAACAATGATACATCTTTTGAGCCAACTTTGCCTGCTATATATGCTTGTATTTAATTGATTTTTAAGGAGGAAAAGGGGAGGGGATACTCTGCTGCAAAATTTTTGTTTTTGGTTAGATCTTTGCCTTGCAGTTTAGTGATTTGATATTGTCATCTCTTCTAACTATTTTGCACTAATTGCTAACTTTTTTCAGTTGAATTATGCTGACAATTTCCTCTTTTTTCTTTGGCTGTTTATCTTAAGCGGGATTTCTGATAAATAGCATGACCTGCGGGTTCTGTATTACAGGTTCAAAAACTAATGGGGTCAACACCATTAGATTTGGCTAGGTCTAATCTGGCTAAGAGTGGACAGATCAGCCGGAATGCAATGTGCCCATGTGGTTCTAAGAAGAGATACAAAAGGTAATTTCGAATTTAAATTAGGATTGCATTCAGTTCACTGTCTTGATTGACTATATTTTCGCTTAGCTCACTGAAATTTCGATTTCATGAATGCACTCTGACTTGCACAGCTAAGTTTGCTCAGAGTTACCACACGTTAGCTTTATTAACTGAAACCTGTTTTCCTCCCTAAATTGGTGCTAAACCTTTTGTACCATTTTACTGAACTTTAACTCGTACATATATTTCAAGTTACCAAGATATTACTGCTCACCTTGCTGAAAATTGGTTTGTTTTTTTTTTTTTTTGGGTGCGTTGGTACTTGGATAAGAAGAATTGAAAGTTTGGTTTAGCAATCTATATCCATCACCATGATGTAATTGAGTGCAGGTGTTGTGGAAAGGATTGAAGAGATTCAAGAACTTAGAGTATATTTACCCTGTCCTTGACTTGAGGATTCTCAGAGGTTCTTGTTGCCTATCTTGTTGGGATTAACTTATGCAGATGCTGCACTCCGGGAAAAGGCTTGGTAATTTAGGGGCCTGGGTTCTAAGAAGCTGAGAAGGTGTAACACCACACTAACATGCTGCTTGTATTAAAGAATAAGTCCACATCAATTAGATCATAGCTCTTTTTGAGGCAAGAGTCTGGATGTGCTTAGCTGAGTAAACATTTTGAGGTGGAGGCTATTTGCTTTGCTAGTTTTATTCATGACCACAACGGAATGTTCTTTCCGAGTCCTGAATAATTGACATAGCTGTATTTCAGTTTTTGGACCGAACTTGTTTCGCACGATGTTCTATTTCAGCATTATCGCTGTACTTGTTGACATCAAATATGCATATTGTGCTAAAATCTCTCAAAGCAGACTTTGATCAACTGTGTGTAGTCTCAACGTTCTTCCAAAAAGAAGCCTTTTACTTTTTCCTCATAAGAACTTAGGTGTACTTATATATAGAGGGATTTATATTAATCTTTCCTGCAATCAAGAATGATCAATGTGCGGGAGGTCGTTTGTGGTTGAAATAGGGGTTACTCTTAAGGAGAGATCTGATTTGCTACTAATAGTCAGTTATAAAGTTCTAACAACGGGGTTAGACTGAGACTTAACATAATAGGTTTTGAGATATCAGCAGCTGCATAGAGCGACAATAAAATTGGCATAACAAAGTTGGATTTCACACTAATTTTCCGAGACCATTAGATCTATTTTAGTTTCATTTCCTGAAAACAAACATATAACATTGGTGTCTTGTTGTAATTCATATCATTTTATGTCATTGATAGAGTGAGACAAATTACCTTATAGTACGTTATCCGGTGAAAATATGCGGTGGCGAGTATCATATTATCACAAAATTTCACATCTCATTCAGCATATTCAAGGTGAGATTCGTTGTGCCCATTAAAACAGTTGAGAATCCATGGATCTTGTGCTCTGTAGGATCATAGATATGCTGATTAGTATGGTCATCATCTTCACCTATCTTCACCGGAGATAGGTGAAGTTTATGTTGTAATATGATTGACAGAGGAGCTAATCCTTCTTAAGAAGGGGGTAGAAGGAGTAGCCAGCTGGAGCCTCACCCTTTTACAGGCCGAAGAGAAAATCTTGCTTGGCCCATGTATTATGTTCTCATTTTTCCGCTGTATAAGACGCCCATCCATCGTCAGCAATTATGTGCAGAGCATATTTGTCAATAACAATGACCAGTCCTAGTTATCCTAAGCTTATATCAGCTCATGTGCAGGTTGACTAGTTAAGACCAGGGGTGATTGGTTCCCGGCATGAACTGGCAGCCGAACCAGCGGTCCCCAGTTCTAGAAAAGCAGAACCAGGACCAGAACCAATCGGTTCGGATTCTTCCCGGGAACTGGCCATGTTTTCTTTTTCGGTAGAAATTGAAATATTTGTTGCTTAATATAGAAGTTACCATCGCCCGGTATCTGCTTTCCATAGAAAAAGATCAGGAATATTGATGCTGCATCCACTTCTGCTCCTGCAACTTGGTTTAATGTTATCCACAATCTCTTCATTGCAATTGCTTGATGCATTTGGGCACACCGAAGTCAAATTCATGGAGAGCTATATATCGGAAGCTCGCTTTATGAATTCCAAGATTTTTCTGAATTATGCGAAAACTCCACTGTTTAAGACGATTGAGGCACCTCCATTATCAAAACCTTCTCCAGGACATATCTATGTTTAGTATGAGGCAATCCTAGTTACCCTAAGCACGTACCAAGTCCTAAGCAGGTTGACTCAAACCCTATTCTGTAACAGTGGTTAGAGCCAAATCTTATTTAAGATCCGTCCATGCAACCGGAAAAGTCATATAGTAGAAAGACTTAGCGACTGATCAAAACTCGATGAATTCTTTGCACAATCCGATTTTCTGAGAAAGGCGACATATTTGGTAAAGGAAACAACGGGAGGAGTATCCAGTACTTAAAGAGCAAATTGTTGGTCATTGGCATGATGGATACGACAACACAGAAATGGCAGATATGCAGTTAGGAAAGTTTACATCTTTCAAAGCATAATTGAAGAGCCTCAACATGCTCCTAAAACACAGACAGTTCTTCTATCATCAAGCCAACATCTTCTATATAATCTGAGCTTCCGGATCAATCATTCATCTGCTTCTTCACGACTCCCTCGAAAATCGCATCTCTGCGAAAGGTCAAGTTCGACTGCACGGGATTGATTGGGCCAGGCAGCTGAAAGGAGAGAGAGAAGGGCCTGGGCTGATAAGGGTTTTCCGTCTTCCTCACAAACACTTCCCCCAGCCTGTGGATCATCTTCTCACCAGTCGCAATCATTCCCAAGATCACAACCTTGCCATCCATGTCAAGTTCACAACTGAATGCTGCGGCAATCAAAAGCAAGTTTTCGAGAATCCATTAGTACTTCAACATAAATACCATGTTGGATCAATTTTCGTAGGACAAAAGAACTAGTACAATAAAGGAAAAAGATATCTTGCTGCGATCCTGTATCTTGTGCACATTAATTGCCATCACTAGAGCAGAAAAATAACAAATGGCAATGTTTCAAAATTTGCAAATCCTTTCTTTTAGGCAATAGTCATCGACATCCAAGCAAAAACTTGCAGATCAAATGGTCTAATGGCTCATATCACAGCAAGAACCAGCAGATCAAAATGAGCTCACTTCCATGAAACAAGAGATACGCCACTAAGCTGCTACAAAATGGAAGTTTCACACTACATTTTTGTCGCATTGCAGAACACAGGATAAACTTAGCTATACCTTCCTGAATCCATTAAATACCAAGTTAAATCTGGCAAAGTACGCAACTGTTAAATAGAGCATATAGTGACTTTGGCCGTATGAACTTACATTGATCTCTTCTCACACCAGGAAGAGACACCTGGAACAGGTATGAGTCCTCAGACTCCGCAATGTCCACAGTCCCGATAATTGGTCCTATTCGCTGCATAGTGGCACTCGAGGATGCTCTATCTTCAGTATCGGGGGCTCTAGCTGCAACAGGACATGGCTTCTCTGTTGCTCCTAGGCCAAGAAACCCCATTGTTTGAATCGGAGTTGAGACTTGAATGTTAATTTCTCCAGATGAAAAAGCCTGTGTTGAAATATGCACAAAGTGGTGAGCCTCCTTAAATGGTATGACTCGGAGCGGCGTTACGGCCAGAGTCACATGATTTCTGCATTTCCCTTCACGAGAACCGTGAAAAGCAAACCCGAAATTTTCGCTTTAAATGAGGTTCGCATGCACTGCTACCACTCCAGGCCACGTGATTTTCGGGGTTTCTTTCATGAGAACTACGAGGAGCCGTGCAAGGAGCAAAGTTGTCCCCCGGAGGACGATTCTTGTGTTACCACTCCAAACCTCGTGATTTCTGCGTTTTCTTTCACGAGAACTGTGAGGAGGCATGGAAGGACTAAAGTTTTCCCTCAGAATGCAGTTCTCGTGCGACCACTTCTTATATAACGCATCATGAGTGACAAAGTTACCATCCGGGAAGCATTTTTCTCCAAAACAAAACTATAGGTGGTGTTGCTTAGCAGGGGAAAGGCTATGATTTCCTGAATGGGTAGCCAAGTATCTCTTGTATTTATTACTTTTCTCAGTTTCGTGAATTTCAGGCCACTCTTCCGATTCATGTTCCATCATAACTTAGGGTTCTATTGATATCGCCTACGCCTCTCCTGATGCCACCTTCTGCTGCTGATTGTCATTGACAATGGTTGAAGCAGAGAAAGCTGCCGAGCCCACCTGATTGAGGCTGTGACTTGCCTAAAAGTTATTGAGCTCTGAAACTCCTGACTGCAGTGATTGGATGCCTTCCAAATTCGATGAGTCCTGACACTGACCTGGAAGTCTCAGGCTTGTGCTTGATGGTAAGGAAAGTTGCTCCTAAGTAAGGTTTCATTTTCCCTGGACTGAATGCTTATATCCTATTGTTTGGTAACTCTGTTGTATAGAAATTGATCTTTGGGAGAGAGGATGTCCATGCCATCTGTTTGTTGTTCTGATACAAGGACCTCTTCTTATTGCAGAGATCGATCCAGTCTCCAATGACAAGAAGCTCTGGTTCAAGGAGAGAAGCTTTAGTCTTCAGTGTGCCAAGTCAGGTCGTGAATCGCATGAAGTCAGCTGTCACCTGCCGTGGTCATGGGCCGAGATGTCAATGCTTCCTCAAGATCCCTATCATTGAAACCTACTTCGCCACTTCCTTAAAGCAATTGGCACCAAACTCAGGAAATGTAGAGTTTAATTGAGGAATTGTCCCAATATTTTCCTGATCAGCTACTCGATCCCAGATGATGGTGGTGCGAATGGAGCAAGTGTGCCAACACATACTCAGGAAGGTCGGTCCATCCCATGTACTGAACCATCTTGTTGGTTAAGTTCTTAAGCATCCCTCTCTCCAGCCAACACGCTCGATCCTTGTAGCAACCTCCCTCGGTTCATCGACTTCTTTCCTGCTGACCTGCACCCTTCTTCATTTGTCAAAGGGAGAGTTATGGCAATTGATAACATCGTGTTCATTGATAACCCGAATATCTCTTACCTCAGGCCAGAGGTTAATGTGGGCTTAAGAGTTTGACTGGGTCGGAGGAATCTGTTTTGGACAAAGACGCCGCCAGGCTACCCATTTATGTCACCACGACTGGTTATATCAAAAGGAATCACATGAAGCATATTCTGAGGGACGATATCACCCTTTTGTGCCTCCTCGTGGCTCTCGAGGAACAAATCTCAATAGTAATGTGGCTATGGACGTCGTACCTCTTCGAATGTCACCAAAAAAAAGGCTCGCTGTGGTGGGAACCTGTAGAACATGATGTCGATTTTGAGGCTCAAGCTCAACACAGTCCCAAAATGGCGCATCGTCGTTGTAGTACTTATAGTGGAGATGGTGCAGGTGAGGAGTGAGGCCGTGATGTCAACTTCAAGGCTCAACGACTCACAGAACTTACAGAGTCTCAAGACTCTTACCTGTTCCAGGTCTCTTCCCAGGACAAGAAGAAACCAGAGTAAGTTCCCAACGGCAGAAGTCATATTTTCTCTATATGGCAGTAGCGTCCTACTTTTCCCATTTTAACTTAGTCTTAATAGAAAGAAGCTAATTAGTAAGTTTCCTCCTTGTTTGCAGATAAATCAGATCCTGCAAGCATATTGCAGGTGCTCTAGATGGAAGCCATTCAAAAGAAATCCATAAATAGTCCTCCACAGTACATTCTATACCTCACTTGCAAAGATTTCCCACTAGTCCCAACCGGAACAAATTTATTTAATCAAATCACTACCAACTGAAATGATTAGGGCAATCTGAGTTTTTTTTCAGTATTATCACAGGGCCAATATCCTGTCTGTTGCACTAGCTGATCAGAATCAGATGAGTTTATTTGCATAGAAATGGATTCTGTCACACTAAGTTACTTCTACATATAGATACTGAGTTAAGAACAAAGTATGATATGAAGCCTAGTCATCAGGAACTTTGATCTTCTCGAAATCCACAAAGTCCAACGGCCACACTCTGAGCTGCTCCATCTCCAGTATTTGCAGGCAAAAGCAGCACCGCGCCCATTCCTTTTCGTGTCAAGCCTTGAAGTCAGTATCACGTTCTTCAGATGTATAACCCAAGTTATTGATCCACCCGAGAACGTGAGCCTTCATGTGGCACCATCTTGAAGGGGGCATCACGCCTAGACCACATTACTTTTGCGCTTTCTTTCACGAGAACCACGGGAAGGATGCACAAAAGGATGAAATTGGCCCTCAGAATATGTTATCAAGTGATCCCTTTTGATACAAGAAGTCATTGGTGACATAAATTGGTATCCTGGTGGCATCTTTGTCCAAAACGAATTCCTCCAACCCAGTCAAAATCTTTAACCTCGCATCAACCTCTGGCCAGAGGCGAGAGAGACTCGGGTTATCGATGTACACAGATCTTGTCAATCGCCATAAATCTCCCTTTGCCGAATGAAGAAGAGTGCTAAGTCAGCTGGAAAGACGTCGATGAACTGCAGGTGGTTGCTACTAAGATCGTGTGTGTTGGCTGGATGAGGGTTGCTGAAGACTGAACTACCAGAGATCGATCTGTTCAGCATATCGACCAGCCTTTCTGAGTATGTGATGGTACACGTGCACCATTTGCGCCGCCATCATCCAGGATCCAGCTAGCTGGTTGGGCGTGTATCGGGGGCGATTCCTCTAACTACCCTCTGCTTGAACTATGATCTTTCTGAGGCTCCATCACTTTAAATGAAAGTTATTGAGCACGACTCTGTATGATGTACACAGCACTCTCGGTGCACTAGTATTCTGAAAGATTTGAGTACAACGCAAGATGCAAAGTGCATGACATTAAATGAATTAACGCCTTGAAAGGGACGATCATTCCTCTTCTAAAGCATATGGACATGCAACTGCATAACAGCAATGCGAAAGCATACGCAAGAGATGATGATCAATCTGTTGTCTTGGCGAATAAGCGACTTCTCCTTTGAAACAGCGTTCTTGATACGTCGCAAAGGTGCAGAAGTACAGTGGGAAATTTGCAGTAGGAGATCCGAAGTAGACGGTGCGCAGGAACAAAACGTCGGATTCGACAGAACATAAATCTTCCAATGGGTGTACCTAAACTAGAAAAGGAATTCGTGCCAATTCCAAAGCGACTAAAACCCATCATTTTTATCGGGCTTTCCTCAATCAGACTCATTCTAAGGGTGAGCATATCGAACCGGGAACCGCTTGAGCGGTTTCAAGGGCTCCCGGTCCGGTCCCAAGTTCCTATTTTTGGAATCAGTGACCGGTCGGTCCGGTTTCTAGTTTCATGGTGGGAACCGAATCGACCTGACCGGATAAACTATATATATATTTTAATTTTTTTTAATTTGAAGAAAAGAAACCCTAATCTAATTCCTTTCCCAATTCCCTTTCCCCACTTCCGGTTTCCTTCCCTTTCGGGTCTCGCCTTTCCCTCTCGCGGCGGTGCGGCCCCGCCTCAACACCTCACGCCTCACTTGACATCGATGCCTTCCCCTTTCTCGGCCTCGCCTCACGCCTCGCTCAACGTGGACAGCGCTCGGCTCTCGGCTCTCGGCTCTCGCTCGACTCGGCCCTCTACAGATTATCTGTAATCAGTAAGTTTGTAGTGGAACAAAATTGGAAGGTCTTGATGTGAGAAAAAGAGTAGCTACCGCAAATTCCTCTTACATGTTAAATTGACGCTTTTTGCTAACATGACCGTAGTAATTTATTAAACTGAAAATTGATAAAGCATTCCTCCAGATCTAGTTTCCAGTTCTTAGATGGGACCGGACAAGATCGGGAACCGATCCCCCTTAATTCTAATCTATATTTTAAATTTAGGCAACCCATATATCATCAAATCCCTTAAATATATGGATAAATGATCCAATTTGTCACGTCTAGTTTTAACTAGCTTTTTCACTATGGCGATCACATTCGGGGACTACATTGAACATATTCATATAGTTTAGAGATTAAATTGAACATGTAACAAAAATCCGAAAATTACATTAAACAAATTAAAATTTCAGGAACCACATTGAACATTAAGCTAGAATTCATGAATTACATTAAACAAATTAAAAATTCAGGAATCACGTTACATACGAGACCAGAGTTTAGGAACTGCTTGTATTATTATCCTGGTAGCAAAACAGCAATTTTTTTTTTGCAAGAATTGGCCGAAATCTAAACCCAAAAAAAAATAGAAAAATAAGAAGAATATTATCCAAATTGCAACTAGTGGAGCATGCTGCTGCACAGCCACACTGAACAAATGAGAAGCCATCTTCTTCTCCATCCACTTCCCCGGGTTCCCCCCACCACCGCCGGCGCCGCCGCTCTCTTCCTCGCTTCTTCTTCTTCTTCGCCGTCGCGCTCCGACTCAACCAACCTCCTCCGCTTCTCGCGGCGCCGCTCTGCCGGGCCCCCTCCACCCCCCGATGCTCTCCCCCGATGGGACTCCAATGCCGAGCCCGTCCCCGGCGGGCGCTCAGCATTCGGCGTCGACAGCGAGGTCGACGACGTTTACGACGACGGCGGCGGCGGCGGGGGGTTCGGGTTCGACGGCGCGAGGAAGCAGAGGGTTTGGTGGCCCGGGCTCGACGGTGAAGGCGAGGACTTGGAGTTCGAGGGGGACGAGGAGTTTTGGGGCTTCAAGGTAATTGCGTCGTGGCCATTGCCGCTTGGTGATTGCAACGAGTGGCTCATTGGTTGATCGCGTTGATGAGTGCTGGATTGCATTCCCTTTCGCTCTTGTGGTCTTCTTGTTGATTTGATGAGCTTTTTGGAAAGAACTGATTTTGAGATCGTGGGAGATGGTTTTTGCTTTCGTGTTCATTCGTGCTCTTCGATGAAACATCGTCGGACGCGAGGCACTGTTCGTCTTCTTACTAGGTGGAGTTTTGACTGAAACTTCATAGGGTAAGCAGAAGTTGTGTCGTTATGTATTCAAAGAAGATAATGTGGAGGAGGAATCAAAAGCTCTGGACCTTCGGCTTCCTTCTCAGCAGAGTTGGGTTGGCAAATCAAGTATGACGATCATGCGCGAATCGCCTGTGGATCGTCACTTTCTTGTTTTCTTTGTTGCAATCTCTGTGTCTCTCAATTGAACTGGATGAAAACTTTAGAGTTGTATCTTTTTTTTTTTTTTCGGTTTTTCGTGAATTTTTGTAATGAAATAACTTGACATGAAGCAGTCCTTTCAGAGTGTAACTAGGCCTCTGCTTGTTCAATGGTGACCTAGGGAATGTCAGCTCAGGATCATAGTGATGGTTAATGTTAGTTACAGTTGGGTCTATGAGTCCTTGATGAAGGATCCAAGCAAACTTTGAATGATTCTCACAATGCACTGCTTTGAGCTGGAATATAGCGCTTGTTCTGTTTTTCCATATCTTCATATGTGAGTTTCATCGGTTCTCATGTGAACTTTGTCAAATTCTTTGGGTAATTTGCGGTCGGAACTAAATTTTCACTGAATGCAGGTTTTGCGAGCTTTTGGGTGGATGTTTCCGGCCATTGCCATATCATTGCTCCTAGGCACCGGTCCAAATGCATTCATAATGGCCTTAGCAGTTCCATTGGGACAGACATTGCTTTCCCTGGCATCCGAGAAAGTGTGGGGAGGGACGAGCGAAAGAGATAGCTGGAAACCTCGTACCCAGGCTAAAACCAAGAAAAAACCATTTGTGAATCCCAGAAGTGAAGGCCGAAAAAGCGGAGGGAAACAAGAAAATGGTTCTGCCAGTGGGAGGAATGCTTATCAGTCTTGGGTGACAACAGATGGTTCATATAGCAAGGCAGGCAGCGGAAGTAGGCCGAGATTTGGTGGATGGGATGAACTCGACGAGAAAGCGGGGACACGGGATGTTCCTAAAAGCGAAAGGTGTCGAAAGACATATGCGCCGTCGAAGCAGTCAAGAAAAGGAAAGTTTAGCAGGATAGGAAGGGTAAGGGAAACACCATTGCTGGTGCGGCTTCTTATTGCTGCATTCCCATTTTTGGGCTTCTGGACAAAGTTACTCTTTTAATTGGGTGAAAATTCAAAGCTGGAGATACCCTACTAATTACATTCTTGCTTGCTTATGGCTGGAGAGAATGGCCTATCTGTTCAAGTCAAATAATCGGCATTTTCCTCTGAGCAACACTCAGGTCATTGGTCGAAACAAAAGCTTTTTGTTCATGTACATGTACTAGATAATTTCATTGATAAAAATTTCAATGGAACGACAGATCTAAAGGGAATTGTGGGATTTGTCTTTCGAGTAATAACCAATTCAGGATACAAAAGGGGGCCCTGATTTGTATGGAGCTCAAGACAGAGGCATGCGGAAGAGTTTTGGAGGAGGATTTCACGGAAGGACTCTGGCTTTTCCTGGTTATAGAGTGCAGAAAGTAGAGATTAGAGACTAGAAATACTGCACTATATATGCAGCACTGTAGAGGTTGGTAAAGAGTTACAATAATGTTTCTTCTCCAGATCTCCTAGACTGCTTAAAAACGAAATCGTGCAGAGAAGACGATCAAGGAAATGAATTAACTCCAATAGTCGCACGTGCGATGCATTGGAAATGCCTTTTGTCAACCTTAAATTATGTCTTGGCAAGTTCCTGGAGTGTCCATATTTGTAAGCTTTAGGAACGAAGCAAAGCTACAGTACTTGATAGATGAAGAATTTGCAAACTGGCATTTTCATCTGTATTAGTGGGAAGGTCGTTCTGTTTGCCTACATCCATCATCATTGCTGCCCTGTGTGGTATTGAACTAATAAGAAACCAGTTAAACAACCGAACACGCAATGAATTTCCTTATATTCTCAATAGAGTTCGAAGGAATTCATTATAATCTCAGTAGAGCTGAACTTGAGAAGGGATTGTTGTCTCAGATTAGGCAGAGATAAGCCATTGTCTAATGACCGAGATATACGTTGGAGTGCACTTGGAGATGATATTTGTATACCATTGCTCGGGACAGGTTCAAAAGACTGCGAGAAAAAGATGCATGCGAACCGTTTGCCAAACGGAATTAAGGCTGAAGACCCACATGAATACTGATAGTCTCGATTGAGCTGAGCTTCGTCAATTCGGTGACATTCATCATTTCTCTCCTGTTTAGGGTTAAAATAGTGAATCATTATGATCATAATTCTCAATGGACTAAACTGATGGTTCTTAAATCTCCTCAATACTCCACGAATAAAAGAAGATATGCAAGCAGCAATCATCTGATGGCGGACGGAGAGATAATCGGGCAAACCACTTTATACAAACTCATGCTGAGCAAATTATTCCTCAGTTACATCCAAACCTCGACCAGAAACTTATATTGCAAGAGACATGTACTTCATAGTAACAGATTCCCCTTTGTCTTGAAAGAGGTATATACACTTGTACACCACATCCCCATCCTCGGTCCCTCCCACCCACCCCCTCCAAAGGAAGACTGTGGATGCAGAACTGTACAAAACGCCCCCGCAGTCACTCTGCTGGAGCGGAAAGATTACTGTACAGCATGAACCCTTTCTCCTAAAATGCTTCCCTTCTGTCTTCCTCTAGTATACATTTATCTTGAATTGATTAATGCCACCATACCAATGAAGTGATGCCAAGAACTTCTTATTCACTCTGGGAAGATGTTTCAAGGTGTTGAATTTACTTGAATCTCTAGGGGAAGAGAAGAGTTTGGCTGGTCCCGCGCCAGATGTCCATTTGGTTGGTCCAAATGAGAAGGATTCACAAGCCGCTGCAAGGACTTGAGAGCTACAGTGAGCTCTGCAAAAGTGGGCCGCAAGTTTGGCTCCCTGTAAGATGACATGAGCAAAAGATGAGAGAATAGTTCAACAGGATAACCCTTGCGTGCTCATGTTATCTGTGCTCGAATTTTTCTTACGTCTGCCAACATTCCCAAATGATCTTTCCAACCAAGGGATCAACTTCTTTGGGGATCTCGAGGCGGCGATTTTGAAAACCTACAGCACCTACAACCTGCATTGGGTTCATCCCAGTCCAAGGCAATCTCAATGTGGCAAGCTCCCAAAGAATGACCCCAAAACTATAGACGTCGCATCTGCACAACCACCCACGAGACATTGAATAAATATTTGCTGCTCCCACAGCTTAAGTTCATGACTATGAAGCACCGTGGTTAACTATACCATTGTTAGCACCAATGACAATATCAGCACATACAGAGAGCAAATAAAATCTATAACATAGTTCTCTCACAAAATTGTTTTTCCCTGACGGTCGCACCCAAGCAGAGTCTCTGATCAAATAAAGTCCCATCTTCCCAAAATTCTATATACCAGTCTTTGAGCATCAACACACAATCAACATACACATTCACTCGACAAGAAGCTTTGCTTAAGGTATGACATGATATTTCATTGTTTTTTCTTGGGGGGGTGGGGGGGTGGGTGTGGTTGGGTTTGATTTTCTATAATACAGGTTACCCAGTGATAGGGTCAATCAGAAGGACATTATCCAAGTCCATTCAGATCCCAAAATCAACTTTCCAGTGTAAGACTAAGGGGGTGTTTGGTTGGGCTTTGCCAAGGGGCTTTCAGCCTCCAAAGCCCTTTGGGGAAAATATTTTATGTTTGGTAAGTTATTTTGGAAGGTGTTTGGCCAAATGTTGGCCTTCTCAAGGCTGAAAGCTCAAGGTACCCTAGGGGGTGCTACTGTTCCTCTTTTTTTTTTTTTTTTTTTTTTAATATTGGCACTGCTCATCTTCTTCTTCGGGCAGGCACGGCGGTCGGCGAGGGTGGTTGGTGAGGCAGAGGGCCGGCGAGGTTGCCTGGGGTCGAGCGACCGTCGGCGAGCCAAATCCGCCGCCGCCGCCGGTCGCCCGAGGCCGCGCGACCCCGGCGACGGCCGCCTGGGGTCGCGCGACCCAGGCGGCCGTCGCCTGGGTCGCGCGACCCAGGCGGCCGTGCGACCCCGCCGAGGGTCGCCTGGGCTCGGGCGACCGCCGCCTTGGTCGTGCGACCCCCGTCGAGGGTCGCCTGGCCTCGGGCGACCGCCGGCGGCCGCGGATCTGGCTCGCCGGCGGCCGGCTCCGGCGATGTGTAAGTTTTGTTTTTTTTTTAATAAATAAAATAAAATAATTCTCAAAGTCCATTTGCAAAAAAAAATTTACCAAACACTATATTTTTGCCAAAGTAGCTTTACAAAATATTTTTACCAAACACCATTAGCCTTTTCTCAATGGGCTTTCACCCAAAGGTATTTGCATTTTCCCAAATGCATTCCCCCAAAGCCGAACCAAACAGGCCCTAAGTCATTTAGAAATATAAGGCCAAATATTATCATTACAAAATATGATCAGAGTATGCTCATGTCAAAACTGAAGTCATTTAGGCTTGACTGTTGCAAAATCCAAGCATCAGGAGCTTAAGAAGCCTAGTTCAGAGAAAATAATTGAAGCTAGCTTAGAAATGCACAACTCACTTTTCATTTGATGGTTCATTGCGGAGAACTTCTGGTGCCATCCACTCAGGCTGAGACACAATCAAGAACTACACATTAAGAACAGCTCAAAATCTTGAGAAACATCAGGAATAGTTTCTTTCCAATCCTAGTATAAAAATAAATCTGGAAAAAAAAGTCTCGGACTCTTAGCATATTGTTTGGTTAGCTATGGCAAACTGCTTTTTACTTTCTCAAGTTGAAACGCTACATACTTGCTTGTCCAACCGTTCAAGATTTGTACTAGAGAAGTCTACATCCGAAATCACCAAAAGTGATGTTTCAGGCTGTGTTTTCTCTTTGTTTCCTCTATAGTTGCTAATTGTCCAATTAACTACAATGAAACCTATTAGTAGAAACCATCCAAATGTCTTTCCCTATTTCAAAAATTGTTGGATAACTCTCTCTCCATCGTTGCTAACTCTTCAAGAATGATTTTCAAGAAAGCTTGCATATTTACCGTTCCAGCAGTTGACTTGGATGACAAGAAGGTGTTGTGCTTCAAGCGTGACAACCCAAAATCACCTACCTGGAAAATGGTACACTTTAGTGTGGATGCAGGCAACATTTTACTGCAACACTTTGATCATCAATTACATCAAGGTCATAGAGCACATTTCTGATGGAAATTGCATGACATCAGCAAGTTTGGTTAATCAAGAATCATCCACATCAGCGTTCTGATGTAAGTACATGTATGGCAGTGAAGAGTGAGAATGAAAAGTCAGTCCACAAGCAATACAACTTGTCCCAGAATCAGTAAATATTAGTTGATTAACAATTATATCTGAGGTGCTCCCAAAGTAAGGGAACAGAATATTCAAGAGGAGTAGAAAAAGGCCAAGCAAGACATTAGTAGCAACTAGGAGATAGAGAAATGATATGCAGGCAAGAGAATAGCTTGATTCGTTATATAAAGAAGTGAAAGAATGAAAATAAAAGTGTCATGCAACATCGGGAAGTTTTACGTACTTTGACATTCCAGTTTTTGTCAACAAGAAGATTTGGTGATTTCAAATCTCGATGAACTATTGTTGGGATGCTTGTGTGCAAGCAATTCATTCCCCTTGCCTGTAAAATTTGCATGAGCACTTATATCGATTTCAGAAAAAGAAATCTCTACATCTCCAACACCAAAGAGAAGGGAGACAAATTATTTCATACCACATCAAGGGCCATTTTTATCCTACGTTTCTCATCAATTTGACAGTGAGGACGATGTATAATTCTGTACAAGCTTCCCCTGGAGAAGTAAACAAAAGTAAAAATAAGACAGCAAAATGAGATTGTCACACACCATCAATATAATAACACCCTTTTAACAGCAGATAAATGAGCTGCATCCCCCTTAAAACAATTGATGTCGTTCCCATACTACAAGGTATTTTAAGGTACAAAAAAGTGTACCTTGGAAGAAACTCGGTAATGATAGACAAATGTGGAGGACGGGTCACAGCACCCATGAAAAGAACAACATTTGGATGACGCAATCTACGCATTATCCGCACCTTGGAACAGAAACAAGATGCATGGTCAGTTTTCTTCCTGGATATACTGGAAAAGCATTTCTTGACTCAATGCTCTGATTAGTCCTTATTTCTTTCCTTGCTAAATAAGCAAATTAACAAACAAATTAATCGATGAACACAACCATTTAGATAGATGTGGACAGATCATGGAACCCACGAAGAGAATAACATTCTGAGGACACTGTCTATGCACTATCTGTAACCTTGGCACAGAAGCAAAACAACAAGGTACATAGGAATTTATCTTACAGTAGCTGGATATACTGGAAAAGCATTTCTTGTCTGTCTTCAGTTTTATTCTTACTAAAATTGCAAACAATTACTAAACACACTAATTTATTAGCTGTCCAAAAATACATATAGATACACATAAGTGCGATCCAATCTCTCTCCATTGCTTTCAACTATCTTTCAACTATCAGACTCGTGTGCCATTCAGATCTTATGTAAAGAACATTAATTGAATGTCTCATTGTTATTCACAGCACCAAGAAAAGCCAATCATATCGGCAACTCTGTCCCAACATTGACAAAGCAACAGAAAAAGCAAATTGGCCCTTTTCTCCTGCAATATTTCTGACAATGCAGACTGCATGCCATGATAAGGTAGCGTTATTGTAAATTCATCATGTATATTAAGCAACTATGCTATTCTTTCCTTTACAATGTTCTTCCAAATTTTATTCTCTACAAGTTTTGACTTCTTAATAAAGCTGGAAGATTTTGGTCCAAAAGGAAAAGGACCCGGAAGATGAAAAGCACAAATGAAAGACCTATCTATAGCTTACTTCTCGTCTGAACTCATCCAAAGCAGCACCTGAGAAATCCTGATCCAAAAATTTCTTCACAGCCACCTCCTGCAGAACGAGCAAGTTGAGCCAGATGTTAAGACTTGAAAATACATTGTAACTTATGTTTCATGGCATGTCATAGAATTTTAAATATTAAGAACATATGACCGCCGAGTATTTTGCCAGAGGTAATGTCTAAATTGCCAAATACCGATATTAAGTGCATACGGATCTTTGGAATATGTTAATAAGTAAAAAAGAGTGATCTGCTGCTTCTCTTTCCATTTCTTGATATGTGAGAGTATATGAACATAAGACAACAAACCTAAACGACCCAGTGTTTAAAGTGCTTCTACCACATGGATGGGTTTCGATTGAGTAGCAAACTAATAGTTTACAAAAAGACTTTGTAACAGTATATTCATTGCGACTAATTTTACGAACTTCTTCAGTCTTCACAGTAAGGATTTGATTACATCTGAAGAGATAAACATCCCTAATAAAAGAGTAGAAAGGGGGCCAAAGGTAAAGTCCATTTGGCTTATCCAAAATACAAAAGAGAGAGTAGCAAGAAAAGGCCATGAATGAGCAATGGGGAATTAGTTATTATTGTTGACACCAGTCCAACAAGTCATGTACATATGTCGAAGGACCAATTCTGGTGCTTTTTTTACAGCTCAGGTTGAAATGCCAGATTTTGATAGTATATCCGATGTCACTTTCCATTCTAGCTGCTAAGTTTATAAATCTAAAACATTAGCACAAAAGCAGGACGCTGAAGTAGGACCAAATGTAAAAAAAAGAAGTAGGACTAAATGTCATTTCTTTTTACTCAAAGACTAATTGTCATATTCAAGGAGGATCATTTGCTTAAAAGCGGTCATATATAAAGAGTCCATGGACATGAACATTCCATAACCTCTTCAAGTAACTAATGCAATGCCCACTCTTAATTTGTGAGAATTCTATAATATTCGAAACTGACCGTGCCATTCCAGTCAGCTTGATAGACCTCTCCATAAGAGCCTGTTTAGAAGAACACAAAATTGCGGTAAATTTTCGACATAATAAACAGTAAACACAATTCAGTAAGAAAATATTGCTGTCCATCCTATAATAACTACTACAATTATGCTTACATTTAAATTGCCAAAGAGAATTTTTTCACAGATGACATGCACTTTATATCTGGTTACATGATTAGCTAGCTATAGCATAGTAGACAGTACAATAGTAATAAAGCATATCTCATAATACTAAACAAATATCATAAAAATGCAGCAATAGGATCAACATATCTGTATCCATGAGTCTTGCTCTCTTAGCTAATAAATGGACCTGCATAAGGATATGAAAAGAATCAATCCAATCAGGGACTCGATCAAAGCAATACCTAGTCCAATTCTTTCACCAAGGACCAAATGTTCCCATTGAATCTCATCACCAACATCAACATCATCAAGCACTTGATCAACTTTATTTGTATTACTATCGATTGATGAGCTTGGGCTTTCTGAATCCTTCAACATTAAGCTTGTGTCCATGAATCTGTCATTAGTGCACTTTTTTGGATCAAGAAAACCAATTTCATGTCTATCACGTCCTCTTTGAGAGTCTGCTACGCCACCTTCCCTGACTTGGGCATTCAAGCGCTCTTCATGAGGCATCGTATCAAACTGGCCTGTGTTAAATCCCAACATTGGACTGTTATCACTGAAAGGATTCCAGTGACTGCTCTGTTTAATCAACTGATTTGAATTGTTTGACAACTTGGCACCGCTACTCTCTTGAGTTGACTGATTCAAATTATTAGGTAACTTAAAACTGTCTGGATTGACTTTATCAGTTGTAGAGCTGCCAATGGATGATGACACATCGTAAGGATTAGGTTCGCGATTACTTCTTGGGAACAGACCTTCCTTCAAACCATATTCCTTCTTTCTTGGTACTTCATTGAGAGGATGTCGATTTTTTGGCATCAATGGGACAGGAGGCCGACCAGGAATGGGGTTATTTTTCTGTCTCGGCATCTCATGGATTTTTATTTCTGTGCTGTTGCCTCCTATTGGGGCTTTGCCAAAGCCTTTAATTGCAAAGGGATTCAGATCCGCAAAAAGATTTATGGGGTCCTCTGAACTATTTTTTCTCTGTGGGACCACATTGACATTCAACTGTTCAGCTATAACACCAGATACTCTGGAAGAACCAACACCAGGATCATGACTACCAAATGGGAAAGAGGTGAAGGATTCTGACGTTTTAGAGTTTGATTTTCTATCTACATGTGAATCAGTTTCCATCACTGAACTTTGACTGCTTCCTTCACCACTTACAGGCTTTGGCCTTGACTGAACAACTCCCAAGTCATTAAAATATTGAAAAGATGACAGTTTACTAATTTGTCCATTGTAAGGCTTATTATCTTTGGCACTGAAAAATTCAGCTGGTATAAGCGTCCCAGGAGCAGCCATGAGATCAACCAGAAACTCCCTGAATCAAGAACACACATATAAAATCCCTGTGGTAGGAAAACATGAAAACCATCGCCAGTTATAAAATGCTGTATCACATATTACAAGGTCTCTGCATTTCATGCTCTCGAGAGGACAAAAATGTAAAGATAACAAGACTAAATATCATCAAGGAAGGCACGGCCCTGAGAGATAAATGGTTTATACATCAAAGTATAAGTGCCGCAACTTGATGATTAAATTTACTAGCCGAGATCAAGAAATAGTAACCTTAACAAATTTAAGATTCATGTAAAACATGCAGATACCCCTGGGTGTCAGTTTTTTTTTCCTCAACTACAGGAGATGGTCGTGAATTCCCATTTGGAAAATGAACAGGAAAGCTCCATTGCCTTTGCATTTCCATTCTCCCAAGGACTGAAACCCATAAAATAAGTACAGTACTGCAACCAGGCCACATTAAATTGCAGCCTTTCTAATAAAGGGACACAAAAATATTAATTCGGTTGTACTAAATATAGATCTACCAACCTAAAAACAGTAAAATAAGAAATGCTCTCATTTCTCCAACAAATCCAATCACAAGAAGCTACAAAAGAGAAATTAAGCAATACTATACATCGTGGAGCTCCTATTGGAAGAAATGCAAATTATATGCACAGACAGAAGTATTTCTGCTAAATTCAAAAGTAACGGTATTAGGCAAAAGGAGCACCCGCTATATATCTCGCTCGCAGGACAAAGGGTAGCACAGACGAAGTCGTCTCAGATATCCATAACTGGTGCTTATCCATAATATGTAGGTATCCTCTTAATGCCAGGAAAAATGACACATTCTCTCTCAGCAACTAAGTCATTTACTACTAAGATAAGTACAAGTATAAACCTAAACTATGGTTTAAAGTAATTCCAGAATCTAAAGAAATCCAAGTTCATTACGACATTTGCAAATTGAATCACCATGTCCTTGGGGATGCTCATTATCTTACTGACCATGGACATTAAAATTCATTCACACAGGAATATGCCCCTTTCAAGTCCATCACAAGGAAAAAGATACCACAATTATCGACAGAAAAAGAATCTAGAAAGCACCACAGTAAGTATTATATATTTACATAATAACAGAAGAGAAGAGCCAACCAGCACCTTTCATCATCCAACTTTATCAAGTTTACAGCATCATCCTCCACGCCAGTGTAATGGCTACCTTTCACCAGTCGGCAAGCCAAATTTAAACTGCCTGCTAACACCTTAACATGATAAAACACTTCAGAAACTGAAAATGTTCCATTATTGGTGATAGTAGATCATCAATCATCCACAACACTTTCAAGGTATTATATCTTTGTGTGCCATGACTAAAGAAGACCACAAAAATTAAACTTCATATATGACATCAACCAATTGACTTAAGTTCCACTACCAGTAGAAATCGACAAGCACGGACTGCTAAAGCACAACTTAGATGTGGTCAAGAGCTAACCTTGAAAAGCAAAGCACGATGTCTTGAAAGGCCAACATTTATGGACCCAATTGGCAACACACTTGTCTGAAGAGATGTCCTCAACTCTGTGCTTCTCTCCATCCACCTGGCCCACATAATGTTAGCATCCTTCACTGAGCCACCCATATGTCCTGTTACCAGTTCAGCAAGCCCTTGAACCAAAATAGTAACCTCCGTAGCTGGACAGTCCAATCCTATACAGTGAGCGATTTGCATCAACTCTTCAAGAGCATGATCAATTCTGCGGTTAACTATTATAGCTTCAAAGCCAGAACTCCCAGGGTTAGTCTCAAGATCAGTAAGAGATGGCATTTTCCCTTGAAGTCTTGAGTCAGTGGAGATGCTATAGACATCATAAAATCCATCCACCACTTTCTCCTCATAATCAATCACATTATATTCCTGCATAAAAGAGTATTTGGTCACACCAAAATGGAAGAAACAAAGAAGCCTGCAATACAAGTAATGGCCGCAGATTAAGACTAAGCATGGATCATATTAAGACGCTTGATGATGCTGTACCTGTAGTTACCTAGGTTATGTGACGTTACAATTTTTCATACAAGAATTAGGACAGGATACACCATTTGTCAAAGAAGAGGTACATAACTAGTAGACTCGCTTAATTCACTAATTACAGTTGCCATGTGTTTCGAAGCAAATGTCTGGGATCACCCTTGATTGATATAGGGATATAACTATCCTACCTCTCTTTTTGGAAATTAAAAAGAAAGTGCAGTGCAACATATGTCACAACTCAAATAAAGAGATAGGGATACTTGACCAAATTTTCTACAATTCCACAGGCTCAATAAGGCAGAATGTACAATGTTCCATTCTATAATAAATGGGGACCATACGTTTCTTCTAAACTTATTTTGCATTACAAGATCTATGGATACTATGCGGTGGGTTAGATCATTCACAACTTTTAGCGAGAGCTAAGCACGATAAGTCATATTCCAGAATTTCAAGTGTGCACCCAACCCTAAGGAGCACACCCATTAGGGTCAGACACGCCAAGGACGTAATAGTAATAAACCAAATCACCTCTTGGAAGGGGTGCACCGAACAGTAACGCGTCATCATAAACCATGTACAGAAACCAAATATGCACTTCTTACACTGCTTAAATGCAATATAGAACATATACTGCAGTATCCAGATATGTAATGAGTAGTCTACGAAAATCAGTCTAATCACCAGCAAACCATAAATAAGCATTGTGTAAACAAATCCAGAAGAGCGCCATGAGAAAGTTGAAATGGTTTTCTTGTGCCAGTTGTGTTCCTAAAGGATTGATAGAAGTCTTATGGCTTCCGAGATTGACAAATGGAAAATCACACGACTGAAAATAATGACAGGAAACTATCCAATTGTCAATTAGGGGGATCTTACAAGCAGCTGAGATGGATTAATCTAGCCAAAAGACTAAAGATACCAGAACCATCGTAGATATGGAAACATTTATTAACCTCGAACATGCTGAAAGGAACATATCCAAGGAAGAAACACTAGTCATCACAACTAGTATGCTTTGTCAAGGTCATACAAAATCATTATACTAAAATCATTCCGAGTCTTCCAGTTGAATCCCGTTGTAACACACTTGGTAGATACACCATTCAAACATATTCAGAAACCTGAGAAAAACAGAGTCAGATGAAGAGGAAACAGTGAGCTCTTTCTGATTGCCCTCGTCAATTGCGAGTTAGATTTCATGCGTAAGCACGCCCCACTAACAAGACCGAGCACAGCTGCTAGATGAATGCCATGGGGGGTTCAGCATAACCTAAGTCTTGCTCAATCGAGAAATGGAAAGAAGACTCCCACCAAGTATCGATCCATATAAGCATCGGTATCATCTTGTCCATATCAGTGAGCAATCAGTTAAATCCCAAACACAAAAAGTTACAAAATCCGAGCATATCAAACAAAAGAATCATAAAAGCCCTAGTAAAACCCCCCCAAATATTCAAGCTCATCCACTAGAATTCACCAACCAAGCCGCAACAATCACACCACCAAACTCACCCAGTACTGCCTGGACTGCGCCTCCGCCGAGACCTCGTCCTGCTTCCTCGCCGCGTCGCCCCTCCGATCCCCGCCCAGGCTCAACCAGGTCGCGGCGCGGATCTGATCGCCCTCCGGGTCCTCCCCGCGGAACTCCGAGTTGGACACGCTCATCGCCAGCGCCAGCTGCATCTGGAACTCCTCCTCCGACGCGATGTAGTCCCCGGACCGATCGCCCGCCGCCGCCGCCGCCGCCGGGGGCCGTCCCGGCGAGGCGGAGGGGCTGGGCGGGGCGTTCCCGGCGGGGGGCCGCTGATCGGAGGAGGCGGGGGGCGGGTCGGCGACTGCACCATGATCACGCGGCTGGGGGCGGCGCGGGCGGCGGCGGCTGCGGCCGCCGGCCGCGGGGGTTGGGGGGTCGTTGGATCGGTTCGGGTCGTGGTTGTGCCCGATGTGGAGCTTCTTGAAAATGTGCTTCATCTACTCACACGAAACAAACTCTCTCTCTCTCTCTCTCTCTCTCTAGAATCGCTCTCGCTTCTCCCTCGATCACCTTCCCTCTCTCTCTCTCTCTCTCTCTGTGTCTAGAATCGCTCTCACGCGCAGGTCTCTATCGTCTCCATCTCCGTCTTCTCCAGCTTCGCCATCGCTCTTTCTCTCTCTTCTGCGCGTGCGCGTGCGCGGGGGTACTCTGGAGAAGTCAAGAAGGGGAGACGAGGCGAAGGGGAGAGAGGGAAAACTTAGCGGGGCTGCTTATTGGCTTGCGCGTGTACACGCACGGGCGGCGACGGGGCCTTGGGCGAACGGAACGGGAGCCCCCTGGTCCTCGGGGGAAATTACGAAACGGGGACCGGGCGACGGTGCCCCTGTTCCTCCACGCGTTCCCGTCGCGCCCCTCGGCCAATGGCGGGGCTCCACGTGGGTTTCCTCGTTATTTTTTCGCGGGAGTGCGTGGAAAAAAGAGGAAGCGCAGGGGGCCGAATCAAAATCGGCCACGTGTCCCCCGGCGCATCAATTTCACGTCCCCTCCCTCCAAAAACTGATCACGGTAGCCCAAAAATTAAGGATTGATACTATAAAAACTCATAAATTATTACATCTGTCATAAATTTATTTTCCGTTGATTTTCATTAAATTTTATAGACAGATTGCTGAATTGGACGATACATGACAGTTCGCAAGTACACAGGTTTAAGGTTTTCTTCCGCTGCGTGTCACGGATTTATCAGTTTGTAATTTTTTATGACATTGATCTAATTTAATAAATGATAAACATGTTACTGGTATACCGGTTTGAGATTTTTTATGGTATTAACTCCCAAATCAATTAACCCATGTGAATTTTCTTATTTCATTCGAAATAAATTACGGAATTTTTTCACACCGATTTGAGTTGATGAAAATGTTAAAATTTTTTTACAAAACCTGAAAGTAAGATATTAACGAAAAAAATCGAAAATTTTAAAATCAAACGGTGGATGTTACCCCCAAATACCGGCATGATAAGCACGCATTGCAATTGTGCTGCAAGCATGACTGTAATGTTGTCTAGTAATATAATGGAATGCGTGTTCTTCTTTCCTTTTTCGCTTGTGTTGATGCCGATCTTTGCATGCTCAACGCGTGCCATGATACGAGAGAAATAAGGAAAGCATAACAAAGTTAATGATTTCGTGGCCGTGTTAGCATGTAATGAGCTAGTGTTATTAGTATTTGAGATTGTTTGATGTAATGGTAATTATGGTGTAACCATGCTGTAGTTGGGGCACATGTATTTGGCAGGACACGTTCTGAAAAACTAAACCGCCTTGAAGTTAGGTGGAGTAATTTCACATCAACTGTTGTAAAGTGCTGCAACAATCTCGTCCAAACTCGGCCCGAGCTACCAGTCGGAGGGCTGATGCCGACCACCATTTGGACCGCCGCACAATGGTGGCGATGGTTCGCTGGTACTTGCCTCTGGAGTCCATCATTTGGTGGCCGCTTGTCCTTTGGTAAGAGTCTCCAGCATTCGCTCGTAATGGAGGGGTGGCATCCGCCCCTCCCTCGGCTTACCGACGCCTCGTGCCCTGACTTTTCTACATATTACTAAGAGAGTCAAAGTGTATCAGATTAGCTTTGTGCTGCCAAAGTCACATTTGTTTATTGATCGCACGTATCAAATCAAATAAATCGAGGGACCCAAAATCAAAAAAAAAAAAAACCCTAATTGTAACTAAAGCAAAAGTTGGTAAACGATGATGTAGCTAAAGATTGAATGCTATAGGCTAGTGATCCCAAAACCCTCTCGTTGAATTTAGCTTTGTGGTGGTCTTTGTACATTTGCTATAAGGCATGGATGAAAAAAGGAGTGAAAAAAAAGAAATTTGCTTATGATAAATTGCCCAAACTAAAATAAAACTGTGAAAGACTTTTCTCATCGATTCATAAAAAAAAAAAGTGCTCCTTTTTAAATTGACCCTGACATGTCACGATGACCCTCAATCTTTCCAATTCATAATGTTCCCCAAACTTCTGGAAAAGGTCAAATTTTCCACTCCAAATATTATGTCTTATTCCAGCTTATTCCCTCTTTACCTTCTCCTTTCCTTGTTTGTCAATCCATGTGATATTTGAGGGATTAAATGCAAATTCTGTACTAACAATTTCCTTGGAATAGAACAAAAATGTACTGCAGAAAACAGGGTAAGCAATGAGTGAGAATTGGATAGGAGGGACTTGATTTTTATTAGGATCTCGTGATGGTCATTGCACTTGAAGGCCCTTCGCACACTACAAAAAAACTGCATTTTAGCGACGATAATTAGCGACGAATTACCGCAAATTTTCGTCGCTATAATTTTTTAGCGACGACCTTTGCGACGAACCAAATTTCGTTGCGAAAAACCATGTCGCTAAATTAGCGACGAAATATATGGCAATTCGTCGCTAAGTAGCGACAAAATATGTCGTCGCTAAAACATCTGTCGCAAAACTCAGATATCACAATTTAGCGACTACATATACCATTAGTCGCTATTTAGCGACGCACTAAACCTGGCGTCGCTAATATTTTAGCGACTACAAGAGTATGATCGTCGCAAATTGGCGACAAACTGTGTCGTCGCTAAAACATCTGTCGCAAAACTCAGATATAGCAACTTGGCGACTAGACACACCATTAGTCGCCATTTAGCGACAAACTACACCTGGCGTCGCTAATATTTAAGCGACTACAAGAAAAATATCGTCGCAAAAATCCAGAATGCAGTCAGTCTCGCATATTTAGCGACAACAATGTCTACGGCCGTCACCAATTAGCGATAACTTTATCCCCCGTCGCTAATGACGTCCCGAATGCAAAATGGTAGCTCTCGGCCACTTTTAGCGACAAGGTAGTCGCCGATTCGTCGCTATTTCGCGACAAAGGAAACTTTGCGTCGCTAAATCGTATTTAGCGACAACAATGTCTACTGCCGTCACCAATTAGCGATAACTTTATCCCCCGTCGCTAATGACGTCCCGAATGCAAAATGGTAGCTCTCGGCCACTTTTAGCGACAAGGTAGTCGCCGATTCGTCGCTATTTCGCGACAAAGGAAACTTTGCGTCGCTAAATCGTATTTAGCGACAACAATGTCTACTGCCGTCACCAATTAGCGATAACTTTATCCCCCGTCGCTAATGACGTCCCGAATGCAAAATGGTAGCTCTCGGCCACTTTTAGCGACAAGGTAGTCGCCGATTCGTCGCTATTTCGCGACAAAGGAAACTTTGCGTCGCTAAATCGTATTTAGCGACAACAATGTCTACTGCCGTCACCAATTAGCGATAACTTTATCCCCCGTCGCTAATGACGTCCCGAATGCAAAATGGTAGCTCTCGGCCACTTTTAGCGACAAGGTAGTCGCCGATTCGTCGCTATTTAGCGACAAAGGCAACTTTTCGTCGCTAAATCGTACAGAATAGCGACGAGAGTATATCGTAGCGTCGCTAAACCTGTTCGAACGATTAATATGTTTTTTTTGTTTTTTGTTCAGTTCTACCTGATAAGTCATAACATTCAACGAAAAACGAAATATAGCAGCAAAAAGTAAATATCTAAGAAAAGTACCCATATCAAAAAGGTTCAGCAAATGTATCTAATTAAACAATTATCATTCGCACATATCTAAAATGTTCAGCAAATGTATCTACTCTTCATGGTCTTCATCGGGTGGGGGTGCCGGTGGAAGTCCAGTCTGCTCGGCTGCTTCATCATCATCGTCTTGCTGCGAATGCTGACCCTGCTGTTGTCTCATTAGCAGACTCAGTTGTTGTTGCATGATGCGCATTGCCTCATCTCTGGCATCTATGGCATCTAGTCTCTCCTCCATCTTCTTCATTTTTTCGTCTTTCTCTGCAAGTAGATTCTCGAGGTTTTCCACTTTTTTTTCCAGCTCACTCTCTCTTGCGCTGCGCCTTGAACTCGTTCCAGCAGAAGATGTGCCTACCGACTTCATGCTGTCCCGGGCTAACGACCCCAACCCGTACACCTTCCCTTTCTTCACTGCTGCAGATGCCTGCCACCACAGCTTCTCCTGCTCGGCCTGCGACATTTCAATCGTGGGCGACGTCCCTTCTGTACCCTCGCCGCTGCCACTACCCCCGACACCCGCCGTAGATGCAAGCATTTCATCAAATTTTTCCTACGTACACACTTTAAAAGTTACTAGGCATGCATTACAATCAACTAATCTGCTATAAAATCATCAAGTTCGAACATACCTTAACGGCCTTCGCCGTGCCACTGACGAATGATTTGTCCTTTCTCATGAAGGTCCGCTCATATGTTTGTGAGAAGCTGGGCGGCGTTCCCATCACCTTCGCCTAACATACACAACGGACTTCCAACTAGTCATACAATGTATTAACGGAATAAATTGACAATCTGACAATACTTACCATCTTCCTTTTGTGCTCCGCAACTGTGATGGAGCCGCCGGCATACGTCCCAATCCCAGATTCTCTGGAACTGGAAGTTCGATTAATTTTATTCCTCTCGCTGGCGCGCTTATGCTCCTCAGTAGCCCACTTTCTATGGATTTCCCACCATGACTGATCGTCCATCCAAGCCGGCTGCCTCTGAGTGGTTTTCGCCTTGTTCATCACATTTCGCATGTGATCGCCGGCCTTCTTGTTTAAAATTCTCCTAACCTCGCTATCCATAGATCTGTCCCAATAGTACTTGCGCTGCAAAAAAAAAAAAAAGCTAACTCAATTTACCAATACATTTTAGAAATGTCACTAACAAACCGATCTTACACTTACCTCAAACTCTCGCCACCATACTCTCCTATCTTCCTCCGGCGCTTGCGTAATGCATGTATATGGCCCACGCCAAAAATTGTTGATCATACGATACCAGTCCCGCAGGACTACCGTAGCTCTGTAGAAGCTGCATTTGTTAAACATAAAAAATACATAAAACATCTCAAAAGCATAAGAAAATCTAGCCTATACAGTTAATAACAAAAAATTAAGCACTTTCATCAAATTGTACTTACGAGTCTCCTAACGGTTCTATCCGCCTCCTCCCTTGATCATCGATGACCCAATTGTCATCCGCATCTTCGGCGCTTGGCGATGTCGACGCTTGGCCTACCGATGATCGTGCCGTGATCAAAGGCTCGCCCTCAGATTGAGTCTCCTCCGTTCCTTCGTCTTCCTCCTGTTGAGGCTGCGGTTCTGTGGGGGGCGTATCGACCCAAGTGGGCGTGGGCACGAAGGTCCGTCGAGGGGGACTAGCCTCGTCGACCGGCCTGATCACGACTGCCATTGAACGCCCTCCTCTGGCCCGTCCACGTGTATAGACCGTCGGTTGATCAGCAGCCTTACCCTTACCCTTGTTGTTATTTTTCTGATTTGGACGCTGGTGCACATTGGAAAAACAAACTAGTTAGAACAATTTATTTACCAACTAGAAATGATTTATAACCCAATTAAAAACTTACCATTTTTCTTGCAGTGTGTAAATATTGTTCTTCTTCCTGCATAAGGAAAACAACATTACAAAAGGTAACAACCAGCTTGCTTCAATCACTGTCTTAACAACCAAAGGTAAGCCCATGTCTTGATTGGTTCAGTATCAGCAAGGCAATGTAAGTTGCAGTCATCGACAAAGTAAGACAGAGGATGGTAAAACCAGCGTTGGGCAAGCACTGGAGACGCAAAGACAAAGTCCCAGATCCTCAATCGATGCAACTCACAAAAAAAAATTTACTTTTAATTTGCTTGTACGGAACAAAAGAAGTTAAATCATACTCATGCCATTATTTGGTTAAAACTAGCCAACCTATAGCAAGAACTGTGGGAAAAAAAAATCAGATTACCTCATGCGCTTGAGATCACTGCACCAGACGACACGAAGAATAATTGACGGGAGTACACGAACACAACAAATGTAACCCAATACCTTAAAACCGTATCGCTTCACAGTTCTCCCATACATAGTATGCAAAATGACCCTCTAAAAGTGCCCGGCTGCCAGCTAAAGAGGCACCCAGTACGCAAGCTGAACTCAGTCATCCTCCTAAGGTGCTCAATAACAGCAAGTTAATTGAACTGGGAAGTACAGCAAAATCAACAAACTCAAACCAAACAGCCGATATCATTCTCGCGCCACCCACTTAAAAAGCCACACCCCACGAGAGCAAAAAAACACTCCAATCTCATCCCACCACCTCAACATTCCCCGTAACTCCAATTCGTTCAAATCAGATCATACCCTCTTTTCCCCCCTATCTACCCAATGAACCCTTTCGATCATCGACGGAAAAGAAACCTGAAAAACTGCGACGACCGAGTACAATCCAGGCGAACTCAACTCCGCAGCCTAAAAATGCAACCGAGCAACGAACTGCCCGTTCGACCAGTGTAGCAGCAAGAGGAACAAACGAGCAAATGATGCAGCAACCAAAGAGGATGAAACGGAAGCGGAAGAACAGCAGGCGAGCCGTTACCGGAGGGAATGCGGATCGCCGGAGCCGGAAAATGGAGAGCGAGGGTCGTGACCGGCGAACTCCGAGTCGCCTTTTGGCTTGGGCGGCGGGGAGCGGGCGGACGAGCGGCGGCGAGAGGCCAGACGACCGGCGGCGGGCGATCGAGCGGCGTCGGAGGTCACAGGGAGAGCGAGAGTAGAGGAGAGATAGAGAGAGACAGAGAGAGACAGAATGGGCAAAATCGATTTCTTGCTTAGGTTATCGTGATTCAGCGACGGTATAGCCACGAATCGTCGCTAATTGGCTACAATTAAAAAACCTCCGTCGCTAATTAGCGACGGTATAGCGACCAAGTAGTCGCTAAAACGCCTGAATCAAATCCAAGCTCTCGGCCACATTTGGCGACCAATCAGCGACAACATCGTCGCTACAATTTCACTTTTAGCGACGACATTTATTTCCCCGTCACCAAGTAGCGACGAAGATATGTGATCCGTCGCTAATGATGTCCCGAATGCAAATTGTATAGCTCTCGGTAACTTTTGGCGACGACCGAGCACGTCTCCGTCGCTAAAATTTCACTTTTAGCGACGAGATGAGCTCCCCGTCACCAAGTAGCGACGAAGATATGTGATCCGTCGCTAATGATGTCCCGAATGCAAATTGTATAGCTCTCGGTAACTTTTGGCGACGACCGAGCACGTCTCCGTCACTAATTAGCGACAAGAACAGGGTCCGTCGCTAATGTCGGACCGAATACCAAATATAAAGCTCTCGGCCACTTTTGGCGACGACAAGGTTATGACCGTCGCTAATTAGTGACTATTGTTTATGCTTTGTCGCTAAAGATGTACCCCATTGCAAATTTTATAGCTCTCGGCCTTTTTTGGCGACGACATTGTGCGTCGCCATCACTAATTAGTGACTTTTTTAGCGACAAAATTGTCGCTAATTTTTACAGAATACACCTAATTACATTATTATATATTTATATATAAATACACCTGATTCATAAATAATATTATCATATATACCGTATATACTGAATATTAATTATAACACAATAAACCATAAAATACGTTATACATGTCATAAAGAAGAATAGTAAAAGTTTCAAAACCCAAAGTCGTTGTCATTGTCATCTTCGTCGTTGTCATGATCATCGTCGTCTTCTGCATCTTCACTATGATCATAAAACTCGTCTTCGTCTTCGGTGTCCTCGTTTTCCTCATCAGTGTCCTCGTCATCATCAGTGATAAATTCATCTTCTTCAACACTATGATGCAAGTTCGATTGACGAACTTCACTTGCATCAACATCGATCAATGCTCCATGTGGGTCTTGTAAAGATGGAATATTATATTCATAAGGTTCAGCTGTGTGCAGAACGACCTCTTGCTGATATGCTGTATCTTTCCAGTGTTGTTCGATCTTTTTTCGCGCTTTGATTTGACATGCTGCCAACCACTCAACTTTGTCCTGTTTCAAGCTCGGATATGATGCGTAATAGACTTGAATTGCTTGTTGTGCCAGTACAAATGGTTCGTATTTCATATATTTTCTCTTGTGATTAACTTCAACCAAATTAAACTTCGGATGCACCCTCATTCCTTTGATAGGGTCGAACCACGTGCATTTAAATAACGTAACGGCCAATGGTGGACCAGGGTACTCTACCTGTATGATAGCATCCAACAAGCCGTAAAAGGCCTCCATCAAACTGCTCCCAGATCGAACACAGACGCCACTATTCATCGTGGCCTTTCCCTTGCCATATTCTTGCGTGTGAAAATTATAACCGTTGACAAAATATGCTGGCCAAGTTCTTGCTATTGCTTTTGGACCCAATGACAGATGATATAACAACCCTTCATTCTCGATCATGGCTGGAATATTGTGAACCTAATGACACATATGAATAAGTTATTCATATATGTACGTATACATAGAGTATTGCTTAATATCAAAATTTGATGAAAACTACAAGTTAACACTGCACGTCGATCTTACATAATTTTTAAACCATGCTGCAAAATGGTCATTGCACAAACGATCGAGCTCATCAGCCGATACTCCTGACATGGATGCCCGAAACATTCTGTTCGATTTGAGCCAAGATAGAATAATTTATTAGCGAATGGTTAGACACAATAAATGTGTATATACATTCACATTGTGAGGTCTAATATGAAATGCTTACTGAAAGTATGGCTCCACTTCTGGACAATTCAATAAAATGTATGTGTGGGCTGCATGCATTTCTTCCCCCGTTATATAACGTAACTTACATACGCCGCTTGGTCGACCAAGATAATTGAAAATGGAGAATGAGTTACAATCCGAATCAAGCGGTCCCTCGTCGTTTCGTCCTGGTCTCCGCCTCTTGCATTGCACGTGCGACTCAAAGTAGTATGATGCAAATGTAGTCACTTCTTCAACAATGTATGCATTACAAATTGAAGCCTCCACACATGCCTTATTCTTAATTTTTTTCTTCAAATGATACAAAAACCTATATGGAAAACGACATTAGTGTGCAACATCGTTGATAGGTAGTTTCATTCCAATACAAAATGAAAAACATTGTTACCTCTCAAATGGGTACATCCATCGAAATTGGACGGGACCTGCAAGTTTTGCTTCGTATGGCAAATGAACTAGTAGATGCTCCATTGAATCAAAGAACGATGGGGGGAATATCCGCTCCAAGTTACACATGATGATTGGAATATCTTTCTCCAGCTTCTCCATGTGTGATGTACGTAACATTGTCGAGCAAATATCATGAAAGAAAGTCGTCAATTCAGTAAGAGCGCCCCACACGAAGTTTGGCAGAAATTCCTTCAAGGCTATTGGAAGTAGTCGCTCCATAAAGACGTGACAGTCATGACTTTTCATACCTGACAACTTACATCCATTCAAATCAACATATCTCCCGATGTTTGAAGCATACCCATCAGGAAATCGGACAGATTTCAACCATGTTAAGACTGCACGTCGCTGCTCCTTGGTCAACGTGTACACTGCTTTTGGCTTTGGACCAATACTGCTTGGCTCCACGTCTAGAGTCGGCCGATCACAAATGTCTCGCAAGTCTTTTCTTGCATTTAGGTTGTCCTTTGTTTTGCCAGGGACGTCCATCACCGTGTTGATGACATTCTCGAAAACATTCTTCTCTATGTGCATGACGTCAAGGTTATGATGAACAAAGTGGGTCTTCCAATATGGTAAATGCCAAAATATACTGCGCTTTGTCCATTTATGCGTAGAACCATACGAATGAGGTATGCATTGCGGGGCATCAACAACGGTCGGGAAGGTTTGGACTCGTTCCCAAAGTTCATAACCGGTCAACCTCATTGGTGGAGGTGTCCTTTCAATCCTTTTTTTGACGAACTCTTTCTTATTCCTTCTAAATGGATGATTCATCGGTAAGAATTGTCTGTGGCAATCAAAGTAACACGCCTTCTTACCATGTTTTAATCGGAACGACTTTGATTTCTCCATACAAATCGGACATCCTAACAGGCCGGCTGTGCTCCACCCAGACAACATTCCATAAGCTGGGAAGTCATTTATCGTCCAAAGAAGCGCAGCCCTCAATAGAAATGTTTTATCGGTGCAAACATCATAGGTTGGAACACCAACATTCCATAGTTGTTGCAACTCTTCAATCAATGGTTGCATGTAAACGTCTATCATCTTCTTCGGGTTATGCGGACCGGGCACGATCAATGTCAGAAACATATAAGGTGTCTTCATGCACATGCCAGGAGGGAGATTGTACGGCGTTAATATGACTGGCCAGCATGAATAGTTTTTTCCGGTTTTACCAAAGGGGGCAAACCCATCACTACATAGACCTAGCCTGATGTTGCGTCGCTCCATAGCGAAACCTGGGTATGTTCTATCGAAATGTTTCCAGGCGTATGCATCGGAAGGATGACACATCATATCCTCTTCAGTTTCATGGTTTGCGTGCCAACTCATGTGTTCAGCAGTAGCTCGAGACGCAAACAACCTTTGCAATCTAGGAATTAACGGCAGATGAAACAATTGCTTCACTGGTCTACGTGTATGGTTACCACCATGCCTCCTTTGAACCTTGTATCTAGGCTCACCGCAAAACTTGCAAGATTCAGCAGATTGATATTCTTTCCAATACAACATACACCCTGCGATGCAGACGTCAATCCGCTCAACCGGAAGACCCAGGTCATGCACTAACTTCTTCATATCGTAAAAGGAACTCGGCATGTTGTTATCACGGGGTAATGCTTCACGCATTATTTCCACAAAAGAATTGAAGCAGTTCTCTGACACGTTATGCTCGGCTTTAATACTTAGCATTCTTGCCGTGACTGATAGCGTTGAGTGGTTGTCACAACCTCCCCATAAAGGTTCATCCGCTGAACTCAACACGTCACGAAATTTATGGCACACACTTTCTTCAAATGTTGTGTCACCAGAATTGTCAAACTGTGATGTATGACTGGAGCTTCCATGCTCATGGGTGCTTGTTTGGTTCGTTTCCCATCCAAAATTATGAGCAGCTGCATCAAGCACCATTCTCTGATATGGATTTAATTCATCTCTAGCACTACTACATTCTTCCCGTACACAAGGCAATTGGTGAGTATTGCGATATTCCTCGGGAGACATAAATGGTTCACCATGGCAAGTCCAATTGTAGTAATTCGGAGTGAAACCGTTTCTATAAAGATGCTCCTGAACGATATCATATTCTTGGAATTTACTGTTTTTGCATTTTTTGCACGGACACCTTAACTTACTTCCGTTCATGTATTCAACTTGTGAACTAGCAAACGCCATGAATTTTTCCAACCCAGCACGAAACTCATCGGTTAATCCTCCACGCTTAGGTAAGTTCTTATTATACATCCAAGACCTATCTCCTTCCATGATGCCTACGATGAAAACCCGACTCAACAAATGTCAAGATTCATTACGGTATTTTAACAAACATATGGGGGGTGTCACATGTATCCGAGTCGTTTAACCCCATATTAGGCTTGAAATCAATCTCGTGTAAACAACAACGTATAACGGCAACACAACAACGCGTAATATCTGATATATCACTCAAATTGAAAGAAGAAATAACTTACCTTGAAATTAAACAAGTTGGGACAATGGCGTATTTTTTGCGGTTTCTTCAATCGCAAATTTCTCACTCCCTTTAGCTTTTCCGATTTCTTCGCTAAAGCATACGCATCTCCACCTCCAGGTAACTTGTACTTACTCCAAGTCGGCGTCGGGCTCTCGTTCAGACAGAGAGGAAGAAGAGATCGAGTGCTGCGAAATGAATGAATCGTCTGTCTTGCTGCTGCTATAAGCTATATTTAGCGACGAAATATATTTACTTCGTCGCTAAATAGCGACTAATAAATTAAATCGTCGCTAAAGATAGTCGCTATTCAGCGACTAAACACAAGTCGTAGGTAAATATAGTAGCTATTTAGTGACGGTACTAATATCGTCGCTATTTTGAGACGAGATTGCGACAACTTAGTCGCTAAACTGTCCAGAGATCAAGAACCGTAAAATATAACATTAGATCACATTAGCGACGAAGTAATTACGATGCGTCGCTAAACTGTGTTTTTGCGACTACCAAGTATTTTCGTAGCTACTTAGCTATGATAAAAATGCCGTCGCTGAATGTAGTCGCTATTTAGCGACAGAAAAGCTTGATCGTCACAAATTGGCGACGACAGCTTTACCTCGTGGCTATTTAGCGACGAATTAGCGACTAATTGTCTGTTGCCGTCGCTATTTTCGGTAATTGGCGACGAAATTAACTTGGTCGCTAATTTCGTCGCCACTTAGCGACTATTTGCCTTTTGTTGTCGCTAATTAGCGACGATACTGTTGTCGTCGCAAATATGTTGTAGCTAAATTACAGTTTTTTTGTAGTGGCATTTGAGCCACTTCGTTTTCAGTTTCTGTTGTCCAAAGCATTTGAGCTTTAATTCATTTGAAATCGAATAGGTCCTGTTCTCCGATGAGCTTTCCGGCGAAGTGCAGATGGGCAACCGACGCCGTATAGCTACCGTATCGGCAAAGATGTTGATGGAAAAATACTCACTAGTGAAACTTGGGGAAGCAGATCGATTGCAATCAGATGATGGTCCGGTGCGTTGCGCAATGCAATTACTATCCAATCCCTCAAGTGTGATCTCTAAAGTCAACTACATGGGCCTCCAATGGTGTCCACCATCAAAACCCTCGTGTCTTTCTTAGTTCACTTATGGTTCTCTTTGCTCTCTATAATTTAGATTTTCTTAAGAGAGAGATTTGAGTAATCCATGGAGCTCATAGTTTTCGAAGCATTGAGATGTACATCATGCGCTGGGTAACAAATTCTCGATGCTTCTTCTATTTTGAGCCTTAATTTTTTTTTATTTGGACTAGGGTGCATTGGACCGTCATCTCACGCAGGCCCCATATTCCCAACCGCTAAAAATATCGTCCAATGATCCATGCAATCAATCTTACTGTATTCGTCTTTATGAATTCCACAAAATCAATGGTTGTGATTGCATTTCAACTCTAGATTCGCGGTCCCGCCAAGAGAATTCCGCGACATCAAGATGGTCCACCTAATGTCGGTGGAGGAGGAGGGTGGCGGTGGCGGCGAGGTAGTGACCAGATGGTCCATCGTCTAGAAACTTTTGGGGAGTGGTCATGCAACTCGTTCTTGCTTGGAAATCTCCCTTTGATTTAATTAACTCCTCTAGCCCAGGCTACTAAAATATATTGGTCACCGCAACTTTTAGGAAATGACTATCTTCATCCCATAAAATAATTGTATCTCTTGCCAAATTTTCTATATGTTAAGTATGAACTTCGTGCCACTTTTGACTTCTAACCTTAGAACAAATCTACGTACACACTGGGCGTGCACATTGCACAGGATACGACAACTCGATGCATGTCGATGTTCTGTACCAGAAAAAGAAACAACATTAATGTTTACGAAGGTCTCAAGGTCATATCATGAATAGAGAAATAGTACATATGAAAAATGATTAACCTAGAGGAAGAAGGCATCTGCATCTTATATTTTTAGGATAATGATACAAACAGTTTCTAAACTTTAGTCCAATGTGTAATTTGATCTCTGAACTTTAATTTGTTCAATATAATACCTGAATTTTAAATTAATGTTCAATATGATTCATGAACTTTTATTTTGTTCAATGTCATTTTTGGATTTTTGGTACATGTTCGATTCAGTCCCTGAACTATATAATAATGTTCAATGTAGTTCCTGAACTTAAATGAATGAAAAGGACTGCATTGAACATTTTCATATAGTTCAGGGACTGAATTGAACATGTACCAAAAATCCAGAGATGACATTGAATAAATTAAAAGTTCATGGACTACATTGAACAAATTAAAAGTTCATGGACCAAATTACACATTGGGCCAAAATTCAGGGACTATTTGTGTCATTTTCCCTATATTTTTAACCTGAAAATGAGCGATCGATGCATTAAAAGGGTTGTGTTTTTCTAACCTTAATTGGTAGAACCTGAGACTTATGATTATCGGATTACAAATATGGCATCGCCGATATTCATTTCTAGTCAAGTTTACATGTACGTGATTCCCCGATCAAGGGTAGAGGAAAATATAGCTCTTTAACCAAATCAGATAATTTCTCTCCCACACATTACATGCATGTTACCCCGATATTAGTATGTTTTCTTCCTTTCTCTTTTTTGACCCTCTCTCAATTTTCAAGGTTAAGGTTTATGTTCAAAGAAAGCACGTTGGGTATAGACATACTGACAAATTTGATTTACTAAATGATACTACAGACTCTTCAAGTAAATTGGTTGAATATAATGACAGTATGTTGTATTACTCTATATATTAACTTTGTGAACTAGTCTTGATATCACGAGAAAAACTACTTGCAAGACGCGCAATATCAAGAACGACTTGCTAGAATATCATGCGTGTGATGAGACAACTCGACTCAGACCGTAATTCAATGCCATAAAAAAAAAAGGGCCTGACTTTCTTTCATGACCAGAAAGCCCTCTTTAGACAAGCAAGTTTCTACTCCATCGCTTAGTCAAATAATTTTGTAAGGGAAAATGCCTTTTTTGTGGTAATTTCCTGTTGAACGCAATCTTCTTTAATAAAATTACACCATACTAAGGACACACCACTCTCTCAAGACTGAGACTATTGTTTCATGCAAAACCAAAACATCATCACAACCCACCTTCACTGTATCTTCACCCAACTCCCCCAGCTTGGTATACCAGCATGCACCACAAACAACATGTAGTAGCCCGGCGGCGCTATTTCTGCCGTCGATGGCCCGACCGCAGTCAAGTTATACGAATCAGGCGTCAAGCGCGACACCCCGACCAACTTGAGCACCACCATTCTCTGGTTCATTGCCAGTGAATGTGTGGTGAATGAAGGAGCGACGATCCTAATGGACAGTACGTTCTCGGACAAGTACAGGGGCACAAAGAAGGTGAGCGAAAAGGGTTGCCCGAGCATTAGAATCTCGTTCATGGATAAAATCCGAGGCTGAAATGGTTTGTGCTCGATCGATAGATAAGGCGGCGAGAAGGCTTCTAAGCTTAAGTCGGTGGGATAGTCCACATCGGTGAAGTTGTAGTATCTATGTGGGTTGCTTCCTCCGACTAGCACTCTCCCATCCGCTAGCAAAATCGCTGTTGAGTGGTAGAGTCTCGGTCTTGGAGAAGCTGCCATGACCGAAAATCTCCAATCCGGGCTCCCGTTTGGCCGATAAATGACCGGTCTGGTCACTGGCGATTGGCCAAGCTCCCATCCGGCGGTGCCACGTTCCACGCCATTGATGATGATGACATCTCCAGTGGCTAGAAGAAGCATATCGCCCATAACCCTAGCAATTGGCATGTTTTCCATTTCCCATCTAGGGTCTTCGTCCGAAACCCTAAGCCTCCCACACGAAGAACTTGCTCTCACGAAATTGCCTTGGCTCGCTTGTGTGAATGCACCTCTCGGTGCACCACCGCAAATCATGATCTCAGCTTCAATGGCCTTGTTCTCGTCGATAGGAAGCAAGACCGACGAGCCCGAGCTAGGATAATTTCGAGGATCGCTAATAGGGATTGGAGGAAACTCTTTCACCACTCTGTTGTGGCTGTAATCTAGAGATATTGACCTTGTATTGGCAAAGATGAAGAGATTTCCATCAGGAAGAAGGTGAACAAAAGGGTATAGATTGTTCTCACTCTCATCTCTAGTTTCCAATAGAAATTGAAGCCAAAAAGACCCCGAGGAAGCAGAATAAGGGTCTTCATTTTTAGGGTAGAACTCGTAGTTAAACTCCCTCCTCCCACCAATGATAATAATTCGACCATCCGGTAGAATTTGATTAGTGGCATACCATCTACGTTGAGATAAGTAATCAGGATACTCGACCCAATCGCATGAATCGGCATCGCACGGGGTAAATACCCGTACAGCGCGATCGCCGTCGTTGAATCCTCCCGTCTGAATAAGAGAGCCATTCGGACTCACGGCGCCCGATGAGCACCACGTGTCGGTTTGCACCATGAGAGGACGAAAACTGTTCATCTCCACGTCGTATAGAACCGAGTGTGCAGTGCAGTCGACTTTCAGGGAAGTGTCATTGGAGTCGTAGCGGCAGCGGCCCCCCGGAAGAGAGAGGTTCGACGGGCCGAAGTCCGTCCTGTCGAACGCGACAACCTTGTTGTCGTGGAGGAGTTGCATGTGCATGGCCGAGATGCCGATGCTCGGTCGGAGGAGGCGCCACTCACCTTCTCGGCCATTGCGGAACGGCAATATTTCAGATGTGGTGATGAAAGGATGAAAGACGAGAAGCGAGAGCAGTGAAATAGGTAGGAACAAGTTTGACATATTATTCTTTTGGTAGCACCAAGAGAGAGTGCTTTTGCAGGATCAAGTTTGGAAAATTATTGTTGGAAGTGTGTAGAGAGAGAAAGAGAGAGAGGTAGGATGAAAGTAAGGCAAGTTTAGGTAAAACTATGGATTGAATTAGCTGCATCTTGAAAAGGATTTAATAGTAAAAAAAATTAGTTGCTTTTTTTTTTATTGTGAACAACTTTGAAAATGCTCTTGAAGTTTGAAGCGGAAATGGGGGAACAATGAAGAGATATCAAGTTCAAGAAATGTGATCCGCATTATTAGACGACCTTGACATCATTCATTTCATGCCTCTAAAAAATTCCAGGCAAGAGTATGATGTCCTAAGTAATGCCCATGAAGAAACAATTTAACAAGATCCAATCAAGCACCAACTATCATGATATTGCCTCTGTTTCGCGAAAAAAATAAATTATTTGAAAATTTTTCTAATTAAACAGTCGCTTTCATTTCTTACAAAAATGAATGAACGACAAATATTATCATCGTCCACGAAAACGTTTAGACGTAAATTAGTCACTGAAAACGAAAATGTTTCTCAGTGACTAATTATTTCAAATGATAAAAGCTATCACTTTTAGGAAAATATTTTCCAAATCATTTATTTTTCGCGAAATAAACGAAGTCTTGAAGTGCTTCAAGCCATGAAAGATCGATCATATAATTCACCGATGATGAAAACTTATCCCGGCCTAACAAATCAATAATTTTGTTGTGCAATTCAATCCATTTTTACACGTTTTATTTTCCTAATAACCGTGTTTATTTCCCCCCAAATCTTTAGCAAGAACAAGTAAACGGATTCACTCATTAATCACCACCTGTCCTAAACTCCTAATCATCATACGATTATCCTCTCTTATGAACCACCAATGTGACTGACAATTCCCCAAGTCCCGGAGCGCCAACCATGCCGATCTCCGAAGCTGCCACGTGTCTCAACCTGCGTGTCCCATGCAACGACGTTCATACGTATATATAGCCATCTACGTATCTCCAATCTCTCTTCTTTGTTTTCACTATAGAGAACACACAATCAAAACACAGCATTAGAAACAAGCAACTGTTCATAGAGCAAAGTCCGGTTCTTCCAAAGAAGTTTTCACTCCAAGATGAGCCAAGAGCAGCCGAGGAGGGCTCCGGAGGACACGATCAAGTACGGCGACATCTTCGCCATTGGCGGTGAGCTCGCGGAGGAGCCGGTCACGCCCAGGGACGCGGCGATGATGCAGACGGCGGAGAGCGAGATGTTCGGCCAGATCCAAAAGGGCCGCGCAGCAGCCGCCATGCAGTCGGCGGCGGCGCGCAACGAGAGGGCCGGGCTCGTGGGCCACGGCGACATGACCGAGGTCGCCGGCAAAGACGGAGTGACCATCACCGAGACTGATCTCCCCGGCCGGCGTGTGATAACCGAGTCCGTCGGTCGACAGGTTTGACGAGTCGCAACTTGTTCCATGCGTCCAAATTCAATTGATTTTGAAGATTAGTCTTAGCCTAGTCTTTGTCTGGTGTGCTAAATGTTCAGTTGTAGACATTTTGCATTTGTACATGATCATATATATATATCATGGTAATGCTGTAAACGAAGTAAATCTTGGGCTAGTCAACACTACGTTCGATGTTTTTTTTTTTTTTATATCTCGCGATGAGATGATATCGGGCATTTGATCTCGCTCGTCGCACCATCTTTTAGCAGGTTGTCAATCAATACAGCCGACGTTCTCCCATCCCGACGATGACGCCATCCTCGATCTATCATACCGACGCCAGTAAGGACGGTGTCGGTCCTATCACCATCGGCGAGGCGCTCGAGGCCACTGCTCTGACGGCCGGGCAGAAGCCCGTGGAGTGGAGCGACGCCGCCGCGATCCAGGCGGCAGAGGTCAGGGCCACGGGCCGCACCGCCATAGTTCCCGGCGGAGTCGCCGCTGCAGCTCAGTCGGCCGCAAATCTCAATGCTAGGACTCCTAGAGCTGAGGACAAGACCACATTGGCCGATATTCTGGCGGTACAATTACTAGAAATCTACCCATTTCTCTCGCAAGTTAATCAGCAAGATAGGTACGGCATTTGGCCAGAAGGAAAAAGGAGGCAGTACATCAATCTAGAGGCCAAATTAAATCAAATGAGCCCTCTTCTTTATGCTCAATCCTTACCTTTGTTTTGAGCCACAATGGAGCTATAAGCTCCAAATCAGCTTCTTTGTCTTGTTGATCTTTGTTTTGTCTTGTATCAATCAAAGTACACACAATGTGTGACAGCAATTCCCTTGCAGGATGCAACTTCCAAGTTGCCATCAGATAAACCGGCGTCGCGTCGAGATGCGGAGGGAGTGGCCAGCGCCGAGATGAGGAATGACCCGAATTTGAATACTCATCCTGCAGGCATTGCAGCCTCGGTGGCGGCGGCGGCGAGACTGAATCAGAAAAAGTGATTGGTGTGCGAGATGATTTAACAATTAGCACGCTAGGGTCACACTCCCGCATCTTACGATAGGGTTAAGGTTTTGTTGTCGTTGCCCTTTGAAATGCTCTTTCTTATCCTTGTTTTGCTGTTTGTACTCCCTCGATGGATATGCAGATTGCCCTTAAGATGGGCAAGCGTTGTGTCTTTGTTCAGCTAGATTAGTTTGTGCTTTATCCAATGTGGAAATGCATCCCCCAAGTTTTAGAATGTGCTACAGACCATAGTGAAATTCATCAGAAAATACATGAACGTAATAGACAGTTCAAAAGGTACAATCAAATTCATGCTACAAAGAGATAACTTAGGAAAATTGTCGAGAAAGTCTTAAACCTATTGTACGACGGCCAATTCAATCATAAACTTATTAATTGCGCCAATTTAGTCATAAAACTTTTGATGATTTGCCAATATAGATCTTCTGATCAATTTTGTCAAATTTCGCTTATGTGGATAATGACAGTCTAAGGTGACATGACTAGTGCTAACATGGATGATTTTTACAAAATTTTTTAAATTTTTTGAATTTTTTATTTTTTCCCTTTTTTATTTTTTTTCCTATTTCCCTCGGTTAGTCTTCGAGCCTCAATGATGGCCAGTAGGGGTGAGGATCGGTCCTGGACCGACCCTGGACCAGCCCAACCCGGCTGTCCTAGTCCAGTTCTTAAGGGTTCTGGGTCGATCCTTGATCTTGGGATCCATGGACTCTACACTGTATGGGTTGATCTTCAATCTTCGGAGTTTAGGGTTGGTCTGGGTTGGACCAACCCTGTATATATTATATATTATTATATATCATATCTATTATACATTATATGCTTTTATCTACTCTAAACCCTAGCGTCTCCTCTTCTATTGTCTTATTTCTTATGCAGTTCAGTTTGTCGTGTAAACAGAAAGTATAAAGAAACCTAGCTCTACTTCAACCAAAAAAAATAGAAAACCTCTTCACTCGTCTCTGCCTATCTCAAACGCCTCGCCTTCTCACCTCGCCGCTTGCCTCACTCGCCTTACCGCTCACCTCCGTTCACTTTGTTCACTCGCCTCTCCGCTCGCTTTACGAGCGCAACTCAGTTGGACAAATATACTTTGTTAAGTATTAATTATGTTTTGTTTATTTTGTTTTTAGGTGTTCGGCAGTTAAAGCGATCATTTGAGAATTAACAAAATATGAAGTTATATAATTCATGGTTTATATTATGTATTTTGAACTTCTTATGATTTAATTGTATGTCACGTGTTCGTTTTCTTGGTTTGTTGCTTTTAGCAAGTGTGAATTTTATGTTGTTATGTACTGGTGTTCGTAATTTGGTTACTCAATGTCGCATTGTTGATGGATATGTAATTTAAAATAGTATATCTATCTTTTCAAGGAATACAAAAAATGAAACAAAACATAATCAATTAATCCCAGGTTGACCCTACAATCAGACTGGACCCATAGGATCGATGTGGTCCTCGGTCCCAAGCTCAACAGAGTTGGTCCTCGATCTCAAAAATTGGGGACCAACATTGTGCGGGTTGGTCTTTGGGTTAGGTGTTGGACCGGCCCAACCCGGACCATGCTCGCCCCTCATAGCCAACGAAGGTTGCTGGTCGCTAGTGAAGGTCAGGACGACAACACCTCACCAATGGCCAGCAACCTCACCCAGCCATTGCCGAGGCCTACCAGCCGGTGGAGGAAAATAAGGAAAAAAAAGTAAAAAAATAGAAAGGAAAGAAAAATATTCATAATTCTTTTTAAAAATTGTAAAAAACGTTAACGCCAATATTGGTTGTGCCACATATGACGGCCTGCAATTTCTGACCAAAATTAGCCGGAAAACTATATTGACAAATCGTCAAAATGTTTCACTAAATTGATACAATTCAAATGTTTAGGATTATATTGGCCGACATACAATAGATTTAGGACTTTTTGAGCAATTACCATGAGGTACCTTTGGCATCCAAGCGAACAGCATTTCCGATAACTCGGATTCCTCGAAAACCAAACAGTACTTGAATTATCGTAGTCAACTAACTAATCTAGGCCTTTTGAATTTCATAAAACACGTGAGCGGTTGAGTGAATGACTTGGACTAATCAGTTGACAATGAAACTCAAGTTTTAGGTAAAGTATAGCTTATTAAACAAAATGCCAAGATCAAAGGTTTTCCAACCACGGATTGAATCGCTAAATTCAATCGAAGGTTTGACTAATCATTAAGGACGTACCAAAAGTCACAGGCGAACAAAGATCCACGAGTTTCGTTTTCAATAAAACAATGCAATTCAACAAACTTAAAGTGACAGATTCAAGTCAATAATCATTTCACTCATTTGTTTAAAACTAACTTATTGAAATTGATCGATTGACAATAATTAATTAATGAAAAATATTTTCATTATCGACAATGATTTAATTCTAAACATTTTCGTAGACGATAGAAATATTTTTCGTTCGTTCATTTTTGTAAGTGACACAAGCAATCGTTTTCATGAAAACGTTTTCCAAGTCATTCACTTTTCGTGAAATAAAGGAAGCTGAAATCGATAGTTTAATAACCAATGCCGTAGAAGACTGAGAAAAATTGAACTTTATGCGAAAAATCTCTCTCAAGACTCGTTCACCATTTTTTCCTATTGCATTAAAAACTTCTTCAAAACGACATAAATCAAAGAAAAAGTCAAGTGGTCAAGGGCTTTCCGCTCGACTGTGTTCACATTATACGAACTAGAACAGGTAAACTAACTAAAATTTCAATTTCGACCAAAAAAAAAACTAAGATTTCAATATCTTGAGATTTCAATATCTTGAGTAGAGGAAGCTATAAAATGGAGCATGACAGTCGCAAACAATAGATCAACCAATAAAAAAGCCTATGCTCATTTAATTTTGGGGCCATCAATAATCAATATGACATTACAGGCAATAGAGCAACCCATACAAAACCATGCTCTCATTGAATTGAAGGCACGAAAGTACACATGTTTCTATATGATACCACGGTACAACATGCAGATTTGGGCACACATGGCCAGAAACGGGGAGAAATCCTGACCTAAAGAAAGCTCCACGAAAAAATCCAGATGTGCTCGGTGATGTCATTGAGGAGTTAGTCCGGTCAAGGCTTGAAACTTTCCGAGAGCAAGTTCCTCAGCAATGAGCCTTAGGAGCACCTGCACTAGCTCCCTTACTCTAGATTCCCTGCGTGCGGAATGGTGCAGAAGTCGATATTTCAGAATTCGGGTTAATCTATTTGTTGCCGGCATGTTGACCAGCACATTGTGTAGTTTGCATGTGTATCTTAATGCATGTGGTTGCAGCTAGATGTTTCACTATGCAAGAGAAAGCGAAATACACATAAAGGAGAGTATTCAGGTGAAAAAATGGAAACTACAGAATTCTAAACAATGTTAATCTTTCGAGATTCTCTGTACATTCATCTCTCAGAACTGAGAAGGAAGCACAAAAAAACCCCTAAGATTATCGAGAATATTAGATGATAGACTAGCTCGTGATTTGATTTGTGTTTCCCCTCTAGATCAATGTAAAGAATCTTCATTCTTTAAGATTTACACGATGCGTCCCTCCCAGGCGGCTAGACTCGCAGGCAGTGATATTTTGAATGCAAAATGATGAAGTTTACATCACTAATAAATTTCAATGCCATTAGACTAATTCATGCATTGCCATGCACATATTCAAAACTATATCCATGCACTTTGCATGACAATTAATTGATGAGGAAAGAAGGCTCTATGATGCATATAAGAGCAGTCACAACCATAATTCCCGGCTACTTCTACACATATAGGATGCTTCGTAGGAGTCTCTCACCTTGATGCGACAAGTTCACAAAAAGATGGGAAAAGAACAAGAAGATGGGTGCGTCGGTTATAGTCGTCATCTGCCCCTAGGCCCCTTCTTAAGTGACGATGTAAAGGAAGCTCACATACTGTCTCTTTGTGGATTACAAGACGTGCCAATTGTCGAAGGACATAAATCATCTCTTCCAACCTAGCTGTGGGCAGTGGACGTTCACCTGCACAAACAAAGCCAAGTTATCAGATACCCGAATAAAAGTGAGATTCCACATATTTATAAGTAGGCTGAGTATCAAGAATCACGCACCCAAGTCATTTTCATCAATAAGAAACCTATTCAAAATATAATCGCATCTAGCCATCAAGACCATGATTGATTTTTTACTGATGTCGGATGTTATTGAGCTCCAATTGCTAGCTTCACTGTTGTAACTGACAAGAAAACAAAAGTGTTAGTACATGAGCAGCTTGCAATATACATTGAACTGGCCACTTTAGATCATTTAGTCTTGCCAAAGCCACATAACATCGAAGTCCTCTGAAAGGGGGAGCCATAATCATATCAGATAGCACTCTTGAATGGAAACCTTGAAGGAAAGGGTCTCAATTATTGTGCACAATTTTATCAGCATATGGTGATTTCATGAGTTGCAGCTTTGAGTTGGAAGTGGAGAGACATTTTGCATGAATATATCAGTAAACAAACTCATCAAGAGAAACTTAGAGATGACTCAATAACACCGGTATGAGGACACGGAAGGTGCCTCTTCATAAACGACAGACTGATCACATGCTGCAAGGAAAAACTCTAAACAGGAAAAACTACCTTACCTGGCCAAGGAAAATAACTTTTCCAAACAAGTCAAGGAAAATCTGCTAGAATGAAGAGGCATCAGTTCCACTGTATCAATAGGCAAAGTGCATGTGCGTGATGCACATCGATCCAAGGTGGATACTAGTCGTTGCAATATCTGTATAAATTATAAAAGAAAATATTACCAACAGAATAGAGCTCCATGGAGCATGACTGATAGCTCTCACATATTTGGCAAATAATGATTAAAATGACAAAAAGAGAAGACGAAAATGCTCTAGAGATTTCAATCTAAAACTACCAGTTAGGGGGTCATCTCACATGGTATTAAAAGTGGAGCCAACTTTAGCTACTTGAAAAAAAATAATCATCCCCATAACCACAAACACACAAAAAAAAATTACAAATTAACAGAAACCCAAATTGAAAAAGAAAAGGTAAACATTCCAGTACCTAAATAGTTGTTCAACTGAAAGAATTTAATGGAAGAGTTTCAAAATAATGATATGAACCACGCTAGTTGAGGGCAATAGAAATAATAAACTAGAACAGATCTCGAATTTTATGTTAAGCTTCATGATAGAAGCGACTCTGTTACCAGGATTGAAGCTTCAGCTCTTGTTATTGTGATTATCGTTAGGATTATGACAGCTAAGTTCCCAGTATTCCTTCAATCTTTTAAAAAAGAAAAACAATGCATATGTATATATAAATTTAGGCACGGGTTCTTATCTTATCCAATTGGCCAGTCCTTTAATTGAAGATATTTTTATTACACATCTAGGCGAGAGAATTACATCAGCTGACGCATCAATTGGTGATTTGAGGATATTGTCACCCAGAATGTTCAGGACAGTCATCTCAAGGGACTCATCAGCCTTAACTGCTGCTGCAGGGAGATAATCTGTTGGAAGAGCTCGTCCACAGCAACCTACAAGGAATACCTCATATACATCTGCAACTTCTTTCCAAAAACGTACCCTTGCTTGTCTACTAATACTTGCATCAGGGCCACTGTTCATCTTTAGCCTACTGACATCATCAAGAACAATGCGGTTGAAACCTTCAACTGCTGTTCTCCAGAGACCAGCATCTGGATTGTCTCTTCTCGATGTCATGCACCTGTCAGTTCACCGATTATAATCATGAGATAAAAAACGTATCAGCAGTTTGCAAGATCTGGTAGATCTAATTCATCTCCACATGTCAAATGTGGGCTCGTCATTGCAAGACATTATCACCGTTTATCAATGAACAAAAAATTGATTTATTCTGAATTTCTTTCAATTGGCATCATTTTGGAGTTCATCAATATCTGCTTCTATGTTCATGTCAAATTGTGTCAATTTCTGTAAAACATACTGACCACTTTGAGCTATTTATATAATTGAAGAAAGGACATTCCATAGATAGCAAACTGCATGCCTCTTTGATGCCAATCATGCTACATTCATGTTCTAGAATCCCAGCAGGATAGTGCCTCTAATATCTTTGCATGAGCAGGCTCGCAACTCGTGTAAAAAAGGGCATCCCAGTGCACAAGTCTCCCCATACTACAAGGGTCTGGGGAGGGGTTGACGTAGGCAACCTAACTGCCAGTTTTCCAGAGAGGCTGCTTTTGCAATTCGACCCATGACCTCAGGCCATAATGGAGTAACCTTGTACTACTACACCAAGGCTCACAACATGTAAAGAAAATCATTTTTTTGGTTGTAGAGTTAAAGCTAAATTTCATCATGCTCAATGCATGTCTTGAGTTCCAGCAAGGTAGTGCTTCCAACAGAAATCTCCACATATGAGCAACATGTCTCATCTCACGAAAAGAAATGCAAACTTTGCAGCTAAGTGCAGCACAAATTCAACAAGTGCATATTGTACTCTGAGATAACTCTCCAATGGATTACTTTAGTATAATATCGTCAATAAATGCACTGGTCTTCGAAATATTGATTGAGACACATTGGCTGTTTTTTGGAAACTGCTTGATAGACAACATGTTTAGTGAAGGTGATGACATTTTTATCTGATTATGCATAAGCATATGAAAACAGATTTTTATGCTTGCTTAGTTTGGTCAATGCTTGCTACCAACCAGTATGAGGTGAAAGACAACTTTACACATTGCATGTTCAATGACAGAAGGACCCAAGTTTGTTGCTCCATGAATGAGCCCGTGCAACTATCGAACCTGCAAAATCCATATATGCTGGAAAAGCCACTCTGGTCCAGATGACACAGTATCATATTTTTCAAGTTTCAAGTCAGTGCGTTCATGCATCAAGTATCCTACCATGTCATATTGGTCAAACTTAAATTCCCAGCTTCCTCCTTGGATGAAAGTGGTCAAAATAATTACCAACGAAAAACAAGTGCAAAGCATTTAACGAGTTGCACAAGAAGATTTCTCCTAAAAATATATGCAGAGAACTACAGATAGAACGGTTTATACCTTCCAAGACTCTCAACAATTTCTGGTAGTATGATATGCTTCTCGACTGCTGGAGTGTGTAAAGAGAGATCTACCAACAGAGGGATGACCTTTTCTGGGAACATGTTACTTGAGATACACATTGGTTTAGTCTTGCTTGAATGACTATCCAGTTCTACTTTGCTTAATGAAGTGGAAGCAATGCCATTGGGTGTTTCGTTTCTGGTCTCTACGTGAACATCCATGAAACGAGACATAAACATCAAAACATTTTGTTATTCAACTCCAACATTTAAACAAATCAATTCGATGTAAGTCTCAATTTACCTTGACTTCCATTGGAAGCATTGGTTCTCTTAACCTCTTCTTCCTCATTTTGCAGTGATTCATCAGGTAGTGGGAGATAATGCAAGATCTCTCGGAGCAAGATCAGCCACAATGAAGAAAACTGTTCAGTTGGCCGTAAAAGGGGCCAAATTTCCAGCACAGTACGTTGAATAGGTGAAATATTTCCCTGGAGAAAAGATGATAGAATACAGAGCTGTCAAAGAAAATGGTAGGATGATGATCGAATCCGGGTAAAATTGAAAGCCACAATGAATTTACACCAAGAAATAATCCACAAACAAATAAGCAGAAAGAAGATGCACAAAAATTGCTTTGTTTTGGTCAGTCAAGAGTAATCATTGAGAAAACATACGAAGACCATCGGTTGAAGTGGAACGGAATTTACAGGCGAGCATGGTTCCGGGATAGAACCTAGGACCTAAGAACTTGACTGGTGGGAACCTGTAGGTTCCAGGTTCTAAGGTATGCAAAGTAGGTTCCAGGTTCCAAAAATTGGAGAACCTATTTCGATGGATAGGTTCTAAGTTCTAGATAGGTGGAACCTGAAACCTAAAGCCTTAAATAAGTTTTTGGTATTCTTTCTTGGTCTATGTCTATGCGTGATCTTGTGGTGTTTCACAGCGTTAGACGATGAGTATATAATCTGGAACCACTAGTGTGAGCTTTCATTTTATAACTTGTTAATATTTCATATTCTTCATATGTCTAAATATAAAATGGTCATAACAGCAAATGGTGGTAATTAAAAGTGTGATGATTCACTGCAATTGTTCAATTAATAATACATGTGGAACCTGGATAGACCCTGGAACCTGTGACAGGGTAAGTTCCAGGTTCCAAGGTATGCAGAGTAGGTTACAGGTTTTAAAAAATGAGGAATCTATTCTCATGGGTAGGTTCTAGGTTCCAAATGGAACCTATACGGAACCTGGAATTGCTCACCCCTAGAAGGGACAACATGAAATCAGATATTAGGAGGGGGAGCATGTGGAACATAAGCTAACTACGTTATAGACTTTTCTACAACGAACATCTTATAAAAGTTGATGGTATCATGGGTTTCATCCACCTCTTCTATACAAATCGTGCCTATCAAATGGGTATGATTAATAATTAGACACATAAGACCATCATTTGACCCATTCCTTCTTTTAAGAAAAGAAATAGGACTTTAATTTTCATTTTTCAAGAAGAAAGAAAATTAATAATTAGATACAGAAGGGGTGGGAGTCAATGTAATCAGAAAGTCAAAAGAAACAAAGTGCTTATTTACAGGATAGCGATCTAAAAGCTGTTACAAAATGGGACTACTCAGTTAGTAAACAAAAACCTCTAGAATTACCTTTTTCCGAATTTCACTCTTTCAAACCACCAAAACTCAGTTCCAATTATGATTATCTCACCTGCTTTACAAAAACCACATGGTTCATGATCCCTCGTTTTTAGTTATAACCCCTCACACTTCAAAAGACTAAAACAAAACATGCATATACAAAAGGAAAAGGCACTAGAAAGCAACCTTAAGAGTTTTCAGTCAATTAAACTGAGATACGAGGAGAAACGAAAGAGGGCATATCAAACGTACTATGTCAGTTTCAATGTTTTCACTTCCCATCATGGATTGCTTAATCGCCAGATCAATAATTGCTAGTAGCTGTGTGTACATTTGACTGTCAAACATGCTCTGTGCCTGAACATATAGTTCCCCTGCGAAAAGATCAAACAGACATGGAGATGCCAATGAAAGCTGTGATTGTGACTTTGATATAACTCTAAGGACCTCATAAATAATGCCCCTTCATGATATTCTAAAATCAACCCAAGAAGAAGATAACTGTTAACATTGACATGATTTGTGCAAAGATGAGATTCTATATTATAAAGACGGTTACATTACCAAGACCATGTAAAATCTCCTGCTTTGCCTTGCTAGGGGAATTAACGCCATAGCTGGTTGACCTTTGAAAAACAAACTCATAAACCTCCAGTACTGAGGTGAGGTAAGTCATAGGCAAGTTCCCCTGTGTTGCACAGAAATTAAATGAGGACATTGCATCTCTTGGCATTTCAGTGAAACAGAGAAACTAAAATAATGAAAGCCAACTGATAATCAATTCTACTTCAATTATTCCAAGAACAGCGATTTTTTTTTGGCCAACCAAGATCGGTGAATTGATGATCACCTTGAGAGAATGAGATACAATGGTTGTCTGCAGGCTGCTAACTGCTGCAAGAGCGACCTCTTTGCTTCCGTTTAAAATGCTATCTTTGACAATAATGAGCAGAGACTCCCATCCTGTAACAATCAATCCCCTTAAAATAACTCAAATTAATGAACACTTAGGAAACAGTACTTCCAAGTACCAACTACCATTGGAAATCATGACTAAGGAAACTATAATTTGTTTAATTATAACCTTACCAGACCAGAAGTTGCTTAAGCTTCTGAGAAAGGGGAAGAAAGAACGTAATATACGGGATACCCCATTGAGGACCAGCACAAGTGTCTCATCCCACTGCTTCTGGGCCGTGTTACGACTGCATATACATAGATTGAAATCTAGTATGTACAGATATTTAGATGACATAGGATGTAAACCTCATTGACAGTGAAAATGTCAAAGAGTACCTATGATGAATGAGCATGTGAACTGCTTTTCCTCCCCTTGTTCCAAGTTCTTTTCCACGCCATTCATCTTTTGATGAGGTTGCAGCCTACACAAAATTTACATTTCATTAACAGAGACTATAGCGATGCTTTAAATACAACCTTGAAATCATGTGACACTACCATGTGGGATGCCCGGTCCAATATGGGGAAGACATAGTTCCAAAGACAATCCTCCCACATGCTTTTGGAGAGTTTTTGTCCGTGACTACCGAGAGTTTGGAAAAGTGTCCTGACAGCTGAATTTCTCACCTAAAACACAGGCTTGTTGTGAGTGCAAGGAACAACCGATTTCCTTGATACATTATACATGGTGGATAAAAAAACATTCTCAATAGGGAAGAAATTATATGGAAAGAAAGAAGGGATAATGACACATACAGTCTTTGAACTTTGGCATAAGATGCAATCTGATCCCTGAACTTTTAATTTGTTTAACGTAGTCCTTGAACTTTAGCCTAATATTCAATATGATCCCTAAACTTTTGGTACATATTCAATTTAGTTCCTGAACTATATGAAAATGTTCAGTAGTTCCTGAACTTGAATTAATGGAAGGACTATATTGAATATTTTCATATAGATCAGGGTCTAAATTGAACATGTACCAAAAGTTCAAGGACCAAATTGAACAAATTAAAAGTTTAGGGACCACATTGAACATTAAGCTAAAGTTCATGGACTACATTGAACAAATTAAAAGTTCAGGGACTAAATTGCACATTGGACCAAAGTTTAGGGATCGTTTGTCATTTTCGCAAGAAAGAAATGTGCACACGAGCTCACTGAGAAGGGCGGAGCTACATCTAGAAACTTCTTCAGCACAACTATAATCCAGATTAGCCTCCAAGAACTAAATTTTGGAACAAAACTCTAGCTTTGGTTGTGTGATCATATAAATGCCATGAAGTAGATAATGTCACCAGATATAGCCTAAAAGTACTTGTAGAAGACATTTTTCATATGAGAGAGAGAGAGAGAGAGATGCATGAACAAGAGTGGACATTAGCATTAGCTAGTGCAAAAAAGGTTTTAACATCATGAGGTGTTAAAGGTGATTCTACGAGGTTTCAATGAAGGGAACCAGCTTGAAAGAGCTTTTTAAGAAACCCAGAATCCCATTTTAAAAGGTTAGAATTCAGGAAGATTGTTGTTTTTATTTCCTTTAGAAAACTTGAAGTGAATGATCAAGTACCTCTAAAAAGAATGGATGAAGCAAAACATATTGTAATGTAAGGGTTGAGAGAGAGAGAGAGAGAGAGAGAGAGAGAGAAGAATACATGGATATGAATGGAAACTAGAGCTAAAAACCATAGGATGGCCTCCTTTATTCTTTATATCACGTAAGGACAATAGCACCCGTCTACTTATGTCTGCAGAACTGACTCAACTTACAGTATATGACAAGATAATTGTTTACTGCTAATAAAATAATGAGAATGTATTTCAAATCGAGCGCAGAATAACTCAAATTATAATATCCCACTATCACATTCGAAAATTGCCCAATAATCCAGTCAAATACTATCTAATGATCCTAGTACTATTGAATGTAAACCTCCTCAACGGTAAACACACATTCATATGAAAAAACATTGGCAAATGAACAGCGAGTTTCCCGAAGTAAAATTAAAGGAAAAAGACATACTGCATACTGAGCTCCAGTATCCAGGAGAACATTGAAAATGTATAGGGATTACTTTGCTCATATGAAACTCAACATTTAGAGGATTACATTGAAACTGTATAATTTTAGGGAGATTCCACAAGAAGGGAAAGGCAGGGGAGAAGGAACTTTACTGATGTGGCATCAATCGAGGATAAGATGAGAGAAGCCTCTTGAGATGGTTTGTCATGGAGAATGAAGGCTTTTGGATGGTCCAGTGAAGAAATGTGATTAGTGGATGGAGACTAGGGTTAAAAGGGGAAGAGAAAGACTTAAAAAGATATGGAAGGAGACCACAGGAATAATATGGAGGACTTGGATTTTCAGGAAACTAATAAAAAATGGAGCACAATGGCATAAAAAGATTCAAATAGCCAACTGGAGTTATGATAATGCTCATCTATTGTACTTGATTAGAATAAGATGTTAATAATAGAGACTGCACAACTAAGGAGACATCCAAAATGATAGAGACAGAAAGAAACAGAAGATAGGACATGAAGAAGCCAATCAAAGAAAAGGGCAAGTCTTTAAACAAATATGCCATCATTCAGTCCATCACCATACCTCCGGCCTCTCATCAGCTCCAAGCTTCTGAAGCAACAAGAAAACAGAGAATAGCAACTTGTCACGACCCTCTGTACTTTTCGAAGAAGCTTCATCATTCTCTCTGCCGGATGCAACACGAGCCTCATCTAAACTCTCTTCACCATCCACTGACCTAGGAATATATTGTACATCTCCTCGTCCTAAGGTCAAGGAAAGCAAGAACAGAACTTTTAGACTATATGAAAAAAGCAAAAGGATCAAAAGAAAACTTTAAAATTGAAAAATTGACCTGCTTCCCACTCCTTTTCCTCAGAGAGCTCTTGGCTAAGACCTCTTGCTATAAAATCAGCAGCAGTCCACAAGAGGCTTATTGCTGTCAGGCTAATGTTCAGCTCTGTCTTCTGAGCACTATATGCTCCAGTAACATCAATACATCTGCCAAAACAGATGAAAGCAGAACATATTCAAGTATAACAGAGTTGGCACTTTTTCAAAAGTCTTTCACGTGTGCTGACCAGAAACGAGCATTAAATGTCTCCAACTATCATCTGTTAGCCAAGTTAAATATTTCAATGGATACAAGTTTTCTTAAATGCAAATATTCAGAGCTTAACAGCTAAGTGATTCGGGATATTTACTGCAAGTTTTTATATGAGAATAACTTGCACCAACTTGCTCTTGGCTTCAGTTTCAAAAAAAATTGAGACATAACTGGGGGCGGCAACCACCACTAGGCACTGATTGGTATTTCTGTACAGGAATTTCTTGCCCATATCAACAGCATCTTAGCTGCATAGCATACTCCTCAAGATCTCCAGATTTCATCAATTAATTACATTAATTGCAAATGCTTATGCATTTACATTAACAATTGCCATTGCCCAACAACATCCCAACAAAAATGGACTAAAAATTAATATTGATTGTCCAAAACATAAGTACAGTATTTACACTGGTAGGAATTCCGCTGGTAAAGTTGAAAGCCCGTCGTTCATTATCACACGAAGGCTCTGCAAACAAGCAAACCAATAAGATTGAGTAACTAAGAATAAGACCAACATTAACTTTTCAAACATTAGCAATGAAGCAGCATCTTTTCATTATCTTGCATCTCTATAAAAGCATGCCACACTGAACAGTGAAATCCAGCCCTTGCCATGTAAATTAGGAATTAAATTAAACAGTGATCATGCTTACAACAGATAATGGAAGGAAGAATGCTAATAAATGTTGCATTTCAGGACTATAGAAGCTGTTGCAATTGCAAACTCAGTCAACAGATCATGGTAACACTACCTTTAACTAGCATGCAGTTTTCATTTGCAAAAAATGTAAACCTCCCAAACTTGTCATAATTCCTTTTTACTTCTCCTGTAAATATGATAATTACATTAAAGAGTTTCTTTCTCTCTATTCAATTGATTCCAAATGTCTACTAGAAAGCAGATGAACATCATGGACAAATTTGGCATTTTTCAACGATTTAATTCAAAAAATGGAACATTTACAGCTACGAGGGCAAGAACTTCTGCAGAACCACAGAAAGGTATATTGTTGGGTGTAGTGGAAAAAAGAGGAGCTATTTTCTGCTTTCCGTTCTTCTGACAACCTATCCAAGCAATATCTCACAAGGGGGCATCACCCCATACAAAGCTTCTCAGTGACAGTCAAATGTTATGTGACTTGAACCCATGAACTGTATATCGTTAGTAAGAACAACATCAATCAAGCTTGTTTCCAGTAAACGGAGTTTGCTACACCTACGCGTATCCTCCTATACAATTAATCTCTGGATAGTACCAATCTTCAATAGAACCCAACTAGTTGCATGTACGTCTTTTCAGGTTATTTCTTCCAACCTCCATCTCCATCATAAAGTCTGTTTTCATTAAAACATTTAAAGTTGTCATTTGACATGTCCAAACCACTTTAATGAATTCCTCTCATCTGAAAATTGGTGGGACCAACTTTTATTCTAATGTTCATTCCCATCCGATATTTCCCAAAGAGCTAAAGTATCCAACCAAACAATCACCTGTCAAATATAAGCATTCCATGCAAATATTACAGATACTGAAAGAGATAATAAAACTCTTTCAGTTATAAATTATTTGGTTAATACCTTATGACTATTTATACATTCACTTTTACATTGATTATTGTTGATAATTTTAAGTTTTATTCATTCAGTTTTTAAATCTCTTCTTCCAAAATTGAAGTGTAAGAGGCATGATGATGGCAGTTAACTGCAGTGGTATTTATCATTTCTTCTGTAATTACCTGCATATGTATGATGTATTAGTCATTCTAGTATGCTTTCTATGACACCATTGTACCTCAGTTAAAAGAATTGAATGCAATTACCAACTTTCATGCCACTTGATAATTTTGGAAGGCTCCACCTGAACTTTCATGAAAGTCAACACAAATTAATCATTTTTTATAAGTAAATTCAAATCACCCATAGGGCACAAGGGGATTTAAACGGTTATTGATGCCAGCACCAACACATATTAATCATATTGATGCATGAGAATAGTTATGGCAGATAGTTACCATTTCATTGCTTGCCATCAAATATTCTTTTCATGAAGCAATATTGGAAAAGCAAAATGATTACTCACTTTATTTGAAGCAACATCAACTCAATCAGGTAAAATCATAAGTTTATGTTTCCTTGCTTAACATGCTTTACTTATTGGACTTTAATTTGTAAGTATCTTAAATTATTTTAAATTTTGGCACAACTTAGCAATTATTAGGTGACCAAACAAACTAATAAAAGATTGGGTGATGATTATTCAATGATTATGACATCACTTAACTTGAAAATTTTTTTTTGAAGAACTAATTTTGGTTTATTGTTTAATTCTCTCATAATCTCTATCTAAACCCTTATTTAGGCATAATAGAATGCAAACTTATAAATGTGTCTAACTCCTGGCTTTCTCTTAAATTATATATTTTGTGCTGCTTAGGTATAGCTTTGTGCTATATTTTCTTAGCATATGTTAAAAAGTTCCACCTAAAAGCTCAACTCAATAGGTCAAGGGAGACAGCATGTACAAAAGGCCCATTGACAAGCAATGTGGAAGACTTACACACCCCCTCTCAAGCGCAAATCGGACTGAAAACGTCACGTGGAGTTGACAAACAGATAGCCACGTGCAAAAAGAGAACCTAAAGTAAAACCTAGCTCTATACATGTATATAAAACCCATGGAAACCCCACAGACGAGTACACAAAAAAAATATGAGCCATGACCAATGTGAGTGCGCAGAAAAACTACATGTTATAGTAGCCACTCAATAAATTGTCGAATCATCGCCATGACTATTATGAAAGACATAACGTAGAAAATTGGATATGATAGGAGATTGGGAAGAAGGAAGAGTAGGGTGAAATTGGAAAAGAGATTGAGAGTATAATAGAAGATGCAAAGGGAACATGATGCTCCACAAAAAGCACCATTGTCTGTGGTAAGCTCTCCTTTAGAGCACCAATTTACTTTTACATAGGGATATTATCTGAAGTGACGCAGTTGGTGAGTGAAACGGCAAATTTTGCTTGACCTCAATTATTGTTCTTGTCTATGTTTTTAAATGCCATTAATTGGAGATGCTTCTATATTTACATAGAAGAGGTCTTCATGAGCTTTCGCACTGCAGTAAGAACTAACAACCCAAGCATAATGTTTCTCCCAATTGAATATGTAGAAAAATAAGTGCCATCACCAGTTAATGAGAATTTTTGCACGCAAACAGGTGATGGTGCACGATGTCTGTCTCTCAACGTATATGAACACGATACACTCTGCCTCCCGCCCCCCTTTCCCCCCAAACCACCAACCCCAAAAGAAAAGCAAACAGTTTTATCCTTTTAAGTGAAGAGATTCAATATCTAACCTGGAAGCCCAGAGTGACAAGATCCTTCTCTGATGCATCCGCCACAGATCTTGACAATTTAGCAGGAAAAAGGACAGCAAAGTTAGAAAGATAGTGATACAGCTTAAGGCATGTATGCATGTTAGAGAAAGAGGAGAAAGAGACCTCAACATCTCAAGAATATCTGGCCAACTGAAGCGCAACTTGTCCGCATACCTCTGAAATAAAAAATTGGCGGTAAAAATTGTCAGATCAAAGAAGAGCTATATAGATCATAAATGCCAGTAAAGCTTCATTAGCCATCAGGGATACCAAGTCACCTCCAAAACATGCAGAAGAATTTTCAAAGTCGTGGCCCGAACATCAATGCTTTGATTAGAAGAGTAAAGAACCCCTAGAGGAGATATGACAGCACATTCAAGCAACCCCGTCTCTGTCGTTGTTGCACCAATCTAGAGAGAAAAAAGATGGAGAGCCTTTAATAATATTTCTGATTCACATCTATATGCAGGGCATCAACCCCAGAGAAAAGAAAAGGGGAGATAACACACATCTTGAGACCAGCTACCACATTCAGATGACAAATATTCCTGAAACCGATCTGAACCTAAAACAGCGGATATTGATCGGTCTAATGCATCAAGTGCCATATTCCGTACATGCTGATTGGGGTTATCAATGAGCTGCAAAATGTTATTTTGTCAGAAAAAGTGATGTAACATTGACAAAACATAGTTGAAACCTGAAAATTACCTCAAGAAAATGACCAACAACTTGATCCCATATTGGCTGCACTCCTGTAACAGTAAAAGAATGTTACCCAAATAGAGGATGATATGAGCATTCCATCATCTCAGGTGTTTCATAAGATAATAAAAGGTGCTTGAGAACGAAAGGAAATAACATGTACATGTATTTTCTTCATACATTGCTAATAAGGAGAAGTGCTGACGCCTAAGGTGCCTAAGTATGGAAAAGTTGAGTGAGTAGCATCCATTTTGACTATAGATCTTGTATCAGGTTTCTCAACAACATCCATATTCGATGAAGTAGCACTAAACTCTAGGAAGATGACACAGAATGTCTTGCTAAATGAAATTTCCAGACAACATTTCAAGAAACTTATTTTTCTTCCAATAAATAGAGTCAGAATTTAGTTATGGAACGGCAACTATGAAAATAAGGGCCTCCATTTGATCTTTCAACTAATTTGGGAGAAAAGGCACAAACAATGTAATTCATCATACAAACAGGAAAAGCTATTCTAGTGAGAATACGACATGAAAAAAATTCGAATAAAGAAAATCTCAAGCAGGCATTATGATCTGACCACAAAAAAAAGGTGGGCATTATGCTTCCCGACAGAATTTTAGAAATAGAAGATCACACCAAAGTAACATACACAAACAATAAAAAAAATATGCACAACACGTACTGTGGAGATTGTTGACCAAGATAGACATCATTCTCTCCACTGAAAAATTAATGGTACCAAACTTTTGATTTGATGTTGCCCCAAATACACTTGACATCCCAGTTATAGATTGATGTGACAGCTGACGTAATGCAGTAAGAAGTGATTTAACTGCAGATATATGCATCAGCGCTGAGCTCTCAAACAGCTTCACCCACAAACAGAGGTAACACATTAGTAGAGGTATAAAGCGACAAAAAAAAGGACCAAAAAGAAGCTCCATCTTCAAACATCTGTTCCGAATACAAGTTCATCAACAAAAGATTCTCAAGTAATATGAAATTTGGTGATTATCAAACAAGAAAATATATTCTTTTCTTTTTGAGAAGAAAATTTATTCCTTCTCTCTAACAGAAATTGACTTAAGATGGGGAATCAAAGAAATACCTTCATATAAATGCAAAAGTTTTAGAATAGAGGAGAAATTGACATAATGATAGCAATAGATGTGATAGAAAAACTTTGGTCAAAATTTTCCTAACAACCCTTTCGATGCACCTAAACAAAGTACATCATCACCACTCACCTGAGAATTTAAAGAAGAGAGAATGTTGAAGTCACTGTACAGGCCAGACGAGTCTCTTGTAAGCTTCGGTACAGACGTTGCCACCTCCTACACAACATAAAGATGAATGCCAACAGAAACCATATAACCAATTACGGCAAAAATCCTTCAGAAATTATTATAATAACATTTCGATGATGCCAAAATTTGGCTGTTTGGTGATATGAGGAGCATATGTGCATGATTTGTTTTGTGGACAAGTAACAGCAGACTTTATTCTTCCAGAACAAAAGCCGTTGCCATAACTACACACTTGATATTGGACTTCAATGTCAATAAAAGGCTATAACACTTAGCACCCAACATTTACTTTAACTTTGATGATATTATTTGTTTAAGTGGTCACCACCCAAGTTCAGAAAAAATGGAAGGAACACCCCCACTGAATAAATAAGATTAAAATGTCATACTAGATAGAAGATCTAAATGCCACCATTCAGCTATAAGCAGTCGTCAACATTAATACAAATATATCCAATAACTTGCAAATGACCAGTCAAATCAGACAAACTATCTCACAATTATTTAAGGTATTCAAACAATACTATATCTACATACTCACTTCACGACAAAGAGTAGCATTGTTCTGCAGTTTCATGTATACCCATCCTTAATTACAATTTTGGTGCGACAGAGTTAGGCTTCTTTGTGTCTTCCAGTTGAAATAAGACACAAGAATTTAGTTTTTTCAAAACAAGATGAATCCTACTGTATTTGATCTGTAGTTAAAAGACTCATTTTATATGATCATTAGACATTTATGGTTAAAGAATATGCCTAGGATTGGGACTAGTATAGGTATCAGGTCGTGGGAAACTAAATTGGTATGATTTGGCGCTTTCAAAACATTATTTTGCTGTTCCAAATTACTAGTTTACCAAAGAGGAAAAGAATATTTCAATCACGGATCAATTCTGAATTAGTGTATTCTTGAAACCCTGCCTAATCACTGACCATCGAAACAATGCCAATAATCAGTGGAGCTACCTATAGTCTGAACATTCTTGAAGTGCAAAACTTAAACAATTTAAAATGGAGATTCGGAAGTCACAGGAGTGCAACAGCCTTGTCTCCGCATGATGACGTGGAGGAGGAGGCTTGAGGTTTGAAGCCACAACAACCACCTCTCTGAAGATCAAGGGTGCCACACTATTGACGCTCATATGCTCAAAGGGACTTCTTTTTGGTAAATACATTAAGAGATAAACTGGAAAATCAAGTTTCTTTACGCTTCATGAAAAGCTCTAATGAAAGCCAAAAAGGAAGTAAAACATCATAGAAAGACATGGTAACATTGTCAATGATGGAATATGTTGAAAAGCTCCAATATATATCCAGCAAATAACAAGAGAGCATTTCCACTGAAATGAAGTAGAAGCAAGTCATCATAATATACATTATTCAACCACATAAATTATTCACAAATGCTGCACAAGAGGGTGACGTATATACTCCAGAGATCTGACAAGTACTTCAAATGAATGTTGCATTAGAAAGATGCCAATCTTCACCTGTGTAGCAGCATGAGGAGAATGAATTGCTCGGTCCAAAGCAGCTAGGGTCTCCAAAACCTAAATTATATCACGATAACCGATTACAAATCTGCTTCTTCCATGTGCATTTAAGAAGCGTATATCAATCATACCAAGACCCAAGATGGCCCCAACACATTGTGCAATCGATGAGATATGTTGAAGAGAGTCCTCAAGGCCTAGTAGGAAAAACCATTTGGACTCAGCAAATGATCCAGGGCATGTGAGACTGTAAAGTATTATGAAGCAAAGCTACTGCTGGAAGCATCATGGATTATTTCACACAACAACTGAACAAAGCAAAACCACTACCTGTACATTCTTTGGTGTAAGAACAATACTGTCTTTCTGATCAACTGTTGACTCAGAACGCTTTGAACCAGGAGAATGCAAACTGCTGTTACTGCAACAATAAAACATAATATAGGAAATGATCAATTGGAGAAGATCCTGAAACAGTAATCACCATATTTCAAGAATAAGAAAATATTCTAAAATTGAAACAACAAATAAGCAGCTAGATTAATTATTGACCAAACCAGGAGTGTTGAGAATTGATGTAACTGCAAATACAAAACGAAACATAATAAAGGGCAAGGATATTTTCACACCCTACGTGACTAAAACGACATTATTTCCACTAAATGGACAAATTGCCCTTTATTTTCCAACTAAAATTTAAAGAGGTCGACCCTAAATTTACTCAATTGCCTTTTTTTTTCTTTTAGTATTAGTCTTATTAAAATATAAAATTTAAGTGCAGATTATCATACACATTAGTAGCACTACATTTTCTTTCTTATTTTAAACTCTGTATATATTAGCTTTGTCCAAGAGAGAAATTCCTGAGAAATTTAGTTCTTCACCACGTTCAGCAAATTTATGGACCAACTGTGAAGTCAAATCTGTAATATCTCACACAAAAAACTACTTCTTGACACGGCAAAATATTCAGACTTTTAGTTTTCTTGTTCATTCCATCACCAAACTTTCTTATCAGGGATCTTTTACATACAGAAAACAGGATGCAGCAAAAAAAAAAGGAAAAAACCACCAAAAACCCCAAACTATACCACTTGTGACACATTTACCCCGAACTTTTTTTTCTGTCATGAAAAACCCCAAACTATGCAATTTGTGACACATTTACCCCAATATACTGTAGCCTAGGGCATTTTAGTCTTTTTCCCCTTTTCTATTTTTGTTCTGTTTTTTTTCTTTTTTCCGGCGGTGGCTGCCCTCGCCGGCATTGGGCGAGGGCAGCCCTCGCCTCGCCGGCGTCGAGCGAGGGACCCTCGCCCCGCCCAGGCGAGGCGAAGGCTGCCCTCACCTGGGCGGGGCGAGGGCTGCCTCGCCTGGCGTCAGGCGAGGGTCCCTCGCCCGCGCCGGCGAGGTCGCCGGCAACACCGGCAAGGGCTGCCCTCGCCCCGCCCAGGCGAGGGCAGCCTTCGCCTCGCCTGGGCGGGGGCGAGGGCCCCTCGCCCGACGCGAGGGAAGCCCTTGCCTGGGCGGGGCGAGGGTCCCTCGCCCTCACTGGCGAGGTCGCCGGAGACTTCGCTGGTGAGGGCAGCCCCCGCCAAAAAAAAGAAAAAAATAGAAAAGGGGAAAAAGACTAAAATGCCCTAGGCTTCAATATTTTGGGGTAAATGTGTCATAAGTTGCATAGTTTGGGGTTTTTCCTGACACAAAAAAGTTCGGGATAAATGTATCACAAGTGATAAAGTTTGGGGTTTTTGGTGGTATTTTCCCAAAAAAAAAAAAAAGAGCCCTCTTTAAAGATTTGGCGCAATCACAGTTACATCCCACTATGACGAATATTTAATAGATAGAACTCAATTAAATGGAAACTCTGCATAACAATAGATAAAAGGTTTATATAACCTTTTAATCTCATTCATTTTGGACTGACAAAACTTATCATTGAGCATGGAGTGTTCACAATAGAAATATCAAGGTGCCTTGATGTGCATAATTTTTGTTGTTCTCATTGTAGTTTTAGATGCCCATGTAACATCTTACATACACAGTGTAACAGTGTTTCATCAATGGTAGGGAGAAAACGACAAATTCTTTGACCCTATACATAAAGAGACTTGATATGATTTATCTATTTGATACTAATTAAATCACAAATTCACCATAATGTGAGCCTTTTACATAGGAGAAAGAAGAATGGACAAGTGTGATATGAGCAGCGACCAAGAAAATGTTGAATTTTATTTTCTAAAGAATAGTAGGTTTAAAGTTGAAGGAAATATGAAAAGAACGAAATTGAAGGAAAAAGGTATAAACACAGAATCTACCAAGAGCAGTTTCATCAATTTAGTGAAAAGGGAGTGGATTTATCAATTAGTGTGAAAATAGCCCCACCCTCTATGAAATAATCATTTGGAGAAGATCATGAAATCACAATAGCATAAAATTTTCAAAATGAAGCTATTTAGAATTGAGATAATAAAAATACAACTAAATTAATTATTGTCAAACCACTCAATTACGCTAAAAACCGAATCTCGAGGTAATATAAGGGCTATGTTGGCAGGAAAAACTAGCTAAACTAACATGATTGATATTGCAGATAAGTAGAGACACCAAGCTAGGAATGAGCCTACATTCTTTAATGAACGAGAGACCCTTTTATTACATAAGTCATGACATTTCGCATAGGAAGTGCAACACCCATACTTAACAGACCAGAACTCAGCCTAGAATCAAAAGTTTCTTCTTAGTACCTCTTCTTATCTGCCTCAACAGGAAAGTTGATCGTAAATTTGCATAAAGATGCAAGAAATGAATTCAAAGGTTCCACAGCACGAAGAACACCACATGCCTGTGAAGCAACAGAAAACCAGTGACGAACATAGCACCCCACATAGAAAAGCGACTCAGAAGCAGTGTAGAACAGCTTAACGGATTCGGCAAACCTACTTGTACTTAAATGGAAGACTGGTAATCTTAAGATTATAGTGAAGTGATGTTGCTAGTGTGGCACAAGAGAGAAAGCAGTGTATAACCTGAGTGAAAGCCTGGTATCCTTTTAAGATCTCCAACACAATAGCCTCTCCTTGTGACCTTTTAAATGCATCCACATCAGATGAATAATGGTATATTTTCTTTGAAATAGATAAACCAGTGTAAGAGAAAACTAGAGTACCTAGTCAATATCAGGGACAAAGCATCAAGTACTATCAACCACAAAGAATCAACCATGGAAATGCAGAGAAGGGCAGTCTTCCCAGTACATTTCAGTGGTTGGTCATATCCACTTCTAGGCGATTCAAGCTGGATACATCAAAAGAGTGTAAGATCATGCTCTTTACATAACAAGCACATAAAGGAACATTAAAGGCGCATAGTAGGGTAGAAAATGACAATCACCTCACCAATATCGACTGCTTCATCAGTCAATGTCGCAACTGTAAATACGACACCTAAAAGACCCTCAATAGCCAGAGTTATTGCATGGGCTTCACTAGCAACCAAGACTGCAGCATTGGATGCATCATTATCAAGGCTCCACTCAATCCCTGCAATTCAGTCAAACCATCAGTTTTCCCTAGTGCTTGGTAAATTAAAAAAAAAGGAGAAGCAGAGAGTGGCATGTTTATTCTTGTTTCAGATAGACAATCCACAGCCGTGACACATTATAACTGCACGAAGAAATAGGTCACATGTGAACTTGATGACCTTTTACCTGATTAGAATAGAAACTTGTCATCAAGTTTTAAATTTGTTCTTTTTTGTAGGCTACGACATTTATGTTTCTATGCCTTATAAATCCAGCCGTAACTAGTATACCAGTCCAGCTGTAAGTAGTATATCAGTCCCAGCATGTCCTATATACATGTAAATAGGCTCATAATATTATATTTCGACTTCAAGAGGTCGAAATATAAGGACATACTGGAACCTTTGAGTGAACTATGGACATCAAGGAAGCAAACTCTTACTGGTCTTTAAAAGAAAGGGGTCTTTTGAAAATGAAAAAAAAAAAAATCAAGATTGCACCTGCAAGAAGCCAGTCATATTTCCAAATCAAATCACTTTCAACCGAGAGTTGAAGTAACTAACAGCAGACTCGTGCAGGAAAAGAAGAAAAACAACCACAGTTTTGGACAAGAAGAAAGAGCAAGAAGTCCAGATACTATTGTTTATGCCATTCGACCCGTATTTACTAAATATGAGTGACATAGCAGTGTGCCATGAAATTTCCTAACAGATCTAAGACAGGTAATTGAGTTCCAAGAGATATTAGCTATTTATAGGAGAAAAAGAGTTGGATTTTAGGAAGTCCAGATTATGATCCTTTGTAATTCAAGCTATTTTCGGTTCTCTTCTGGCAATGGTCAGAATATTATCCGCACCAGATTTTAAAAAGTGTTTTGATGATTGCTCCTTGTTCTGAGCATAGCAATGTTGAGAAAGAGAAGCTAAGAGGGACATTGAAAGTACTCATCAAAGAAAGGGTAACAGCTCTGACAAAGTTCCAAAGAAGAAATTACCAAGCAGAGAATAATAATTAAGATGTATTTGCCTTAAATGACCACATATTATTCAAAGAAATTACCAACTGCAAGCAATAGTCTGAGAATACAAAAGATAAACCTTTAGCTTTACTGCTGAACATCCCGGCAACAGCGGCCAGACTCTCTTCACTCGTTTCCTGAACCTACATTAGAGTCATATAGCTAGAAGTTATTACTTGGTTAAAAATTTCCAGATGCTAGTTATTTCCTGTCAATAGACAACACTCCTGACCACAGACCCTATGTAAGAGCTGAGTTGAAATTAACCAAAAAATATATTATAAAGTATAGCAAAACTATGAAAAATTCTAAGCAATTTTACTTGCCGACATTTATAGGTCAAATTAAAAGCAAAGGTTGCTCAAAGAAGGCCCCAACCAACAAGATAAAGCAACAGTAATAACCGGAGATAGCCATCGAGACATTACAAATACCCTGCAGCCCATAAAACTGCCCATTTCATAGTGAAACTTGTGATGCTTGTGGCTATTTAAACTTGCATCTGACGCAAGCAATGAAGTCATGATTGTGGACTAACGTTCAGAAAGATTGGCTATGCCATGAATGCATCTCCTTATAAGAAATTCTGGCTTTTAAGCCTTCTATGAAAGAATTATAAGAGCGCAAAGCTACATAAATCAGGATGTAAAGAATCAAGTCGAGAATTAAGATGTTCAAAACTCGTATATATTGTATAACCAAACTACTAGATAAATTTCACCTGTACACTCGAAACAACTCGAGCTAGAGCTTTAACCATACCCTCCACAACATTTGTATTCTTCGGGTTCCTACAAATTATAGAAAAAGTTATAGTTAAAGAAACTAAACTGCTTGGTTAAAACAAATTTCTATGCAACCATTCTTGCTTTATACAGCTATGTCACTACTTCTTAATTCATCAACTAAGCCCTAAATGTCATATACATGCTGGTATATTTCTCAAAGTTCCCAAAATAACAGGCACCAGAACCTCGGTTCAAATAGAGATCTTGTCTATTAAACGATGTTGTTAAACCATTAACTTTAAGGAAGGTGGGATAAAAGGTCCAATACTGCTATCCGAAAGTGATCACACAGGAATAGAGCCACACTCTGAGATATATCCGCAGCAAGTTAATTGCTCATAGCTACCCACTTGTTAATAGATCATTTTAACTTTCAATTGGACTATTAACACAATTTTAGGGGACTTTGTTGCTCAAAAAATTTTCCAACATCATTTCTCTTAAATATTTGCCAACAGCTGCTTTCCTTTTTCAATTTCATATTCTAGAACCGCATGAGGTGCTTCCAATTTCGATTTTCTTCATACTTTGATCCTTCAAATTGAAAATGGAAAGATATAAGAGTTTTCTAAAATATTTTGCTTGTACTTGCATTTCAACCAGAAAACAGATGAAAAACTTCTATACTTTTTCAGCTCTCCAGAAGTTATTAGTAAACATTCTGAAAGCTGAACCCCAGAAGTGTTATTTATATGATTATTCTTATCAATGAGAATAATAACAAAACATGACAAAAGCTATAGACGGAAAAGGCTTAGCTGTTGACATCATCTATTAAATGGAAATCACAATAAAGTTCTTGACTGCCAAAAAACGGTTCTTTGTCTCCAGATAATTTATGAGAAAAACCAATTCATTGAGATACTCTATATCCCATGCATGGAAGTAACTCACTGTAAACAACTAATATTTCGCCCTAACCTTCACCTCAAAGATAAAATCTACAAGCATAATCTCATTATACATGCAACTGGACAATTACATAAAATATTACGATGGTGCTCTAAAAGAGAAGCAATGGGAATGGCAGCAATACCTGAATCTCTCTTACGTAAAAAATAAGAAATTCCAAATAACACAATCTGAATTTTTTCGAAGAGAATCTATAGATTTAAGGCTTCAGAATAGGTTTTTCTAATAAAAAATGTACGCATCTGGGATTCGACCGTACTTAAAAAAGAAAAATGCTCCGTCATTACTATGATTTGAATAGACAAAAGGGGGTTGTCTACCTACTATAAGGTTATCTCATCGGCACCAGAAGAAATCATTATGCTATTACTTGAAAGGCCATAATTATATTAAGTTAAATAAAACCAATGCAAATACTTGATACGCCACAAGCACATTAAGAAGCAATCATGTATCATACACTAAACACAATGCTCACCCAATTAAATGACCTACATTGATAGTCTTCAGTAGCAGTACTTCGAGTTTAGAATAATACTGCCCCCAGCAGATGCCCACAATAAATTCACGATAGTGGCCATGCTACAATCCTAATTCATGCAAGTGACAAATGTCTATTCGGATATGAACATTTACTATTTGCAAAAGGCGTTCTAACATCACTAAGCCATCCTTTCTATAAATAGGATCTTCCAGTTTGACCTCGTATGACATATCTCATGCTTAAGTGATCATGAGAATTCTACTAACCAGTTCAGTTACTTAAATATCTTCCAGCATGCAAGCCTTTCATCCTAGCTTCAACATGCAAAAGGGACCTAGTTGTGGATCATATTCTCATACATACAGCATCACATTCAAATTAGTACAACTTAAACAGAACAACCTCAACACTGCCCCCAAAACAGGACCCCTCCCCCATTCGAAGATCATCTCCTTGTCTTCATAAACACTTTGGCTGCGTTTGGGAATTGCTTTACAAAGCTCTTTGGACCTCTAAAGGCCTTAGACAAATGCTAGTGTGTTTGGCATTTATTTTTGGGAGCCCATTTTCCAAATGCTAGCATTTTCAAAGCCTTTAAAAGGCCTTGAGCTCAAGGCTCCCCCTTACCTGCTTTGGCTTTCTGGCTTTTTCGGCATGCAACAGTGCCGAGTTAAGTGAAAAAATTTCTTCCGAAACTGCCCTCACCTATTTTTTGTTTTTCCGATTTTGGCCTGGTCTTTCACTGTTCATCGTCTTCTTCGATGACCTCTGCCGGCGTGACTGTGAGGGGACGGCGACGGGCTGGAGAGGGGCTGGCGTGGTCGCGCAACCCAGCGACCGTCGCCTCGGGTTGCACGACCGCCGGGATGGGTCACGCGACCCAGGCGAGGGCCGGCTGAGGTCGTGCAACGCAGACAACCCTCGAGGGCCGCCGGCGACCTAGATCCGGCGCCGGCGGCCGTCGGCTGAGGCGGAACAGCCTCGGGCAGCCCCCGGCGACCACCGACGAGGGCCGCCTGGGTTCGAGCGACCCCCGACGATGGTCGCAAAACCCAGGCGAGGGCCGACGCGCGAAACCCAGGCAGCCGTGGCCTTCGTCGGTGGTCGCCGGGGATGCCTGAGGCCGTTCGGCCTCAGACGAGGGCCGCGCGGCGTCAGATCTGGGTCGCCGGCGGCCCTCGCCTGGGTTTTGCGACCATCGTCGAGGGTCGCTCGAACCCAGGCGGCCCTCGTCGGTGGTCGCCGGGGGCTGCCCGAGGCCGTTCCGCCTCAGCCGACGGCCGCCGGCGCCGGATCTAGGTCGCCGGCGGCAGATCGTCCTTCGCCGGCCGGCGAAGTGTTTTAACTTTTTATAATAAAAAATGAAAATTTTACTTTGCAAGTATAATTTTTCCAAACACTATTTTACCAAAAGTTACTTTACAATGGACTTTTAAATTATAACTTACCAAACATAACTTGCATTCTACTTACCTTACCAAAAAAAAAAAAACATAACTTACATTTTGAAAAACTCCTTTAACTTAAAGTCCTTTACATTTTCCCAAAGACTTTCCCCCAAAGTGTTTCCAAACGCAGCCTTTGTAACCTTAGCCTTGATTTTTCTTTTTTTGGGCCAAAGATTTATGTTAATTACTACCATCTGCAGGACTTTATTAGCTTTCGGTGTATGCACAATATGTGTGTTCATGACGTGCATGTGTAAGTACTTGCATGAGCGTGTGTGTGCACGCGAGCGTGAGAGAGAGAGAGAGAGAGAGAGAATGAACACACTAGAAAAAAAATATGTAGACTTTTATGACTTACATGTCAAAGTTCAGAAAAAGAGTTTTTAGGGTCCGTGCCTCAACACAAAATCCCTGCCAATTACAAAACATAGAGATTTGATGCATCTATTTCCATTGTAAAAATTAACTTTGAAATAATGAAAAGTAGAATACTAACCCTCAAAATTTCAAGAACGAGAATGCGATGCCATAGAGGTAAGTCAAGAAATGTAACCTTCACTAACATACTAAGGAAAACCTGCACAAGGACAGGAAATAGAGTTTGCTGAGATACAAGCCACAAAAATTTACTGTCAATGGAATTATATTTAACTGGAAAGAGAAATAAGGGGATCAAATAGCTTCAAGAAAGATAAAAAAGGAATGCGAGTGTCGTAACCTATATGAAAACCAGACTATAATGAAGAAAAATATGAGAAACAGACATCCAAAGTGACCTATGATGCGAGGTACTATGCTAGTCCATCAGATAGTGATTCTCGAGGATGTTCAATAGTATGACTTATGTTACATGTGATTTACATGTACAAGAGATGGTCAAAATAGTATATACCTCACATTCAGTGATAAGAGATGAACTGTAAAGCCTGATAATATGAGCAACTGACCGCAAAACCAGCCGTCGGAAAGAAGGCTCCCCTGCTTCCCCTTCAAGCTGTTTCAGCATATAGAATTAGAAAAGAAAAGCCGTCATCATCCACATCATATCCAGTATCAAAAGCCAGATGCACAGTATCTTCCGGAAGAGAGATTACCTCAGCATTAGTCCGAAGGGAAGTCATCAGGAGTGAACATATCTGGTGACGCAAAACCTGTTGAAATGGTGTAGCATATTTTCAACTGAAAAGATTTTGTCACTTAAATTAGCAAAGTACAGGGACATCAGTTAAGAGATTTGACTCCTAACCTGTTCGTAGGATATTAAGGTCTTAAAAACAACAGCATAGTTGGAGAGAATGAACCTGCAATAAAAAATATGCAAACTTCAGAGCAAGTCCAAAATAGCTTCCACTGACGTAGTAAATCCAGTCTAAAGTGAAATCATGGGGGAATATCTCTGCTTGTCATTTTAAAAAAAAGCTTCCCAATACAAGGTAGGAAGAAATAAAATCCCCCTGATACAAAAAAAGCAAGGGTCATTTCAGGTTGACAAAATAAGTCAAAAAGGTACCCAATGGGCATCTTAGTTCCCACACGAGTTTTTCTATGATTCGCATTGCAATTATTCCTCCTCTGGGATGGAGTAATCATATTTCATAGTTACAATGGAGAAGAAGTTTAGTAAGGTAAAAAGCAGCTTAAACCCGGCACCAGCAAGGAAACAAGATCATCTCATTCGATTTTACTCTCCAATTTCAGCAGACTAAAAGAAAAAATTGAAATTCTATCTGTGTAACATTTATTCCCTGTTGCACCAATTGTTTTTCTAGAATCAGGCTCATAAGTCCTGACTTGAGCCGCTGCATATGTTTTCGGCAAAAAAATAACTCTGATGCAAGGACGATGTTCAGCAAAAGCATAGCCCCTACTTCTCTGCCATCTGTACATCCCACCGTCTAAAATTGGAAGTCGGGCATAAGGTTCAGAAGGACAGTATAACACGGGAAGGCCTATTGCTTACTCGAGTATTTCAAGTGCAAAAATCCGCTGAAGAGAGCCAACATGTAACCAAACCGCCTGCAGTATATATGCAAATGCGTATCAGAACGAATTTCGGTGACATAGAGCTACAATAATTGAAGAACGATAGTTATGATTTATTGTACAAGCCTACAAAAACACTTTAGCATTTGGCTTGGATGAAATCTAATGGTCCAATTCAGCACATACAGATCCACCTGCGGCAAGAGCTGTTAGGTCTTCAAGCAACCGAAGCCCAAGCTTTCCAGTTTTACTTAATGTTTCACTCTTGGGCGATGGCCATCCAGAACCAATATCATGCTCAAGTGATCTGTGAATCCATTGGATAGCTTATTAATAATATAAACACCAAGAAAAGGTGAAATATTAGGCACACAAATGACCATCAAACATAGCTCCTAAACTAGAGTGTCCATAGACCAATATAATGCAGAAGGAGACTAAAGGACTGACTCTGATAGATTCATGCTGCGGCCAACATCACCAGTAACAGAACTAGTTCGAACTAGATGGCCTCCGAGACCAAACTTGTCAGCAGGAAGAGACTCAGCCGCAACCACATGGTCAAATATCAATGCCACAGCTTGCCTGAAAGTTGCTGCTGCAGTACTGAAGAGAATAGTAAATCCAGTGAATTTCCAAATGTGGGCAACGGAAAAAATGACTTCCTCGTGAAAAGCACAAAATTAATGTTTTGTATCACGGGCGACTGATAATGAAAGAATTGATACTACAAATAAGGTGTACTGTAAGCATCTACAAGCACTGTCTATAGAAAACATCAAGTCCTCAGCCAAAATGTACTTGACTTACTTCCGCACATTATCTGAAGAACGGTGGCTCTCCAAAAGTCGAAGACAGATGCCAAGAGCTTGAGCCATGTTTTCCTAAAAGTTATAAGGGAAAACAAACAAAACAAAGAGAGTCAATGGCATGAAGAACTCGAAAACAACAATACCAAACGTTATCGGTGCAAGAAAGCCTACACCATAATCCACCCTCATAGTTACTTCTCATGAATTGAAAGAGACTATATATACAAGATTACAGACAAAAGGCACAGGCTTTCACTTACTAAAGACAGTAACCTAACAAAATCTGTCATGAAGGGAAGAATAGTAAAATGAACGGCTTCAAGTTACCTAGTGCATGCACGAAAAGTTAATGAGTAAGGTAACCTAAGATGGACTAACACAGCATACACGGGTCTATGTAGTGTTCTTTACACCAGCCACCTCCATTATCGTTGATTTAACTGCCTATATCCACTGTGATGGACACAACTTGTGCAAAAACACTTTACATAGCCTGTACACCAGAGATTAATCCACCTTAGATTAGGGCCAGTTAATTTGCCTGATTAAAGGACATATGCATCCAGTCGGGATAAAACACATTAATTTTGATAAGTAGACAAAAGCAAACTATCTAAAGAAATTTGCCCATTTAGTCCACACAAAACTGACTTGGATGAATGCATTGACCGGACAAAGTAAAGGAAATCTATTTATATTCAGCGCCAACCTAAAAAATGCGCTCAAACATGCAAGAAAAGTAAATATATGAGACCAGTGAGGTTTCATGGACTGTATCATAGTAATATATTCTCAACCTGTAATTATACTAAAGTAGATAATGCAGATTCAGCATGCCAATAAAATATTTGCTCACTTATGCTCACAACAGTTTTAACATCCTGCATAAAGGTACAAGAAAGAAATAGGAGTCCCCTAAAATATGCCAAAACAAAATCCTCCAATGCTATAATGGAAATATAAAATTAGAAGCCCAAGTTCTATCATTAGAGTAGGTCTGAGGTCAGCCATGATGGCATAATGAAACAAAAATACTTCACATTGTTGTCTCCAAAAATATAAAGATATTCAAATCTGCTAAAAGTCGATTTTTCATTGGAATATTGATGCACTTTCAAGTCAACAGTCTGGTTAGAGATTAGCTTACCTCATTTTCAGGATGCAATTGTGACTGCAGTATAATCAATATAGTCTGTAGCGTCTTCAGTTGGACAGTCTCGTCATTCATCTCAGAATGCTGCATGGAGAAAAGGACATTAGCTTCCAAATGTGATTTTTAGATTTTGAGTATTGAGAAAGACCCAAAACTGTCCAGTAAGAAGATCAGCTACAATTCTTATTGAAGTTCTTGCTCCCTCTATCTTCTTCTACATTAAGAATCAGTTACACAAGGAAGGTCCCAAAATCCACAGTACATACAAGATGGTAGTAATTTCCAAACATTACTTGAAGATTTTAATGAGAAAAATTAGCATCCCTGCTTCTGTTCTCTACCCAGCCATCAAGCCAAATATCCAACAGTTCCTTAAGACTTATAGCGGCTCCTTGATCAGTGAGGTGTCCAACTTCAGGTTCTTTTATCAATGTCCTGGCATTAATTCTAAACATTGACCAGGAAGGTCAAAGGTTTATGATGCAGAGGACACCATGTAAATAGCTTCCCGAGAATTTCTAGAGCAATTTGTGCAGTAAAAAGAAAAATACGATGGACAAAATCATGATTATGAAATTTAAGCGCAGGAAACAGAACATCATGAAGACACTACCCTTCAACAAGAAACCAGATACTAGGTGGCAACATACATGCTGAAGCATCAGTCTTATTCAATTGCAGCTCACTTGCAAAAGCAGTCCTTGCTTCCGTTAACAAATTGGGATGGGGACAGAGTTTCTTGGGAATTTATTCTACTCCTGGTTGCTAGAGTATATCTCATCATACTGCAATAATGGCTTTGTTAAAGCTCAACAAACTAAGACACATGTCAACTGTTTGCTCCCTGGAAAGGCTAGGACAATACACTACAGTAGAACCAGAAAATTATGGGAAAGTTGAAGAGGGTAATGTTAGTGATGGAATTTCCCTCTACTCCAGACATATAGTCAGGTAATGCCGACTCCAGAGTGAGAGCAATTCAGTGGTTCGCGTGAGCTCTGAACTTAACGTGGCAGTAATTTGCATTTAATTTAAAGTTAAAAACAGAACATGTCATGTTCATGGATAACTCACATCTTTAAGAGTAGAAAGTATTTCTTTCAGAGCTGATGGCGCAACGGCATCATGAGATATGAGCTTCTGTAGGCATGATAGCCCAATGACACTTAGCTTCACTGCTTTGACCTCGCAAGCCATCAGAAAGATCCGTAATATGTCCTCGTTATGCGCAATTTCACTTGGACTCGAGAGCGAGCGTAGCTGCAAGTCAAAATCAAATAAATTGTCATGCTCTTATATGACAATTTCTTCCACGATTCCAGACTCATACATAGATCTCCCGATAGATTCACAAACAAGTGGAATAAATTGCAGTGTCTATCAAATCAGAAAGAGATGCAGCTGTTGGCCACTAAGCTACACATACACGAGTCCCACAAAAAACGTCGCCAAAGCACAGCCGTTCAAAATCCACATTTCCAAGATACTGCCTTCCAAACTGCAATATCTTAAACTAGACAGACACACTTCCAACCTCCAAACAAATCAAACTCCACCATTCGCAGGCACTTACATCAACAAGACAAAATGCAGATAACACAAACAGACAGAATATATAACAGTTCATAGTCACACAGCTTCTCTAACGCCCAGACATATCCTGACAGCATGTCACGTTCAAATCAACAAGGTACCAACCACATACCAGACCAGAAGCGCATATACAGAAGCGCACGCAGAAGCCACTGATACAAGCATTTTTACGCAGAGATGCGTCACAGAAACTCGTCGGCGGGCCAAGACCGCGCTCTCACCTTCAAAATCGCGTGCTCCGCGCCGTCCTTGACGGCGGGGTACCTCCGGCGAGCCTCGGCGGAGAGGGCGCGAAGATCCGACTCCAGTACGGCCATGAACGCCATTGCGTCACCGAGAATCGAGCGCCGCGATGCCGGAATTTGCTCAGATCGGCATGAGATCGCGCGCCCGCCCGAATCGAGAGCGAAGAGAGCTTCGACCGGATCAAGCGGAGTTTCGAGTTTTGCGAAATTTTGTGATGTTCGAAGATCTGCTCGCTCGTCGCTGTGGCTCGATTCGAGGGCCTCGCCCGTGCTGATTTTTTCGACGAGTGCGAACGAAATGGATTAGAGGCGATATTAAGGCAAGTGTAATCAACACAATTCCAAACTAAAAAAGAAAAAGGATAATAGCACAAACAGTCCATAAATTTTGACCCAATATGTAATAAAATTCACAATTCAGAACTTTTAATTTATTCAATATAGTCCTGAACTTTAACCTAACGTGGTTCTCAAGCTTTTAATTTGTTCAATACGGTCTTTAGACTTTTGGTACATGTTCAAGTTAGTCTATGAAATATATGAAAATCTTCAATGTCGTTATTTTATTAATTCAAGTTCAGGAACAACATTGGGTATTTTCGTATAGTCTAGAGACTAAATTGATCATGTATCAAAAGTCTATAGACCATATTAAACAAATAAAAAGTTCAGGGACAATAATGCATATTGGGACGATATTGAACAAATTAAAAGTGTAGGAACACATTATACATTGGCCAAAGTTCAAGAACTATTTGTGTCATTTTCTAAAAAAAAAAATCAACATTGCGTTGATTTTTTCTGGGTACATAATGGAGACCCAATAACCTAAAGATCCATGAATTGATTAACTCTGAATCTTTAACTTGGACTTATATCCACGAACAATGAGTCACAATTTCATTAATTTTACAAGTGCTAATATCTCATATTTTCGTCATATCAAATTATACACTAACAAGATTAGCATTAGTAAACTTATTTTACATCATTATTAACTAAAATGAACAACGGACCGTCACATCGAACAACTCCATAGTTTTGGAGACTAGGGAACTTACTATTCTCTTTTATCCTATTACGTATAGTTAAAGTCGAGACAACTTAAAGTCGGAGCTAAGAGATTACTCGCTTTTGAGCTTGCCATGTGGCACTTCAAATCAACTTTGTAATTGCCATGTGGCTCATACTTATGTCGCATAGTTCATATTCAACCAATTGCCAAACTGATTAGTGATTTGTCATCTTCAAATTTCTATCATTTATTAAGTTTAAATTTGAATATAGATAAAAAAATTCTTCAATTATTTTCGAAAATTATTTTGAAATTTATTTTCATTATCCTACTTAAAAACTTATCTTATATGATTTTAAATTTGACAACAAAAAAACATATAGGAGCTAAGTTCATGAGTTTAATTTCAGTTTATTATATGACAATTGGTCAATTACATAAATTATATTGACATTAATCCAAGTCAAATTTGTAGCAAATTATGTTCCTTCCTTTTAAATAGACTAGATGTTTGTTTCTTTGAGACCATAGTTTTTTCAAAAACGTGAAACTCCGCTGAATTTAGATCATCAAGAGCTTAATTTTCCTTGATTCAAGTTCAGGCATTCGAGTTTGGGTCATGAAGAGGATCAAAATTCATTACATTTGGCTTGAGATTAAGTCATCAAGGCCTTCAAATCATGCTCGAGAAATGAAAGAATAAAAGGATTTTAAGATTTGCTATTGTAATTAGAGATTGTACTACATTTATTGAATTGTAAACAATTTATACATATTGTGGCATACACGGCTCGGACCCCGAATCGACCAAGGGAAATGGCTAGAGAATCGGTATGCGGATCGATTCGAGGGTCGGCCATGGACCAATCGGCTTGATTGGAATGGATAACTAAGGGATCAGTCATGGTCTGATCGAAGGATCGGCCATGGATCGGCTAAGGGATCGGCAGTGAAACGACTCTCTAATCACACAAGTCGATCAATGCGATTCGACCATGGATTGACAACTAGACCATAAGGCTCGGCCATGGGACAATTACGTACCAAGCCGATCGATGGGCGATCATGGATTGATGCCGCGCGAGCATGCGTCGGTCGCAGGTGATTCCGCTCGGCCATGCACCGGTTGCTAGTGACCATGGACCGGTTCCGTACGGCCGTGCGTCGGTCACGAATTGATTTAATGCAATTACATGACAACCAAGGGTCGACCATAGATTGTTGATACTCAAACATGGACCGGTCATGAGTCAGTCATGGATTATTGCGGTGAAGAGGGGTAGGCCATAGACGGACCAAGCTAGGAGCCCTGTTGCTTGGACGCGAACCAAGCCTTGTGCTCGACCATGGACAAGTCTTGCGCTGGTCAGTCAAGTCAAGTGCCCGACCCTATGTTCGGCCGTGTGCCAGCCACTGTGCTCGGTACTTATGCTAGTTCTCCTGCTCGTTAGTTTCGACCAGCACCTGGTCCAATGCTTAATCAGACCCAGCCATGTGCCCGGCCCTATACTTGATCAGGCTCGGTTGAACAAGCCTTGCGCTTGGTCAGTCTGGTTGATCCGGCATTGTGCTGTCCAGCCCGATCATAGGTTCAACTATGCTCGATCATACTCGAGCATATTCCAACCCCCGAACCTCGGTTCGAATGGGATGGTCAATCGTAAGTTGACACATACAACTCTTGTTTATCTTAATCCGTCCCTTAAATTAGCCAATGATGATTTGAGTCTACTATTCAAAAGGGGATGAACCATTGGACAAAGTGTTTGGCACCAATGATTGAGTGCTCTTGAAGGAGAAATAAGGCTATGATGATACCATCTTGCGCCATGACATCCCAGACCGTCATCAAAACTATTCAGCTTATTTATCAAGTTTGATTAAAAATGCAAGCGGAAGACAACAATACAAAACAGAAATATCGTAGGAACATAACGGAAAGCTTTTTATTTATTTATTTCTTTAGGCGATAAGCATAATTATAACACAAAGAAAATGACAACTGAGAAGCAATGATTAGTCTACTCCTACGGCTACAAAAAATCACATCCACGCTTGACTTGAAGCTGTCACACCAGAAGTCTTAAGAGACTACCAGCTAGCGGCCATGATATAGCTCAAACAAAAAGGGACTGCTGCACCAACACCTAGCCTGATGAACCATCGACCGTGAACCTCCTCATACTCTCGCATGGGAAGGGAACGGGTCCATACAGGCGACCATCTAAGCATAAGTAGTTAAATACAAAATGATACAGCAAACGATCCAAATGAGTAAAGCAGTCGACCTAGACAGTGGTCAAGTGGCGCTCCCACACCACACCAGGAACAATGAGATCAAACGATCCCTTGATATCTAAAACCGAATCATAAATGGAGATAGGTCCAGTTGGCAGAAAGAGAGCCATGCTAACGGTCTGGAAAACATGGAAAGCAACAACAATGAGATAAACTCAATAAGTAAATTAAGCCATGACTATTCAATTCAAATAGTTATATCACAATTAAAGAGTCTACCACGAGATCATCAATTATCATCGTGATATGAATAATGATAATATGTATATGAAAATGCATACGATATGCCGTGAATTCCTCGCGAATGCCACGCCATTCGTAACTATCAGTTTTAAGAACCGATCTTCTGCAGACCATATAGCAACCGGCATCTCGCTTCTATTCCGAGGATATGCGACTTGCTTACGCATCTACCACCGAGACCTCGAAGCACAGCCTCCAGGTATACGACCTTGAGCTTCCCGATTTCCCTCGTTGGCTCCAATGGGGCATCATCTGTTCGCCGTCCGATGGTCCTTACCGTAATCCTCTCAATGTAATGTATATGTATGAAATGACGGAAATGCAAAATACCACTTCAATGCTCAACAACAATTATATCGATATCGTCAGTAAAATATGCTCGACAATAGTCGAAATAACCATCATACAGAGCGTCCACGGCTACACTACTAACCGTACCATCTCAATCCCAACACCACCGAAATTCTAGTATTCATCACATCATTGTGATCATCACATTCAGCTCACAAGGCATATAGAAAATTGTACAAGCATATAAGCAATGAAAGCTAACCATGCAAAGAAATCCACGTTCGTCTTTCACGCATGTAAGTACTACATGACCTTATCGTGTCGATTTAACTATGAAACAAGTATTTTGTCTTCATCAAGATAGGCACCGGCCGAAAACATCAACATGGTCGACTACCAACGAAATTTTCGAATAGACAGAAAATCACATCTTTCCACCGTTTCTAAAGCAAACAATCTCATTATCACAAACCACTTCATTTCGAAGCTTCCACCATCAATCATGAGTTTCGCACGACTACCGGTTGGCTTCACACACATCTCACAACCTAAGCTCCACCTCTAACCATAACATAAAAGGTTGAAAAGAAGAGAAATGGTGAGAATACTCGCCTTAGACACAAATGCAAACTCCGTCCTTTTTCTTTCTCACGGTACACCGGAATCCAAGCTTCAACGGAGAGGAAACGAGCGAGATTTAAGAAGCACAATGATGAGAAAATGAGAGCAAGGAGAGAGCACGGTGGAGTGAGCGAGGGCTGTTTGGTGATGAAGAAGAAGATGTGAGGGAACAAGAGAAAGAAGAATAAAGATAAGAAGAATAGAGCAACAAAGTCAAATATCATCACCAAAACTCAATTAATGTTACCCCAAATAATATCCAATGCAACATATGAATTCCAATTTTATCAATTGATATAAGACAAGAGCAATGAAGGGGAAGAGATGGGTTCGGCCGAGTGAAAGGAGAGGAGACAGAGAGAGAGGGAGACTTTGTTGGCAAAGTCATCATCACATCTCAAATAATTGAACTCCAAATATTATCTAATGAAGCTTATAAAGTGATGAGAAGAGAGAGAGAGGGCCGGTTGGTCTTGGGCATGAGAAGAGAGAGAGAGAGGGGCAAAAATGCTTTTGGCTTTGTCTCTTGAATTGAAATAATGGAGAAGATAACAAAGAAACTACAATCAAATACAAGGAAGAAGATTGGTGGTGGAAAGATCGATGTGAAGAAGGGGTCAACGGATTCCAAATGAAAATCAAATTTGACTTTTAAATGGCCTTTTTTCCGAAATAACCTTGAAGTTTCCGAAAATTACGATATTGCCACAAAGCCGATTTTTATAAGTTAATAAACACCATGAGCCAAAATGCAAGACGCCATCATCACTAGGCCCTTTAGAATCCATGCCACAACGACAGGAATATATAAAGTTTATGCACCACAATTATCGCAAAACCGATAATTCATAGAAGAAAGATAAATAAATCAGGAATTAATCACTCAAGGATTATTCCTCAATAGCTAAAGCGAAGTAGCATAAACAAATGTTATTCTCTGTGCATTAAAATAGGTGAGCCAGAATAAGGATGTCACAAATCTCCCCACCTTAGAAAATTTCGTTCTCGAAATTTAGATCTTTCCTGATAACTCAAAAAGTTGAGGATGTTGTCATTTCATAATTTCCTCTCTTTCCCAAGTGGCCTCTTTCGTATCATGATTTTTCCATAAAATTTTTACTAAGCCAATCACTTTGTTCCTAAGCACATGTTCCTTTCAATCCAATATTCGCATTGACCTTTCTATGTTCTTAACTCGCTCATCCACTTCCAGCATTTCAAAATCCAAAATGTGACTAGGATAAGGATGATATTTTCTTAGCATCGATACATGGAATATATTGGGCAAAAGTACACTACAAGTGCCATAACTTGTGTACGGCGCTCACTTTAGTGCTATAACTTTTTTTTGGATCACTTTAGTGCTAAAATTTTTGAAAAACGATCACTTAAGTGCCAACTCCGGTGCCGTACACAATTTTTCGTCGGAAATCTGACGTGGCATTTTTTTTATTAATTTCTGAAGCTGACGTGGCTCGCCGGAGTCTCGCCGAAGTCTCGCCGGAGATTGGCACTTAAGTGATCGTTTTTCAAAAATTTTGGCAATTAAATGATCGTTTTTAAAAAATTTAGCACTTAAGTGATCCTTTTTCAAAAATTTTAGCACTAAAGTGATAAAAAAAAAGTTATGACACTTAAGTGATCGTTTTTCCTCCGACTTGGCACCAAAGTGATCCGAAAAAAAGTTATGGCATCAAAGTGAGCGCCGTACACAAGTTATGGCACTTATAGTGTACTTTTGCCGAATATATTGTGGACACTAGCTAACGTCGGCAATAAAGCTAATCGATATGCTAGGTTCCCCACTTTTTCCAATATTTCGAATGGTCCGACGAATCTTAGACTTAACTTTCCTTTCTCTTTGAACCTTGATACATCTTTCATGGGCAATACTTTGAGAAACACATGATCGCCTACTTGAAATTCCAAAGGTCTTCGACGTTTATCTGCGTAACTCTTTTGTCGACTTTGAGCAGTCTTGAGTCTATCTCTAATAATCTTCACAGTGTCGGTCGTAACTTGCACCAATTCCAGTCCCATTAAGCTTCTTTCTCCAACTTCGTTTCAACAAATCGGAGTTCTGCAAGTTCTTTCATGTAAAGCTTCGAATGGTGTCATACCAATACTCTGTTGGTAGCTATTGTTATAAGCAAACTCTACGAGAGATAACTTTTCATCCCAATTGCCTTTAAAGTCAATAACGTAAGCCCGTAGCATATCCTCTAACACTTGAATTACCTTTTCTGATTGTCCATCCGTTTGTGGATGAAATGCTGTACTATATTAAAGTTTCATTCCTAATGTTGCCTGTAGATTCTTTTAGAAGTTTGATGTGAATCTTGAGTCTCGATCTGATGTGATGGTCATTGGAATCTCATGTAGTTGTACTACTTCCTTAACATATAAATCCGCATACTTATCCAAAGTATAATCCACTCATACGGCCAGAAAATAAGCTGATTTAGTGAAACGATCCACTATCACCCAAATAGAGTCATGATTTCTGAACGTCCTTGGCAAATCTTGCACGAAATCCATTGTGATATGTTCCTATTTCCACTCAGAAATTTCTAATGGCTTCAACATTCCCGTCGGTTTTTGATGTTCTACTTTAACCTGTTGACATGTTAGACAGCTCACAACATACTTAGCTATGTCAGCCTTCAATCCGTTCTACCAATAATATTGACGAAGATTTCGATACATCTTTGTGTTTTCAAGATGAATGTTGTAACTACTTCGATGAGCTTCTGTTAAAATCTCCTTTCTCAATTCTTCATTGCCTTGTATACACAATCGTCCGCGAAACTTGACAATCCCAAAGTCAGATACTTGAAAGTCCGGCTTCTTACCTTTCAAAGCTGTTTTACGAATTTTCGTGAGTTTAGGGTCTGTCTGTTGAAGTTCCTTAATCCTTTGCATGAGATTAGGTTCAATCCTAAGAGTTGCCAGAAGTCTCGTCTAATTATCGACTTCAAGCTTAAACTTAGAGTTTGACGCTTCGGTTAGTAATGTCCACTCCTTAATCCTCATGCTTACTACCATAGCAGACTTTCGACTCAGAGTATCGACAACCTTGTTCGCCTTTCCTGGATAATACAAAATCTCACAATCCTAATCCTTTAATAACTCCATCTATCTTCTCTATCTCATGTTTAATTCCTTTTGCGAAAACAAATACTTGAGACTTTTGTGGTCTGTATAAATTTCAAACTTCTCAACATACAGATAATGCCTTCATATTTTTAACGCAAAGACAATAGCTGCAAGTTCCAAATCGTGCGTTGTGTAATTCTTCTCATATGGTTTTAATTGCCTTGATGCATAAGTAACCACTTTTCCATATTGCATCAGGACACACCCAAGTCCTTTATGAGAAGCATCACTATAAATTACGAATCCTCCACTTCCAGACGATATTGTTAAAATTGGAGCAGTTGTCAACTTCCACTTCAGTTCTTGAAAACTCAGTTCACATTCTTCATTCCAATCAAATTTCACATCCTTTCTCGTCAATTGAGTCAAAGGTCTAGCCAGATGGGAAAATCCTTCCACAAACCTTCGATAATAACCTGCCAGTCCCACGAAACTGCAAATTTTTGTTACCGTCTTAGGTCTCGTCCAGTTAACCACAGCTTCAATCTTAGTTAAATCTATTGAGATTCCTTCACCCGTAACTACATGTCCTAAAAATATCACTCGATCCAACTAGAATTCATATTTACTGAATATTGCATACAGGGAATGCTCACGGAGTGTTTAAAGCACTAATCTCAAATGACTTTCATGTTCCTCAAATTGCTTCGAGTATATTAGGATATAATTAATGAAAACTATGACAAAATGATCCAAGAATGGCTTGAATACTCGGTTCATTAAGTCCATGACTGTCGTAGGTGCATTTGTCAATCCAAATGGCATAACCGAAAACTCATAATGTCCATATCGAGTCCGGAAAGCAGTCTTAGGAATGTTTTCCATCTTAATCCTTAATTGATGATAACCCGATCTTAGATCAATCTTCGAAAACACTAGTGCCCTTTGCAATTGATCGAATAGATCATCTATCCTAGGCAACGGATATTTATTCTTAACCGTAACCTGGTTTAGTTGCCTATAATCAATGCATAAACGCATAGATCCATCCTTTTCCTTGACAAATAACATTGGTGCCCCCCATGGCGACGCACTTGATTGAATGAATCCTTTATTAAGCAATTTTCGTAATTGCACCTTCAATTCCTTTAATTCTGTTGGGGCCATCCTATAAGGAGTCTTCGAGATAGGTTCTCTTTCAGGAGCAAGTTTTATCACAAATTCAATCTCTCGTTCTGATGGTAATCCTGGTAATTCTTCATCGAAGACATCGGGAAAATCTCGAATTATAGAGATTCTCGCAAGCTCTGCTTCCACTTTAGAAAGATCCTTTACTGTTGCTAAGAACCCTTGACATCCATTGTTGCGGAAACCAAGCGATCGAACAATAAAATTGACAGAATAAGAAAATAAATCAGACACCAGATTTACGTGGTTCGGTCGTAGTGACCTACGTCCACGGGGAGAGCAGCACGGAATTCCACTATAGATCAAGCGATACAACGGAGATTACAACCACACTCGAGTCACTCAAACACTCTAAGTGTTTCCCAAGCCCCAATTACACCCAATAACTCACGCGGTGTTTAGCTCCACAATTCCTCACGAAATAATCTCTTAATCTCGCAAAAGAATTGTACACAAATCTTATCACAAGATTTACGCTTGAACACTAATTCTTCTTGGATATAATTCACGAACGAGAATCCACGGAAACACCCACCGCCAAGCACTCGCGAATGTCTTCACTTCAACCGCGGCGCTTCAAGACTTCTTTATCAACAATAGCTCTCACTTGTAAACCAACGTATAAGCTATATATATAATATACGTCCACCGCCTCGGAAGAAGTCCAGTTCGGTCAGCACATATTGGTCAAGAAGGAAATCAAAGTTGACTGAATATTATCCCCACGTTGGACTTTCCAATTTCAGTCCAAGAGACCAACATAATATAGGAAAGAATATTTTCTTCTTTCCTCTTCTCTTGACCGTAACTTCAAGAAACAAGAAAGTGAATCTTTTATATTTCCTCTTTTTTTCTTTGCTTGATTTCATATGTTCGCAAAATATTCATTCGGAATATTCAGATTTTCACTTCGGACTTAAACTCGAGACATATATTCAACATCCATTACCAAGAAGTCAATGTGCTTTCGATGGCATATATGACAGCTAGGGAAAGCTTAGTTTCATTCCCACAAAATTCAAAGTTAGGTTGTCCAAGAGGATTAAATTGGATCACCTTTTCATGGCAGTCCATACTGGCTCTTTGTTCACCCAACCAATCCAGTCCTATGATTACATCAAAGTCATGCATAGACAGCACTATTAAGTCAATCTCTTGACGTTATCCCCCTACATCAATTTCACATTTTCGACACACTAAGGGCACACATGGAATCCATTCTGGAGTAGAAATTCTGCTCCAGAATGCATTTCGGAACAGAAATGCGTTTGTTAAAAAATTTCCGAAATGCATTCTGGAGCAATTTTTGCATTCTGGAATAAAAATGCATTTGTTAAAAATACTTGATTTCAGAATGCATTCTTGATTCCAGAATGCATTTTTTATTCCAGAATGAGTTTTGGGCAAGAAAAAGAGAAGCTACTTTTTGTAGCTTCTCTTTTCCATAATGCATTCTTCCTATTTTCTCTCTTTTTCTCACTAATTTTTTTTCAGAAAATGCATAAAAATTGAAAAATTCCATAAAAATTCATTAAAATTTCCAGAAAATAAAAAAAATCAGATTTGGGAAAATAGGAAATTTGGTGAATTTTTTTCAAAAATTATAAAAAAAGAAAAAATTTCAAAATTTCACATAATGGCTTAGAATACTTTTGGGCACCCACTTGTCAACATCATTACAATTCAAAAGTTTGAAGATTCTTTCCATCCCCTTGATCCATTGTTTAGCCTCCTCTGGATCTCAAAGTCCAGCAAAACGAGATGGTTTCAGTTTTAGAAATTTCTTGACTAACCCCTGCATATGGCGACCATTTCCTTCTACCTCAGTCGGTAATTGAGCTCGTTGTTCTATTAATCCTCCTAACGCCTCCAAAATCCATCTACTCATGGATCTACTCCGACAAGTGGAGCCGTTCTTACAATCCTACCCTTTCTCATCTTGTGTTAACAAAGCTTTTGCTAATCGATCATAACTATTAATGATCGAGAGATCTAATTTTATAAGTAACATGATGTTACTTGAACAATACAAACAAGCAAGTAAGAGAATTGAATAAGAAGTAACCAAAGTTACTATCATAAGCAGTAAGTACAAACATGTGCACACAATAATATAAAGACATATAAGCGCACATATTTACCAAATTCCCCAATCTTTAATGCACCTTATCACTCCAGGTAGACCTATGACCACCTATGATTCTGATACCATAAAATGTGACGATACCAGCTCGAGCCGTGACGTCCTAGGCCGTCATAAAAACTATTCGGCTTGTTTGTCAGGTTTGATTAAAAACGCAAGTGAAAGACAACAATACAAAACAGAGATATCAGAGGAACAAAACAGACAGCTTTTTATTTATCTTTTTTAATTTATCTTTTTCTTTAGGCGATAAGCATAATAACAACACAAAAGAAATGACAAATGGGAAGCGAGGATTAATTTACTCCTTCTACTGCTACAAAAAGTCACATTCACGCTTGACTTGAAGCTGTCACACCAAAAGTCCTAGGAGACTATCAGCCAGTGGCCATGATGCAGCTCAAACAAAAAGGGACTGCTACACTAACACCTAGCCTGATCAACTACTAGCCGTGAACCTCCTCATACTCTTGCATGGGAAGGAAATAGGTCCATACAGGCAACTATTCAAGCGGAAGTAGTCAAATACAAAATGATACGGCAAACGACCCAAAGGAGTAAAACAGTCGACCTAGATAGTGGTCGAGTGGCGCTCCCACACCATACCAGGAATAACGGGATTAGGACACTCAACAAACGATCCCTCGATATCTAAAACCGAACCATAAGTGGAGATTGCTCCGTTCGGCCAAAAGAAAGCCATGCTAACAGTCTAGAAAACATATAAAGCAACAACAGTAAGATAAACTCAGCAAGTAAATCAAGCCATGACTATTCAATTCAAACAATTATATCACAATTAAAGAGTCTACCATGAGATCATTGATTGTCATCATGATATGAATAATGATAATATGTATGTGAGAATGCATATGATATGCCCATGAATTCCCCACGTATGCCACTCCACTTATAACCATCAGCTTTAAGAACTGATCTTCTGTAGACTACACAGCAGTAGACATCTCGCTTCTACTGAGGTTATACGACTTACTTGCATATCTGCCACCGAGACCACAAAGCGCGGCCTAAGGTATACGACCTTGAGCTTCCTGATTTCCCTTGCTGGCTCTCACGAGGCATCATCGGTTCACCATCCGATGGTCCTTGCCGTAATTCTCTCAATGTAATGTATATGTATAAAATGACGGAAATGCAAAATACCACTTCAATGCTCGACAATAATTATATCGATATTGTTAGTAAAATATGCTCAACAATAGTCAAAATAACCATCATACAGAGTGTCCACAGCTACACTACTAACCGTACCATCTCCATCCCAACACCACCGAAATTCTAGTATTCATCACATTATTGTGATCATCACATCTAGCTCACAAGACATAGAAAATTGTAGAAGCATATAAGCAATGAAAGCTAACCATGTAAATAAATTCACGTTCGTCTTTCATGCATCTAACTATTACACGACTGTCATGCCCCGATTCGAAATCACAAATCGATGCTAGTTGACCGATTCACGACCTGATCGAGCTCATAACTTGCGGGAATGAGTTAGTGCGTCCTGTTCATTTAATCCAATGCGCAAGCGGAAGCCATTCTACGTGAAACATCACAAGACAATACAAGCAAACCATCACACGTTGTATTTACGCATCTCGTGCTTATTTAACAAGCCCGTTCTTGGGGCCCTTGCAAACAGCACACATATTCAACAGGCCTATTACAAAGGCTTTTCCGCACATAAATCGACTATGAACGAACAAAACTTCGGCTTAGGTGACCCTACACCCACTACGACATCACAGCTCCTTGCACTCCGTACTCCGATCACTCGCACATCTCCTCCTTGTGACCCGTCCGTTCAGCCATCCTATGCCCCACCCATGGTGTCCCCCAGAACGGCCCGCCATTTCCACCAAAAGGCCTATTGTACCCGCGTAGGGGTCCAATCAGGTCGTCGTTTGACCAACAATACCACACCACGTAAGTGTGGGGGACCAAGTTCTCAAGACCCTCGTCCACCATAACATAGGTCGTAACCCGGTGGTAGGCACGGCATTCACAGGTGTCGATCATGTTGAGCACCTCAACTTGCATCTCTACGGGGGTGCCAAAACGGGATGGGGGTGATGCCATCCTACAGACTTGTAAAGGAAAACAATGGGGGTTGAGTCGGGAGACTCGATAAGTGAACTCTCTAATAACAAGCGAGGACGATTCGATTGTTATTTACGAGAGCCGGCCCTTACCGCCTCGGCGTCGACAACAAAACAATAGCCAAGTGCATGCCGACAATTAACAGGGAAACATCACATGGCTATTACATACGAGGATCACCAATCAAGTTCCGATTTTTATCTTAAAACGCTAAAGTGAATTTCAAATAAGAAACAAAGGCAGGATATGGAAAGAACTAATCACAACCAATCAAACAATCGAACACGATCCAAGCAAACTATGTCACCACGCATCCCATCTTCCTTTCCCAATATTAGGGAATTCACTTACTTAATACAGAAAAACTAGAACACGTAAAAAATGATGAAAGCGAGAGGCGTGTGGCTTGAACACGTGAACAAGGTGGAATTTTGGGCGTGGACTCCTTGGTGGCCGAATAAACAAAAGGAAAAGAGGTGGACAATAGGGCTTCTTGGACATGAAAACAAAAGGGAAAATAAAGTGCATGTGAGAGGTGGTGGTTGGCTAGTGTGTGGCCCCTCCTCAATTCAAGTGGGGACCTCTTCTATTTATAGTGATCCACACTAAGCTATTCATGAAGAAAAGAAAAAAAATATCATAATGAAATTGCCCTTAAAATCTAATGCCATCATTATCTTGATCTTGAAAATCTTGGTTATTAATGAATGATAGCCAAAAGATCGTGATAAAATGGCCTTGAAAGTCTTAGCCATTAATTTGGCTTTTTGAGCAAGATTTAATTCTAGCCACATAATCTTAGCTTGGGCCCTAAGTCTCAATCTAGAGTTCATGATGACCTAGAGGAGTAATTAAGATCCTAAAACTTGATCTTCAAGTTGCAATTAACCCTTTTTCTTTCTCTCTTTCTCTTAGTCGTGGCCTCTCCCTTGGCCATCCTCCTCTAGCCGCCCCTCTCCTTTGTCTTTTGTCCATTATTGGGGGCAATGAGTCATCGTACCATCAATAATGAAGGTGGACAACTCAGCTGGTAATCAATAAGAGAGGGGAAACACATAATCATGGTTCAATAATTATGGTTTCAACAAGAAGATTTGACCCTTGACTTGGTCAATTTCATCTTCTTGTTCCCTATCTTCTTAGGCATGAGGCATTATCTTGGTCCTCTACGAGTGCTGATTCTATGCACAATTAGCTTGGATTAATCGGGTTACACGATACCGACTAATTGATAACTAACTTATAACCCCGTATCATATTTATTCATCTTATTTTTTGAGGATTTTTTGCGACAAAATATGCTCGTTAATGTGACATCTTGATTCTGGCTTACTTATTTTAATGCGCAGAGAATAACATTTGGTTATAATTGTGTCTATTTACATTTCAGGAAAGAGGCCATTTATAAGTGAAATTTGATTTTCTTTTGGAATTCATTGATCCCCTTCTTCACGTTGATTCTGCCATCGCCATTCTTCTTCTTGTCTTTGATTATAACTTCTTTATTCTAATCTTCCCCATTATTTCAATTAAAGAAAGACAAAGCCAAAAGCATTTTGCCTCTCTCTCTCTTCTCACGCCAAGACTAACCAGCATTACCTTCTCTCTCTCCTCATCACTTTATGAACTTCATTTAGATATTTTGGAGTTCAATTAATTGAGAAGTGATGATGATTTTTGCCAAGAAAGTCTCTCTTTCTCTCTCCTCCCCTTTCTCTTGGTAGAACCCATCCTTTGCCTTTCATTGTTCTTGTCTTATATCAATTGATATATTCTCCATAGCGGACCGCCTAAGCTGGAGGAAGCGAACTAATATTTTGGGGGGTACGGGGGCTACGCCCCCGAGGAAAATTTTTTGGAAGCCCTATTTGTACTGCGGCTAGGTTTTCTCATGAAAGTACAGAGAGAATTTTGTTTTTAGAGAGTTTTGTGAGCCGTGAGGTTTTGTCGTTGTTTTCAACTTATGAAAACTGTGCTTTTTTTTTATTATAGTGGAATTTTGTCTTGCCTCGCCCGTGGACGTAGATCACCTTGTGATCAAATCACGTAAATTCCTGTGTTCTGTCTTTTGTTTTTTCACATCGGTTTCCAACATCTTCTTTCTTCCTTCTCTTGCTCGCTCATTTCTTTTCTTCATCATCGAATAGCAGCCTCCCTTACTCAACCGTGCTCTCTCCTTGTCCTCATTTTCTCATCATTTTGCTTCTTGAAATCTCGTCCGTTTCCTCTCCGTTGAAGCTTGGATTCCGGTGTACCACAAGGAAGACGAAGGATAGAGTTTGCGTTTCTGTCTAAGGCGGGTATTCTCGCCATTTCTCTTCTTTTCAACCTTTTATGTTATGGTTAGAGGTGGAGCTTGGGTTGTGTGATATGTGTGAAGCCGACCGATAGTTGTGCGGAACTTGTGATTAATGATGGAAGCTTCGAAATGAAGTGGTTTGTGATAATGAGATGATTTGCTTTAGAAATGATGGATAGATGTGTTTTTCCGTCAATTCAGAAATTTTGTTGGTAGCCAACCATGTTGATGTTGCGGCTGGTGTTTATTTTGAGGAAGAGAAAATACTCGTTTCATGGTTAAATTGGCATGATGAGATCATTTAGTGGTTATGTGCGTGAAAGACGAACGTGAATTACTTGCATGGTTAGCTTTCATTATTTACATGCTTCTACAACATTCTATATGTATTGTGAGCTAATTGTGATGATCACAATGATGTGATTAATATTAGAATTTTCAGTGATGTTGGGATTGAGATGGTACGGTTAGTAGTATAGCCGTAGATGTTCTGACTGATGGTTATTTTGACAAAAGTCGAGCATTGAAATTGGCATTTTACATTTTCATCATTTCATACATAAACATTGCATGGTGAGGATTATAGTAAGGACCATTGGATGGAGAATCGATGATGTCCTGTGGGAACCAGCGAGGGAAATCGGGAAGCTCAAGGTTGCATACCTTGAGGCCGTGCTTCGTGGTCTTGGTGACAGATGCGCAAGTAAGTCGCATAACCTCGAAGTAGAACCGAGATGTCTGCTACTGTGTGGTGTGCAGAAGATCGGTTCTTAAAATTGATGGTTACTAAGGGAGTGGCATTCGCGGGGAATTCATGGGCATATCATATGCATATTATCATTATTCATATTATTATAGAAATCGATGATCTCGTGGTAGACTTTTTAATTGTGATATAACTATTTGAATAAAATAGCCATAGCTTGATTTACTTGCTGAGTTTATCTCACGATTGTTGCTTTCCATGTTTTTTTTTTTTTTCATATTCCCCCGACTAGACCTATCGCCACTTATGGTTTAGTTTTAGATATCGAGGGATCGTTTGTCGAGTGTCCTGATCCCGTTGCTCCTAGTGTGGTGTGGGAGCGCTATTCGACCACTGTTTGGGTTGATTGCTTTATTCCTTTGGGTTGTTTGCCGTATCGCTTTATAGCAGACTACTTTCGCTTGGATGGTTACCTGTATGGACCTATCCCCTTCCCATGCGAGAGTATGAGGAGGTTCGCGGCTAGTGTTTGATCAGGCTAGGTGTTGGTGCGGCAATCCCTTTTTGTTTAAGCTGCATCATGGCCACTAGCTAGTAGTCTCCTAGGACTTTTAGTGTGACAACTTCAAGTCAAGCGTGGATGTGACTTTTTGTAGCTGGTAGAAGGAGTAGATTGAACCTCGCTCCCAGTTGTCATTTCCTTTGCGCTGTAATTATGCTTATCGCCTAAAGAAAAAGATAAATAAAAAGCTATCCGTTATGTTCTTCTAATATCTCTGTTTGTATTGTTGTCTTTCGTTTACATTTTTAATCAAACCTGATAAATAAGTCGAATAGTTTTTATGATGGCCTAAGACGTCATGGCTCGAGTTGATATCGTCACAATTAATCCCGTTTGATCCGGGGTCCAGTGTAAGAATACCTTCAAATATAACCAAGCAAAGTTCGAGTCCTATTGTGCAAGTTTAGGCCAGTCGAATTGACCAGGCGCATGGCCCGTACGATAGAGTCTGACCAGGCACAAGGCCTGGCACACGACCGGGCCACACGGGCATAGGACCGGGCACATGGTTGGGCCATACAGGTGCCATGTCGGGTCGCACGAGTGGTGCGCCGAGCGTAATGTCGAGCCACACAAGCAAAGGGTCAGTTCATGAACTAAACACATGCATTAGCTCATAAATAGGCACAATGCATGGCTTATGGCCAAGTCTGTTGGGCACGGAACTAGGTCGGAACCGAATCTGACGGACACAATGCCTGGCATAAGGGTCAGGCACAATGACTAGCACACAGCCAGGCACGGGATGAGTCAGTGGCCTAGCTGACGGGCACAATGACCAGTTCATGACCATGCACAAGGCATGGCCAGCACGGCTAGCACAAAGCCTGATCCGTGATCAAGCCACTAGGCTCTTGACCTGGCACATGGGTCATCCATGGCCTACTTAACTTAACGCAACAATCCATGGCAAATTTGTGATCGGTCCACATTTGAGTATCAACAACCCATGATCGACTCTCGGTTGTCATGTAGCTACGTGGAATCCAGTACCTCGGAATCAATCTATGGTCATTCACGACTGATGCATGGCTATGCGGAATCACCCACGACCGACTCATGCCGATACGGCATTGAACCATGGTTGTGTCGATCCTTCCCACTAGCGGCCCTTATGGTCAAAGGGTCAATCCACAGTCGTATCACTCTAATCGACTTGCATGATCGAGGAGTCATTCCATTATCAAACCCATGGCTAATCCATGGACAATCTTTCGATCGAACCATGACCAACCCTCAATACACTCGTTTTGACCATGTTATTCGTTCTATTACCGACTCTGGGGTCGGACTGCTTGCCCATTCTATTACCATTTACCATCGATCATCTAGGTCCAAATTCGGGGACGTCACAATGACCTTATCGTGTCAATTTAACTATGAAACAAGTATTTTCTCTTCATCAAGATAAGCACCAATTGAAACATCAACATGGTTGACTACCAACAAAATTTCTGAATCGACAGAAAATCGCATCTTTCCACCGTTTCTAAAGCAAACAATCGCATTATCACAAACCACTTCATTTCGAAGCTTCCACCATCAATCACGAGTTCTGCACGACTACCTGTTGGCTTTACACATATCTCACTGCCCAAGCTCCACCTCTAACCATAACATAAAAGGTTGAAAAAGAAGAGAAATGGCGAGAATACTTGCCTTAGACACAAACACAAACTCTATCCTTCGTCTTTTTCGCGGTACATCGAAATCCAAGCTTCAATAGAAAGGAAACGAGCGAGATTTAAGAAGCAAAATGATGAGAAAATGAGAGCAAGGAGAGAGCACGGTGGAGTGAGGGGGGTTGTTCGGTGATGAAGAAGAAGATGTGAGGGAGCAAGAGAAAGAAGAATAAAGATAAGAAGAAGAGAGCAATAAAGTCAAATATCATCATCAAAACTCAATCAATGCTACCCCAAGTAATATCCAATGTAACATATGAATTCCAATTTTATCAATTAATATAAGACAAGAGCAATGAAGGGGAAGAGATGGGTTCGGCCAAGTGAAAGGAGAGGAGAGAGAGAGGGAGACTTTGTTGGCAAAGTCATCATCACATCTCAAATAATTGAACTCCAAGTATTATCAAATGAAGCTTATAAAGTGATGAGGAAAGAGAGAGGATCGGTTGGTCTTGGGCGTGAGAAGAGAGAGAGAGAGGCAAAAATGCTTTTGGCTTTGTCTTTTGAATTGAAATAATGGAGAAGATGACAATAAAGAAGCTACAATCAAATACAAGGAAGAAAATTGGTGGTGGAAAGATTAACGTGAAGAAAGAGTCAACGGATTCCATATGAAAACCAAATTTGACTTATAAATGGCCTTTTTTCCCAAAATAACCCTGAAGTTTCCGAAAATTCTGATATTGCCACTGAGCAGATTTTTACAAGCTAATAAACACCATGAGCCAAAATACAAGGCGCCATCATTACTAGGCCCTTTAGAATCTACGCTACAATGACAGGAATATATAAAGTTCATGTACCACAAAATCACAATCATCGCAAAATAGATAATTCACAAAAGAAAGGTAAATAAATAAGGAATTAATCACTCAAAAATTATTCCTCGATAGCAAAAGTGAAGTAGCATAACCAAATGTTATTTTCTACGCATTAAAATAGGTGAGCCAGAATAAGGATGTCACAAAGGCCATACGCCCCCAGGGCTTAATGAGCAAGAAGACAAGTTGACTTAGTCAAGTGAATAGCTTTGTTAGCAACTACTCTTGCAAGTTGGCCAATAATTGAGGGTTATCTTGCAAGACACTAATGATAGAACCTAAGCTTAGGTGTCCTTTGAAACAATAATGGAGGGGATGACTCATCTAGCCAATAATGGATTGTCTTGAAGAAGCCATCAATAATTGAGTGAGTTAGGCACCCTATGCCCAAACAAGAAGATCAAGGGCAAGTCAAGCCAATAAATGCCATAATTAGAGCCTTAGTCATAAAAGACTTAATAGGGCATCGTGACCCTAGATTAGAGACTTAGCAACCAAGTTATAAACACTTGGTCCAAATCAAAGCTTGCAAGACAGGCCTTAAGACTTTTAGACCACTATCATCATTAGTTAAGACTTTTGGCTCATATTTATCATTAGCCTTAGGAAAGATTGTCAATAGGTCCTACCGTATAAATAGAGGTGTCTCCACTTGGTTCTTCTTTTTCTCACACCATCATCACCTCTCTCACGCCACTTCCTCTCTCATGCCACTTCCTCTCTCTTAGCTACTTGACCCCACACTCTTTTTGTCTTCGTCGAACATCACTAGGACCACTTCTTTGGTATCTAGTAGTAAGTAGATTCCCTAATCTCGGGATAGGATGTTGAGATACGTGATTGACTTGTGTTTTACTCGATCCGTGATTAGGACTTGTTGATGCTTATTGTTTATTTTGTCGTGGTGTAGCATAATTGTGAGTCGAGCACGACTCTGCCGCAAAAAAGGGATCGTATGGTCTTGTACGCACGCTATGGCGTGATGGACTGGGCCTTGCTTGGTGAAGGTTTGATATTAAGGCATATCAGACCCGAGCCAAGTTTGGTTCTAGTTCAACGTTTGGCACATCGGATCAAGTCCCAGGCCTTGGACCGTGGTTGACATACTAGATGATTGCGGATTATTATCCATGAGTTACACCTGTACTCACGCCTTCTATCCCTTTTGTTTGCATGGACTAATAAAGAAAAGATAAGAAACCAGATTGCTTGATGTTTGTTGCATGGACACACGAGGGACTAAAGCCGTCCACGATGGATTTCGGGACATTGCTCGATGGATTTCGGATGCTCGGCGAATTCCGGATGCCCGATGGATTTTGGAAGAATTGATGGATTTCGATTAATAATAAGGGTTAAAACCACCAAAAACCCTAAACTGGTACGTGTGTGACAATTTTACCTCGAACTTTTTTTTTTTACAACTAAAAACCCCAAACTGGTACACCTGTGACAATTTTACCCCAAACTTTTTTTTACCACAAAAAACTCCAAACTAGTACACCTGTGACAATTTTACTCCAAACTAGTAAACCCGTGACAAATTTAACCTAAACTACTTTTTTGACCACGAAAAACCTCAAACTGGTACACTTGTGACAATTTTACCCCAAACTAATAATTTTTTAATATTTTTTTATTTTTTCGAATATTTTTATTTTTTCTTTTCTTTTTTTTAGCTTCATCTTCAATCTCTGGTTGGTCGTCGGTCTAGAGGCGGAAGTCGACGAGGTCGGCCCCGCCGGTCGCTAACGAGGCTCGACCTTGCCGGCGCGGGCGAGGGCCGCCGGCGAGGGCCGCCCTCGCCTGAGTTGGGCGAGGGCTATCCTCACTTGCCCAAGCAAGGTCAACCCTCGCCCTCGCCCGACTCAGGCGAGGGATGCCCTCACCGGATCTAGCGAGGGCCGACCTCGCTTGGGCGGGCGAGGACAGCCTTCACCCGACGCTGGCGAGGCCCGACCTGGCCAGATCCGGCTAAGTCGGCCTTTGCTGGCGTCGGGCGAAGGCTATCCTCGCCCGCCCAGGCGAGGGCGACCCTCGTCGGAGTTGGGCGAGGGCTGTTCTCGCCCAACTCTGGCGAGGGTTGCCCTTGCCCGACGCAGGCGAAGGTCGCCCTCACCAGATCTAGCGAGGGCAGCCCTTGCCCGACTCAAGCAAGGGCCACCCTCGCCAGATCCTACCCGCCTGATGCCGGCGAGGGCGGCCCTCGCCAGCAGCTGGCGGGGCCGACCTCGCCGGCTTCCGCCTCTGGCCGGTCGCCGATCCGGTGACCGAACAGAGGTTGAAGATGAAGAAAAAAAGAAAAGAAAAAACAAAAAAATTAATAAAAATTTGAAAAAATAATATTAAAATTTTAGTTCAGGGTAAAATTGTCACATGTGTATTAGTTTGGGGTTTTTTATGGTATGTTCAGGATAAAATTGTCACATGTATACCAGTTTGGGGTTTTTGGTGGTAAAAAAAAAGTTCGGGGTAAAATTATCACACGTGTACCAGTTTGGAGTTTTTGGTGGTATTAACCCTAATAATAAATAAATCCCGTGTGTTTGTTCTCGCGTAATCGAGATACCGTGTGTTGATGCTTATTCATCCATGCGCCGTTTATACACCATGCTTGATGTTCTCTTAGTTGATGCGTGAACCATGAATAATACATAGTCAAGGTAAGGCATGCTTTTGCTATTAATTTGTCATTGACACCTGGGGCGGTAAACGTTGGACGCATGTTCGCCAATGATTGCTTCCTCCTAACTTGAAATTAGTGAATTTACTTATTGAGTTGATGACTTATTCCCCGTGATTTTCCCTCAGATTTGTAGGATGGCGTCCCTACCGGTTTATTTGAGCACCCCAGTGGAGTTGGTAATGGAATCGATGCGGGCGAGGGTCGAACGTACCGTAAGGTCATCTCTCAAGCTATGGTAGACGACAGCTTGGACAACGCCGTTCCCCACACTTATGAGGCATGGTATATATAGACTGACGGTGGTCTGTTCGGCCCCCTTCGCGGGTTCAATAGGCCATTCAGGGGAGTCAACGGTTTCGCACTCGAGGGTGGTACGAACGGCGCGTAGGCGGCCGGACGAGCGGGGGAAGGAGGCCTGCTTTTGGGAAGCTTGTTTTGAGAGTGTTTTGTGAAAGTCATGATAGAGGAGTAGGATAATCCAATCGTGTGTTTTGATGGGTATATAAGCAGTTAATGACCCATAGATAAGGGTTTGTAATGATAACTACTATCATGTAAGACTCTATTCGTTTGGCGAAAAATATTTTCCATAATTTCCAGTGATCGAGAGGCGGAAAATAAGTAATCAAGGAAAATGTTTTCCAGCGAATGAAAAATATCCTTCTAAAAACTGGAGAAAATGTTTTCCTTTCTTTCAAGAGAGGAAATCATTTCCAATCTTTCTCGCTTGCCCTCGCATTATCCTCACACCCTGTTGCCCTAGCATCGCCCTCACCTCCTCACGTCGCCCTCTTGCCCTTGCCTCCTCTCTTCGTTTTTCTCTTCTTCTCATGCATTCTCTCTTCTCTGTTTTCCCATCTTTCTCAGGCCTTCTTCATCTCGTCCCTCATCTCCATATTTACTCCTTCTCCATTGGTGGCTCGCGCTTCGTCTAGTCCCTCATCTCCAGATCCGCTCGTTCCCCATTGTTGGCTCGCGCTTCATCTGGTCCCTCTTCTAGTCCCATAGAGATGCGATTTCGAGGTAATCACTGTCATTTGCTCTCATTTCTGTAAATCGATCTCTTTGCTCAATAGCCGATTCAAGGGAAAGTGTGTAAACCAACTCTTCGAGTTTAGTCTGATAGCATTGGCGCTATTAGCAATTGGGTCTTCGTCTATTTGTCTATTCTGGTTGTTGGTTAATTGAGTGCGTCGTCGATTCGTTATTGATGGGTCAGACAGGAATGTTGCGTTCTGGAGTTGGGGGACAGCTAAATGGTCGGATTGATTAGGGAGTTTGTTAGATCTTTAGGTGTTTGTTCTGTTGTTAGGTTGACATGATCGAGTTTGCTTTTTGGCGATCCTTTTGGTTTTAGGGAGCGATTCGTCAAGTTCCCCAAGACTCTTCAGATTCAGAGAAAGAGGAGAATTCTAAGGCAGATGTTGAAGGGTCCGCTAACTTTGAATCAGTTCATCAAGACCTTGACAAGAACTTGGGTATGCAGTAACAAAAAGTTCTTTTGCTTTCCTGGATCTGAATATTATAGTCGGTGTAGAATCTTAAGATGCATTTGTGTTTTGCAATAACTAGTTCTTCTTGCTTTGCTCTCTACCAAAATATAATATATGAGATGCGATTATGAGAAATGGCTGCTATGCTGCTCCTTGGCCTCAGTTTCATTTTGCTTGTATAAATAGGCTTATAGTATTTCACTTGCATTTTGTGTTTTATGATCAATGTGCTCCAATAGAGATGGATGATAACAAAATCCAAGTGGGGGTAATGGGTGCGGATGCAACGGTTACAACAGTTGTCACACTAGTTATGGATGATTAAAATAATTATGAGAACCACATACTGAGAGAGCCTCATGTGAACTGAGATTACAAGATAGAGTTGTATATAAATCGTGTATTATACAGTGGTGATACTCATTGTATAAATCAAATACGGATGATGCCAAATGCATTTTTAGAGCTTTGTAAGGTACTCGGTGCAAGTAACTTGTTGCGTTCTACAGTAAATATTTCTATTACGGAGCAAGTTCTGGTATTTTGCCATATCATTGGACATAATGTGAGGTTTAGAGTCATTAGGGGAAGATTCCATAGATCAATAAACACCATGCATAGGTATTTCAAAATCGTCTTGCAAGCGAAGGTTTTATCCACACTTTAAGGTATGAAATTTGGAAAAAAAAAGTTTTTATACATTGCTTGAGAAGTTTCATAGGTATTTGCTTGGTAACTATATTAATTATTTTAGGATTGTATCGGAGCAATAGATGGAACTCATGTACATGCATGCATCAGTTCCTCTTGAAATTCAAGGAAGATTTCGTGGTCGGAAGGATGGAACAACACAAAATGTATTAGATACTGTTACATTTGACTTAAGATTTTCTTATGTCTTAGCTGGTTGGGAGGGCACTGCACATGATTCACTTATTTTATCTAATGCACTTTCAAAGCCAAATGGATTGAACATTCTTAGAGGTAAGAAAATGGAATTTATACACAATGTTTGAATTGAGGTTATTATCTTAGTAATAAAGTTACTTATAATTTGTAGGAAAATATTATCTTGCTGAAGCTGGTCATGGAATCCAAAATGGCATCATCTCTCCCTATCGTGGTGTTAGATACCATTTGAAGGAGTTCAGATATCGCCTACCTGAAAATGAGAACGAACTATTCAATTTCTGCCATTCATCTCTAAGAACTATGGTCGAAAGAGCGTTTAGAGTTTTAAGGAAGCGTTTTCGAGTATTATATTCTTAACCTTTTTGGTCATTTGAAACATAAGTTGATGTTGTCTTAGCTTGTTGCATCATTCACAATTTTATCATGGGATTTGATCCCAATGATTCTATCATGGAAGAGATGAATGGACAAATGGAATCTCAGAGAGAAAATTCAAGAATCCTACTTTCGCAAAGAGAGGAAAGGGAGGAAAATAGGATATAGGCATAAAAAAGGGATAGGATTGCGCATGCAATGTGGATTAGTTATCAAAATATTCGAAGAAGTCAATAGTTTTCTTTTTGTTTCTTTTGAGTGTTTCATTTAGAACATGTGGTTTCCATTCATTTAATGTTAATCATCTTTAAATAGTTACTATGCGTCTCTCTTCATTGTTTTTTTTTCTTATTCTGCTGTTTAAAGTTGTTACGTAGTTATCATGATGGGTCAAAGTAAGGCAAATGATGAGAAGATCAAGCAATTTAGATGATTTAAACCTGTGGAACGTGTTCTACTTGAAATTCTTGCCGATGAAGCTAGTAAAGGAAACAAGCCTTCGAGCGCATTCAAACCCTCTTCAATTGCTCGAGTTGTCGATACAGCGTTCATTGTCAGCTCGAACAATTTGAGAACCATTTGAAGACAATCAAAAGCAATTGGAAGACGATTCAAATGATATGTGGCAAGAGTGGATTCAATTGGGACGACAATTTGAAGATGATCATAGCTAGGAAAAAGGAATCTGACGAATATGTGACGATAATTTTTCTCATCACTTTTCATTTGTTTGAATAATTAGGGCATAATAAGCTTGGTGGTGGGGCAAACTGAATCTTTGTTCAGTTTGCCTATTCAAAATAGCTCAAATTCTCTCTAATTCATGTGTTTGGAAACTAGTGCCCGTAAGGTTTAGGATTCAAGGCAGAGATAATTTTTGCTTATGGATTGTGTTGATTTCCTGATTCAGCTGAAAGTGCTTTATGTCCTTTATAATGGCAACATCTTGGTTTCTCTATTGATATATATGAACTGTCAAGCATTGTTAGCTTATGAAGGCTTGTGTGCTTTCTATTCCTTGGTGAAGTCCTCTAGTTTAAACTAGTTTTGTGAACAAATTAGCTTGCTGCTGTAATGATTAATACCTCTTGGCAACATGATATCGCCTACTTTTTATGGAATAGAGATGGAAAGCTGTTGGGGTTTCTTTTCTTTATTGGAAATTTTGAAATAATTAGCTGAACTTTTTAACTCCAGTACTGAGTAGAGTTTAGATTAAGTTGCAATGTTGGTATTTACAGCAGCTTCATGCAATGGCGCTTATAATAACTGAATGAATATTGTGCATATTACGACGATCTAAATTGTTTCGTTTGACTTTTTGTGGATTATTTGCATTGAATTGATAGGTCCATCCTTCTCATGAGAAGTATCTAAATGAGATGGTTGATATGTATGATGAGATGTCTTTGGTGGTTGGGAGAGATATGGCCACCGGAAGCTTTGCTAAGCAACTCGGAGATGTTGATGTGACGGAAGTTGAATCCTCACCCATTGATTTAGGCGATGACTTCAATGAGTTGATGAATGGATCAAAAACATCTTCAGCTACTGTGCCTTCAGAAAAGAGGTCCCACAAAAGACAAAAATGTTCCGACAATGATGATAAATATGCTCCATTTTCAAAACAACTTGGAGAGATGGCATTGGCGATTAAATCATTGGGTTAAAGCGGCATCAATTACTCTTAACTGTACAATGAGGTGATGAAGGTGGATGGATATGATGAAGTTTCCCTTGGATTGGTTTTTGACTACCTAGTTAAGAATGAAAAAATTGGAAAAGCTTTCATGGTGAAGAGTGTGAATCTTAAGAAAGTGTGGATTGATAAATTTCTAGCTAAAGAGAACAGTGACATTTTATAGAGCTTTGTTGTCAAAAGACTCATGCGTTCTTTCTTTTTATTTTGTTAGTGTTAGTACTCCGAGATATGAAGTTTGATGTAAGGTTGGTCTGTATTGGCCTTATTATGACTAGTGATCTCAGCGTGGACTCTGCATTTCAACTTAAAGAATACTTACCCTTTGTTCTGAAGTGATTATATGTTGTTTATTGGATATGAAGTTGTGAACTTTCTTCCTTCGTCATGTCTAGCTAATCAAATTTTGGCTTATGAAGAATGTCCAATACCAATCATTTTGGTAAAATTGGTAGTGTTCTGATATCTTTCCTATTTATGCATAATTATCGAAATCTTATACTATCAAGATTATTTGTTCGAAATTGTAGATTTGTAAGAGAAGTTCAAAATCCATAAAGGAGGAAGGGATGGGTGTTTGGCGATAGTGAGGAAGTAGAGATGCCAAGCAAGTTTGCCTTGTTGCCTTAAAGGTAAGTGCATGCCCAGCTGGTGAAGTATGGAAAATATTTTCTTTGCCGAACAACGAAAAATATTTTCCTAGTCTTTTCATATTTTAGCCGAACACCGGAAGATATTTTCATTTTTCTCGAAAATGACTTCCCAGAAAACATTTTTAAGAAAATGTCACATTTTTCCGCAAAACGAACGAAGCCTAAAGATAAGTGTGCTTGTAGTGTGTTCCTAACCCCGTTGTTGTTTGATGTTGTTGAGATTGTCCCAGGGATAGTATATGCTTCCGTTTGCTCGTAATAAAATATAAAAATGAACGGGACGTCGCAAAAATAACTTCCACGAGTCATGATCCCGAGTCGGGGGGTGCCACATATTCTCAAATCTAAATCTAGATCTGAAATCTTATTTATGTACAAAGGAGGTATAAAGATTTTTTTATACTCGTGGAAAAATATGAGTGCCGAGAGAATGTTCCCTCTTATGCTTGCCACATGGCCTAACTTCAGCCAATAAGGCAGCCTTTGGTAACATTTCTACTTTTCTATTTTTATGTTCTTTTGTTCCCCGGAACCAAAAAAAAAATAGAAATTCGTTTGGTATCGTCAATTAATTTTTCTATTTCCCGAAATAGAAAAGTTGCCAGGAAATAGATTTGGAACAGAAATAAAAAGTAGAAAAAATCTACTTCTTTGTTCCCAGAAACAAAAATAGAAAGAAAAAGGTAGAAAGAAAAACCCTAAAATTTACTTCTTATCTCTTCTTCCCTTTCAAGTTGCCTCCTCCATCCTCCGTCATCTGCAGATTGTCTCAAAGCACCGGCCACCACCCCGTCACTCGCGGCGAAGCCCTGGCCAGTCGAAAGCCACCGATACGCCTTTCTGTTCTTATCTCTGTTCGATACTGTGTGGCGATTATGGTGCGGGCGACCCTCGCTGCCGTCGACCTAGGGCCGCCGCGCCACAGATTTGGGCACTGTGAATGTGGTGAATGTGGTGAATGTGGGGTTAATTCTTCTCTTGCTTTAAGACGATCTGCTTTTAGGACTCATAATCACATTGTAAAAGAGGCAAAGGAAATTCTAATGATGATTTATGGATTAAAGTTGTCAATTTGCCAGAATTATAGTGGCGAAGTTCTAGAATAATTAGAGTAATGTGTTGTCTCTTGTCCATTGAAAGGAAGAAGTAATTTGTTGTTTAATTGGTTTTAGTCAGGAACCTTTTGCAAATTTTGCAGCTTTTGGATGAGTAACACATCTTGATGGTTGATCCTCATATGTATCTTCCGTTAACTTGGCAGGCATCCTTATATCTACAACAGGGAGGGTATCGAATTGCACTGTTTTAAGGTTAGTATTTTGTTTTCGAGTAATACCTAAATACATGTATCAACTTTTTGTGGCATTTATTGTTTTAATTAATAAATTAGTTAATCTCTTGTCATGTGGCAGATGACTTTCCTCTATTCTTGTGTATTGTTATTTGGGATTCGTTTTTTGCTAGTTAACACATTTAAAGGGCTAGAAATGCATAGAATTGGTTCTTTCATGACACTAGATGGAAAATGTTTTTTCAATATCCATGTGGCACTTACATTTTCTGGCTACCAAGTATCTCTATCACAATGGCTTTCCTTTCGGTTAATGAGATCTTTGAGTATTTCCAGGTTCCCCCTATACATGATATTGCTTGTCCTTATTCTTTTTCCAGTGAATACTATTGTCATATGAAATTGGTGTACTTCAAAGCAAAAATTTGAAGTTCAAGCTTTGGGTAACTAACATTGCATAGCGTGATTGCCACAAAATACGTAAATCAACTGAAATCATATCAGATCAGATCAAATTCTGCCTTCCGCTTACCACTTTTCTTTTTCTCTTTACTTTTCTTATGGCCTAGGAGTGGCTTTGGATATCATATTTGAAAATAGGTGCTGCTCTGGCTCTAGTATTCTGGTATTGGCAGCATATCACTATGATAGGGTCACATATATCACTTTTGCTTGTTAAAAAAAAGTGAGGCCCTATCTACTTTTAATAAACTTAAACATATGCACACTCAAAAAATTATCACACAAAAATAAAACAATAATATAAATCCTATTGATGAAATTCACTTCCATTTAAATTCCTTTATAGGGCAACTGTGGTGGCCAATATTGGGTGGTTACAATGTTACGATTATGTTATGATTTAATGTAGTATTGCGTGTAATTACTATATGACTATGGTATGATTTAATGCATGGCTCGTATGATGCTAAACCAGTCAAGGTTAAATGGCATCACAGAAAGAGGTATTTAATGCAAAGTGGACCGAACCTTTAACCAACTTGTTTATAAGTTTGTTGGTAGCTGAGGTCAAAAAGGGAAATTGCACCTCTTCTACTTATAACAAAGCAGGGTGGAATAACATACGAACTGAATTCAATAATCAGATAGGGCTCCAATATAACCAAGTACAATTGAAAAACAAGGTGAAAAAACAGAAAAAATAGTATGGTAGTTTTAAGAAGCTTCTTTCACAATCTGGATTTGGCTAGGATAATGTAAATAAAATAGTTGTTGTCGATGATCCAAGCACACGGGAACCTCCCATCAAGGTATCATTTAACTTTTGGTCCTTTTGAGATCATTGTAAATGTAAGTTTAAAGATGTTTAATTATATTGCTAACATATGTCATCATTGTGAGAATTGCAGGATAATAGTGAGTGGGCAAAATTCAAGAATGATGGGTTTCCTCAGTATCCCAACCTGTGTATTGTATTTGGTGATACATATGCTACTGGGGAGCATGTAGCAAGAAATGTTGTAGACTTGATGTTATCAAATGATGACAAAGGAGTATTCAATGGTAGTGGTGATGCAAACGGTGATCCAAAAGACATCAGTGAACACCACCTTGATGAGGGAGTATTTACATCTGACAAGATAGCTATTCCAGTTCATGGCAAGCACAAGTTGGATAGGACTCCAAATATGAAGAGGAGAAGAGCGAGTAACTCATTCAATGTTGCTAGCACCTACAAAGCCATACAGGAGATGATCAAAGCTAGGGCTAGTCAATCTGTGATTGGCTCTGTCACTTCACAGGTCGCATCACCACCTGTAGACCCCTACTCTATATCTGCTGTGATTGATGTCCTAATTAGTATGCCTGACTTAGAGCAGAATCTGCACAATAAAGTAGTGGAACGAGCATGCGTTAATGCCAGATGGAGTGAGACTTTCATCAAATCCCCAACTGAAAGGAGAAATGGACTTCTCCAATCTCTTAACTAGATGTTGGGAATTGTACCGTCGATTGCGTAGGATTTTCATGACTTTGTGTTTCATTTTACTCTATGACTTATGGTATTGCTAGTTATTTGGTTTTTTAAAGATATTCATGTTGAGACTATTGTATTTGTGTGGTGGCATGGGTGTCATGGATTGCGTGGGATTTTTATATTTAGTTTGCTTTCACTCTACAACTTATGTTAGTAGTTGTTGTTGGTTTTTTCCTCCAGAAATCCATATTGATGTTCTTTTATTTGTGTGATGGCATATGGACTATGGAAGGGGGAACAAATAGTGTGTCTTAAGGGGAGGTAGCACCGGTTGAACAGTATTTGGATGAGTTTGATATTGACATAACAATAGCATGGTTGTGCACTTTTTCAATGGACATGTCCATGCTTATGAAAGATCGTATTAGGGGTAGCAAATTATCAGGACCCGAATGGGTAAGAGACATTATTTATGGACATTCAGATAGAATATATAAAGTATTTAGAATGGAGAGACATATTTTTCTGAACCTATGTGATTTAATGAGGGCAAGAGGTTGATTGAAAGATAGTCGGTATATTATGATAGATTAACAAGTTGGAATCTTCTTATTTTTGGTTGGTCACAAGAACTCCATCAAAGATTTATGTAAGAGATTCCCACGTTCGGGAGAAATAATTAGCAAGTATTTTACCGTAGTGTTGAAAGCCATTATGAAACTATTAAAAGAGATTATCAAGCCACCTTCTTTTAATGTTGTTCCAGAGGAGATTCTTATGGATCCTAACCATAAACTCTACTTCAATGTATGATTTCATGTCGATTTTACTCCATGAAATACATGTGTTGATAATCTTGTATAACACTAAACTTTCATAAAATCATAGGGCTGCGTAGGTGCTATTGATGGCACCCACATTAATGCTTCCGTGCTTGTGTCGAAGCAAATTCCATTTAAAGGCAGGAAAGAGACTACCACCCAGAATGTTTTGTATGTTTGTTCATTTGATATGAAATTTACTTTCGTATATGCTGGGTGGGAAAGATCTGCCAACGATTGTCGTGTGCTCTCGGCAGCACTCGAGACTCCTCGACTACAATTTCCTCGACCACCACCCGGTATTTGCTTTGTTTATAAGGAGTAATTTTCTATATGATTATATTGCGTTGAATGTCATAACAAATTTATATATACCTTGTTATAGGAAAATACTACGTGATATATTCTGGTTATGCAGCACTTCCAGGATTTTTAACTCCATTTAAAGATGAACGATATTATTTAAATGATTATGGGGGTAGGGGGAGATAGCCCAGAAGAGCAACAGAATTGTTCAACCATAGACATTCTTCATTAAAGAATGTCATTGAGAGGTCATTTCGGGCATTAAAGAATTGCTTCTTTATTTTGAGACATATGCCTCCACTTACAATTCAAAAGCAAGCATGTATTGTAATTGCATGTTGTGTTATATATAATTACATTCGTGACCAAGACAAGACGGACAAAAACTTTTTCCTATATGGAGATCCGGAGTACTCATTTGGACCTACACAAGTGGAGGATGCAAATGAGTGGCATAAGGCAGCAGTTGAGATAAATATGCTTAGGAAAAATATTGCAAATCAAATGCAAAGGGATCACAATATGCTTGAGATTCCATGACTTTGTGTTTTTGACTTATGTAATGTTGTTTATAAATATTTGGCAACATTTTGTTAATTAGCAGGCATTATTATCGTTGTATTTTTCAAATCTAAAGCTTGTGCAACGTTTCAAACGGAGGTTTAGCAAGCTTTGAATATTTAGCACGAGTCAATGGGATATTTAAGCACTGGGAGTTTATAGAATCTCTTTGGAATGATGGCATTCAATTATGCTTTTCTTGCTACAAATGAAGATTGCTCCTTCATGTACGTGTTTAGCTTTATTGGACGAAAACAAGATGTGTGTGTGTGTGTGTGTATATATATATATATATATATATATATATATATATATATTTATATAAGTCACAATCAAATTTAAATTGATTTTGTAAACTTAATCATTATCAGAAAATTAAGGATTCATGTCTATATAAATCAATTTTCAAAGTTCCTGTAACTATTTAAGTGATTAATAAAGCGAATGGATCATATTCAAGCGCCCAATAAAATCCGCATCATCATCCATGTGTTATTATAATGTCGTATATGGAGTTTCGAATGTTCTTTATATATATATATATATATATATATATATATATATATAGTGGCAAGGAACTCTATGCATCATAGAAAAGAGTTCATAAAGAGAAAAAAAGGTATAATCTTCTTAAGTGACAAAAATGAGTGACGTCAGCTGTTGTATATTATAGCACTATCAAGGTCGACCCGGAGAGTTCTTCACATTCGTAGAAGGAGTTCTCGTTTTGTTTATTTATTGATAATAAAAACAACTAACACATGGTTAAGATGTAAGCATTCTTTTTTATCTTTTGGTAATTTAATATAAGAATAAATAGTATTTGTAATAGCGGTTGTGAAGAAACTTTTGAAATAGATAAATATGGTATTCAGAATAATAAAAAGATTAAGAAAATTAATTTTATCCATGAAGAGCACGCTAAAGATATAGATATATATAAAGTAGAGTGAGTTAAAAAGGATTAGACAAACCAATAAACAATGCTTATTGGTTTTTTCACTTATAACTTGTACTTATAGTTAAATAAAAGTTATAGACTTGAATGAAAAAAATTGGGAATATAAATTTTTTTGGTTGTACCAAACACATTTTTGTTCTTTTTTTATTTCAAGAATATAAATTTTGTGTGGTTACCAAACACATTTATGTTCTTTTTCTATTCTAGGAATAAAAATTTTGTACAATTACTAAACGCATTCTTTTACTCAGAAACTCATCCGGGAAATAGAAATAGAAAAAATTATTTTTGAAAAGAAATTATTTTAAGAAACAGAAATGTTACCAAACATGCCCTAAGGTTATGGGCTCGTCATCCCAATGATCATATCTTATTTAATTCAAATTTGTTTAACTAAAACAAAAAAATGATATACTTAAGTTAACAAAATTCATCAAACTAAGGATAAAATATATTCATGAATGAGGCTATTATTTTAAGGGAAAAAGTCACAAAAAACCCTAAAATATACCAATTGTAACACATTTACCATGGACTTTTTTTGTGACATCAAAAACTCAAAATGATGCCCAGTGTGACACAATTACCCTAAACTATTTCTTGTGATATAAAAAATACTCTAAACTTGTAGCTATATGACACATTTACCCTCTGTCAAGGTTCTATTATATGATTTTTCAGCCAAAACAACGTTTTTTATTATTTTTTTATTTCACTTAAGTCATATGGGCGCCATGTCAGCGTTGTTGCTTTTTGGCATCAATGTAGGCCAATTTTTAACAATTCTCATTGAAAGAACTTTGAAGGAAGGTAAATATGTCACACGAGTATAAATTTAAGATTTTTGGTGTCACTGAAATTTTTTTAGAGTAAATGTGTCAGGCATAGTTTATAGTTTTTGTGGTTTTTGCCCTTATTTTAAACGATATATTTTTCTTTAATGCCATGAAAATTATTTAACAATGGATGAAATAAACGATATAGTTTATTTAATTCAAAACTTTGTTCGTCAGCCAACATGTTAACTGCATTAGAACACATAGCATCCATCAATAGAAAACACTTTTTTTTCTCAATACTCACGTTCCATATGAAATTAAAAAAGCACAAAATAGACACCATGAGTATATTTCAATAAGTTTTGAAATATTAAAACTATTACTTTTGTAACGGTGTTTATTTGCCATTAATATAAAATAATTTTATAACGGCTTTGTAATGTTTGATTTATTTCTCCATAAACCCTTTATTATTTTGTAATGGTCATCAATTAATTATTAAAAAAATTATAACTGTTTTTTTAACGGTTGTCTTTCGTTTGAATATAAATTTCAAAGCACAATTCTTAGACACTTCGAATTTAAAGGAGATTATCCTTTCTTTTTTTCATTTTCTTATTGGCTGAGTTATACACATAATGTTGTTCATATTCTTTCTAATATTTAGTGCGGAGTATAATATCTGTTGTATTCTTGGAAGATAATTGCTAGAGTCTTACGAACCGAGTTTTGTACTCCGAGAGACAGAATTATCCTTAACGACAGTGCGCCTCAGACAAATCAACAAATCATGATGATGCATTCCCCTCTTTGTTTGATCCTTGAAGGTCAATTCCTCGAATACTCATACTCATTCTGTCCCTTTGCTTTTTGCTTGCAATGAGTGCATATATCTCGATTCTCACAAGGGTCACCATCCTTCGAGTAGCTCCAAGATCGCGCTCTCTTACTAGAGCTGATATTTCAGCCTCGTTAAATCACTTGAAAATGCACAGCTAAATATTCTCCGAATCACTTCAGTCGAAGAGTATCTTGACATCCTCTTTTTATCAGGATCGTATGTTCTTCTCGTAAATTCTTTACTATGGCAGTCAACGCAAAAACAACATCGTAAGTTTAAAAATGAGAGATGTAATAAATGCAAAATCAAATCCTTCCCTCAGCACATTTTTCAATGATTAGGTGAAGATATACTTATGGATGTAAACTCACCAGTGTGGTCCCCTCAAAAGGACATATCCGGCATGCTCCTTGGACAATTCCCTCTAGATACGCAAGTGTACAAATCCATCCACACTACTAAAACTGCTGCACGACAGCGAAGTGAGGGATTCCCGCCGTTGAATTCTTAGAAGGACAAGAATCTGTCTCTCCTCCAATCATGCCCGTGGCTCCGGCGATCGATCCTAACTTTTCGGATATAAAACCACTAAGTATTGCAGCTACCAATTTGAATACAAATGCACGAAATCTCCGAAATGGGAAATGCCCGAGATCGCGAATCCGACAACTTTAATTAATCTCACAACCCGATTTGGCTCTCGCCTTCTCGCCATTTCCTAAAAATTGTTTCGAATGAGGAAGGATCTCTCTGGAGACACCACCACTCTTTGCAATGCCAAAATTCATTCATGTTCTCGTCACCGAACAACAGCGAAAACAGAGCCACCCAACAAGAGGATGACTGAAAAACGTAAAGGACAGGGCGTCGGAGTTGCACCTCGAACGAACGCGTCCCACATCGGAGGGTGACGAGGCGGGGGGATGACGGGGGACGGTATATAAGGGAAGAGTGAAGAAGGGAGAAAGTTTCATACATACCTGGACGGGGTCTAATGGGCGATCAAGAAGGCCCATGGCCTAGGCCGAGTGGCCTTCATTGCACTCCTCGAACGAGGGTGCACTCAGCCTAACATCTCCAAAACTTTGGAGACTGTACGTCGTAATTTGTGGTAGCTGGGGGACTGCGTTCGCGCCGACCCCCTCCAATTCCAAAGCCCAATGATAAAATCGTTCCAATTCTTTTCTTTGGTTGGGATTGGTTCTTGGGAGGAAGTAGGGAAGAAAGATCTGCTGACCTTGTAATGATTCTCGGGAGGACGGGTCAAATCCCTTCTTACCTTTTGGTGGAGTTGGTTTTGTGATGATTCTTAGCAGGACGGGTCAAATCCCTTCTGCCTTTCGGTGGAATAGATTTGGAAGGAGATTGGGTATTGCCATGTCGTTTGAGGAGGAGCTGAGTCCAATCATTTGGTCCTTCTGCTGCAGAAATGGCGCGAGTGTGATTCAAGATCGTAAGAAGGGTTTCTGGAAGATGTTTTGGGAAGCAAAGGTTTGCCGACTTTGTGTTTGTGATGATTCTTGGTTCGGATGGGTGGGGGTTTGGAATAGAGTTGGAAGGAGATTGGGTTTGCAATATGGTTTGAGGAGGAGCCGAGTGCAATCATTTGGTCCTTGTGCCGCAGAAATGGTGCAAGCGTAATTGAAAATCGTTAGAAGGGTTTCTGGAAAATGTTTTGGGGAAGCAAAGATTTGCCGACTTTGTGATGATTCTTTGTTCGGATGGGTCAAAACCCTTCTACCTTTGGTGGAGGTTTGAGGAATAGACTTGGAAGAAGATTGGTTTTGCCATATGGTTTGAGGAGGAGCTGAGTGCAATCAGTTGGTCCTTCTGCTGCAGAAATGGTGCGAGTGCAATTGAAGATCGCTTTCGACCAAAAAAAAAATAAAATTGAAGATCGCTGAAAGAGTATCTGGAAAACGTTCTGGGAAGCAAAGATTTGCCGACCTTGTGATGATTCTTGGTTCGGACGGGTCAAATCCCTTCTACTTCGGTGGAGATTTGGAATAGAGTTGGAAGGAGATTGGGTTTGCCATATGGTTGAGGAGGAGCTGATTCTAGTTAATGGTCGGGCGTTTTCCGAAGTTAAGTGCAATCGTTTGGTCCTTCTGCTGCAGAATTGCAGCGAGCGTAATTAAAGATCGTTAAAGGGTTTCTGGAAAAAGAAGTTACGGGAAGCAAAGAATTCAGGTTGCCTTTTGGATTTTGGTTAAGGCCTGAAATGACTGCATTCGCGTCGAACCTTGTCGAAATTGCAAAATTTTTTATCCAAACTTCAGGTTCTTCTGCAAATGTTGTGGAAATTGATCCTGGTGCTGGGGATTATTGATAGGTTCTTGGGCTAGATATGGAAGAAAATGTGTCGTTTATCAGTTCTGGTGAGGACACGGATTGGTCGGAGCAGCAGTGGATGCTCCATATGCTGCTCCGGAGAAAAGAGTGATTGCAGATTGTAACTGTCGGTTATGCCCCCTGACAAAAAGTGGATCAGAAGAAGGGTCGAATAGATCGCAGATGAAAAACCCGAAAACAAGAGATGATTTAGTCAGATGTCTGTTGTGCGTAAAGATCGATCAGCAGCGACAACGCGAATTTGTATCAGACTAGAGCCAAAATCCTAGGGTAACTGTAATTTGTGACTTTAGGGAAGATTACACTGCACTATCTGAATCTGTACCAAATGAGTATATTCAGTGTTGCTAGCTTGCTCAGAGTGGCGATGTTATATTTTAATATGCAATATGGTAAGCACCTTAGTAGCAGTAAACTAGTTAGTCCCACATCGACATGACGGTGAAGAGAGAGCGAAGGAAGAGAGAATTAGAAGCAGCCTCCCGACCATTGACAACATACTTACCTGGACGGGGTCGATGGGCGATCAAGAAGGCCCATGGCCTAGGTTGGCGACCTCCATTGCACTCTCGGAGGGGCGCCCGCCTAAGGTCAACCCAAGTTGGTTGAGCCTACGTCATAATTTGTGGCAGCGGGGGCCTGCGTTCGCGCGGCCCCTACCAATTCATAGTCCAAAAATGTGGCTTTTGAAATGTATAGGCCTTATGAGTTGCAAAGGCCTTTGAAGTGTATAGGCCTATGAGTTGCACGAGCGAGGCCTTCTCCCTGTCGGGTGGTATTGAAATTGTTATTTTGACAGATCTTTTAAGGCTTCAGTATTTTGACACGACAGGGTCGGCAAAATCTGAAATGGCTGAACGAGTGCATCAGTTTTTTAGCACAGCAGTGTCAATAATTCGGACTATCAACTTGCGATACGCACCAATTCCACCAAGACCACCAAGTAAATGACTCTGGCCGGTTCTTGGAACGGATTACTTCCTCCAACGCGGTACATACGGATTACTTCCAACACGGTACATACGAGTGAGAGATCAAATCATATTCTTGAATTCAAGTTCGAGACAAGTTTTCTGAGTCGGACTTGAGACCTATATGTATGGAAGTAATACAATGATCAAACAGGGCAAGTCTCTGAACTATCCAAAGGTCTACATCAGCTAAGGTCTACTCATTGTGGCGGAGCCTACGCCTTGATTTGTAGTAGCCGGGGCCTCCGTTCACGTGGCAGCTAGAATTCAATCTCAAAATGGTCATATGCCAGACTCATTTCATTAGCTGTTTTGTATTAGGTGATATTGGTACGAAAAATGTAAGTGTAGTTTCAGAAACTGTCGTGCCATGGCAAGAGTGATATTTTGAGTTAATGGCTCGATTGCACAACGTCCGTAAGAATGACTCGAACATTGTTTAAAGTGATGGCAATGGCCTCCACACGTGGAAATATCAAGCCACTTTTAGTTCTCAAAAGATATTCTCTATGCAGCTGGGTTGTGGTAGATTGTAATCTCGTGCAAATATTATATCTCGGTTGAAAAGTTACTCTAGTTTGTGCAGCAGAGAGTAGCCTAAGGACTTAGGGCCCGATGAAGTTGTGGAACAAGATATATGAATCGTGGTGTAATTATAATTGGTAGATTTCTCAGGCTATAGAAACAAAAATTCACAGAAAAACCGATTGTACTCCTCAAGAGGTGATCTTTATTGTATTTTAACCACTTGAAATGGTAAAATCCACGAGGAAGCGTACAGACTGAAAAAAGATGGGACACTAACTATAGTAAAATTGATGTTTGCCATGGACTTTTGTATTGGTCGGTCTTTAAGAATATGTGAAAAATCTGGGGCATACCGGCCGTATGATCTACAGTATTCCCTCTTATTTTGCATTTGAAGTAGCTACTCTCTGGAGGGCAATCATTTTGAATTTTTAGAAGGTATTTACCTGCATTTACATTAACATAGATTGCTCGTTGCTTCCAAGTTACAATCATATACGTTGGACTGGCCGTAATCACCAGAGTACAATCTATATTTGAGTTTTCAGTTAATACTTTGATGCCGACTGTGTTCAGACAGTGCTAAGTCTTATCTGATGCTAGTAATCCTCTTCCTTTGCACAGCAAAAACCAGCGACTACTTGATTTCTTAATCTAAACATGAGGAAACCGGTACAATTCAGTTGTCAAAACCAACTACTTACTGAATAAAATTGAAGAAGGCTTTGAGAATTAAAGAACATGGTAAGTACAACTGTATTTTTCTTTTCAGACACGCCTATGTTAATGTGTAATAAAAGTCCCACATTGACATAACGGTGAAGAGAAAGAAAGGTGATTGATTCTCGTGAGAAAGTGCGGAAGAAGGTTTGCTGATACCGCGATGATTCTTGGTCCTGACAGGCCAAATCCCTTGATTGGAAGGAGATTGGGTTTGCCATATGGTTGAGGAGGAGCTGATTCCAAATTTGAGCTGAGTTGCAATCATTTGGTCCTTCTGCAGAAACGGCGCTGAGTGTAATTAAAGATTCTTAAAAGGGTTTCTGGAGAAAGTTTTGGGAAAGCAAAGAAATCAGGTTGCCTTTTGGATTTTGGTTAAGGCCTGAAGCAACTGCGTCCATGTTGAGTGAGCACTGTCGAATTGCAAATTTTGGATCCAATCTTCAGGTTGTTCTGCAAATGCTGTGGAAATTGATCCTGGTGCTCGAGATTGCGGATGGGTTCTTGGTCTACGATATGGCAGTAAATGTGTGTTGTTTATCTGTTTTGGTGGGGTCTCGGATTGCTCAGAGCAGCAATGGATGCTATATGTTTCTGCTTCAGAGAAAAGAGAGCTGCAGACTGTAGTTATGTGCTATGCCCCTGAGAAAAATGGATCAGAAGAAGGGTCCGCCAAAGCATTTGTCAGTGACAAACCCAAAAAAAGAGGATATTGTCAACATCCGTTGTGCAGAAAGATCGATCAGTAGCGACAGCGCAAACTTGTAGCGGACTAGAGCAAAATCCTAGCATAACTATGAGTTGTGACTTCAAGAAAGATTACACTGACTATCTGGATCCGGTACCAAATGTGTATATTCGGTGTTGCTAGGTGGTGACTCATATTTTAATATGCAATATGGTCAGTACCTTAGTAGCATTAAACTAGTAAGTCCCACATCGACATGACAGTGAAGAGAGAGTAGGAAGAGAGAGAATTAGATGCAGCCTCATGCTCATTTGCAACATACTTACCTGGACGGGGTCGATGGGCGATCAAGAAAGCCCATGGCCTAGGTTGGCGACCTCCATTGCACTCTCGGAGGGGCGCCCGCCTAAGGTCAGCCCAAGTTGGTTGAGCCTACGTCATAATTTGTGGCAGCGGGGGCCTGCGTTCGCGCGGCCCCTACCAATTTATAGTCCAAATGTAGCTTCTGTCATATATGCCTGTGAAATCAGTGTGTGAGATGCTGATCATTGCCTTCTCTAATTAACTGCTTGTTCAATTCGACAAAGCTTTTTAAACACAACAAGGTCAGCAGAATCTGAAATGGTGGAATGATTGCATCAGTTTCTTAGCAGCAGTGTCAATAATTCAGAATATCAACTCGCGATACACACCAATTCTGCCTAGACTAAGCAAATGACCGTGGCCGGTTATTGGAACAGATTACTTCCTCTAATGCAATGCATCTATTCAGTTTCTTATTTCCATAAACAGTCCGGCTAACATCTTCTTTGGTCCCGATTTCTATATAGACATAATGCTAGGAGCCAGAGATTAGATCATATTCTGGAATTCAAGTTTTGGACAAGCTTTCTGAGTCTAGCTTGAGTCCTGTATGTGTGGAAGAAATACAATGATCAAACGGGGTAAGTCCCTGAACATCGAGATTGCGGATGGGTTCTTGGTCTACGATATGGCAGTAAATGTGTGTTGTTTATCTGTTTTGGTGGGGTCTCGGATTGCTCAGAGCAGCAATGGATGCTATATGTTTCTGCTTCAGAGAAAAGAGAGCTGCAGACTGTAGTTATGTGCTATGCCCCTGAGAAAAATGGATCAGAAGAAGGGTCCGCCAAAGCATTTGTCAGTGACAAACCCAAAAAAAGAGGATATTGTCAACATCCGTTGTGCAGAAAGATCGATCAGTAGCGACAGCGCAAACTTGTAGCGGACTAGAGCAAAATCCTAGCATAACTATGAGTTGTGACTTCAAGAAAGATTACACTGACTATCTGGATCCGGTACCAAATGTGTATATTCGGTGTTGCTAGGTGGTGACTCATATTTTAATATGCAATATGGTAAGTACCTTAGTAGCATTAAACTAGTAAGTCCCACATCGACATGACAGTGAAGAGAGAGTAGGAAGAGAGAGAATTAGATGCAGCCTCATGCTCATTTGCAACATACTTACCTGGACGGGGTCGATGGGCGATCAAGAAAGCCCATGGCCTAGGTTGGCGACCTCCATTGCACTCTCGGAGGGGCGCCCGCCTAAGGTCAGCCCAAGTTGGTTGAGCCTACGTCATAATTTGTGGCAGCGGGGGCCTGCGTTCGCGCGGCCCCTACCAATTTATAGTCCAAATGTAGCTTCTGTCATATATGCCTGTGAAATCAGTGTGTGAGATGCTGATCATTGCCTTCTCTAATTAACTGCTTGTTCAATTCGACAAAGCTTTTTAAACACAACAAGGTCAGCAGAACCTGAAATGGTGGAATGATTGCATCAGTTTCTTAGCAGCAGTGTCAATAATTCAGAATATCAACTCGCGATACACACCAATTCTGCCTAGACTAAGCAAATGACCGTGGCCGTTATTGGAACAGATTACTTCCTCTAATGCAATGCATCTATTCAGTTTCTTATTTCCATAAACAGTCCGGCTAACATCTTCTTTGGTCCCGATTTCTATATAGACATAATGCTAGGAGCCAGAGATTAGATCATATTCTGGAATTCAAGTTTTGGACAAGCTTTCTGAGTCTAGCTTGAGTCCTGTATGTGTGGAAGAAATACAATGATCAAACGGGGTAAGTCCTTGAACAAAATAAAGGTATACGCTGTTAATTAAGGCCCTTGTCCTAGATCGACAGCTTCTGGGGTGGCGCATTGGCTAAGGTCTGCTTGTTGAAGTGGAGCTTGAGTCATGATTTGTGGTAGCGGGGGCCTTTGTTCGCGCATTGGCTAATTCAACTTCGAAATGGTCATATGCAAGACCCATTTCATTTGCTGTTTGTATTAGGTGATTTTGCTACCACAAAATTTAGATGGATTGTTTATTCCATTGTGCAAAAAAGTTTAGTTTGAGAAATTATCGAGCCATGGCGAGAGTGAAATTTTGTGAGTTAATGGCTTGATTGTACGACGTCCATAAGAATGGCTCAAACATTGTTTAAAGTGACGGCAATGGCCTCCGCTCGTGCCAATATCAAGCCAGAGTTGGTTCTCAAGAGATATTCTTTATGCAGCTGGGTCGTGGAAGATTGTAACCTCGTGCTAACATTATGTCTTGGTCGAGAAGTTGCTCCAGTTTGTGCGGCGGACAGTAGCCTAAGGACTTAGAGCCTGATGAAGTTGTGGAACAAGATATACGGACCAGGGTGTACTTATAATTGGTAGATTTTCCACGCTATAGAAATAGAAATTCAGAGAGAAACCAATTCTACTCCTCAAGAGTTGATCTTGTGGAGCGGTTGTAGTGGTAAAATCCACGAGGAAGTGTACAAACCGAAAAAAGATGCGACAGTAATTGTACTAAAACTGATATCTGCTATAGACGTTTGTATTGGTCAGCCTATAAGAATATGCGAAAATCTAGCGCATACAGGTTGTATAATCCATAGATTTTCGTTCTATTTTGCATTTGAAGTAACTACTCTTTCTAGGACAATTATTTTGAGGTATTTACCTGCATTTGCAATAACATCAATTGATTATTGCTTTCGAGTTTCAACCACGTACATTGGACTGACCATAATCACAAGATTACAATCCATGTTTGAGTTTTCAGTTGATGCTTTGACGCAGATAACATTCAGGGTCTTCGGACCATGCTAACTCTTATCTGATGCTTTTATTCCTTTTGATATCCATAAGCAAAAAATAGTGACTACTTGACTTCTTAACTATACATGAGAATCCGATCATGAAAAAAAACCTAAACATGAGAAAACCGGCGCAATTCGTTTGTCAAAATTAACTGCTTACTGAATAAACTTGAGGAAGGCTTTGAGAATTAAAGAACATGCTAGGTACATCTGCATTTTTCTGTTAAGAGATGCCCATGTGAGTGCGTAATAAAAGTCCCACATTGACATGACGGTGAAGAGAGAGAAGGAAGAGCGAGAATTAGAAGCAGCCTCCCATCCCTTTGCAACATACTTACCTGGACGGGGTCAATGGGTGATCAAGAAGGCCCATGGCCTAGGTTGGCGACCTCCATTGCACTCTCGGAGGGGCGCCCGCCTAAGGTCAGCCCAAGTTGGTTGAGCCTACGTCATAATTTGTGGCAGCGGGGGCCTGCGTTCGCGCGGCCCCTACCAATTCATAGTCTTAAAGGTAGCTTTTGTCATATGCTGCGAGATTCCACCAGCGAGTGAATTGATGATCATTGCCTATTCCTTGCCCCATCCTTGCCAAGAGGCGGAAGTGCGTTGGGTCTGAGTAACTGCTTGAAGCACCAGAAAGCATGCTCAAGCAGTGAAATTGTTAATTTAATTTGACAAAGCTTTTTAAGCTTCGCTGCATAACAAAGTCTGTAGAATCTGAAATCGCTGAATGAGCGCATCAGTTTCTTAGCAGCAGTGTCAAAAAATCGGAATATCTACTTGTGGTACACACCAATTCCGCCTAGACTCCCAAGTAATACATGACGGTGGCCGATGGGTGATCAACAAGGCCCATGTCCTAGATTGACAGCCTCCTGCGTGGCGCATCGGCTAATGTCTGCTCATTGAAGTGGACCCTATGTCACGATTTGTGGGGGCGGGGGCCTTCGTTTGTGCGGCCGCTAAGATTCAACTTCAAAATGGTCATATGCAAGACCCATTTCGTTAGCTGTTTGTATTAGGTGATTTTGGTACCGAAAATCTAGATGGATTGTTTAGTCCATTGTGCGAAAATGTAAGTTTAGTTTGAGAAACTGTCTGCCATGGCGAGAGTGAAAATTTGAGTTAATGGCTTGGCTGTACAACGTCAATAAGAACGACTCGAGCATTGTTTAAAGTGATGGCAATGGCCTCCACTCGTGCCAATATCAAGCAAGCCACGGTTGGTTTTCAAGAGATATTCTTTATGCAGTTGGGTCGTGGTAGATTGTAATCTCGTGCAAACATTATGTCTCGGTCGAGAAGTTGCTCCAGTTCGTGCAGCTGACAGTAGCCTAAGAACTTAGAGCTCGATGAAGTTGTGGAACAAGATAGACGAACCATGGTGTACTTATAATTTGTAATTTCCCAGGCTATAGAAACAGAAATTAAAAAATAAACCGATTCTGCTCCTCAAGAGTTGATCTTTATTGTATTTGGAGCGCATGAAATGGTAAAATCCGTGAGGAAGCGTACAGACTGAAAAAAGACGTGACAGTAACTGTACTCCTGCATTGGCCGGCCTATAAGGATATGCAGGGCATGCAGGTCGTATGATTGACAATTCTCATTTTATTTTGCATTTGAAGTACTACTCTTTGTGCGACAATCATTTTGAGTTTTTAGGAGGTGGTCACCTGCAATTACATTAACATCAATTGATTATTGCTTATGAGTTACGACCATGTACGTTGGACGACCATAATCACAAGACCGCAATCTATGTTAAAGTTTTCAGTTAATGCTTTCATGCAACTGTGTTCAGACCGTGATAAGTCTTATCCGATGCTAGTAATCCTCTTCCTTTTCACAGCAAAAAGCAGTGACTAGTTGATTTCTTCATCCAACATGAGAAAACTGGCGCAATTCAGTTGTCGAAACCAACTACTTACTGAATAAAATTGAGGAAGGCTTTGAGAAAAAGAACATGGTAGGTACTTCTGCATTTTTCTGTTCAGACATGCCTATGTGAGTGTGTAAAAAAAGTCCCACATTGACATAACGGTGAAGAGAGAGAAGGAAGAGAGAGAATAACATGCAGCCTGGCAACCAATTGCAACATACTTACCTGGACGGGGTCTATGGGCGATCAAAAAGGCCCATGGCCTAGGTTAGCGACCTCCATTGCACTCTTGGAGGGGCGCTCGACTAAGGTCAGCCCAAGTTGGCTGAGCCTACGTCATAATTTGTGGCAGCAGGGGCCTGCGTTCGCGCGGCCCCTACTAATTTGTAGTAAGAAAGGAATGGCGTAGTGATACCTGTGTTTAATTAATGTCCATATTCGTCTGTGAAGAATTTTTAAGTGGTATGCTCAACTGGAAATGGTAGATGAATTGGAGAATGTATGCTATTATTTAGGGTCAGCAAGTGCAGTCCGGTCCAGTTCGGTTTTAATATAAAAGACAGAACTGGTTTTGTACTGTTTAGTTTCGATGTGAAAGACCGCCTGGTTTCGTTTCGCCTTATGTTTTCCAAACTGTTTGGGTTTGGCTTCCAAATAAATAAAAACCGCCCCTCACTCACCCTTATTGGCTGGGGAGGTTTTAGGCAAGATAGATAGATGGCTATGACTGTAATAGAAGAGCCAACTTGGGAAGAATGAGGTATCTAATCTTCAACATGGTCTTTGCTTTATGTTGTATCTCTGCTATGAGTTTTAGTAGGTAAAAGTGGGACCGTCATTGGTAGAACTCTTCAGCTGTAGATGTTCACTAAAAAAAGGATTTCATGCCTCGAAGGAATGCCTTCATTTGGTACATCTGCGTTCTTCTGCGCAGGTAGCTGCAAGGGAAAACATCTGCATACATATGGTAAACTATAACCAGAATTGAACGTTTTTTGTTTAAAGCTATAAACATACAATTCATCTAGTCAGGAATTCAAAGGGCGATTTTGTGGGTGAGTCTTATTTTTCTTAAATCAAAGAAATGGCAAACCAATAGGGGCTGCAAAGTTGTTGACACGAAAAAAGAGGACCGAATAAGAGTGAGAAAAGAAATGAAGTAATAGCATAATCTGAAATTTGCTGAACGAATCATCAACATTTAGCATTGATTCTTTGGCATATCACTTAGGGAAGCTCACATGAGAAGTCAAATAACATGAGACCTGGAAATAATACCAAAGGAGAAGCAGAAAAATCTTTAGCAGACTTCAAGGGTTGAAGTTCAAACTCGAATGGAAGTACTCATTGGGTTCATAGTTCATAAACAGTGCCTCCGACATCTTTTCTGGTGCCAAATCATTGAATAAACACATGTACAGAGAATTGGAAGTAAGAGAACATCTTCCTAAATTAAACAGAAGCATTTTGAGTCTGATTTGGTCCCACAAAGAAAAGATAACAATGATGAAATAGAGGAAGTCCCTGGCAAAGCTGAAGTGGATGCCAACTGTCAATCACTTACCTGGACAGGGTCGATGGGCGATCAAGATGGCCCATGGCCTAGGTTGATGGCCTCCATTGCACGCCGGATGGTGTGTTGGCCTAAGGTATGCTCATCCTAGAGGAGCCTCTCATAATTTGTGAGAGCGAGGGCCCCAAAATATGAGCTCAAAATCTTGATGCACTTGTAAGCTGATGGCGGCAAATATATCTGTGAATTTTGATACACTTGTGAGCTGTTGTAGTAACTCTGTGACTCCACAACATCTGCAGTTGAGTTGAGCATAGTTACAAAATAAACACATGAGCCCCATTCACCACAATATGGAGAAAAGGTGGTTAACTGAAAATCTTTCGTGCAGTTAGCTTGTGATGGGCTGCAATCTCATGCCGAATTGCTGCCGATATAGTATGCCATGGTTGAAAAGATAATTCAACTCATGCAGCTGACATTAGTGCTTGAAGATGTAGAGCTTGAAGTTGCAGAAGCAATCTTGAGAAGATTGAATCATAAGTCGTGTTAATGCAAGTCCATTAGTTAGCAATGGAGCAAGTTTCTTGCAGCAGATCTATTTGCTTTCATACGAATCAGGCGAATATGACAAGCCATATGATCTGCATTTTTAACCACATTATTATTCACATTCCTTTTATTTCTACACCATGGACATATACCATTCGGCAAATGGCAGATTGCAACAGTTACCATCTTTGTCGGATTGTAGAATTTTCCCCAATATAGAATGTCTATGCGAGGGTCATTGATTTCTCTTCATCTTTGCTGAGTAGTCCTGAAATCAGCTGACAAAATTAGAGTGGTGATTTACATCGTAGATCACGGTGAACATAATTGGTCGATTTCTCTGGCTGTAGATTTTCACAGAGAACTGATTCTGCACTCATTAGGAAACAAGGCCCTCATTTTTGTGCACATTATCATGAATTGACTCTAGTGTAGATTTCAATCTCATAATCGGCATGGTTGAAGCTCAAATTATATAATCATGATGAAGCATACAGTTTGAAAGAAGATATTATGGTTAATTGCAATGAGACTGCTACAGAAATGAATCTCTTAGCATGTGTATAACTATTATGTTTGACATTGCTAAGTTTCAGGCAGCGACAGTCACTCCCAGCATCTCTCTCCCCAGTTTCTTCTTTTCATGTTCAGGTGATGTCAAGAGGCAAACTCGACACTGTGAGAGGCAATGACAAATTAGAGAAGCAGCTTTCTAAGTTAATCAGACAAACCTGCATTTGCGCACAGGATTCATGCAATGGAGATTGCAAAGTATCTGGTTTTAATTTTCAATACCATTTAAGTCTTTGGTAGAATGCTGCTCACCAACCTAATTAAAATTTGCAGGAGTAGCTCCTCTTTACTGTTTATTATTTGACTAAAATTGCTTGGTTACTTAGCCAAAAAGGAAACAACACAAGCTACTCCCTGTCCACAATTAAGGATAAGAAACTAATCAATTGAGTATATACCGTATATAAGGTTGCATATCGGTATTTTTCCGTGCAGCTATCTATGAGCGGAAACTTTTACCTACATATGGTAAGAAGTGTGCCACATCGAAAAAATTTTAAGAGAGAGAGAGAGGCTCGAGAGTATGTATAGGGAAGCGCCACTAGCAATGGTCGCCCACAAACCTTGACGGGGTCGTTGGGTGATCAAGAATGCCCATGGCCAAGGTCAACGGCCTCCATTGCACTTTGGTGGTGCGCTGGCCTTAGGACTGCTTGTCGTAGCAGTTCCTACGTCCTAATTTTTGGCAGCGGGGCCACACGATGTGTGGCCCTACCAATTCGAGCTCAAAATTGTTGTACAAAACCAATTTTCAATAGTTCATGTTAGGTGATTTTCGTAGCAAGGCCTGGTGAAGACTTAAATGGATGAAATGAGTCATGCTGACAGAAAAATCTAGATTGCTTGCTCATGCTACTGTATGAAATCTGAACTTCAATTTATGTTCTTTTCACTACAAACGGAAAGTGGGATATGATTCCGATAGCAAAGACTAGAAACTGCTGCAATGATTTTTAGCAGTAGCTATTTCACGTGGTCAGCTGCGATAGATAACGATGCTGTGCCAATTTTAGGCCCTGGCCAAGAATTCTCTTTAACTTGTCACGTCAAAGTGCCAGAGATGATGTACCAATAGTGATCTATTCTAGCAAACCAAAATTTGTTGATGAAGTTAGGAAGACAATTGCAAGTTGTATTAATGCTGCAATACTGCCCAAGCAAGGGGCTCTCAGCTCTAAGTGCAGATTGTACTGATATACTTTGGCTTCGTAAGATGGTGAGTCCTCCAGTCTGCACTTAACAGTACCATTATTTGCATTTCTTCTCTCTCTTTTCTTTTTGTTAAATTTACCATCTTGGGCATCATCTAAACTGCAGCTCACAAGTTGCAACCGGCAACTGGTATTTTTACACAAATCCACATTTGACAGCTGTGTCCGTTAATGTTCTTTCGCCCAAACATGGATGAACTGAGGTAGTTAATTCGGTGAAACTGGGCTTTTGCCACATCTGTACAGGTCTTTTGTTCATGAACTGGGCAAAATATACATAGAAGCAGAAAAAAATGATTGAAGAGGATGTTGTTTCCTCTCTACTTTGCCTACATCAAATATTTCTTAGCATCTCCACTTTCTTTACATGACATTACTGCGTAGCTCTTAATTCCATCTTTTCTAGAGTAGTTTCATCCACAAGTTGGTGTTCTAGAGGAAATATATGAACTATACAGACCGTAAGAAGTCGATAAGAGAAGAGGGCAATCGCAAATGGCAATGTACCATTTCGAGATGTTGATGTATCACATGCTAATACCGAAAAGGTTAGTGCATCAATAGGTAAAGCGACATTGACAAAGAATAGAAATCGGAGCTAAGCAGTAAATGGCTGGATATCATCAAAAAACGGAACAGTGATGTTTCCAAAAGAATTGATTATAAACCTTCAAAAGATGCCAATTCCACAATGGAGGAGGCAAAGAAGATGAGAAAGAGTTCATTAAATCAAATTTTAAAGCCACCAAGGCCGGCGCTGGAAGCAAATTTATCATCTAACTGAAGTAGGGAAGGGTTATGTAAAAACTCTTGAGCCTGATTATTGTCCCAAATGGAAGAACTACTAAAAAATCAACTGATGAAGTACCAGAACAAGACTAAGGTGTGGACCAACTGTCAAATCACTTACGTGGAAGGGGTCCATGGGCAATCAAGAAGACCTGTGGCCTAGGTCAACGACCTCTATTGCACGCAGGTGGTGCTATGGCCAAAGGTGTGCTCATCGTAGCAGTGCCTACATCATAATTTGTGGTAGCGGGAGCTTGCCTCTGCGCAACCCCTTCAAATATCAAGCCAAACATTTGGTCTCTTTGGAGAGTGCATGATAGTAGGCTGAGCAGAAAGTCACAGAAACCTTGCTTATGTTTTTATCTATTTGTTTATTGGGACGTACCTCCAGGATTCAGAACTTATGAGGCAAGTGAAAGCTTGATAGATCATATGGAGTTTGCATAGACATGAGGTAAAAACATGGCGCTCTCAATAGTCACAATGCTTAGGCATATCGTTTTTTCGCGGCACATTGTGATTTCTGATGTCGGCACTCTACTGAGTCCTGGTAGAAAGTTCTTCCACTTGCTGAAGTTGAGAAACGAACTGCAAAAGATTCAGTTGTCATCCATTTCCTGAGCTGAAGGCAGATTTTCTCTTTTCCATATAAGGAGCTTCTGATAATGGAGATGGAAGCAAATCCTCTGACTGAAAAGAATCCACTGAAATGGGAAAAAGAAGAAAAAACCTCGCCAATTCGCCGTACACATTTTTTTCCTAACCATTTTCTGTATTCTTAGCCAAGTATAATGTATCTGTGATATACTGGCCTCTAGGGGAACATTGCTTTGCTTCCTTCTTTATTGTAGAACTCCAGTATAAAAACATGACCTGCTCCCACACAGCTCCCCATCGTCCCACAATGTATATGAAATGATGAAAAGAGAGAAAAGGAAGTCCAATTAAAAGGGAGCAACTGCACTTACCTGGACGGGGTCAATAAGCGATCAAGAAGGACCATGACCTAGGCTAGCAACCTCCGTTGCACTTTGGAGAGTTGCTTTAGCCTGAGGTCTGCTCGAGAGACAGAGCCTATGTTGTAAGTTGTGGTAGAGGGGGCCTGTGTTCGCGCAGCCCCCACCAATTCATAGTCCAAACAATATCAGTGACACATCTTGGGGTAGAAGACTAGCGGTGACACTATAGGTTAATATTACACAACCAGGCGAAGTCGGAAAGAGTGAAGGATGAGATTTAATAGACATGCACTGCAACTTCCATAATCGTCTAGAACTGTAAAGGGAAAAACTTTGTAATACCTTGATGTCTCAAGTTGAGCAATAAAATTTCAGCATGTCAGTCGTTCTTTCAACCAGCATAGGATTGTGCATTTGCTAAGACATCACTAATAGATAAATGATGCCAAGGTTTTCAGAATTAAAATTTAAGGGGAATCTTGTCTAATTTCCAACTTGCGTATATCTGCTAATCATGAAGTTTTAGCATGACAAATCATGTTTATCTGCACAAATCCTTAAGCAATTCCATTCACAGGATGGGACAATAGATACTTATATAAGAGGAAATTTTTGAAACAATAGAATAGTGAAGACGAGAAGAAACTAGTGATAGGCTTCGAAGCACTCGGGCAAAAGGAGGAAAATTGCAACCCACTCCAAGTCTCCAACTAATTCAATCAAGCTAAATACTTATGAAAAGGAACCTATGCAGCTGTTGTAATGCTGTGTGGCAACCTAAGAAAAAGGCAGAAATGCACATAACATCAATGATGAATTGACGACGAATCAATTTTCAGAGTAAAAGAGCAGTACTTATGCTACCATAGGAAATTTGAACGAATCTTGAGCCGTATCCAAGATTTGACCTTCGAGCCAAGGCCAAACCTGGAAGCTTGAAGATCAGATGGGATCACATCAGGTTAGATTAAAGTACATCGAAGATTAACAAAAGCGAGATCATTAACAATTCGCTTGCAGTCTCAGTTCACCAGTTCATTAGGATGAGAAGTAGGTAGCGACAGAAACCAAAAGTTGGGTAGTAAGAATAATTTATGAGCCACTTGTCAACTGTGACATCTCATGCCTTTATACTGACTCTTGATTTAAGGACCTGAAGTCCAGAGGTTTGTGCGAGTACTGAACAATCTCCAAAAGAGTTTTTCCTTATTTGGCATGGAGCTCCTCGTGATGGAGATGGAACACAGAAGCAATGTTTTTGTGGAGAAGATTTACTTTGCTTCAATCAGAAAGCCAAGAAAGGAGATAGGCCATACGACCAGTGCAGTAATAGTCTTATTGCATACATCCCTTCTCTTTATTTTCCACAGGCTCAAGAATCATGGCAAGGAAACATTGAAAAGCAGAACAAAACTCTCCAATTTCCATACACAAATCTTTAGTTTGCCCCATTTTTTTAAACACATTGTTTCTCTCTTACACAAACCTGTCTCTCAATTCAGATCTCTCACACTCTTTCTGTATGTTATGCTGGCCATCTTTTAAGTTTTAATACCATTAACAAAGACAACTGAAAAGAAATATACAATCTTACTTTTTGGCATTACTCTGTTTGTCCCCCATCAAATATGTATGGTTGAAGAGAGAAAGAGCGACACAGCAAAGGATTCAATCACAACTTTCGAAACATGCCTACCTAGATGGGGTTGATAGGCGATCAAGAAGGCCTATGGCCTGGCTAGTGACCTCCATTGCACTCTTGGAGGGGCGCTCAGTCTAAGGTCTGCCCAAGTGGCAGAGCCTATTGTGCAGCCCCTATCAATTTATATTTTGTGATAACAGAGGATTCGAGAGCAGCCTATTATCCAGAATCATCCCATCATCATTCACTAGTAGTAGATGGTTCAATCGCACTTTAAAACCAATTGGTTCTTCATCTTCAGACTCGATGCTGCGCAATCAAGTGTTCTGCTTGATTCATGTGTTTGGGCTCTCAACTTCAATTTTGGCATAGAAATACTAGTTTAGCCACAAAACAAAGAGCAAAATTTGAATGTCACAATACGCTCTACTTTTTGACAGATTAAATCAGAGGTTTCTTATAGATGATTAGTGCATGAGAACACCGTAGGGATTTGGTTTATGCTTAAGCAGATCATTCAACTAATCATGAATGCATTGACACTTTACTTCAGATGACATCGGTGATTATGGCATAAGATTGGATTAAGTCGATTTGCAGTAGGAGCAGCTTGCAAGTGGGAATTCGATGCATATTGGCCCATGAACGACAAGCATAAATTTAGTGTCACGGGACTGTGTCAAAGTAACGTAGGCATGAGCAATAATTGCTGTTGTGGGTTGAAAAGTGTGATCGTTCAAGTACATTAGAAGGAGATGAAGAAGGAAGAGGAGGGCACACATACATACACTGCAAGTTCACTCTTGAATACAAAAAAAATTCAGGAATGTGTATTTTATATAATGGGAAAAGACGATAATGGAAAAGCATATGAGAAACTCTTTTTCCCCTCTTATGTTCTAAACTTGAAATTAGATAACATAATATTCCTGTCACAAAGTAAAGATCTGTAGTAAAACACAGACTTATTTAGGGAAACACGTCAACATGAAATATATTGGCAACAAACAACAGCAACCAGCGACTAAACTCTGTCCCATGTTTCAAAACAATGGGACCAAACCATCTGTTTCCATTGACTGGAACTACCCCTGCTCAGAACTCATCATGCCTAATCTCGGGCTCGAATAGCACAGACAAGTCACGTTCTCCAAAGCTGGGGAAGACCACCTGATAAATTTTATACAGTATAAATTCAGAGAAAAACCCCAATTGTCAATCCAGGAAATGAAAAATCACCAGTAAAAACCTATAGATATCAACGCTATGATGCTTGACACAATATTATTCTTCCTTTCAACCAAGTGTTTTCTCACACCGATCTGCATTTCTATGTAAAAGCAAATAACTGTTTTTCGGTGAAAGGAAAACTTACAACGATGAGCTTCCCAGCATTCTCTGGCCTTCTCGCTATCTTAATTGCTGCAGCAGCGGCTGCTCCGGACGATATTCCTACCTGCAAAGTGTATCCCAATGATCATGAGAATGCAAAATGTACAATAAGAGCCAGAAATTGTTTTCTCTTTGTCTTATTTTCTTTTGGCCATAAGAGCTAGCAGTAGTTGACATTCCTAATAGATCACAATATTTGCATAACAGGAAAGCACGAAAAATTGAACCCGCAGATTACCAGCAAGCCTTCCTTTAATGCGAGCTGCTTTGCAGTTTCCTTAGCTTCGTCGCTTGATATCTGCAATTTGAAATGGCATTAAAATTTACTCGGAAATGTATAAGCTCAGAGAATGATGATCAAGACTAGATGGCAAAAGGTACAGACTTCCTAACCAACTAAAATAGGATTTCCTCCATTACCAGCTGACAAATAACATACATAGCCTTTTGGAATAAACCTTTTTCATCTATTGTGAATATATCTTTCCATTTTGTGTGTTTGCATTATTCAGATATAGTACAATGACTACAAAGTCAATGCCTAAAGCACTCGCAATAGGAGCAATTTAGGAATTCTAACACGAGACCATAAAAGTACATCAGTAGGATAAAGTATCAAGATCCATATATATTATTGTGATGCCATGCGGAGAAGGGGAAGTGCCTTGTTCTTCTTGTTTTACTTTTCCCCCTGTTATGAAAAGCCCCCGTGCAATCATCTACTAAACCTAAGCTCACTCTTAGAAAAGAAACTGTAACTTATAAAGCTCATTGCTGACAAACATATCCTTGATAAAACCAATATTGTGAACATTTTTCCAGCTTTTATAAGGGGAAAGGGAACAAATTAAAATTTCTTGGATGAACTCCTACCTGAATTACTTCATCTAGTAAATCCATGTCCAGAACTCCAGGGATGAAACCAGCACCAATACATTGAATCTTATGAAGGCCTAGGAAATTATGGGCATGAAATTCTTAGTCAAATAGAGGATTGCACAACCTAGTCTTCAGAAGCTTTGGAGACTTTTGGGTCTTAGGATGCTTATAACAGCAAGAGAGGATACAACTGACTGCATTAGAAGCAGAAAACGCAGTGTCTCCTGTTTCAAGACTATCATATACAATGCTAAATAGAACTATAAAAGGAAATACAAAGTTACTTGACTCCTAAATTAACCTTCATTAGTCCATAGTTACTGTGGCACTCGCAGATATTAGTGTATAAAAGCAATAACTAACTAGCCTAGTGAATTAAGAGATTAAGAATGTCAATCATGCAACATTAATACTTACCAGGTTTCCCTCCAGACAAAACTGGACTCTCCGATGGTTCTACCCCGTAGATCTAAAGACAATAACAAACGTACACGAGTGATATGAGAAATAGGAATATTGGAAAAACAAAACTTCTGTCCCAATATCATAACCACAAGAGAATCTGACCTCAATATTGGGATTTTGTTCCTTAAGATACTTCCCTGCTCCAGTTACTGTACCCCCAGTTCCAATTCCAGAAACAAGAGCATCTATTTTCCCACCTGAGCTTTTCCATATTTCTGGCCCAGTGGTCTCATAATGAATCTACAACAGAGAAAAGAACAATGAACCTTTTTTTTTCTTTTATCAGTAGTATCCATGAACTTCTCTAACCTGCAAGCATCATATCAAGACCAAAAGAGTACCTTGGGATTGGCAGGGTTTTCAAATTGCTGAAGAATGTAAACATTTGGAGTCTCTGCTGATATTTCTTTGGCCTTCTGAATGGCACCTTTCATGCCTTTGGCTGGATCAGTCAGGACCAGCTCAGCTCCAAATGCATGGAGGATTGTTCTTCTTTCAAGGCTCATTGAAGCAGGCATTGTTATTATAAGTTTGTAACCCTTTGCAGTTTCCATAAATGCCAGACCGATCCCAGTATTTCCACTAGTTGCCTCGATCAAAACACTCTTCATCAAGTCAAGCAAGGAACATTTTTGGTTAGACATCTTCATCTACATCATCACTCTTATTGATAAAAGGGCTCACTTAACGCTTAACGATGAAGTCTAGACGTCATTAGGCAAACACTTAACATACAAATAAAAAAAAACGATAAGTGTACTAGAAGTCCTAAACTTGTCACGAAAATGCAATTGAGTCCTAAAACTTCCAAAAAGTGCAATCAAGTCCTAAAATTGTCAAGTTGGTGTAACCAAGTGTTAAGTTCTAAAACTTGTTAGCATTTTCCGTTTGTCAAGTTAGATGGAGTCAATGGAAGGACTTGATTATTCTAACTTGACAAGTTTTAGGACATGATTTTTGAAAGTTTTAGGACTCAATTGCATTTTCGTGGCAAGTTTTAGGACTTGATTGCACTTTTTGAAAGTTTTAGAACTCAATTACACTTTCCTAACAATTTTTATGACTTCCAGTACACTTATCAAAAAGTAAAAACAAGACAATATGACCCGAAGTTGTTATCTTTAACCAATTGAGGCATCCAATATGGACCTCGTAGGTTCTACATCAATTGATATAATAGTATTATTCTAATCGATAGTCATAAATAGGAAGCAAAGTGTTGATGGCTAAATGAGATTACATAACCTCAACTTGTTTCAGCGGGCCTTGCGATGACCTAAGGCCTGTGTAAGCCTTCCAGAAGTCATGTAATAAGTAGAGAGAGAGAGAGAGAGAGAGAGAGAGAGAGAGAGATGTCCCATGATCTTATTTAGTTATAATCACTTTCAACGGGAAGAAGATGGTCCCATCCTTCAGGAATTATATCAAGATTCTCAGATGCATGAGCTAGGAGAAGTTAGTATATAATTGTTACTTTCATCATACAAGAGCACTGACTTTCCTTAATAAGCGCACAAAGCCATCAATAATTGTGAAAGTGGAAAGAGAGGTTTCAGTAACTGACCTTCCCTGGCCGAATAAGGCCCTTCTCCTCCGCATCTACAATCATGCTGTACCCAATCCTGCCGGCAGAAAAAAATATTGTGTATTAGACCCAGAATATGAAGTAACCCACATACCTAGAGGCTGCAGAAAACGAATGAATTTCAAAGTCTGATACATGCATTCCAAGTTTGTAACTTATCTGTCGTTGTTCACTAAGATTGGTGTGCGCATTTGTGTGCAAGGGAGAAAGGGGTACGGGTTTGTGAGCAAATAAAGAGAGAAAAGTGGATGTTGAAGAAAATGGGAAGGAAGGAAATAACCATTTCGTATTCTTCTACTGTAGTAGCGTTCAGCTATAATGCTTTGCCCGGACAGACTAAACGTTTCTTAAAAGACTTGCAATTTTGTGGACCATTTTCATAGATGATAACCACGGTCGATTGTTTTATTCAACAGTGGACTCTGGCAAGGAGTTCGATTCAAACAACGGATGGAACTCCAGCCAGAGTAACTGATCTTGCTGTCTAAGTTAAGAACATGCAGATTGGCCCATTGAATCAAGGTACGAATAACATATGATGGCAGAGTCATTAGCAGTTCATATGGAGGGGAACTTTTTTTGTCGAATTGTAATCTTTCTGTACCTGTCTTTGACACTGGAGCATGGCTCCATCAATTCTAGCTTGGCAGCAATTTGGGCAACACAACTGTCATTGACATGGTTGAGGTACACCAGAGGTGCCTTACCAATTAACTGCAGACAATTAAAATGTGAACAAGAAAGTAAAATAAGCACACCAGCACATTATCAAGACTACAGAGAATTAGTGAGATGAGCGATGCAAATAGCTTACTTGAGTGACATCTTTTGCAATCATAAACTGCTCTTCGACCATTTTTGTGCTGCTGCAAAATGTACCAAGATTTTTTAGGAGAAAAGGACACTAACATTGCTATTATTTGCGTAAAGGGTTCACTTTGGCGTCATAACTATTCTACCGATCACTTAAGTGCATAATTTTTAAAACCGTTTACTTAAGGGATGCCGGCTATATATCTTCGACAACGAATCCTATGTGGATATATTTATTTACTCAAAGCACGTCCAACGTGACATCTTTTAAAGTCCAAAGTGGAAAGTTGCCTAAATGACTCGGCTTCCCGGCCTTAAATGACAACACATTTAAGAAGAATTGATCAAGGGGATTAAAGTGATTCTCTCACACTCTCTCCCCCTCACTCTGTCTCATTCTGTATACCTAGCGCATTTATTGACTAGCAACTTTTTGTGAAACTCTAATTGTGATTACCTAGTAACTGACAACACAAGGAAGAAGAAGAAGAAGAAGAACAGCGATCCCATCGGGAACGGAACCGAACAGACCGTCATTTGGAGCATCTAGCTGCACAAAAACAGCATCATCAATGAAGGAATGACCTAAATTCCAAAAAAAAAAAAGTGGAGAAATTACGCGAAATAAATCGACAAGCAGTGCCAACAAACCATTAGCAATTCTTTGTTGACAACTTCAAATCATCTTGGAAACCTAACAAAATAGTTCAATGATTTCTGTAATAAATTAATGTCACGTCGGTTTTCCCTGCAAGGAAAATTGCAGACATCACTCATTTGAACTTTTTTTAAAAATTATGACACTTAAATAATCAATTTGGCGGGTCTCTCCCTGTTCTGTCCCTCTTCCAACCACCTCGTGGCCTCCTCCCACCACAGGAATCAAGGTCACAACCGCTGAATCATTGAGATCACCACCTCGAGACCGCGTTGCGACTATCATTAGAGGTCAACCGGAGAGAAAGAGAGATGGTGGAGATGACAGCAAGAACCAAGGGTTCGATTACGAGGCTTGTCCTGATTCGGGAGGGAAAAAGAAACGAGTTGACATCCACATCATTCTTTCAGAATCTGATCGCTGTTGAGCTGGCATTTCATGTAGACAGAAATGGTGTTTTTGAAGGTTGAGATAACTTAAACTATACAACAGAAGTAGAATGTCTGTTTGAGCAATGACGTAGCAACACTGCCGAGTAACATGCAGCCTCTCTCGCACTCTCAAATTTTGAACAAGATGGTGAACCTCGAAACGTACAATAAGATCGCGTGAATCATAGCTCCGGGCGTTTATGCCAACAATCTATGGTATAAGAAGGGAAGATACAGCGAAACTGTATACACAGTGGAATCTGAAATGGCTGAATGAATGCATCAATAATTTAGCAAGAGTGTCAATAATTTGGAAAATCAACTTAAGATACACACCCCCAGGGCCGGTTCTTGAAACAGAGTACTTCCTACAACGCAATACATCTATTTGGTTTCTTTTTCCATGGACAGCGTTGCTAACATCTTCTCGGGTTCCAAATCGTGGATAAACGTATGCTAGGAGTGAGAGATCTGATCATGTTCCTAAATGTAAGTTCAAGGCAAGCTTTCTGAGTCTGACTTGAGTCCCATATGGAAGAAATAAAATGATGGAATGGGGCAAGTCCCTGAACAAAACAAAGGTCTGCACCAACTGTCAAATTACTTACCTGGACGGGGTCGATTGGGTCATCAACAAGGCCCATGTCCTAGATCGACAACCTCCATTGTACAAGGGGTGGTGCATCGGCCTAAGGTCTGCTAGTTGTAGCAGAGCCTATGTCATAATTAGTGGTAGCGGGGGGCTTGGGCTCATGCGACCTCAGAAAATTCGACTTCAAAATGGTCTTATGCAAAATTAATCTCATTGGCTGCTTGTATTAGGTGATCATGGTACCGAAAAGTATAGATGGATTACTTATTCCAGTGTACAATAATGTAACTTTAGTTTGAAAAACTGTCGTGCCATGGTGAGAGTGAAATCTTGTGAGTCTATATAACGTCCATAAGAATGACTCAAGCATCGTCTATGAAGCAACCGCAATTGCCTCGACTTGTGTCAATATCAAGCCCCGGTTGGTTCTCTAGGGATACTCTTTATGCAGCTAGGTCATGGTAGACTGTAATCTTGGGCAAATATTATGTCCTAGTCGAGAAGTTGCTCCAATTTGTGCCATGGATATTACTTGAGGACTTGGAGCCCGATGAAGTTGTGGAACAAGATATACAGGAAACCGAATCTAATCAAGAGTTGATCTTTATTATATTTTGAGCCCTCGAAATGGTGAACTCCACTGGGGAGCTTACATATTAAAAAAGGATGGGATAGTAACTGTACTAAAACTGATGGGTTGCTTACTAGTTACGACCATGTAAGTTGGACCGACCACATTCACAATAGTGCAACCTACGTATAAGTTTTCAGTTAATGTTGTAATGCAGACTGTGTTCAGAGTCTTTAGAACGCACTAAGTCTTATCCGACGCTAGCATTCCTTTTCATTTTCACAAAAAAAAGCAGGGACTACTCGATTTCTAAATCTAAACATGTGAAAACCGGTGCAATTCCATTGTCGAAACCAACTACTTACTGATTTAAATTGAGAAAGGCTTTAAGAATTAAAGAACATGATTTAAGAAGGGAATTAAAGAACATGGTACATCTGTATTTTCCTGTGCAGATACGCCTATGGTGAGTATGTAACGAGAGTCCCACATTGACCAAAATGGTGAAGAGAGAGAAGGAGGAGAGAGAATAAGATGCAGCCTGGCAATCAATTGCAACATACTTACCTGGACGGGGTCTATGGGCGATCACGAAGGCCCATGGCCTAGGTTAGCGACCTCCATTGCACTCTCGGAGGGGTGCTCGCGTAAGGTCAGCCCAAGTTGGTTGAGCCTGCGTCATAATTTGTGGCAGCGGGGGCCTGCGTTCGCGCGGCCCCTACCAATTTGTAGTTGAAAAGGGAAAGGCAGTTCTCGCCGTGTTTAATTCATGTCCATGTTGCTCTAGGATGAATGTCAGTGGTTTGCTCGATTGGAATTGGTAGATGATTTGGAGAATTTATATTCGATGCTATTATACTGGTTTTGTTCTGTTTAGTTTCAATGCGAAGGACAGTCTGGTTTGGTTTTGCCTTTTCTTTTCCATACTGTTTAGGTTCTGTTTGATTTAGGTTCGGCTTCAGGATAAATAAGACCGCCCCTCGCTCGCCCTTATTGGTTAGGGGAGGTTTTATACAAGATAGTTGGCAATGACTGTTAGAAGAGCCAATTTGGGAACCATGAGGATAGTCATCGCTTTCTCTTGTATCTCTGCTAAGAGTTTTAGTTGGTGAAGGAGGGATTGTCGTTGGCAGAACTTAAAAAGGGATCTTTCTTATGCCTCGAAGGAACGCCTTCATTGGTACATCCGCGTTTTTCTGCGCAGCTCGCTTCAAGTGAAAACATCAACATACAAATGGTAAACCGTCATACTAGAGTTAGACATTTGCTGTATAAAGCTATAAACATAGAATTCGACTCGTTTACAGAACAACATGTTTGGTGGGTGAGTCTTAATGATCTTAAGCAACGAAATGGAATGCTGAGGGAGAAGGAGAAAAGCAGAGAATTTTTAGCAAGATGTTTGAAGTTCAAACTCGAATAGAAGTATTAGTTTGATTCGTATTTGCATAAACAGCGCCTGCAACATCTTTTCCGATACCAAATCATGGATGAACACATGTAAGGAGAATAAAGTAGAGATCATCTTTCTAAATTTTACTGAAGCATTTTGAGTCTGGCCTTAGTCCCACATGGAAGAACTAACAAAGATGAAATAGAGGAAGTCCCTGCCAGAACTGAAGCGGAAGCCAACTGTCAAATCACTTACCTGGACGGGGTCAAGGGGCGATCAAGATAGTCCATGGCCTAGGTTGACGGCCTCCATTGCACACCGGGCGATGCGTTGGCCTAAGGTCTGCTCATTGTAGCGGAGCCTACGTCATAATTTGTTGTGGTAGCGGGGGCCTGCGTTCGCGCGGCCCCCGCAAATATGAGCTCACAATTGTTTGTGAAGGTGATCTTGGCGCTGATGGATTGCCAATATGTCAAGAACTTTGATACACTTGAGAGCTGTTGTAGAAACTTTGCATCTCCAAAACATCGGGAGAAGAACAGCATTGGTGTCAAAACTTGTGTACGGATGCCACTTTGGTGCAAAAAGTTTCATTTGGATCACTTAAGTGCCAAAAGTTTACGCCGGCGATCACTTAAGTGCCAAATCGGAAAAAAAACGATCACTTAAGTGCCAACGGCGAGAAATTCCGATCAAATTTAATACGTGACTTTTATATTTAAATTTTAATGACACATGGCATTTCCATGTGTATAATTCAATTTTTTAAATATATATTTTTATTTTTTTCTTTTTTCTTTTCTTTTTTCATTTTTGTCTTTTTCTTCTTCTACCATGGCCGATGGCCGGAGACTAGCCACCGGCCATGGCTGGCCTCGCCGGGCGTCACCTTCCTCCGGGCGAGGCCCGACGAGGCAGCCGTGGCCTTGGCGAGGGCCGGCCTCGGCGGATCTGGCGAGGCGAGCTCTCGCGCGGGGCTCGCCCTGCTCGGGTGAGGGTCGAGGTCGCCTGGGCAGGGCGAGCCTCGGCGAGGGCTCGCCTCGCCAGATCCGGCGAGGCCGGCCCTCGCCGAGGCCACGGCTGCCTCGCCCGGAGGAAGGCGACGCTCGGCGAGGCCATCCATGGCCGGTGGCCGGACGCTGGCCATCGGAAATAAGAAGAAAGAAAAGAAAAAAAAAGAAAGGAAAAAAGAAAGAAAAGAAAAGGAAAAAAAAAATGCCACATCAGCTTAAGAAATTAATAAAAAAAACGCCACGTCGGATTTCCGGCGAAGTGACATTTAAGTAATCGTTTTTCATAATTTTTAGCACTTAAGTGATCCGATTGAAACTTTTGGCACCAAAGTGGCCTCCGTACATAAGTTTTGGCACCAATGCTGTTCTTCCCCCCCAAAACATCTGTAGCTGAGTTGGCTTGTGATAGGATATGATCTCATGCCGAATAACCGATGTAGTATACCAAAGTTAAGAAGCTAATTTGACTTGTGTGTCCAACAGTACTGCCTGAAGATGTATAGCTTGATGAAGTTGAAGAAACGATCTTGAGAAGATTGAATTAGAAGTCGGTGTTAATACAGGATAGTTTAAATCTGGTTCGACACAAAAAAAAAATAAAAGACCGTATGATTCTTAATCACATGACCTTGTATTATAAAGCTTCTAGTCCCTTGCAGCTTGCAGTTTGTCAAAACTGGAAAATTAATATGACACAAGACTAAAAGCTATTTGAAATTTGTAGCAGTAGTTCCTCTGTACTATTTATTAGTTGAATAAAATTGCTTGCTTGCTTAGCCAAAAAGGAAAAAACATGAGGTACTAACACTAAGCAATTGAGTATATACCGCATATAAGGTTGCATATCGGTATTTTTTCCGTGCAGCTAGCTACGAGTGGAAACTTTTACCTACATATGGTTGAATTGCCACATCGAATAGAATGCAAAGAGAGAGAGAGAGGCCCGAGAGTATTTATTAGAGGAAGTGTCACAAGCAGTCGCTCGATCACACGGACCAAGACGGGGTCGTAGGGTGATCGAGAATGCCCAAGGAGAGGTCAACCTCCATTGCACTTTGGTGGTGCTCTGGCCTTAGGACTGCTTATCGTGGCAGAGCTTACATCATAATATTTGGCAGCAGGGCCCTGAGTTATTGTGTCCCTTACCAATTTGAGTTCAAAATTGTTGTACAAAACCAATTTTCATTAGCTCATGTTTGGTGATTTTCGTGGCAAGGCCTGGGGAAAACCTAAATGGATGAAATGATTCATGCTGACTGAAAAATCTAGATCGCTTGCTCATGCTACTATCTGAAATTTGAACTTCAATTCTTGTGCTTTTCACTATAAGCAGAATGTGTCATATTATTCTAATAGCAAAGACTAGGGACCGCTGCAATGATTTTCAGCAGAAGCTCTTTCACGTGGTCAGCCGTAACAGATGGTGATGTTGTGCCAACTTTAGGCCATGGGCAAGAATTCAATCCAACTTGTACATTTCAATGTAAGTTGTATTAATGCTGAAATACTTCCCAAGCAACGAGCTCACAGTTTTCAGTGCGGATTGTACTCCTGTACTTGCCTTCATAAGAAGGTGAGTCCTCCAATCTGCATTTAACAGTACCATTATCCATATTCCTTCTCTCTCATTCCTTTCTGTTTGGACTTACCATCTCGGGCATCATCAAATTTACCGTTCGCAAGTCGCAACCTGACAATTCTCAGCTGTGTAAGATAATAGTCTTTCACCCAAACTTAGAAGGCCTGCGAGCTGAGGTTGCTAAGTAGGTGCAACTAGGCTTTTGCCACATCCATACGGGTCTTTCGTCCGTAGATTGGGCAAAAAATACATAGAAACAGCAAGCAATGATTGAAGAAAATGTTGTTTCCTCTCTACTTTGCCTACATCGGATACGCTCTAGCATCTCCACTTTCTTTACATGATATTATCGCATACCTCTTAATTCCATTTTTTCTAGGGCAGTTTCATCCACGAGTTGGTGTTCTGTGATAAACATATGAAGCTTACTGACCGTAAGAAGTTGATAAGAGAAGAGGCCAATTGGAAATGACACCATGTGAACTCGCCTACCATTTCGAGATGTCGACACATACTAAATCTTGAAAAGATTAGTGCATGAATAGGCACGGTGACGTTGACAAGGAACAGAAATCGGACATAAGGAGCAAATGACCGGATATCATCGAATGATGGAACAGCAACTTTGACAAAGAATCGATTATAGACCTTCAAATGATGCCAATTCCACGACGGAGGATGTGAAGAAGATGAAAAAGAGTTCATTAAATCGAATTCTAAAGCCGCCATGGCCGGCGCCTGAAGCAAATTTATCATCGGAATGAAGTAGGGAGAGGCTATTTAACAACTCTTAAGCCTGATTATGTCCCACATAGAAGTACTACCAAAAATCAACCGACAAGGTCCCTGAACAAAGACTAAGGTGTGCACCAACTGTCAAATCACTTACCTGGACGGGGTCGATGGGCGATCAAGAAGACCCATGGCCTAGGTCATCGGCCTCCATTGCACGCGGGAGGTGCGATAGCTTAAGGTCTGCTCATTGTAGCAGAGCCTATGTCATAATTTGTGGTAGCATGGGCCTGCGTTCGCGCGGCCCCTACAAATAACAAGCCGAACGCTTACTGCATTTCTTTGGAGAGTGCAGAATAGTAGACTGAGCAGATGAAGTCACAGAAAGCTAGCTTATGGTTTTTTCTGTTCGTTCATTGAGATTTTCCTCCGGGATTTAGGACTCATGAGGCAAGTGAAAGCTTGATACATCATATGCAATTTGCACGACATGAGATAGAAAACATGGTGCTCTCAATAGCCATAATGCCTAGGCCTGGGTGCATCATAAGGAAAACCCATCATTTGTTCGGCGCATGTTGATTCTAGTCCGAGCCTCCGTCTTTGTGTGTTGTAGCGGGGGCCTGCGTTCATGCAGCCCTACCAATTTCGAATTGAAACGTTATGTTATGTGATAACAGAGGAGTTGAGGGCGGTTTATTATCCAAAATCATCCCATCATTTGTAGATGGTTCGATGACACTATAAAATTGTTTTTTTTTTTTATCTCTAGACTCAATGCTACGTAGTGTTCCGCTTGAATTATGTGTGTTGGGTCTCACAACTTCAATCTATGCGAGGAAGTACTAGTTTAGCCACAAAATAAAGAGTGAGAGTTACAATACGCTCAGCTTCTTGACAGATTAAATCAGAGGTTTCTTGTAGGTGATTAGTGCATGAGAACACCATAGGGAATAGGTTTATGCTTAAGCAGATCATTTAACTAATCCGAATGCATCAAAACTTTACTTCAGATGATGTCGGTGCAACGGCACAAGATTGGATAAGTCGATTCAAAGCAGGAGCAGCTTGCAAGTAGAAATTTAACGCATAATTGGCTGAGGAACAACAAGCATAAATTTAATGTAGCGGGACGGTGTCAAGCGCAGGCATGAACAATGAATTGCTGTAGTGGGTTGAAAAGTGTGATCATTCAAGTACCATTACGAGGAGATGCAGAAGGAAGAGGGAGGGCACAAGTACATACACTGCCGGTTCCCACAATGTGCTTATGAATATGATGATACAGTGGCACAGAGTTATTCCCGTATTGGAAAGACACCAAGAAATGGAGGTGAACTGAAGTGAGCAAAAGTTAAGGTGATGGCGATATCAAATCACTTACACGGACTGGGTCGATGGGCAATCAAGAAGGCTCGTGGCCTACATCATCGGCCTCCATTGCACCCGGGAGGTGCGTCTACATTATCGACCTCCATTGCACTCAGTCGGCCTAAGTCTGCTCACTGTAGCAGGGCCTACATTATAATTTGTGGCAGAAAGAGCCGGAGTTGGCGCGGAGTTGGCGTGGCTCCTCTCAATTCCTAATCAAATCTATAATTTTGATTCTTCGTCTTGTGCCGAAAATTGAACCCGTAATCACTATGATTGGGGGAGAGAGAGTTTTATTGAGTCATCTATGAATACTTAACATTCTTTGGTTGTGTCCAAGGGTTTTGGGCAAAAGGTTTGAAGTGTATATAAGAACTCTTGTGGATTTGTAATGCATTTTATGGTAGGAGGAAGTCAATATAGTAAGGACATTACCGGAAAGCCTGAAACAAAAACTAAGCGCATTCGTCGTAATTCCTCAAAAGATGATATGAAACATTGAGAATGCACACGAACTGGCATTCTGCTTGAAAATTGTTCCGAATCACTCTGATTCATGTTCTATTACCAAGAATATGAAAAGAAGAATATGGGAAAGTATATAAGAAACTCTTTTTAACCCTCCTCAAATATGCTCTAAACTTGAAATTGGACACAATTTAATCCTGTCACAGAGCACAGATATCCAGTTCTGCAGCCAGCTTCGATAGCTTATGATGATAAAACCACGAAGAACAAGCATTTCTAACGCAAACACTTATTCATGGAAACACATCAACACGCAAAATATCGGGCATCAAACAACGATATTCGGCGACTAAACTCTATACCATGTTTCAGAAGAACAGCACAAAATGCATGTGATTCTACGGACCAGAACTCCCCCCGCTCAGGGCTCAAAAACCATATTCTCGGCCTCTCGCTTGACGGACTCGAATAGCACAGATGACAAGTAACGTTCTCCAAAGCTGGGGAAGACCACCTGACAAAGTTTATACAGATTAAATTTAGAGAAAAACCCAAATTGAAAATCCAGGAAACGAACAATCATTAGTAAAAACCTACAGTATAAATTCGGTGAAAGGAACACTTACAACAATGAGTTTCCCAGCATTTTCTGGCCTTCTCGCTATCTTAATTGCTGCAGCGGCTGCTGCTCCGGATGATATTCCTACCTGCAAAGTGTATCCCGACGATCAGGGGACAGCAATTAATGCAAAACGTACAATAAGAGCTAGCAGTAGTTTTTTCTCTCTTATTTTCTTTTGGCCATACGAGCTAGCAGTGGTTGACATTCCCAATGGATCACAATATTTGCACAACAGGAAAGCACAAAAATTGAGCACAGATTACCAGCAAGCCTTCCTTCAATGCGAGCTGCTTTGCAGTTTCAATAGCTTCGTCACTTGATATCTGGAAAGTGATTTCGCATTAAAATTTACTCAGGAATGTAAGGTCAGAGAATGATGATCAAGACTAGATGGCAAAAAGTACTGACTTCCTAACCAACTATAAAGGATTGCTTCCACAAGTGGCTGATAAATAACAAGCATAACCATTTGGAGTATACTATCATCGCACTCAATCATTTGCAAACATACGTTTCAAGGTCATGTGTTTGCATTATTTAAATATAGTACAAAAACTACATAGTCCATATCTAAGCACTCATAAAAGGAGCAATTTTGGAATTTTAGCACAAGAGACTGTCAAAGTACATCAGTAGGATGAATTATCAATGTCCATATATATAATTGTGAAGCCATACGGAGAAGGGGGAGGTGCCTGGTTCTTCTTGTTTCACTTTTTTACCTGTTACTCAAAGCTGCCTTGCAATTTCCTATTAAACCTAAGTCCTTGTAACTTCGAAAGCTCATTGCTTACGAACCCATTCTTGCTAAAACCAGCATTATCCAATTTTACAACATCTAGCTCTTCCGTCCTTTGACATATGGAAGTATATGAACTGTTTTCCCAGCTTTAGGGAAAAGGGAACAAATTATGATTTCTTGCACAAACTCTTACCTGGATTACTTCATCAAGTATATCCACGTCCAAAACTCCGGGGATGAAACCAGCGCCAATACCTTGAATCTTATGAGGGCCTGGGAAATTATGGGCATGAGATTCATAATCAAATAGAGGATTGCACAAGATAGTCTGCAAAAGAGACATCTTCTTTGGAGATTTTTGGCACTTAGCACGCTTATAATAGCAAGAAAAGGATACAATTGATAGTATTAGAAGCTGAAAAAGCAGTGTCCCCTGTTGCAAAAATCTTATAAACAATGCAAAATAGAACAATAAAAGGAAGCACAAAGTTACTTGCTTCATTATTTAAAGGGCCGTCCTAGTGCATGGTTACTGCGGCACTTGTCGAAAGTTAAGCAAGAACTAACTAGCGTAAGGGATTATAAGATTAAGAATGTCAATTATGTGAAATCAGAACTTACCAGGTTTCCCTCCAGACAAAACCGCACTCTCTACTGGTTCTATCCCGTATAGCTAAAGACAAAAACAGGGGTTTACACGTGATCTGAGAAATAGGAACATTGGAAAAGCAAAAGTTCTTTCCAAATATCATAACTAGAGTATCTAACCTTGATATTGGGGTTTTGTTCCTTGAGATACTTCCCTGCTCCGGTTACTGTACCCCCAGTTCCAATTCCAGAAACAAAGGCATCAACTTTCCCACCTGAGCTTTTCCATATTTCCGGTCCAGTGGTCTCGTAATGAATCTAACAACAGAGAGAAGATCAATGAACTCTTTTTTCTTTGATCAGTAATATCAATGAACTTCTCTACCCTGGAAGCATCCGTCTTATCAAGACCAAAAAAAATACCTTGGGATTGGCAGGGTTTTCAAACTGCTGAAGAATGTAAGCATTTGGAGTCTTTGCTGATATCTCCTCTGCCTTCTGAACAGCACCTTTCATGCCTTTGGCTGGATCAGTCAGGACCAGCTCAGCTCCAAATGCACGGAGGATGGTTCTTCTTTCAAGGCTCATTGAAGCAGGCATTGTTATTATAAGTTTGTAACCCTTTGCAGCTGCCATAAATGCCAGACCAATCCCCGTATTTCCACTAGTTGGCTCAATCAAAACACTCTTCATCAAGTCAAGCAAGGAACATTTTTTGTTAGATTTCTTCATTTGCATCTATCACTCTAGAACCTACAAAATGAGATTACATAATCTCAAATTGTTTTAACAGACCTTGCGATAACTTGCCTGTGTAAGCCTTTCGGAAGTCATGTAATTAGAAGAGAGAAAGAGAGAGAGAGAAATTGCCCATGATTTATTTAGTTATAATCACTGTCCATGGGAGAAAGATGTTTAATCCTTCAGGAACTATATCAAGAGTCTCAGATGCATGAGCTAGGAGTCCTTAGTTTGTATATTATTACTATTATTGTGAACCTGGAAAGAGTGGTTGCAGCAACTAACCTCCCCCGGCCGAATAAGACCCTTCTCCTCTGCATCTGCAATCATACTGTACCCAATCCTGCAGGCAGAGAAATCCATATTAAACTCTGAATATGAAGTAATCCACATAACTAGAGGCTGTAGATAATGATGAGATAAGCAATGAATTTCAAGTCAAACACATCCAAGTTTCTAACTAATCTGTTGTTGTTCACTAGAATTGGTGCACACACATGTGCAAGAGAGAATGGAGATCTGGCTACGTGAGCAAATAAAGAGAGAAAGGTGGATGGTGAAGAAAATGGGAGTGAAGGAACTCTTCTATTGTAGCAGCCTTCAGTTTTAAGCCTATAAGACCTGGCCCTAAATGTTTCTTGAAGGACTCGGAATTTTGTGGACCATTTTCACACACAACAACTGCAGTCGATTGTTTTACTTAGCAGTAGATTCTGGCAAGGAGTTGAGTCAAACAAAGAATGGAGACCAGACTAACTGATCTTGTTGTCCAAGTAACGAACATCCAGATTGGCACATTGAATCAACGTACGAATTAGATCTAATGGTGCAGCCATTAGGAGTTCATCGTGGAGGGGAATTTTCTTTCCTTTCAAAATGAAATCTTCCTGTACCTGTCTTTGACACTGGAGCATGGCTCCATCATTTCTAGCTTGGCAGCAATTCGGGCTACACAACGGTCAGTGACATGGTTGAGGTACACCAGAGGTGTATTACCAATTAACTGCATCCAACAAAAATATAAACAAGAATGTAACATAAGCACACAATCACTGTATTAAAGACTACGGAAATTAGTGAGATGAGTCATGGAAATAGCTTACTTCAGTAACATCTTTTGCAATCATAGACTTCTCTTCCACCATTTTTGTGCCACTGCAAAACCCACCAAGGTTTTTAAATGATTAAGCATGTAAGGACTTGTGTAGATAAATAAGAAGCTCAACAAATGAGAAGAAAAATCCTTGCAAAAAATCTGAAACTTTTCAAAATTTTCCATTCATTAAATACAGCAGATCATGCAAAACCCTCCCAAAATCGACCCAAAGCCTGAAACTTTTCCATACAGGTGTCACTAAGAACTGGAGATTGACCCATCAACTCAAGAAGCAACACAAATTGATGACGCTCATAACTAAAGGTCCTAGAAATCCCATAATTCAGCACTTCTGATAAAACAAAAAGAATGCGAAACCATTGATTTCCAGTTCAACCCTCGAAAGCATTTACGACTCATATAGACGATCTAAAGTTCAACTAACACGGCAAAACATCAACCCAAGAACAAGAAAAGAAAGAGAAGTGATAGATCAAACCCAGAAAACTGCACAAAGAGATCGCACCACCTTAAAGGGAAGAAGCTTTAAGTGGGACGAAAAGGAAGACTCGAAAAGCAAAAGGTTGGGTTTTCAGCAAACAACCCCAGCGCTCTTTCTGTACAGAAAGGCTGAGAATTCAAACCTGCGACACTGTAACATGGTAAAAACGAGAAAAAGAAACAAAAATAAGAATATAACTTATGGCGACCAAAGATTAAAATCTCAACAAGGAAAGCTCTGGACACCACTCACAAAAGAGACTTGTCTGGCTTTCCTATTCTCCAAAAGCAGGCAAGACCTTTATATAGACCATTGCTATACAGACAGAGACTGCCCTGAATAGAAATTCTTTGGGTAATACAAGTGTACCTCGCTGGCTGATAAAGTTCTTGGCTTTCTTGGTAAGATGGCTGATGAAAAAACTGGCTATGTCCTTCTTTGTTTCTCTTTCCCATTTGGGTCCCCCGTGCTGGGGTTGTTGATCTCTCTCTCTCTCTCTCTCTCTCACAGTGACATAACAACACACAAGGTGTTGGATTTAGTCCTTTCTTCTTCTTTTTTGTCGAAGTATTTGATTTTTGAGACGTGGGTAAGTATTCATTGAAGTTTTTCTTTGGACATGCAAATGTTCATTGGAACATGAGAAGGTGACGGCACCATTACTCCTTACAGAGTAACGGTGCTGCCCTTCCCCCGCCCCAAGTTTTCTCAAGGAAACCGGTTTTCCTTAAGAAAAACTGAGGATCCCATTTGGGATTTTTTTAGATAAAAAGAACAATAGAACAAATAAAAGTTGACACTAGAAAAGATACTTATTAATAACATTATCAGTATAAAATATATTTACATTGGATATAAAAAAATGGGTCTAAACATCTTTATCACAAGACAAAATAACAATTCGATATCTATTAACGACATCTCTGCTATTATACATTTTTCACACCTGCAGTCGGGAATGAAAATATGCATCATTTGACAAAATGAATGCATTTGTCGAAATAAAAAGTCAAATACCTATACTGCGCAACGTAAAGTATTTGTAAATTATGCTTGAGTCGTGGCAATCCAAATTAACGCGAAAATCAAATTTATCATCTTCTCGTGATTAACTAAAAAAGAAATTTATTTTAAAAAAATTAAGTATATTGGATTTGTTTGATAAAAATGTTTTTTTCTATCTGTTCAACCCCACTTTCACCGTGCTAGCCAACTTTTAAATTTTTTCACTTGTTCGGTAATTCTTTGAAAAATCTCATCAAATTAGGTTAAAATATTTATGTGGGTTGCTAATTTGACTTTTATTGTTACTAGAATTTGGTGAAAATGTTTTCGCGTGTACACTGTCAAAGAATCAGAGTTTTATATTTAAGTAATTATTCAAAGTATAAAAAAAAGTTCACAAGTATCAAGTATATTTCCTTCTTCCCGGTATATTTATTTATATATTTTTATAATTATTTTCTTCTTTGTTTGTTCTTATATAAAATTTACATATACATCTTTTTATTATTATTTTCTTATAAAGTAAAATAGTGATACAAAAAATAGAGGGCCACATGGGAGGGAAAAACGGAAGAGGAAAACAACTCAGATTAAAGTTAGAAGTAGAGGAAGAGAATTTGAATTTGTCAAACATAAATAAACAAGAATATATTTTGTCCACTTGTGCTAAACCCATTCCTTGAATCCAAGCGGGTTCTTAAAATGCTGGCTGCGTTTCGGATTGGCTTTGCAAAGCCATTTTGGGCACCTAAAGCCCTTTAGGCTAAAATTTGGTGTTTGACAAATTTTTTTTGAAACCCCATTGAGCCAAAGTTGGCCTTGTGAAGGCTGAAAGCCCAAGGCAGGTCCTAGGTTGCCTTGGGCTTTCAGCTTTCTCGGTAAGCTACAGTACCCGGATAAGTAAAAAAATTTTCTTCCGAAACTACCCTCATCTATTTTTTGATTTTCCAGTTTTGCCCTTGTCTGGCACTGTTCATCTTCCCCGAGGAGCCAACTGGAGGCCGGCGACCGCGGCCTGAGGGGTCCGGCCACTGCCGCCTGGGGGTCGGCCGACGTCCGGCGACCGCCGCCTGGGGGTCGGCCGACGTCCGGCGACCGCCGCCTGGGGGTCGCCCAACCCCGGCGACCGCCGCCTGGGGTCGCCGGACCCCGGCGTCGCCTGGGTCGCGCGACCCACGCGACGCCTGGGTCCGGCGACCCCAGGCGGCGGTCGCCGGGGCCGCGCGACCCCAGGCGGCGGTCGCCTGGGGGTCGCGCGGCCCCGGCGACCCACGCAACGCTTGGCCTGGGTCGCGCGACCCAGGCGACGCCCGGGGTCCGGCGACCCCAGGCGGCGGTCGCCGGGGTCGCGCGACCCCAGGCGGTGGTCGCCGGCGACCAGATCTGGCCGTCGGCGGTTGGCCGGCGACCAGATTTGGCCGGCGGCGGTGGCCGGCGACCCCAGCTCCACCGGAGCCCTTTTAAAAAAAAATGCAAAAGTACTTTTAGCCCAAGTTGATTTTAAAAAATACTTACCAAACACCACTTGCATTTTGAAAAACCCCTTTAGCTCAAAAGTATTTGCATTCCCCCAAATACATTTCCCCAAAGTTGAACCAAACGCAGCCACTCTCTATCTTTAAGGTTTCTACCTTAGGCTTTTAGGGATATAAAACATCAAAGGGGATATTCCCTCCTACCCAAGGAAGAGAAAATATCCAGGTAGGAATTGGGGGTGTAGGAAGAAAATTTGGATTCGTCAAACATAAACAAGAATATATTTTTGTTCCACTTATGCTAAACCCATCCCCACATTAGATGTGGGGTAAACATGGGAATCAATCATATTGGTGGGTCATGATATGGATGGTCCTCTCTTATACCGTAGGAACCTTTTGATAATGAATGATTAACGTCGCTTTCTTATCGTGTTGACTAGTCTATTTCCTCTTCTGCTTTTTCATGGTGAAAAGGACAGAGTATGATCTACTTCTGGATTCATTGATCACGCGTTTGGTAAAATTGTCGAACAATAACAATTTATGTTCTTTTATTTTCACAAATTCGTTTGATAAATTTTTTATTCTTGAGCACAAAATTACCAAAATTTATTCTTAGAATTAGTTTTGGAACATAATCAAAAAACATAAAAAAGTAGTTTCTTGTTCTCAAAATCAGTTTTGGAACAAAATCAAGAATCGGGAAATTTCTTCTTCTTCTTCTTGGCCTATGAGAGCGTTGCGGCCCTCGCCTAAGCCGCGAGCCGCCCTCGTCGGATCTAGCGAGGGCGGTGGCGAGTGTCCAGCCCTTGCCGGTGCCAGTCAACCAGCCATGGCCAAGGAAGGGGAAGGGGAAGGGGAAGGGGAAGAAAAAAAAAGAAAAAAATATATTAAAAAATCCAAAATATTATTAATAAAAAGAAATTTTGTTCAATTATCAAACGCATTTCTGTTCTTTTTCTATTCTAAGTGTAGAAATTTTGAACAGTTACCAAACGCCTTCAAATGTTTAGAAATTATTTCCGGACATGGAATAAAAAATAATCATTTCTGAGTAGAATCAGCTTTCAGAAACAGAATGATTGTCAACGCGCCCTGAGCATCATTTGGGATATTTTCATTCTCAATGGTTGGTTTTTGTACTGGTTTTTTTTTTTTCTATAGGAGTTTATGTGCTGTTTGCCCTAAAAAAAAATGGGTACAAAGTCAGGAAAAGCTGAAAGAAACTTGATTGATGCATCGTTGAAACTATTCAGCGAAGGAAAAGATGTGTTGGTAGATTTCAATTTTGGGCTAGTGACGTCTGGGAGGGCGTGTACTTTTTGTTCTTTGTGCATTTGAGTTTGAGTACAAGAACATCTTCTTTCCATTCAATCAACTACCTAAATTTTGCTTTTGCATCTCGGCGGCCACGTGTCTATCCCTGTTCCAACCACCTTGTTGCCTCCACCTACCTAAGGGTCGCCGCCGCCGCCGCCATACTCGACGGCGCAAGAACCACCCCGCCTGCTTGGGCGCAACCATTGCCCCCAACAATTCACAATGCCACCGTCGCCACAGATTCAGAAAACACTGCCACCATCGTAATTGGCCGCCATTGCCACGAGCGTCAGCAGATTTGGCCACCTTCAGTACTTGCCATTATCGTAAGCACGAACAGAGCTGCCCACCATCCAATACACTCGACCATGAACCAAATCCGACCACACCCATCACCGCCATCAAGAACTCAACGATGACACCACCTAAATTGAGATATGAGGTCTCGCGACCTTAGTCAAGATCACAACCACTGAATGGCTAAAAACGCGACCACCAACGCGGCATTGCAGCTTTCATCAGAGGTCAACCGGAGAGAGTTGCAAAGGAGAAGACACAATGCAGAAGAGAAAAGAAAAAAGGGAAAAAGCCACAAAAAAAACTCCATAGTCCGTCAACCGTGCCATATTTACTCTAATTATTCCTTGTGACATCAAAAACTCAAAACTATATTCACCGTGACACATTTACCTAACTTTTTTTTGACATAAAAAATCGAAAATTTATACCTATGTGACACATTTATCTTCCGTCAATATTTCGTTAAATGATTTTTCAGCTAAAATAACGTCTTTTACCACATGTTGTCATGTCAATACTGTTTACTTTCTAAAGTCCATATAAGCAGATTTTAACGTTTCTCAATTACATAATTTTGACGGAGAGTATATGCGTTAAATAGGTATACATTTGGGATTTTTTGGTTAGGGTAACGTGTTACTTTGAGACTTTTGCCTAAAAAAGAAAAGAAAAAAGTTTGTCCTGACTCGTGGATTGGTCTAGTAAGTGGGTTGGACTTGGGTTCCAAACTCAACCCATTTAGACCCATTTATCTTCAAGCTTTAAAACTTAAAACCCATTTAAGTTTGATTCTTTAAAATTAAAGTGACCCATATATGACCCATTTATTTTTAAATGGGTCATATATGGGTTCATGACCCATTTTGACACCTCTAGTCATGTGCAATAAGTGTCTAATCCTCTAATTCAAGAAGTTATGCAGACTTTACTCAACTGTGCAAGCCCTACGAACATTGTAAATAGCGAAGCCATTGGATTTTAGAGATGATTCGTCGCTACAGAAGACACGGGCCTGGTGGAACCGTCAAACAACTGGTAGAACTGATTTTGAGTGTGAAACCCAGCCAGAGTACAAGAGTTTGAAGAGATCGACAAGAATGGCAGATAGTAAATTCACAAATCAGTAGAAGTTGAGCGAATTGACATATTAATAAAGAGATTGGGAGGCATGACTTGAATGATAAAAGGAAACAAAATGTCAGATTTCGATACCACTAAATTTGATGAAATTCGAAGCCTTAACGTCTCTTATTGCCGTGACTTCCGCATGAGCGGCGGGGTCACCGTTCTTTAAAACCATGTTGTGACAACTTACGACAATCTCATTGTTACGAACAACTGCTGCACCAAATGGGCCGCCATCGCCACATTCAACACCCTTATAAGCTTCTTCTACTGCTATGGCTAAGAAAATGTGATCCCTATCCCGTACAGCTGGTAAAAAAAGTTCATTAATTACCACTGTCATGCTCTTCTAATCTAGCCGCATTTAGTTTTCAAGCTTCTATTTACTTTATCCTTTTGATTGTCTGATTGTTGAAAAAAACAAATTACCATGTAAACAGTGGAAAGCCATCAAACGATTTTGGGTGGAAAGCGAACCGGTGGAAGATGATGCTCTGGATATGGAACGAGCGGGCCAAGAAATATCATCATATTTGTACGATGTTCAAGTGTAGGACACCTACCCTCTGTTCTTATATCAGGGATGAAAAAACAAAGGGCGAGATGCAAGTATGCCTCGAAATATATCAATGCAGTGACGAAAAGTCATGCCAAATGAATAATGAACAATATATTGCTTACCCTCTTGATGAGCAGGAAATGCAGAAGCAACAGAGACTTTCCCGTCTTTAGTTTCCACCACTGAGAAAAGACAGATAGGACAGTTAGATGATCACATCATCAAGTGGCGAAATTCCGATAACCACCATAACACAAAAACTCAGAAGGAACAAAGACTCCACAAGAGCAGATAAACAAAGCAATCGGCATGTGCACATAAGCCTAAGAAAATTACCGAGTCTAAATTCAAATCTGGTTCTTATCCTAGTTCCCTCTTGCAAACATCACGCATGGCCATCTGGAATGATCGATCGGTAAGGATGGTGTTATGATTAAAGTCACCTGGAACTCAATGAAATCATCAACATTTATCACATTCAACAGAGATCTAACACTTATGCAACGTCTAAAACTGGGTTGATCTTATCATTTGCTTGACAATGCAATGTCCAAATGCTAACCAGCCAACAACAAGAATGTCAACTTTTCCGCTGGAAGCATCAGAAACCTTTACTTTAATGAAGAAGCTAACGAACACAGCCCTGGCGTTTGTTTTTCCCATTTAAGGTGGCATACGACGGAAAAAACCTATCGTGAAACCATGCAAGCGAAAATCTTCGGAAACGCCAGCAAACGCCACTCAGAAGCCAAGGCAAACTTCAACCCATCAATCGCAATCACCACGAAAACACATGCACAAGCACGAAGATAAATCTATGTGACCGACGGATAAGAAACGCAAGCGAAACCAATCACTCGGACGAAACCAAACGAAGCTGTTCGAAGAGTTTATGCTTACAACTGGCGTCCTCCATCGCAGGATCTCCGGGTTGGGAAGAGCGAAACTGACCAGATTCCCGAGTCGGCGGGTCCAGAAACGAGTCGAGAAAGGTGGAGGAAGATGGAAACGGAAGATGGCTGACGGCGAGCATGCGCTGCGTCGCCGAGTGTAACTCGCAGTTGCAGAGACTGGGGAGAGAAAGTGGAATCTTCCCACGGATTCTTCGTCTCCTTCTCGCGCTCTCGCGCTTTCCCGAGAGCAGACATTGAGCATCCACGTGGACCGACATCCTCGTACTTGCGTGCTTACGTGGACCTTACCGTGGGACCACCACATTCAGTTCAACGGCTATAGTCATGTTGATCTAATATAAACTCAATTCGTGTAACATTTTTTTTCGCTTATTCAATGTCGTAGATCACATGGATGGGATGCACGATTCGCCGACACACCCTTTTGTACTCTATTATCCAATCAAATCATTAACAAATTTCTAATTTGTCTAAGAAAGTGCTAGCACTCGCTCAAATTTCCGACGAAGTTACCCCGATATCACTTCCGACCATTTAAAATTGATGTGAGCTTTAAGCTGTGTCGGAGTATGATTTAAAAGGATTTCTTTCGTTGCGGCTTGTCTCTGAAGGCAATTTTGTTCCGCAATGGCCACTCCGAGGCAAAAATTCTAGCCATTTTCCATCGTGACTTGTCTATGGGGGCAAAACTCATTGAGAAAATACCCCTACAGTGCTTTGAAGATGACGAAATATTCAGAGTTATTGAAGTGTGCATTTAATCGTATAGAAAGTTTGTATGGGCACTAGCAAATATGCAGATGCAGTCTATCACAGGATGTCTGAAAGCACGATTAGGCTCGCTTCCACAAAAGGAGAACAAACGGAAAGTGTGTCTTAAGACTGGATGTTTACATGGGCACAAGCAAATATGCAGATGAAGTCTACCACAGGATGTCTGAAAGCATGATTAGGCTATGCTTCTATAGAAGGAGAACAAGATATTAAACGGGAAGTGTGTCTAAGCCTAGAAGGACCTTTTGGAGAAGGTGAACAGGCTGTAAAACATCGTCTGTTAGAAGGTGACCAGACGATTCCGCGAGAAAGCGTGAAAAGACTAGGACCCTTGGAAGACAAGCCTCTATAATTTTGGAGAAGAAGATCTAGACTCTATTGATTTCATTTAAATTTAACTCTTTTTTCTCCTCTTCACAGAGTACAGATCTCCAGTTCCGCGGCTAGCTTCGACAGGTTACAATGATACAGCCGCGCAGAACAAACCTTTCTACTGCAAACACTTATCCATGGAATGTTTCAGAACAACAGCACAACACCCAAGCGTCTCTATTGATCGGAACTCCGCCTGGTCAGTGCTCGAAAACCATATTCTCAACCTCTTGCTTCACGGACTCGAATAGCACAGATGACAAATAACGTTCTCCACCACTGGGGAAGATCACCTGATAAAGTTCATGCAGTATAAACTCAGAGAAAAGCCAAACTAGTCAATCCAGGAAACGGAGAATCATTAATGAAAACCTACGGATATCAAGGCTATGATGCTCGAGACATATTATTAATCTTCCTTGCAACAAAGTGTTTTCAGACACCGATCCGAATTTCAATGTAAAATTGGACAATTGTTTCTGGGTGAAAGAAACACTTACAACGATGAGTTTCCCAGCATTTTCTGGCCTTCTCGCTATCTTAATTGCTGCAGCAGCTGCTGCTCCGGATGATATTCCTACCTGCAAAGTGCATCCCAATGATCATGAGACTGCAATGAATGCAAAACGTACAATGAGAGCTAGCAGTAGTTTTTTCTCTTTTTCTTATTTTCTTTTGGCCATAAGAGCTAGCAGTGGTTGACATTCCTAATGGATCACAGTATTTGCACAATAGGAAAGCACAAAAATTGAATGCAGATTACCAGCAAGCCTTCCTTCAATGTGAGCTGCTTCGCAGTTTCAATAGCTTCATCGCTTGATATCTGGAAAGTGATATGGCACTGAATATTAACTCAGGAACGTATAAGCTCAGAGAATGATGATCAACACTAGATGGCAAAAATAGATTGCTTCCATAAGTGGCTGACAAACAACATACATAGCCTTTTGGATAAACCTTTGTCGTATTCAATGATTTGTAAATATACCTTTCGTCCTTGTGCATTTGCATTGTCCAGATATATTGCAAAGAGTACAAAGTCAATAAGAACTCATAAAACGAACAATTTAGGAATTCTAACATGAGACTATCAAAGTACATCAGTAGGATGAAGTTACAATGTCCATAAACATAATTGTGAAGCCATGCAAAGAACGGGAGACTTATTTTACTTTTCCACTTGTTATTCGAAGCCACCTTGCAATTTCCTATCAAACCTAAGCTCACTCCTAAGAAAAGAAACTATAACTTAGAAAGCTCATTGCTTACGAACCCATTCTTGCTAAAACCAGTATTATCCGTCTTTATGTCATTTAGCTCTTCCATCACCTGATATATGCATAAGGATATCACAAGTGCCATAACTTTCATATGTGCGTTCATTTGAGTGCCATAACTTTTTCTTTTCTCGATCACTTGAGTTCCAAATCGGTAAAAATCGTTCGTGTCTTTTTTGGCAATTCATCCCACATGGCTTTTTAAACTAATTTTGACTCCAATATGGCTTTTTAGAATGAAATTGAAGTCCAACATGGAAAATTCTTCGTCCAATGTGGCATAAGTAACCAAAACAATGATGTTTAATTTATAGTTAGGGAAAACTCTCTCTCTCTCCGGCACCGAGAGAGGCGATGAACTTCCCCCATCTATTTCATCACAAACTAAATGATTATTGGAGAGAGAGAGAGAGAGAAGGGGGGAGGGGGGAGACGGAGATGAGGGTCCACAAGTTGTTTGCAGCAGCGAGGAATCCGAAGCCCGCGCAATCGAACGCGAGTGCTCCAATGGAGAATCCAACATGTTGCACATGCCTAAGCAATCTTCCTCTTTGAAATTGAAGCCTTGACCACAAGTTCTCTGAGCCTCAGCTCAAGATTGGTTAATCAATTTATAAGCCGCTTCAAATAAAAAAAGAGGAAAAAGAAATTGCCTAAGCAATCGCCCTCTTCTTCCTCTTCGATTCCACAATACTTCAGTTCTCTACAACAAGTCATTTCTGCACTCTTTTGCTGATTAAATTTCTCCAGTGAGTCATGTAGCCCAATTTATAATAAATTAATGGCACTTTGGATTTTCCATCAACGGAAATCGCCAATAGCACTCGAGCGAGCGATTTTTAAAAGTAATGGCACCCAAGTGATTGACAAAAAAGTTACACGAAAGCTATGGTGCTTATGGTGTCCTCCCCTTGACATATGGAAGTAAATGAACCGTTTTCCCAGCTTTATAAGGGGAAAGTGAACAAGTAACATCTCTTGCAGTAACTCTTACCTGTATTACTTCATTGAGTAAATCCATGTCCAAAACTCCGGGTATGATACCAGCGCCGATACCTTGAATATTATGAGGGCCTGGGAAATTTTATGGGCTGAAATTCTTGGTCAAATGGAGGATTACACAAGATAGTTTTCAAAAGAGAGAAATCTTATTTGGAGATATTTGGCACTTAACATGCTTATAAGTTAGAACAGCAAAAAAGGATACAATTGACTGCGTTAGAAGATAAAAAAGCAGCGCCACCGGTTGCAAAAATGATATAAACAATGTAAAATAGAACAATGAAAGGAAATACAGAGCTACATGCTAAAGGACCATCATTAGTCCATGGTTACTGTGGCACTTGCAGAAAGTAGTGTATAATAGCTAGAACTAACTAGCCTAATGAATTAAAAGATTAAGAATGTCAGTCATGTGACATCAGAACTTACCAGGTTTCCCTCCAGACAAAACTGCACTCTCCACTGGTTCTACTCCGTAGAGCTAAAGACAATAACAGAGGTGTATGTGTGACATGAGAAATAGGACTATTGGAAAGAGAAAACTTCTGTCCCAATATTATAACCACAAGAGAATCTAACCTTAATATTGGGGTTTTGTTCCTTGAGATACTTACCCGCTCCAGTTACTGTACCCCCAGTTCCAATTCCAGAAACAAGGGCATCGATTTTCCCACCGGAGCTTTTCCATATTTCTGGTCCGGTGGTCTCATAATGAATCTGACAACAGAGACAAGATCTTATCAATGAACTTTTTTTCTTGATCAATACTATTAATGAACAGCTCAAACCTGCAAACATCATATCAAGAACCAAAAAGTACCTTGGGATTGGCAGGGTTTTCAAACTGTTGAGGCATGAATGCATTTGGAGTCTTTGCTGCTATCTCTTCCGCCTTCTGAATGGAACCTTTTGCGCCTTTGGCTGGATCAGTCAGGATCAGCTCAGCTCCAAATGCACGGAGGATGGTTCTTCTTTCAAGGCTCATTGAAGCAGGCATTGTTATTATAAGTTTGTAACCCTTCACAGCTGCAATAAATGCCAGACCAATCCCAGTATTTCCACTAGTTGTCTCGACCAAAACACTCTTCATCAAATCGAGCAAGTAATATTTATGGTTAGATTTCTTCATCATCATCTATCACTCTACAACCTACAAATGAAGAGAGAGAGACAGAGAGAAAATGCCCATTTTCTAGGTTAGTTATAAACACTTTCAACGAGAAAGATGTTCCAATCCTTCAGGAACTATATCAAAAGTCTCAGATGCATGAGCTAGGAGCCCTTAGTTAGTATATTATTGTTATTGTCATCATACCAGAGCACTGTCCCTCATTAATAAGCGCACAAAGCCACCAATTATTATGAACCTGGAAAGAGAGGTTTCAGTAACTAACCTGCCCTGGCCGAATAAGGCCCTTCTCCTCTGCATCTACAATCATACTGTACCCAATCCTGCAGGCAGAGAAAACATATCCGTATTAGACCCTGAATATGAAGTAATCCACATACCTAGAGGCTGTAGACAAGGTTGAGATAAGGAATGAATTCCACATGAAATACATCCATTCCAAGTTTCTGACTCATCTGTTGTTGTTCACTAGGATTGGTGCATGCAGGTGTGCAAGTGAGAAAGGGGGTATGGTTTGTGAGCAAATAAAGAGAGAAAAGTGGATGGTGAAGAAAACGGGAGGGAAGGAAATAGCCATTTCATACTCTTCTATTGTAGTAGCCTTCAGCTATAAGGCTTTGCCCAGACAAACTAAATGTTTCTTAAAGGACTTGGAATTTTGTGGACCATTTTCATAGATGATAACTGCAGTCGATGTTTTATTCAATAGTAGATTCTGGCAAGGAGTTCGAGTCAAACAAAGAATGGAACTCTGACCAGACTAACCGATCTTGTTGTCTAAGTAACGAATATCCAGATTGGAACATTATGTGAAGGTACGAATAAGACATAAAGGCACAGTCATTAGCAGTTTAACAAGGAAGGGAAATTTTCTTTTTTTGAAATGAAATCTTATTGTACCTGTCTTTGACACTGGAGCATGGCTCCATCATTTCTAGCTTGGCAGCAATTCGGGCAACACAACAGTCAGTGACATGGTTGAGGTACACCAGAGGGGTCTTACCAATTAACTGCATCCGATTAAAATATGAACAAGAATGTAGTAACATAAGCACACAAAGGCAGTATTCAAACTATAGAGAATTACTGAGATGAGTCATGCAATTAGCTTACTTCAGTGACGTCTTTTGCAATCATAGACTTCTCTTCCACCATTTTTGTGCCACTGCAAAACCCACCAAGATTTTTGAGTGATTCAGCAAATAAGGACCTGTGCAAATAACTAAGAAGCTCACTTTGGCAAATGAGAAGAAAAATCCCAGCAAAAAATCTGAAACTTCTTGAGATTTTCCATTCATTTATTCAGCACATTATACAAAACACTCCCAAATTGACCCAATGATTCAAGCTTTTTCATGTAGGTCACACAAAATTCTCACTCAGAACTGGAGATTGACCCATCAACTCATGAAGAAACACAAATTTATGCACTGCTGCCTTAATGACCAATGCAATGAAGAAAAGTCATGCCAAATGAACATATCTTGCTTACCTTCTTAATGACCAGGAAATGCAGAAGCAACAGAGGCCTTCTGTCTTTAGCTTCAACCACTGAGGAAAGACAGCATGACAGTTAGATGATCACATCGGCAAGTGACAATATCCCGATAACCGCCGTGACATAAAACGCAAAGGAACTACCACCCCACGAGTCTGCACAAAAAAATACTGAGACTAAAACTAAATCTGGTTCTCATTCTAGTTCCCTCTTGCAAACACCGCGCATTTCCAGTACACGACGGCTATCTGGAACAATCGGTCAATAAGGACAGTGTTACAACTAAAGTCACCTGGAATTTCACAAGATCATCCACATATTATATCACATTCCATCGAGATTCTACTTTCGCGTAAAGCTGCATGGAACTGATTTGCTTGACAATTCAATGTCCAAAATGCTACCCAGCCAACTCCAAGAGCGTTGACTTTCACACTTGAAGTATCCTAAACGTTCAGTTTGATAAAGAAGCTAACGAACACAGCCCACGTGTTGGTTTTCTTTCCTATTTAAGGCGGCAAACGATGAACGGAAGACAAAAGGGGGAGAGCCAACATCCCCGGAAACACCAGCAAAGGCAACGAAGATAGCCAAAGCAAAGCAAATTTCACACCATCAATCGCAATCACCACGAGTAGGTACGCACAAGCGGAATCCACGAAGCGAATCGAGAGCTTGAGCTTACAACTGGGCGCCCTCTGTTGCAGGATCTCAGGTGGGGGAGAGCGAAATTTGACCGGATTCTTTAGTGGGGTGGTCGAGAAACGAGTCACAGAAAGTAAAAGGAGTGGAATGGAAATGGAAGATAGGAGAGCGCGAGTGTTGGCGGCGTGTACTCGCAGTTGCAGAAGAGAGAGAGAGAGACGATGCAAGGAAGTTGAAATGGGAATCTTCCCAAGTGAAGTTATCACAAGGACTTGTCATTGCAGTCCAACGCTGTAGTGATCGTGGTTAGTCATCTGTTCCACGGTAGATCGGTTTCCACCCTGTGGACATAGGAACCAACCTTGCCCATCACAAAACTGGATCAGACTGGACCGGCCAATTCCAATCCCGACCCGATCCGATTTACGAGAACTTATTATTTTTTTTGTATGTTTTTTTCTTAAGTTACTTCAATGTAGGATCGAAATTAGTAATAACAGGGAAATTACTACTAAAAGAAGATATTACTCCGATAAATAATATGTATTATTTTCTCTTTGCTGAATAGAAAAAATATATACCTTAAGCTAGTCGGCCTGATTCCTCTCTAGGAATAGGACCGATTCTTACGAATAAGGCATAATGTGGGCTAATCCATAAAACACTTCCAACCAATAAGGCTAATGTGGGCATTAGGCCTTATTAAAGCATGACGTAAAATTTTTTTATGGTGTATCATCTATGAGGGCAGTTTTTTCGACGGTGGCTCGTCCGAGGCAAAAACTTTAGTCGCGGACAATGCATAGCCTACAGTCGCATTGGTGTCAAAGGGACTTGATTGGAGAATTTATAAATTTTGAAAGGCTCGATTAGAATAATTAAAATTCCAAAGATTTGAAGAAAATAAGCGTTCAAAAATTCAACGATCGATGAACAGCATAATTCTTCCTTTCGTATCATATGTCATGATCCAACCTACAAATCCATTCGACACCAACATGTCCCCCATAAGTAGCAAATTTGAGAGGTGAGAATGGGTAAAAACATGCCACTCGCACATACCATACCCTCACTACTCTCTATGCATATCACCAAAACACATCATATGCACAGCACAAGTACTTTTGAGGCCAAAGTTCCAGCGTATCAATAATACAAGTCGATACACATTTCACACGCTATGCAGATAGTAGATAAAGCTTGTAAAATGAGATCGTGTACTCAATATATATTTCGAGCTCGATAAGCAAGTGCATCCCATGAAAGCCAAACATATTCCAAGCTCGATAAGCAAGTGCATCCCATGAAAGCCAAACCAGACCCAGACCCAAACCCAACCATAGCCGATGCGGTTTCTATCTTCCTGGAATGTGTACAAGAAATGGTCTCTGATCTGAAACTTTTGGAGAATCTCAACATATTGAACTGTAAAACTATTTTAGCAGGTAGAGTTTGGAGCTTGGAACTTTGACTACAATAAGTAGCTCAGTACGAGAGTCATCGTTCGAGAATAAAAAATTATCCGTCACAAGATAATCAAAATTTAGAATATGATTGAGCTTCTGATCCAACTAAGTCTGGCAAAAGATGCGAAAAATGGCATTCGACAAAATAAGATATAAGAACGGAAGACACAGTAAAGAGGAGCTGGAAACTGCATCTGGGCTCTTTGAGATTAGGAGATCCCTACAACACCTCACTTCTTCTTTCCAGCCTTGGCAGCATCACCAGCCTTTGCCTGTACAAAATGACAATACATGAATACGCAATGAACAGTTACCACTGTACTACAGAAATAAACAGTAAGAAGAAAAACTTAAACTCTGTACCTTCTTAATACCACGGATCTTCTTGGCCCTGTTCTTCCTTTCCTTCATTTGCTTCCTTGACTTCTCGACCTTAGTATCCAGTCCATTCTGCACAGAGGATTGATTTAGTTGGTTGTCATAGGACACAAGGGATCAAGGTCAAAACAATCATCAATCACATCCTAACCAGAAAATACTCAGGGTGAGAGAGAGAGAGAGAGAGAGAGAGAGGTGGAGAAGAGGGGTCTTTCAGGTTGCATATGTGTTGCTTCATGATTTTCTAACATCACCTATTCTATTAGAACAAATATCCCAGGATTTGACATTGTGGAAAAAAAATCTTAGAAGCAAGCACAGCAAACACACCATGAGAAGTCACAGCGTAGAATCTTTCATGGACCAGCTCTTAGATAAAGATCACAGAAGAACAAGATCTAGCCTTACATCCTAGCTTTACATCCTGCGTCATCTTTCATATTTTTATGTATCTAAAGGAAAAAAAGGAGATTACCCTGATAAGCCTGTACTTTGGCTCGTACTTCTTCGCGGTCTCAACAGAGTCGTAGATCAAGCCAAACCCAGTGGATTTTCCACCTCCAAAATGAGTCCTGAATTTGAAAACGAAAATTGAGTTGGGGTCCTTCACATCGTACATCCTTCCAAGCTTCTCCTTAAGCTCAGCCTAAGATTAAAAAAGAAAACAATAGGCAAACCAACAACTTTCAGTAAAAGTAATGGTGGAATAAAACAATCAAACAGGCAAAAAGAACCTACAACAACACTGAATTACTCACAAACTGTGGTTACCTTGGAGACATTGGGTCTTCCAGGGTGCAGAACATCAATCACCTACGATGCAAGGGGCAAGGCATCAGCAAATAAAGAGATATGCATTCTCTTTAGAATATCACACGAAAAGAAGATCCAAGATCCTGTTCTTCCATTTAAACTGTGAAACAGGAAACTCCGAAATCCAACTCAGGGGCTAAAACTAATGCTACAGCAAACTGCTTACACGAAGACCCTAACAAAAGGAAAATTTCAACTCAAAACAGATCGAGTCAAGTCCGAACTTATAAGACATCCAACCAAAGTCCAACAAGCATTTGCTGCATTGCTCACTTACCCTAAATCCTCACGACACAGCGTTCTCCCTTTTTTGCACCTAAAGTAAAGAACTTCAAATCTAAAGTTCCTTAACGACACTGGGACCAGAGATAAAATTGACTCCGAATAGCAAATTCGCAACTACTCGAAAGGATTCTCCACCAAATCACCAACCACAGAACCAAAACCCAAAGAACATTGCTCCTAACAACCGCCGCCCTTCAAAGACCTTGCTTTCTACGATCACAGCTAACTGGGAAGTAGCTAAAACAGTCCACACACCTCCTGTGGCCACTCGCGGAGGTGCTCAGACAAATCCCTCGAAACCCAATTTCCCGAATTCGAGGACGAGCACTCCCAGCCAAAAAAAGAACCATCTTTTCTGGAACAGCAACGACTAGCGAGTTCGGACAAAATCGAAGAAAATTCACCCTCCAGTACGTGAACAGACAAATCCAACGGGCGATCCAGAGCTGCCCACTAACAAGCGGCTCTTCCCCGACACTGAGAAACCGGAAATCCGCGTACCCACGAACCCACACACACGCACAAACACAGACACGCACGGCGGCAGAGAGAGACGTACGAACTGCTTCCTGGAGAGAAGCCTGTTGGTCATGAACTTCCTCGTCCGAATGGTCACCGCCTTGTCAGCCATGGTTTACCCTCTCTCTCTTCCCTCGTCGGAGACTCGAATTCACTCGACCGGGGGCAACCGAGAGGGACGGCGGCGCGACGGCAATGGCAGCTCCAGCAGAGAGAGAGAGAGAAGAGGAGATGGGAAGGCAGAGGAAACGAATATAAAGCTAGGGTTTTCGCTCCATTTGAAGAAGAAGAAGATGGCCTAAGAGGAGCGAGAGGGCCCGCTGGGAAATGGGCTTCTGGGCCGCAGCCTGCATTTGAATTTTCGGCCCATCAAAATTTGTAAGATATAGTGGGCCTTTTGGGCCGACAAAGTTTGTGAGATAACTTTCGAATATTAGTCTTCGGCCCAATTTTGGGCTTCAGTTCTATGAAGGTCAAATTGAGGGTAAAAAAGAGAAGGAAAAAAAAAAAAAAACAGTGCCCTTGTGTTAATTAGAATTATTCCTTTTATTCTTTCGGATTTCGCCGATTACTTGCCCCACTTTCCTTTTTTTTCTTTTTTTATAGAAGACCCCCTTGATTGTCAAATTAGTTGAAATTCCCTCAATACTTGTTCAATTAAAGTTATGCCAATTACGCCTAGTGATCGCTAAGTTTTGTTGCGAATAAGCAAGGTTACTGACGGAAAAACCCGAATTTGGCACATGTACCGATTTTACTATTGTTGAAGTATAGAAAAATGTGTTGGCCAAAGAAAAAATATTAGAAAAGGTGGAGAGGCAGATTATTCAGGACTTTTACTTGCGAGATGCCCAGTGAATCGCGATATTTTCGCTTACAAAGAAAATCGTCTAGTGCTTTCGGATGGCTATGCAACTTCTTCCAATCACCCATAGAGTATCGAGCGTTATGAATTTCTTTAGTTTTTTAATGAGAAATTATTTTGTGTCTTGTGATTGATTAGGTTGAGCACGTGGAATCGTTTCTCCTCCTCTTTTCCGTAGCTTCGTTAGCACCTTGGTCGAAAGCTACACGAGATCGAGATCAAGTAAGTGGGTGCAATCGACTTCCAAATTGAGCTCGACCCAATAAAATTCTTTGCCATAGTCCATTGCAATATTCTCTAAGTTTCCTCATGAATGTACTAATGTATATATTCTTTTCCCTCTTTGGAAGTGACATGAACCCCCCTCCCAATTTCTGCCACAGATTCCTATTCTTATAAGTCACATATAGATTTCTTGCCTCTAGAATCAATTCGAATCCCATAATATCTTTTTATCAAAGGGGTTTTTTCTAACTTTTTTGACCCTCGAATTTATCTCCAATCCGGTTGAAAATCGAAATATTTCCTTTTTCAATCGAATCCTTTGTTCGTTACGAAAGACACAGATCGGGGCCCACGAAATCAATGGAAACCCTCACGTTTAGGATGAGCCAAATCTATATATAAAGCGAAATCTTGAGATCGATAGCAATCACCAAACAAAATTCCAGATACAAACCACGCGAAACCACCAAACCCTTCGACATTGACTTTTGTTAAACCAAGAAAACCTCTCTCCACGATGAGCGTGCTCCTCCTCAACGACCAAACCATCCTAGGTTTCATCAACGACAAGGAGGCCTTCGGCGGCTGCGCTGGCGAGCGTTTCCGGGAGCTCGACGTCGACGGGGACGGGCTGATCTCTCGTGAGGAGCTCCGGTGGGGGTTCGGCAGTGGCATAGCCTTGGACCACGAGGGGGACGCCGAGGAAGGGACCGATGGGCCGTTTGATGCGGCTTTCGACCGGTGTGACGGGGACAAGGACGGGGCGCTCGGCCCAGAGGAGTTCAGGGGGTTCATCGAGGAGATCATGCGTGCATTGGCCCGGGGGATCGGCGGGGTGCCCGTCTCGATGGTTCTCCAGGGGGGTAGCTTGTTCGTCAAGGCTGTTGAACATGAGTTGGAGCAGAGGTAAGAAGATAGAGAGAAAGAGAGATTAGGCAATAGTGATTTTGGTTTTCTTTGGGAGGATTAGGGTGCAAACTTAGGGCATTCTTTCGATAGGAATCACATAGGATAATGCATATCTTGTTTTCTTGCCAGCAATAACTAAAGATTGGGGCAATGCCCACATCCTCAAAACCAGAAATTTTTTACCAAGAGATTCACCATGACATTTATTAGTTGCGTTACTCAATGAAATTGATCTTCTATGAGTTCTTTTCTTGATGCTTTGTCCTTCCTTATGCCGTGTCATTGTATGTACTGTGGATGGAGTTTGACTTTTATCTGCCTCTGTAATTTTGGAAAAGGGAAAAGAAGCAATTTGAATTTGGAAAAATCATGAAAATTCAACGCCTGATGCATGACAGCACTCGCATGTTTCGTAAGGTTCAAGTACTTGACATTAAATAAAAGTCAAATTCCAACGGCAATATACAAAATTTTAGAAAAAGGGGGGGGAAAATGGGGGGCTAAAAAGCAATACAATAAAGAAGTCACACCTAACAGAAACTCATGCTCATCAACTGTCAAAGAACCAAAAACAAACAAATCTTGGTACATTGAAATTGATGGGTTGATTAGTTGTTGACTAAATACAAGAGATAAGAGGGATAGGTGGAGGTTATGGTGATGCTTGATGTATGTGATCTTTCTCAATTGGTTTAGAAAAAGCAAAAAGTTCTAGTTAACTAACATTTTTTACTAAATAAGAATTATATCTTAGTAATTACATGTACATTAGTTTAACTATGGTCGGATCCATCAACACCTACACCACCAACAGAACACTAAGCATAACTACACCTTGTTCAGTAACTTAGAACAAGTTTTTGAAGACCCTCGTTAATGAAATCCTCCCTGTTGTATACCATTGTAGAAAGAAGGTCCAATCAGCCCCAACAAGCGTAAGTACACCTCGTTCGAGTGCTAAAGAGAGGAAACACAAACCCAGGTTGGGCCTGTTTCTTTGCTTCTGTGGGGAACCATCAGCTAAGCATCACAGTCACGAGCAAGTCCATCATCTCCCAGAAATGGACAGTTAATTGTCGAAAGATTTTGCAGCCCCCCCTCACCATTTTAGCTTTTTCCTCGATCGATATGACTGCCAAGAGAGGAACGAGATTCGTGTTTCGGATTGGATCTGAACAGACGCCGCTTGTGAATGTGCAGTTTCATTTGTCATTTAGAACTGAGTGTTACATTATGATGTTTGGAGGGACTGAGCCTTGTTAACTGATTGAAAACGAGGAAGCACTCAACGATCTTACCATTTTGTAATTTCTTGTTGTCACTCATGGAGTCGTGACTGGTACCAGGCCTCATATTAGATCTGTGGAATCAAATGTTCTTTGTTGGTATAAAGAAAAATGTTTGAGGTTGCAGAGCAAGAATGATTGGACATGTTTTAGGTTGCAAAGCAAGAAGTTTTGGACGTGGCTGCTGGCTGGGTTAATGAACAGACTTTTATGTGCAGATTAGGTGCATAACACAAAGTTCAATTCTCCTGCATGCCTCGTCAAATACAAACATTTTCATATGTGGGCAAATCACTCAGGTTTTGACTTGTGTCTTACTTGGTTTCTTGAGTTTTACAGGATTATTTCATCAACCTAGAGTCTGGCTATCTAAAGTTTAGGTTTTGACTTGCGTCTTACTTGGTTTCTTAGAGATTTACAGGATTATTTCATCAACCTAGAATTTGCCTACCTTAGGTTCATTTCTTGTTGCAGAACAAGAAAACATTTGAATCTGAAGAGATATTACTTCAATAGTTATGATAAAAATCTAAATCTCCTTAGGGAGACTATTTTTGTTCAAAGGAAGAAGAAAATTTCGTAGAATCTAAGACGATAGTGCTCTTAGAAAATGAAAAATAACGAAGGTAAGACCTCATTTGGTGAAGTGTCAAAGCTAAACCTTCGAAACTTAGTAACATACTGAAGCTCGTTTGGCAATGCTAACCAGTTTTGAATTAAACATCCAATCATGTTTAGGGATGGCGGTGGGAGCAAGGCGCATCTCCTACCGTAGCATGATTAGCGGAGGTTTCTCATCTCTTCCCCATGCCCCTTAGCGAGCGATTCTCTCTTTCCCCATCCAGGCCAACTTAGCCCTCTTCCTCGGGGATCGGAGACGAGGGTAGCTTAAGAGAGCTGCCGACTCCAACTATCGTCCATGTATGTTCCATTATCCCTTCTAAAAGTGTGGGTAATTTTCTAACATTTGCCCCGTGCCATGTCGATCGCATGAATGAGGCAACAAACATATAGTTTTAACTTGAGGCAAGAGAAACTAGAAGTGGAAAAAGAATTTGAGGCAAAGAATCGTCCCTTGTGTCTAATCCACGTTCGTCCTTGGATCCTTGTTGTTTGGTGAGGGTGAACGGGTGTTTTCATTTAAGGATGCTACAATGCCCTATTTAATGACCCGGTGGCCGGTCTACTTCCTTACCCTCTATCCCTCTCCATGTTTGTTTTTCTTCCAAGGGGAGGACTAGAATACTCTCTTATTTTAACATCCTGAGGTCCGGATGGAACCTTTTAAAGACCCGCTCAGGTCCTCAAAACTTATTTAACTGTGGGTGTCGCTTTATCTGGGTGAGGCAATGTGAGTTTTCATGTACGCTGGATAAATTGCCAGCTCAGTTAGAATCTACTTAATAAATTAAGTAAAGAATATATTACTTAAATTTATACTATGGATTCTATTGAAAATTAGAATGTTATTGTGTATGTTGCTAAAACATACATATATAATTCGTACTTATATGTTTAATAAGAAACTAATAATACTGCATAGTAGTTCTTCAGCTAATATCGAGCATTTTTTTTTGTCTTTTCATTTTCAATCCTTAAGGTTGTACACTTTTGTTTCCCTCGTTGCATGTGGGTCCTTGACATCACGAAGCAAAGGGAGTAAAAACATATCTGATATCCTAAGAAAAAGACGAGCAGTATTGATATACTACGAAACAATTGATAAAACGACAAGTAAAAATGTTCAATATATAGCTCTCGTTTTCTCTAACAAATCTCTCATTCAATCTAAATTTCGATAAAAATTTTCTTGCAAATAGTCATTCCTTAGATATATTGAACAAAAATTACAGATCATGTAGTATCAAATTATATACATTGTCTAACATCTATCGATTGGCAGGTTACAAAAATTAACATTGTCCATTTTTAATTTAAGCTTAGCTTAAAACGAATGATGCTTATAATTTATAATGGATATGAGACACAATGAGAATCTAGGCCATCATTGAATTCCTTATCTGGCATTTATTGGGTAGTCATTAAAAGCGTTGACTCGGAGCAGAAGAAATATAACCTAAGCTATACTTATATGGATCTCTGTATATATATGGCTACAACTGCTTGATCCTAGATCAACATAAGGATACCAACAACAGCAAAAGAAAAGGTCGAGAAGTGTAATAGAGATGGAAATCAAATCTTTCAACATGGTAATGACTCTGTTCATGATGTTGATGATACTCGGTGTGTCCTCCGAAGAAAGTCAATCTGCCGATTGCAAAGTGCATTGTATTCTGCCTTGCAGCAAGGACGACAATCCGCCTCTTTGTTACATCAGTTGCACGAAGAATTGTGGGGCTGCCTCGCCACACGCGACTTCGGTCAACTATTGCGATCTCGGTTGCGTGACGTCTATATGCTTAGATCCTGATACAGTTATTCATGGAATCACATCTTGAAATCCTAGCTGACTTGATTAAGTGCATCGGCTTGAATATGTACAAAATTTCTCTGTTTAAGTACTAACTGAATGGATTTATGTGATGTCCTATATATTTATGAAGCCATTTTGACAGTGTTGTCTCTGTAGTTTATTGGAACTACATCGACAACGACAACATTCTCAATTGATCCTACCTGTAAGACAAGGTTGCTAGGGAACCATTTTGTCGAAGCTAACTAGTCTAGATTGAGCCTAGCATAGTACATTATTTGTGTCAGCTCCGTGTTTGAATCATTTCTTATGAATCACTTCTTAAGCCTTCTCCTAATATTATCTCGTCCAACGTGGAACAAAATCTGTGAAGTATTTATAAATGAACTAAACTCCAAGTAATCACCAGTTTAGTATTCCTTTGGATCTTTAATTTAGGTTGAACAGGCCAGGTCGTTATAATTATGACAAGCGCTACTGAATTTTAAGAAATGAAAATCAAGTTGGACAAGCACTGTCAAAATCCTACGCATGTGTCATACAATGTGCCACAGCACAGGAATAAAGAATCTACACCCATGCAAAATGAGAAATCAATACATGAGTATAGTATATGTATAAAATTGATTTTGGACCACTGAAATTGATCGGTCTCATGTGGCTCTTATAAGGGTCCAATTACTAAACGTCTATATACATTTTAGTACAATTGTTAAATCCACCAAATATTTTCTAATCCAGAGTAATGTTATGCCTGATTTTCTTACCCTACTTTCTATTATATGCAGATGCCAAAAAGGCTAAAGCTTGTGTGGACAATTGCTCTGGCGATTGCAGGAAGACCTACAGTGCGGATAATTGCACAGACGATTGCAAGAAGTCCTACAAACTGCACTAATATCCGAGAATTGCAAGAGCAAATAAATAAATAATCAAGACTTTTTTGTCTTTAGGTGTTGGACGGAAATCAAAGTGCCATGTAGCATTTGTCTGCGCTAGTTTTAGTGTTGAAATCTATCCTAAAAATTACCATTTGACCTCCTATCACTTTATAACATAATTCAATTTCGCTTCCCTCGAATGCATGAACCCGGAATCCCGTTGATCGGTTGACTCGACTCAACTCAAATATAAATTTTGAATTGGAGAGATCGCGGTTATATGACACGGCATTCCATTATGGATGAAATTTGGAGATACGGTATCTCCAATCTCTTTCCAAACTTCTCTTTAAGTTTTCTTTGACATCACCAATCACTTCATCGGTTGGAATGCAAATCCTCACTTTTCATCGGCAAATTTCATGCACCAATAGATAGATGAATCATAGTAGGTTGTCAACCTCATTAGATACTGCAAATGCACCAATTTAGCTGTTAATGTTTTACCGAAGAAATAGCGATTTTACAAATAGATGCGATGAGTTGTTAGTAAGTTACAAAGGAAATAATGATCACTAGTTTCAAATTTCGAGAAAAGTGTCAGAAAAGTTCTAAACTTATTGCATTGGTGCCAATTTAGTCCTAAACATTTTAAATATGCCAATTTAGTTTTAAACCTTTTGGCATAGTGTCAATTTAATTCCTCCGGCTAATTTTGGCGGGATACTGCTGATGTGGATGCTGGTCGGCTTACGTGGCATTGCTGTCGACCTACGTGGCACCGCCGACACTAACGTGGACAATTTATTATAATATGTTAGTTTTTTTCAAATTTATATTATTTTTTGTGATTTTTTTCTTTTTTTCTTTTCTTCTTCCTTTTGCTGGTGACCAGCTACCAACCATGGCCGAGTGAGGTGGCATTGCTTCGGGGAGGGTCGTTGTCAACTGCCACAGGCTCGCCTCGCCTCGCCTCGGCGAGGTCCCCCCTCGCCCAGATTCGGGCAAGGTCGCAACTCTTTTACTTACTGTTGGCAAGGGCCAAGTGATCCTCGCCAAGAGGCCAGCGAGTGGCTCACCGACCCTCATTAGCTATAGTAAAAAAAAAGTAAAGAAGAAAAGAATAATTTTTTTAAAAAATATTGAAATATTCTTAAAAATTATCTATGTCAGCATCGACTGTACCACGTAACACAACCAACATTCACATCAGCGATTTTGGGTCAAAATTGACCAGATTGACTCAATTAGAAAAACGTGAAAAGATTTAGAACTCAATTTGCATAATTAAAAGATTTATTATTGAATTGATAAAACTACAGTAGGTTTAAGACTTTTTGGACAATTTTCCCTATATATTAAGTATGATCAATTTCAAAAAATTCAATTATTAAGATACATGAGAATATTCATTATACTAGGTATTGCAAGGATTCCTTAATTAGTTGTTTAACAAGTATCGCTCGGACATTCTTTAGACAAAATGCATTTTTAAGTAGGACGTTAAATACCAAGTGTGGTAGTCTAGAGGTAATTGGGTCATATTATCTTCCCTAAGGCAGCAAATTCGATACACGTTGTCATCGAATCTTTGACCAGCTTGTGCCGCTTCTATTTACTACTTTATATGCTGAGTCTACTTATTATTGGCACACCAGAGGGCTACAGTCACATATTTATTAATCCTTGACCAGCTTGTGCCGTCTTTATACATTTAGTCTTTTTTGCCATCTTGTAAATCAAATGATAGCATGGAGATAAATTTGATCCTTCGTTCCCGTCCAAATCTTGCCCCACATCGCACAAGAGAAAGAGAGCACGAATGTTGTCCGTTTGTTTGTTTTTGTTTTAGGGGTCAAAGTGTCTTGAATACTCAGACATTTTCTTTGGGGTAAACCTAAATCTTAGGGACCATTGATAGTATGCGTCAGACCAGGGATTCCGGAGACAAAATGTACGGAAAGAAGTCTTATCCGTTGTCAATCAAATTGCCAAACTATTTCTCAATATAAGCAACTTTATTCGTGGAAACCACACACCATCATTAAGAAAGTTTGATTGTACACGCGATCATATCTCAATGGCTAAATTGATCATATTGAAGACTTTTCAACCGTTAGGGAGAGTCTTGAAGAATATAATAGAAGATCAACACATTCTAAAGAGGACACGTATTTGTGAGAACATTTACAAATTGATAAACCTTTATTTTCTAAGATATATAAACTGTTATTATTGAGCAAACAATTCATTGTCATTGAAAGTGATTCACTTATTATAAAATTTGTTTAGAAGTGTACGAGTGTTGTAGTAATGCTTTGAGTTAGTAATGCGATCTACTAGATTTGGGTAGAAGCAGCACAAGCTACATTGTAACTTCTTAACAAATTACTAGTGGAATCCAGTTTGTTAGTGGCTGTTAGACTAGGAGAGTAGACGTAAACATGATTTAAGTTAAACCACTATGAGATATGCGTGCAACTCTCCTATCTTTCTATTTTCTTTCTGTACTTGGTTGATAGAAGCATACTCCGCTTGATATATTCAGTTTACACTTGCACATGTATTAAATTGTTCATCCATAATCAAACTTGATTTTGATTATTCGGCAAAATATATCACGTTTTGTTTGATTCATCCCTCTCTAGGTTACATCTATAGCCATGACAAACTTAAACTTGAATGGCATCTATGGTGGTTGAGTACATGAGGGATTGCAGGAGAATAGCAGTGAAGTTCAAATTCCAGCAAAACAATTGTAACTTGGCTCTAATGTTGAGCCTAGGTGGAGGTTCTTGAAAATATGTTTTGAGTTTGAGCCCCAAAAGGAATTTTTTTCTAATGGAAAGTGTGTTTCCTAATTGAATGCTTTCCTAGTTGGAGTAAGCTTACAAAAAAGAGGTTCCTATTTTGGATCAAATTCTTGTACTTACATAAAAAGTAGTGTTCTTCTTTGTGAAAAGCATCCAAGAGGAGCTTATGCTCGTGAATTACATCTTGAGTGTTTTGAAGACGTGAAAATCTTGAATTATATAAATACATTTAATATTTATATTTATTACATATTTTAAGTATATTAGTGTAGCTTACTATTTAATAAAATTATATTAGAGACTGATGGAAGGGGAAAAAAGAAATGAAAAAGGAAAAACCTAAAAAAGAGAGGGAAAAACAATAAAAAAAAAAAAGCAAATGAAGTAGGTAAGAGTGTCTTGAGAGATCTTTATTATCTCTGTTTGTGCAATTTTTAGGTTCATTTACACTGATATGATATTTATTAAAAATAATGAAAATTGTAAGATGTGAAAATATCCGGCTTTATTATTACGATTCACTAAACAGTAGAGATGATATAACAAATCCCTTGGATTTCATATCCTACCTTGACTAGAAATCCATATGACTAGACGCAGCCTTATTATATTTCGATCTATTTTATTCTGATAGAATGATGATGCATCACTTTTGTAGGATTTTATTACAATAATCATGTTCTACACTACATGGCTAAGTCTCCAAAGGGATATTAAAAGCGGTGAACATTTTGGGGAAGCCTCTCTTATGAATAATTTCTTAAGCTTTCTCCTGATCTTATCCCATCTAATATGGGACAAGATTTGCGAATTGTTTTGTAAGTGAACTCACTTCAAAATGATCACCATTTTGTATTCCTTTGGAGCTTCAATTCATGTGGAACAGGCCACGGTGTTATAATAATGACAAACATCATCGTATTTCAAAAATGAAAACCAAGTTAAACGAGTATGATCAAATCCCAAGCACGTGTCGTGCATTGTGCCACAACACAGGAATAAAGAATCTATATCCATCCAAATTGAGAATTTCTTACCTAGAGTATAGTATTAGTATTAGGTACTAAAATGAATTTGGATTGTCGAAAATGATGGATTTTATGTGGTTCTTACATGGACTACATGAGATATAACGATCTATATTCATTCTCGTACATGTACTACATCCACCGAATATTTTTCTAATATAAAATAATGTTGCACTTGAGTTTCTTACCCTGTTTCGCTTATTTGCAGACGCTAAGAAGGCTATAGCCTGTGCGGATAATTGCTCAAACGATTGCAAGAAGTCGTACAAACCGCACTAATATCCTGAGAATTGCAATAGTAAATAAATAAATGATCCATACTTTTTTGTCTTTTGAAGTTGGAGGGATATCAAAGTGTTGTGTATCATTTTTAGTGTTGATATTTATTCTCAAATTACTATTTAACCTTCCCTCAGCTTATAATAGGATTCAATATCACTTCTCTCAAATACAATTTTAAGAATGCCGATCATTGGTTGATCGGAATCAACTCAAATATGAATTTTAAACCTAAGAGATGGTAATGTAATTAAGAGTGGATAACTTACGTGACTAGACATTAGTAATATATTCATATAAATATTGATAATTCATCAAGAGGTGGTAACTCAAATGACAGTTGCTACTTTAATAAGAATTAGTAACTTACTCAAATCAAATTTGATAATTTAATAAGAATCAATAACTTAATCAAATAAAAGTTAGTAATCTACTCAAATTAACGGTGGTAATGTAACTAATGAAGGTTGTTGACTTTACGCAAATAATAGATGGTAATTAATTATAGTTTGTAATAAAAGTTGATATAACTTACTCAATAAAAATTCATGATGAATGGACTAGAGTCTAGTATATTTGAACAGTGACTGCAACTTAGTAGCGGGTAACTAGTTGGACAGGTGACTAGATGGCATAAATTTACCAACATGATTTGAAGATTGTCAGTGCCTTTTCATGTTTTTCTGCGACGAATTTTTTTATTTCTCATCGGTTTTTTTTTATCTTTATCTTCCTCTATATTCATGAAACACCGGTAGGACAATAAGTGTTTTGGATTTTTGTAAAACGATGATCTTTATTAAATAGGTATATTCTATTGCTGAAAACGCCAACTCGATATTACGCGCAATCTCAATTTTTTACTGTAAAACTTCATGAGAAAGCCCATGAATATATATAAAAAAAATGACTATTTGTATAAATAGTTGAATTTATAGATGACAAAATCCATGTAGACGATTAGTAATATAATTATTGAGGATAATGTCGTCTATACTCCTTGCATTCTTACTCGAATTTCAAAGTAATTATCGTTTTTTTTTTTCAAAACGTTCACAGTACTCTTTAAAAAAGTTCGCACAAACTACCTGAGACGATTTTGCTCCTTCCACAAGAAGTGCAAAACTAAAAATTAATAAAAAAACAGAGATGCAATCCGCCCCCTCCTCTACCAGGTACGAAATGAGCATCACCTCTGCCCTTTCCTCTGCTGGCGGCACCACCCTGAACCATTGTAGCACCTTGGCTACCGCCCTTTTCATCTGCAAGAACGCCATTTTCTCCCCCAGACAAACCCTCAACCAGCCTAGAACCCCAGGCTTGTTGTCCTTGCTAGCGACGGAGAATAAGATGGTGCGAGACCTGTAGATTCGAGCAAGATGCCGAGTACTCCGAAGTTTCATTGCAACTACCGTGGAAAAATTGAACTTCGCAAGTCTGACGGCGAGCTACAACTACGTCAACAGCTTCAGCAGGATTCTAATTGGTCGACCACTCCATATCTTCATTCGTCAGTTCTTATTCGGTGAATTATTGATCGCGGGGAGACTCCGGTTTTGATTCGGAGGTTTAGTGTTGAAAGGTTATTGTGAGGTTTTAGTTGCAAAGATGATGGTGAAGCTATTGCTTTTGCTAAATCGTTCCAATCTTTGTCAATCCGGATGAGAGATTGACATAGGGGGATTGACGAGATATCAAGACTATCGCCGCCAAGAACGTCATTGTTTCTGGCAATGCCGCCTGCAAGACCAGCGTGCAACATCGCCGATGACGAAGGGGCATCGTCGATGTCGGTCTTTGCCCTTTCTCCCTCTGTCGCGGAAGAGAGGATTTTTTTACTATACGAAGAGAGGGTTTCTTTTTTTTCAATTTTTCTTCAGCTAATTTTTTTTGTTTGGAGTTGAAAATGGGTCTTTTTTAAACCCATCAAGACCAACATTCGGTTGGGTTTTTTCTTGCTTAAACCATTATGGCCCATACATTAAGTTTGAAGTAACCCATTTATGATCCACTTCCATAAATATGAGTTAAAATATAGATTTGTAACCCACTTTGATAGCCCCGGTTATAATTTACAAATATGACATTATCTATTTTTAATTTTGTTTAAGTTTGCATATGAGTGATGCAAACAAGATGAAAATCTAGCCCATCATTAAATTATGTATCTGGCGTTTGTTGGAATGCCATTACAGGCAGAAATTTATTGGAATGTCATTAACGGCAGAAGATATATATCCCAAAATACACGCGGCTTACATCATTAAATGAGACGCGTATCCATTTTTCCCATTTCCATAGCAAAAGGCCATTGATAGATACGCACAAATCTCTATATATGTATGGCTACAAACGCTTGCTCCTATACTAACATAAAAAAACTACCACAGAAGCAAAAAAAAAGGGGGTTGAGAAGTGTTGATAGAGATGGAAATTCAATCTTTCAAGGTAATGACTCTGCTCCTAGTGTTGATGATACTCGGTGTGTCCTCCGAGGAAAATGGATCCACGGAATGCAAAGGACTATGCAGATCATCTTGCGAGAAGGAAGAGAATCCGATGATTTGCTACTACATCTGCCTGAAGAAATGCTTGGCCATCGCGCCAAGCCTGGCCCCAATTTACCACTGTGATCTCGAATGTGTGACATCTACATGCTTGGACCCCGATAAAGGTATTCATGGAAACACATATTGATACCCTAGGTGACTTGGTCATTTGCATCGACTTGAATCTGTACAAAAATTTTTCTGTTCAGGGTCTAACTAAATCAATTGATGATCTATGTGTTTCTGAAGTCATTTTGGCAGTTTCCTGTTTAAAGTTTGATGGAATTACATAACTATGACAACATTATCAATATGGTCGTATCTGAAAGACAAGGTTGCTAGTGAACCATTTTGTCTAAGCTAATTATTCTATTGTTGTTGTGATAGATTGAGCCTAGCACCATACAAGATTTGTGTTAGGTCGATATTTAAGTTGTCAGTCTCTCATAGATTTCATGTCATCTTTGAGACGAGTTGATTTAATTTAGAGGTGAAGCATAGATAAATACCATTGGGCACTATCTTTTATTAATGAAGAAACGTTTTTTAGTATACCTGCTAGAGATCGAGATCCTTTATCCTCTTATTGTATCTCGATCTATTTTATTCTCATAGAATGATAATGCACCACTTTTGTAGGATTTTATTACAATAATTCTGTTTTAGACCACATGGCTAAGTCCCGAAAAGGAATGCTAATTAAAAGCGATGAACATTTGGGGGGGAGCCTCTCTTATGAATCATTCCTTGAGCTTTTTCCTGATCTTATCTCATCTAATATGGGACAAGATCTGCAAATTGCTTTACAAGCGAACTCACTTCGAAATAATCATCATGATGGGTTTTAAGTGGGTCTTATATGGACTACATGAGATACAACGGACCATATTCATTTTCGTACATATACTAGATCCACCAAATATTTTCTAATGCAGAATAATATTTCACTTGAGTTTCTTACCTTATTTTGTTTTTTTTTTTGGGTAAAGAGTTTCTTACCTTATTTTGCTTATATGCAGACACCAAGAAGGCTATAGGCTGTGCGGACAATTGCTCAAACGATTGCAAGAAGTCCTACAAACCGCACTAATATCCCAAGAATTGCAAGAGCAAATACATAATAAATAATCCAGACTTTTCGTCTTTTGAAGTTGGAGGGATATTAAAGTTTTGTGTATCATTTGTAGGCACTCTTTTTTTTAGCGTTGATATTTATCCTCATATTACTATTGAACCTTCCATCGATTTATAATATGATTCAATATCGCTTCTCTCCGATACAAGATTTTAGAATGTTGATGATTGGTTGACCGGAATCAGCTCAAATATGAATTTTAAACCTAAGAGATGGTAATGTCATTAAGAGTGGGTAACTTAGGTGAATAGACATTAATAATATATTCATAAAAATATTGATAATTCATTAAAGGGTGGTAATGCAAATGACAGTTGCGAGTTGGTACTTTAATAAGAATTAGTAACTTACTCAAATCATAATTGATAATTTAATAAGAATCAATAACTTAATCAATAAAAGTTAGTAATCTACTCAAATTAATATTGGTAACGTAACTAATGGAAGTTGTTAACTTTAGGCAAATAATAGATGGTAATGTAATTATAGTTTGTAATAAAAGTTGATATAACTTTTTTTTTGTTCAGAATCCAATACTTTCATTGATAATTAGAAACGCCATAACCCCTTTTCGGAGTCTCAAAACAGAGCAGGTCTCTAAGAGCCTGCGGAGGACAAATCAACCAGTGATCAGTGAGTGCTTTGTTCCTGTGGGTCTTCGCAACCCAGTCCGCGACAGTATTAGTGTTCCTATTACAGTATTGCAGCTGTAAATTTGAAAATAAAGACATGAGCTCACGTGCTTGAGCAATTAGTACCCTCTGTTCCCACGGCAGGGCATGTGAAGACTTGCAGGTGTTGACCAAATTCAGACAGTCTGACTGGATGGTCAGTCTTTCATCCGCACGTGGGGAGAGAAACTTGAGGGTTTCTACCAGTGCTAGGCATTCGGCTTGCTCGGCTGAGGAGGCAGAGACGTCCTTTGTAAATCCATCGATCAACGTTCCAACTGAGTCACGGCACACACAGGCGATTGATCCTTCGAGAGATCCAGGTTGGTGAGCTGCGTCTATATTGATTTTCGTTTCGCCCCTTTGTGGAGGAGTCCAGGCGTCTTCGTCTTCTCTGTTCTCGGCTGCGCGTTCGTTTTCTGGGTTGTTCCACTTGCTGAAGTTTCTGAGCAATTGATGGCCTCGTTCAACCAGCAACTTTGGCTCCGGGAATTTTCTTCTAAATACGAGACTGTTCCTTGCTTTCCAGATTTCCCAGAGGACTACCGAGACCATCTCTACTCCAGGTGAGCTTTTCCTTCGGTGAATAAATTGCATAAGCCATTCGTCAATTCTTGAAGTATGGAATTTAGAGATCTGGATGTTTAGTACAGGAGCCTCCCAGACTGCTCTCGTCCATTTACAAAGAAGAAGTAGATGTTCCGGGGTCTCCACATGGGCTCGGCATATTGGGCATAGCGGGTCAGGTACCATTTTCCTTTTGTACAGATTTTCCATTGTCGGGAGTGCGTTTTGACATGCTGACCAGATGAAATGTTTGATCTTATGGGGAGTTTTCATTTTCCAGATTTTGTTCCATAGCTGGGTTGGGGGTTGATGAGATGAAGATGCACTTTGAGCTTCTGTTGATTCGTTGCTTCGGATAGTGTTGTATCCGCTTTTGACTGTGTACTCTCCCTCCCGCGTACCTTCCCATATTAGTTTATCTTCGCATACCTGTGGTCTGATATGTATTGTTAGGATCTCGCGCACCACCTGTTCTTCGAATAGTCTTTGTAGTACCGGTTCCTTCCAAGTGCTTGTCTCTTGATTCAGAAGTTCATGAACCATTGTTGGGTCCCCATCATTTGCCGGTCCCCCTATGGTTCCCCTTTTGAGCCACTTATCTTCCCTGATGTTAATTTGTTGACCGTTTCCAACTGACCATATGACCGAGTCTTCAATTGCTGTTCTCCCCATGAGTATGCTCTGCCATCCCTAAGATGGTCTGGATCCCTTCTCTGCCTTCCAGAAGCACTTAGATGGGTAATATAGGCCTTTTAGGACCTGACTGGACAGAGATGTCTGGTTTTTAGCTAATATCCAAGCCTGTTTTCCAAGCATGGCTTTGTTAAAAGCTATTAAGTCCATAAATCCTAAGCCTCCCCTGTCTTTTCTCTGTTTTAGCACTTCGGCCCTCCTCCAGTGTACTCCTCTTGTTGTTGCTTGGTTCTTCCACCAGAAAGTTGTTATTTTTTGTTCAATAGCCCGACAAACTGAAAGTGGGATCTTGAATATTGACATGGCATATTGAGGTAATGCTTGGACAACAGTTTTTATCAGTATTTCTTTCCCTGCTTTAGACATCGTGTTCTCTTTCCACCCTTCAAGCTTCATATTTACCCTCGCCAGAATCCAAGCAAACATTTGCTTTTTGGTTGTGCCCCAATCAGAGGGAATACCTAGGTACTTCCCTGTCTTATCAATCTCCGGGACTCTTAGTTCTCTAGCCATGTTCCTTCTCAACTCACTAGGGCTGTCTTTGCTAAAGAATATGCCTGACTTGTTCAAATTTACTTCTTGTCCTAAAGCATAGCAATACTGGTGAATTATGCCAGCAAGGTTCTGGCATTCTCGTACCGTCCCATCTAGGAAGAAGATTGAATCATCTGCAAATAGCAAATGAGATAGTACAGGACAGTTTCTGTTCAATTTGATCCCCTTTATAGTGCCATCTTGGACAGCCTTTTTCATCAACATTGATAGGAAGTTAGCAACCAATATGAATAGGTATGGGGATAAAGGGTCCCCCTGCCTGATTCCTCTAGTAGGCTGGAAGTAATTCAATGGTTCCCCATTCACCTTGATACTCAGGGAGGTTGTCGTAACACATTGCATTATCAGGTTTACCCATCTTTCATTAAACCCCATTTTTAGCATACAGGCCTTCAGGAAGTCCCATTCGATCCGGTCATATGCCTTTTGCATGTCTAGCTTTAAGATCGCCTGAACTTTTTTCTTTCTCCTTCGGACTCTTAGCTGGTGTAGCACTTCTTGGACTACCAGGATGTTGTCTTGGATTTGCCTTCCTCCTACAAATGCACTCTGTTCAACTTCAATTAACTCCGGGAGCCATGGTTTCAACCTATTTGCAAGCACTTTTGATATGATCTTATAAGCGAAATTGCACAGGCTTATAGGCCTAAATTCTTCCAGCTTCTCTGGATGTTTAACTTTTGGCACCAAGGATATTAGCGTTCTATTTAACTGGGGGTTCAATAATCCAGTTTGGAAAAAGTTTCTGACCTCTAAAAATACTTCCTGTTTAATATCTTCCCAGTAGTGTTGAAAGAATTGGCCATTCAATCCATCTGGACCCGGGGCTTTAGAGGTTCCAAGTTGGAAAGTTGCTTGCTTAACCTCATCCATCGTTACGTCTTCAAGCAGCCTAAGGTTCGCTTCATCCTTCACACGGCAAGAGCACTGCTGAAGGATTGGGTCAAATTGTCGTTGTCCGACTAAGGTATATAGTTCTCTAAAGAAATTCTCGGTCATTCTCTTTAATTGTTCTTGGTCTCGGGTCCAATTCCATGCAGCATCTTTCAACATAGAAATTTTGTTCGTTGTCTCCGCTGAATAGTTGAAGCGTGAAAGAATTTTGTATTTTGGTCCCCCCACTTGAGCCAATTTATCCTCGAACGCATTGCCCAGTACATTTCCTTCTGACTCCATAGGCGTTGATCATCATCCCTCAGCTGTTGTAGTTGTCCTTTTTCCTCCTCACCAGTTTGCCTATTTGTTATGATCTGGATTTGTTCCATTAAACGCTTGATTCTTGTCTGCCCATTGGAGAACTTCTGCTTACTCCAGCTTTGTAGGGCAGCAGCAGTATTAGTCATCCTGCTCGAGAGGCCCTCAGTAGCTGACATCGAAGAATTCCATGCCTTGTGGATAATTCCCCTACTTTCCTCATCTTCGAGCCAAAAAGCTTCGAATGTGAAGCTCTTCTTTCTCCTCTTTTGTGCTTGAGTCATTGTTAGTAGGATCGGACTATGGTCAGACCCAATTGCTGGTAGAGCGTATGCTTCCGCCTCAGGGAATCGTAATCTCCATTGTAGATTGCTTACCGCTCTATCCAGTCTTTCTTTCACCAGCTCGTCTCCTTCACGATTGTTGGACCACGTGAATGCACAGCCCTTACTTTCAATGTCCATTAGCTCGCATCTGTTCAAGAACTCTCTAAAAGCATGTAGTCTATAATGTTCTGCCATTCTTTTTCCTACCTTTTCCCAATGATACATAATTTCATTGAAGTCCCCCAAGCACACCCAAGGCTGCCTGTTTCTCTGGCTGATCCTATATATTTCATCCCACACCTTGATTTTCTCCTGATGAATTGATGGGGCATGGACAAATGTGACTCTCATTCTTGTTTTACAATTCTCCTCTTCGCATTCAGTATCTATTACAGCATCTGAAGCATGTAAAATTGATAACGCAGCTGGAGCATTCCAAAACATTGCTAGGCCACCCCTTAGTCCAGTTGGGTTGACCACTCTACACTCATCGAACTTCAGTTTCCTCCTCACTTGGTTGATCTTATCCTCTCGGTTCTTCGTTTCCATTAAAATAGTACATCGGGCCTTTCTTGAGCCACTATGGCTCCCAAAGCTTGAACTGTCAAGGGTGTACCCAACCCCTGACAGTTCCAACTTATAATCTTCATTTTAACCCCGGTGGCTTATTAGGGCTAGCCACCACAGCCCATTTTCCTGTGCCTTCGACTTCTCTGATTGGTGTTTCCAGCAATTGGTCTTCGTCAATTAGTAGCAATTTCTCTCCTTGCGTGTCATATGGGCTAAACCTTCTGTTCTTCTTGCGCACTGGAGTTTTTTGCCCTCTTTGTTTCTTTTTGCTGGCACTAAAAGGTACCATTGTTAATGCCGGTCCCTTAGGTAGTGCCTGATCTCCAGCCAAGTTATCATGCCAATTTTCTTGTTGCTTGCTCTGACTTGTTGAATTACTCTTGCCTGTCAGTTCGTTGGTTGTGCTGTCCTCCTTATTCATCCGAACTTGCTGGATGGGCCCGGAGTTGCTCTCCTCATAAATAACTAATTGACCAGGGTGAATTGGTGTCTCCGGACTGCTTTCCTCTTCCATATTATCTGGTAAGTTTTTACCATGGAATAGCTTCCGGAAAGGGCTGCTGGTACTAACCTCAGCCTTTAGCCATGAGCCAAATAGTCTGTCCTCATCCGTGTTCACATCCTCGACACTAAATGGCACCTCCTCGCAGTTAGCAGCGTTATGTCCTATTTTTCCACAAGAGAAGCAGAAGTATGGGAGTCTCTCATATTTAAAGTCCAGCCAGATTTTCTTTCCCTCATTGTCAGCCAGCATACCTGACTGCAGGGGTAATTTAAGGTCCAAATTTACCCACGCCCTTCCATAAGACACCATTCCTCTCGTCTCTATTTTTACCTCTTGCACTTGTCCTATGGTACCAGCTACTTCTCGAACTACTTCCACCGAAAGCCACTCAAACGGCAGTCCCAGAATGTGCACCCAGAAGTCACATGAGTCGAAGTTATAACATAGAGCTGTGGTATTTGGTGTCCATTGTTTCAAGATCAACAAGTGATTCATGAAAGACCATGGACCTTGTCCCATGACTCTTTTCTTCATTGCTAGAGATTCGAAGGTGATAGCGAAAATACCCTGTTCTAGCGGAGTAAATTCTACATTTTTCACTCGCCATGCTCTCTTCAAAGTGTTTTGGAGAGCTTGAAAGTTAATTTTAGGGTTCTTGAGGAGTTGCCCTATCAACGTTAAATTTCCTTCCTTACCTTTCGTTGTTGCTAAAGTACTCTGGACGTTCTTGGTAACTTTTCCTGACCACAATCGTCCTAATCTTTTGCAGAGCATTGCTAACCTCTGGTCAGCATCTTCTTCCGACTCCATGGAGGTGGTTTGGCACCGGTACTTCTGTAGTATTCCGCCCCGTGTTGCCCGAAGACCTTTTCTACGAGGGGAGTTCCCGCTCCAGAGGACAAGGTGAGGTTTAACTAAAGTAGTCAAGGCTAGAGGACTGTAGAGGGGAAAGGGTTTTGAGTGGTTGATTCGTGAACCCAGCAGTAGTTGTGGGATGAGCTGATGGTGGTTCAAGGAGGCCAAGGTTTAATCGGGAAGAAAAGCGAGGGTTAGTAGAGGGATCGGGTGGATTCTGGTGACGGAGCCTGAGCGGGGAAAGGTGATTGTAGGAATTTAGGGTTTCCAAATGCTAAACTACCCCATTGGGTAGAGGAAAGCTCTTCTGAAGGAGAAGAGAGACTTCATCCAGATTATTCTAAAAGTTGATATAACTTACTCATAAAAAATTCATGATGAATTGACTAGAGTCTGGTAAAGCAGACAACCAGTTAGACAGGTAACTAGCTGGCATCAAGCTACCAACTTGGTTTTAAAATACCATTGGGCACTATCTTTTATTAATGAAGAAACGTTTTTTAGTATACCTGCTAGAGATCGAGATCCTTTATCCTCTTATTGTATCTCGATCTATTTTATTCTCATAGAATGATAATGCACCACTTTTGTAGGATTTTATTACAATAATTCTGTTTTAGACCACATGGCTAAGTCCCGAAAAGGAATACTAATTAAAAGCGATGAACATTTTGGGGGGGGGGGGGGAGCCTCTCTTATGAATCATTCCTTAAGATTTTTCCTGATCTTATCTCATCTAATATGGGACAAGATCTGCAAATTGCTTTGTAAGCGAACTCACTTCGAAATAATCATCATGATGGGCTTTATGTGGGTCTTATATGGACTACATGAGATACAACGGACCATATTCATTTTCGTACATATACTAGATCCACCGAATATTTTCTAATGCAGAATAATATTTCACTTGAGTTTCTTACCTTATTTTGCTTATATGCAGACACCAAGAAGGCTATAGGCTGTGCGGACAATTGCTCAAACGATTGCAAGAAGTCCTACAAATCGCACTTAATATCCCAAGAATTGCAAGAGCAAATACATGAATAATCCAGACTTTTCGTCTTTTGAAGTTGGAGGGATATTAAAGTTTTGCGTATCATTTGTAGGCACTCTTTTTTTTAGCGTTGATATTTATCCTCATATTACTATTGAACCTTCCATCGATTTATAATATGATTCAATATCGCTTCTCTCCGATACAAGATTCAAGAATGTTAATGATTGGTTGACCGGAATCAGCTCAAATATGAATTTTAAACCTAAGAGATGGTAATGTCATTAAGAGTGGGTAACTTAGTTGAATAGACATTAATAATATATTCATAAAAATATTGATAATTCATTAAAGGGTGGTAACGCAAATGACAGTTGCGAGTTGGTATTTTAATAAGAATTAGTAACTTACTCAAATCATAATTGATAATTTAATAAGAATCAATAACTTAATCAAATAAAAGTTAGTAATCTACTCAAATTAATATTGGTAACGTAACTAATGGAAGTTGTTAACTTTAGGCAAATAATAGATGGTAATGTAATTATTGTTTGTAATAAAAGTTGATATAACTTACTCAAAAAAAATTCATGATGAATTGACTAGAGTCTGGTAAAGCAGACAACCAGTTAGACAGGTAACTAGATGGCATCAAGCTACCAACTTGGTTTTAAAATTGCCGGTGCCTTTTCACGTTTTTCTTCGTCAATTTTTTTTTTCATTTCTTATTTGTTTTCTTCTTTATCTTCCTCTATAATGATGATGCACTAGTAGGACAATAAGGGTTTTTTATTTTTGTAAAACGATAATCTTTTTAATTTGGTATATTCTATTGTTAAAAATGCCAACTCGATATTATGCGCAATCTCATTTTTTTACTGTAAAACTTCATGAGAAAGCCTATATATATATATATTTATTTATTTTCACACACACACATATAAATATAAACTAACTATTTGTATACATAGTTATAGTCATAGATGACAAAATCCACATAGACAATTACTAAGATAATTATCGAGGACAGCGTCGCCTGTACTCCTTGCATTCTTACTCGAATTTCAAAATAATTCTTGGATATTATTTTTTTCAAAACGTTCACCGTAGTTCTTCAAATAATTCATAGAAAACTACATGAGATGATTTTGCTCCTTCCACATGAAGTACAAAACTTAATTGTAGAATGTCTCGGTTATTGTCTTACGAGTGAAATGTTGAATATTTCAATAGTTTTGAAATATTGGAAGTTATTAATTTTGTAACGATTTTTTACCGTCATCAATTTTTAACGGTTTTGACCGTATTAATATAAAAAGTTTTTGTAACGTTTTATAACGGCTTTGTAATGTCTGTTTTTTTTCTTAATAGCCCTCTGTCATTTGTAATGGCCATATAATGATCATTTATTAATTATTAATAAATTTATAACGGTCCTTTTAACGGTTCTTTTCGTTTGAATATAAAAATTTCAAACCACAACCCTCGAAGAGAATGAATTTGAAAACAAAATTTCCTTCTTATTTTCTTTCTTTGCTGGGTTATACACATAACATTGTTCATATTCCTTCTTATATTCAGTGCGGATTATAAAAGGTCTATTGCATCTTGGGATAATAGTCACAAGAGTCTTATGCATCGAGTTTCATACTCCGAGAGACAGAATTACCCTTAAGGACAATGCTTGCATACCTCAGACATTTGATCTTATTTTCTTATCCTTTCCAATAGATTTCCAATGATTTTTATTTTACAATATTATCTAACATATTTTTCCAACAAGAAGAAGTGGAGCCTCACACATTTAATAAACCTTGGGAGGAACTTAAGTCTAAAACCCTGTTAGAAAGACCTACACGTAAACTTAAATTATTAGTCTAAGACTCAGCGAAGTCGTGTACTCAAGCGATGCGAAAATAATTATAAAATTATGAAAGAGTTTAAAAAGTAATTTTGGGGGGGAACGGGGGAAGAGATACTTCATAGCCCTGGCCCATGGGATGAGGCTGACCACCACGTTGTGCCTTAGCAAGACAGAGCAACAATTTTGGACATGTTTTAAGTTGCAAGGCAAGAACTCTGGACATGATTGGCACAAAGTTTGACTCTCATGTATGTGTCACGGATCGTAATTCTCCCAAACTCTTGTACCCTTGTGAGTGGAGCTTGGGATTATCATATGAAAAGTAAGTGATGTAGAAGGGATGAATACAACTGATTCATGGGAGTGGCATCAGAACGATTGGTTTTAAGAGTTCTAGGATAGAAGGAATTATCTCTAAGGAGCTATGAAGGCGGGGTTCGCTTCCCACGCACAAATTGGTCGGGATCGGATACTGCTCTCTTGATAAGACCATGATAGGCCGAAACCAGTTGTTATGCCTAAAGTGTTATGCATGTCTTGCTTGATAAACTAGACGCCCGAGCTTAGCTAAGCGTGGTGCAATCTAATACGAGAAAGTTATCTGCGATATGGTTGTTGGGAATAACTATAGAACGAAGGCTAGCTGGTGTGAACAACCCATCAAGTGCCGCATAGGCTATTTAGCAACCAAGGAATTATCGGCCCATGACACATGCCTTATCAAACACAAAGACTTTCATGTTGGGGCTTTCACTTAAGTTTTGACTCGCATTTTACTTGGTTTCTTGGGATTGAGAGGATATTTCATCAAATTAGGGTTCACTTACCTAAGGCTCATTTTCTTGTTCCATGAAAAGTAAACATTTGAATTTGAAGAGCATTAAATTTCAATAATTATTTTCAATTTAAGATATAAAAATCTAAATCTCCCGAGGGACACATTTTTTATAAAAGAAGAAGACAATCTTGAAGAATCTAAGATGATAATGCTCCCGAGATTGAAAAATTACCAAAGTAAGACCTTACTTGGTGGAAGTATAACCCTACACAACTTGATCCTCTACTCCACGCCCCTCGCGATCAAGTTTCCTTGTTCCCATTCAAGCCACCTTGATCCTCTTTCCCAGAAATCCAAGACAAGGGAACCGTAAGAAAGCCGCCCGCTCCAACTATCGTCCATGCAGATGCATTATCCCCACGGGCAGTCTGAATATTCTCGTAACATTTGCCAGTTCCGTGTTAGTCTATCACATGAATAACCAAACATAAACGGGGCACCAAACATAAAACTTTAACTTGAGGCAAGAGAAACTAATAGGGGAAACAAAATTGGGGCTGTGAAATGTACTTGGTAGCTGCTCCAGAACGTATTGATTGTTGGTGTCGCTTTACCTGGGGTGCGGCAATGTGGGCCTTCATGTCGATCGGTTAAATTGCCATCTCAATTAGAATTCACTTGATAAATTAAGTAAAGAAGATGTTAATTTATTTCATGGATTATGTTGAAAGTTAGAACAGTACAATCTATGTTGCTAAAACATATTATAAAATTCGACTTACATGTTATGTAAGAAACTAATAATATTTCATAGGAGAGTTTCAGCTATTATCAAGCAATTTTTCTTTCCGATTTCAATACTTCACTTTTTCTGCGTTGTCGTATGTCGGTCCTTGGAGGATTAGCTTTTCTCTTCATCCAAACAACCCTCTACCATTTATCTCTACATTACATCATGAAGAAGAGGGATTGAAAAAATTTCTGATATCATAAGAATAAGACAAACATTAATAATATACTAGAAAACAATTGATAAAATGACAAGTTAAAATGTTCAATATATGGGAAAAATACCAAAATAGTCATAAACATATTGCAATTGTAACAATTCAATTCTAAACATTTTGCATTTGTGTCAATTCTGTCCATCCGACCAATTTTGGCTCGCTAACGTTGATGTGGTAATTTTTTAATATTATTATTTTTTTTGATTTTTTTAATTAATTTTCCAAAATTGGCCGGATGAATTAAATTGACACAAATGCAAAAGGTTTAGAATTGAATTGACACAAAAAGAAGGTTTAAGACTGCATTAGCATAATTGCAATAGGCTTATAATTGTTTTAGTAATTTTCTCAATAGCTGTTGTTTTGTCTAACAAATCTCTCATACAATCATCCCTGAAATACTTTAGAATAAACTTTTCTTCCGTTGTAATTTTTTCTCATTTTTTTGCGGGCACACACACATATATTTTTGCTAGCATGCATGGTAAAAGAAGTCACTTTCTATTTGCTTTACTACCAATGGGGTGAGCAACCAGACTGATTTAACCCGAGAATTGGACCGAACTAAACCAGAATCGAATATGACAATGTAGATTTCAAGTTCTTGGTTTGGAACCAACCTACTCTGAAAGCGTTCACACCTATTACTAACTACTAAAGTATGATATTTCAATGCTTGAACCATTCTTCCGCTTTTTTGCGGTATTGCAATTTGATGGCGCTTTGGACCTCACTTATCATTTTATCCTATTATAATCATCGAAAGGAATACATATGACACTTGATGATCACCGAAAATATTAAATCAAATATAAAACTTATCAAACTAGATATTTTATCTAACTCACATGAAAATTGATTGTTGAATTATAAATATAAGCATCATCCATTTCGATTCTAGTTAAATTTACATACAAGTGGTGTTAATAATTTATACAGCACCGGTTCTGGCATTTATTGAGTAGTTAGTAAAGCGTTCACCGGAAGCAGAAGAAATATATCAGAAGCCACACCAGGCTTACCTCATCAAACGAGACGGGAAACCTTTTTTTTCCATTTCACAGCAAAAGGCCGTTGAACAATTAATTCTCTACCAACGAATCTCTCTCTCTCTCTCTCTCTCTCTCTCTCTCTCTCTCTCTCTCTCTCTCTATATATATATATATATATATATGGCTACTAGTGCTTGTTCCTAGTTCAACATAAACACTACAACAACATCAGAAGAAGAGTCGAGAAGTCTTGTTAGAGATGGAAATTAAATCTTTCAACAAGGTAATGACTTTGTTCCTAATGTTGATGGTACTCGGTGTGTCCTCCGAAGAAAGTCGACCCACCGAGTGTGAAGTACAGTGCATTTTGTCCTGTGGCAAGTACGACAGTCCGCCGATTTGCTTCCTCGGTTGGCAGAAGAAATGCGGGGCTCTCTCGCCACACCCAACCCCGCTCGACCATTGTGATCTCGGTTGCATAACGGCTACATGCTTGAAACCCAATACAGGTACTCATAAAAACACGTCTTGAAATTCTAGGTGACAAGGTCAATTGGGTCGGCTTGAAGCTACATAAAATTTATCTGTTTAGGTTAAAACTGAGTCATTTTTATGGTGTCCTCTGTATAGTTTGATGGAATTGAACTACATTAACAACAAGAACATTCTAAGTTGGTCCTACTAGTAAGACTTTGTCTAAGCTAATTAGTCTATTGCTGTTGTGATAGATTGAGCCTAGCACAGTAGATGATTTGTGTTAGGTTTAATTTTAAGTTGTCAGTGTCCCATAGATCCCATGAGATGTGTAAGATGAGTTGATTTAATCTAGAGATTAAGCATAGATAGATACCACCAGGCACTGTCTTTGATCAATGAGTAAAGTCTTTTTATAAAATGATGATGCATAATTTTTATAGGATTATAATAAATTCGGTCTTAAATTGCATGGCTAAGCCCCAAAAAGAATATTTAATGTGGTGAACACTTGGGTGAGACTCCCTTATTATAAATCATTTCTTGAGCCTTCTCCCGATCTCATCTCTTCCAATACGGGGCAAGATTTGTGAAGTGGTTTATAAGTGAACTCACCTCAATATAATCGCCATTTTAGTATTCCTATGGAGCTCGAATTCACCTGAAATTGGTCGAGTCACTATAATTATGACAAGCGTTACTAAATTTAAAAGGGAAAATCAAGCTGGACAAGCACGGTCAAAGTCCTAAGCATGTGGAACATAGTTATAAAGAATCTGCATCCATACAAATGAGAAGTTCTTACAGGAGTATAGTATATTTATTATGTATTAAGTTGAATTTGGATAGATGAAAATGATGGTTCTCCTGTGGGTTTTATATCGGTCCAATGAAATCTAACATTTATATTACTAGATCAATCAAGTATTATGTACTACAGTAAAGTTGCACATGAGTTTCTTACCATGCTTTCAATTATATGCAGATGCCAAAAAGGCTAAGGCCTGTGCGGATAATTGCTCAGGCGATTGCAGGAAGTCCTACAAGCCGCACTAACATCGCGGGAAATGCAAGAGCAAACAAACAAATAATCAAGACTTTTTGTGTTTTGAAGTAGGAGGGAAATCAAAGTGTTGTGTATCTGTCTACACCAGATGTGGCGTTGACATAAATCCTAAAATTACCATTTAACCTTCCATCAAATTACAATATCAGTCAATATCGATTCTCTCGGATAGAGGAACAGCGGAGTGCCAATGATCGGTTAACTTAACTCAGATCAAATATGAATTTTAATTCGGAGATGGCACGGTTATATGACTTGGCATTAACATTATGGAAAAAACAAGGAGATATAGCATCTCCAATCTCTTTCCAAACTTCTCTTAATTTTTCTCTAACATTACCAATCACTGCATCGCTCTGGCTCCACTAGGATGTCAAAAGCCCACGATTCTTTCCAAACGAAGTAACCAAAATCAGTCGTGAAGAGTCCAATTCATCCATAATATAAATTTTCTTCCAATTTAATATGCAATTACTTGGGATTTCTAGTTTGTTAATATAGTCGCACGAACAAACGGCAAAGAAGTGAGAAACAACAGCCGTACGGCGTGCGTTATAATCTCTGTTTTATTGACTAACAACACGTTAAATTAGTTTGCAATACCTGCAATGAAGATATAAGTTCTAAGACACTAGGGGTGTGCAACCGGACCGAGTTTACCTGGAAACCGGACCAACCTACCCAAAAAACAGGTCCGGGAACCGGTTCTAACAAGAACCGGTCCAGGTACCGGTTCCATTTTTTGGGAACAGGTTAGAACCGGTCCGGTTTCCGGTTCCAAGTAAAAATCAACCAAAACCTGTTTTAGAACCGGTTTTGAGATAATGTACAAAAAAGTAAAAAGCCTATATCACGTTACCCTACTTCACCGGTTTTAGAACCTATTTCCGATTTAATATTGGAATATGTTTCACAACTACGAGCGAAACAGCACGGCCCTTAAAGCCATCTAAATATTGTATGATTCAGATGAGATATATAGACATTTTTCTAGTAAGAGCAGATGCCTTACCGCTAAGTCTCTTGACTTTTCTTTCAAGATATTTCATTCAAAAACAGAAGTGAGGAGTTACATCATCATGGCGCAAAATAAAGAGCTAAATATGTTGAATAAATTCCCTGGAAATGTAACTCTTAAAGATTTATGCTATTGGACTATGTCTTGCCACATAGTGCTTTTAGATTGTTGATTTTGATGGATTGTAATTTCAATTGCTCATTTTGGGGATTGTTACTTTTGGCGAATAGTGGTTTTTGTTATTCATATTTTATTTTAAATTGTTTCATTGCTACCTATATTATTTTGCTAGAAAAAAATGAAATCGGAAAAAGGAGCAAAAAAAAAATAGGTTCTTGGGTAGACCCTGAAACGGGACCGGAAAAACAGGGTCGGTTCTAAAACAGAGTCTAGGAAAAACAATGTTGATTTCAGGTTCCAAAAATTGGGAACTGGTTATAACATGGTTGGTTTCAGATTTTAGGTCTGGACCCAACCCATCCTAGAACCGATCACCCCTATAAAACACTGTCCAGCAATCGCATTTCGTTCTTGGATGGGGTTAGCCCGTACCATATTGAACTCTCCCAAGCCAAGCACTCGTAAACATTGAGCACGCGTCACTACAAAAAAAACGGATTTTTGCCACGAAAATTTTCCAACGAAAAATTTTCGTCGCAAATTTGCGACAAATTTTCCAACGAATGACAAAATTCGTTGGAAATTTCCGACGAAAATTTTTTCGTTGGAAAATTCGTTGGAAATTTCCAACGAAAAATTTTCGTCGGAAAATTCGTTGGTAATTTCCAACGAAAAATTTTTTGTCGCAAAATTCGTTGCAAATTTCCAACGAATTTTTTTTTCGTTGGAAATTTCCAACGAATTTTCCAACGATTTAAAAAAAATTCATTTATATTCGGCATTTTTTATATTCGTTGGAAAATTCGTTGGAAATTTCCAACGAATTTTTTTTCGTTGGAAATTTCCAACGAATTTTCCAACGATTTAAAAAAAATTCATTTATATTCGGCATTTTTTATATTCGTTGGAAAATTCGTTGGAAATTTCCAACGAATTTTTTTTCGTTGGAAATTTCCAACGAATTTTCCAACGATTTAAAAAAATTCATTTTTATTCGGCATTTTTTATATTCGTTGGAAAATTCGTTGGAAATTTCCAACGAATTTTCCAACGAATTTCAATTTCCCGGCAATTTTTTCATAGTGGACAATTTTCGTTGGAAAATTCGTTGGAAATTTCCAACGAAATATTTTTCGTTGGAAATTTCCAACGAATTTTCCAACGATTTAAAAAATATTGATTTTATTTGGCATTTTTTATATTCGTTGGAAAATTCGTTGAAAATTTCCAACGAATTTTCCAACGAATTTCAATTTCCCGGCAATTTTTTCATAGTGGACAATTTTCGTTGGAAAATTCGTTGGAAATTTCCAACGAAATATTTTTCGTTGGAAATTTCCAACGAATTTTTCAACGATTTAAAAAATATTGATTTTATTTGGCATTTTTTATATTCGTTGGAAAATTCGTTGGAAATTTCCAACGAATATAAAAAATGCCGAATAAAAATGAATTTTTTTTAAATCGTTGGAAAATTCGTTGGAAATTTCCAACGAATATAAAAAAAGCCAAATAAAATCAATATTTTTTAAATCGTTGGAAAATTCGTTGGAAATTTCCAACGAAAAATTTCGTTGGAAATTTCCAACGAATTTTCCAACGAAAATTGTAAACTATGAAAAAATTGCCGAGAAATTGAAATACGTTGGAAAATTCGTTGGAAATTTCCAACGAATTTTCCAACGAATATAAAAAATGCCGAATAAAAATGAATTTTTTTTAAATCGTTGGAAAATTCGTTGGAAATTTCCAACGAATTTTCCAACGAATATAAAAAATGCCGAATAAAAATGAATTTTTTTAAATCGTTGGAAAATTCGTTGGAAATTTCCAACGAAAAAAAATTCGTTGGAAATTTCCAACGAATTTTGCGACAAAAAATTTTTCGTTGGAAATTACCAACGAATTTTCCGACGAAAAATTTTTCGTTGGAAATTTCCAACGAATTTTCCAACGAAAAAATTTTCGTCGGAAATTTCCAACGAATTTTGTCATTCGTTGGAAAATTTGTCGCAAATTTGCGACGAAAATTTTTCGTTGGAAAATTTTCGTGGCAAAAATCCGTTTTTTTTGTAGTGTATTATAAAGTAATAGGAATAATCTTTGATGATTAATTATATCATATATGGATGTTTTAAACTAACGTACCATTAGGGCCAGTTTGTTTGATGAAAACACATTTCTAGGAAGTTGTTTTCGGACTTTCCGAAGTTTGAAAGGTGGAAAACTACTTAATCGACAGAAAAGTGTCTTCTATGGACTAAAAACAATAAATTTAGATTGGGAGTAACAACTTCCCTATTGGCAGGAAGAAAATCGATATCTTTTATTTCTTGTTGCGGGTTTAAGTGAAAGGAATATGTCCCTCCCTGTCGATTTCCTATATTCTTGGTTCTCTATGTTTTCATCAGTTTTTTTCAGAAATCTTGTCTAGTATTATATTTAAAAAAAAACGATATACAATATTTTTACAATACGATTTCATAATTTTTTTTTGTAAACTCTTGTTACGTCAATGAATTGCATAATAAACAAAGAAGATCGATTTTTCAACTTGCTTTCAACACAAATATATGCAAAAATATGCTTCAAATTCTCTGAAATTGAATTTTATTATAACATTTTTCAGCGACAAGAAATTTTTCAGTGAAATAAAAAAAGCCCTTAATTTTTTTTTCTGTTCTTGTTGATAATTAATATGTTAATAAATGTGTTAAGAAATCTTATTAGAGTTAATTCATATCTATGTATAAAGATGGCAATAAAGGTATATGTTTTCTTCTATAATATCACTAAATCTTCAAATTCGAGCTATCGAGTTACATATAGTTCCTTTTATGATATCATTGATTTTGAAAACACCATCTATATTGCATATTTATATGTTTTTCAACTCTTTAACAAATATTCAAATTGCAAAATTATATGAGTCAATTCTAATTGTGCATAATCATAAGGATTACCACAAATTACGCTATTAGTCATATTTATTAATGAAATATGTACGATCATGTAATACGACTTTTCAAAAGTATACTATAAATTTTTGTAGTGATGGGTTCTTTGATTTATTTATTATAATTATTTTATTAACTTTGTAATACCCAATTATTTGAACTATTTGAGTTATAATTCGTTAGCGATGACTGTTTATATTGATCCTCTAATGCCATTTATTTATCAAATATAGGTGTCTTCTTATATAATGTTTAATGCTGCTCTAACATCATTTATTGACGCATTATGTACTATCATGTCATAGAGTCCTTTTGAAGTGATTGTCCTTTTCGATAAACTATTTGTACCAATGAGTAATTTATTATTAATTGTTTATATTAAAAAATATTCATAATCATGGAATATAACTTTCAGCCTTATTTTTATAGATATTTTAACATAGAATCTATATATAAAGAAACAATACATGCATAAGAAATAGAGATGCGGGATTAGAGATTTATTGAAATATCTGCAATATAACATTTTGAGATTTTATGTTTCTCTTTTATTTTCTTCTTTTTACAACTTAGATGTGTGAAAAGCCTTGTTAACATTTAATTTTCCTTTTTGCAGCTTCATTTTTACATAGAAATTTCAATAGAAAAAAATACAATTATTTTAAAAAAATTATCAAAATATGTACGATCATGGAATATTTTATCATGGATTATAACTTTTTTCACCTAATTTAACAAAATATGTGCAATCATGAAAATTTTATCAAAATATGTGATCATGGAATATTTTATCAAAATACAATTATTTATAAAGAGAATCAATATATATATATATCTATACACACAAAAGATTTGAAATCGAATATATATATATATATATATATATATATATGCGCGCGCGTGCATAAACAATATATGTACAAGAGCTAGAGATTTCCTAAAATGATTATTAAAAACAAATTGCCCAATAAAGCTTGCCCAAGAGGACAATTTCCCGGCAATTTTTTCATAGTGGACAATTTTCGTTAGAAAATTCGTTGGAAATTTCCAACGAAATATTTTTCGTTGGAAATTTCCAACGAATTTTCCAACGATTTAAAAAATATTGATTTTATTTGGCTTTTTTTATATTCGTTGGAAAATTCGTTGGAAATTTCCAACGAATTTTTTTTCGTTGGAAATTTCCAACAAATTTTCCAACGATTTAAAAAAAATTCATTTATATTCGGCATTTTTTATATTCGTTGGAAAATTCGTTGGAAATTTTCAACGAATTTTTTTTCGTTGGAAATTTCCAACGAATTTTCCAACGATTTAAAAAAAATTCATTTATATTCGGCATTTTTTATATTCGTTGGAAAATTCGTTGGAAATTTCCAACGAATTTTCCAACGAATTTCAATTTCCCGGCAATTTTTTCATAGTGGACAATTTTCGTTGGAAAATTCGTTGGAAATTTCCAACGAAATATTTTTCGTTGGAAATTTCCAACGAATTTTCCAACGATTTAAAAAATATTGATTTTATTTGGCATTTTTTTCTATTCGTTGGAAAATTCGTTGGAAATTTCCAACGAATTTTTTTTTCGTTGGAAATTTTCAACAAATTTTCCAACGATTTAAAAAAAATTCATTTATATTCGGCATTTTTTATATTCGTTGGAAAATTCGTTGGAAATTTCCAACGAATTTTCCAACGATTTAAAAAAAATTCATTTTTATTCGGCATTTTTTATATTCGTTGGAAAATTCGTTGGAAATTTCCAACGAATTTTCCAACGATTTAAAAAAATTCATTTTTATTCGGCATTTTTTATATTCGTTGGAAAATTCGTTGGAAATTTCCAACGAATTTTCCAACGAATTTCAATTTCCCGGCAATTTTTTCATAATGGACAATTTTCGTTGGAAAATTCGTTGGAAATTTCCAACGAAATATTTTTCGTTGGAAATTTCCAACGAATTTTCCAACGATTTAAAAAATATTGATTTTATTTGGCATTTTTTATATTCGTTGGAAAATTCGTTGGAAATTTCCAACGAATTTTTTTTCGTTGGAAATTTCCAACGAATTTTCCAACGATTTAAAAAAAATTCATTTTTATTCGGCATTTTTTATATTCGTTGGAAAATTCGTTGGAAATTTCCAACGAATTTTCCAACGATTTAAAAAAATTCATTTTTATTCGGCATTTTTTATATTCGTTGGAAAATTCGTTGGAAATTTCCAACGAATTTTCCAACGAATTTCAATTTCCCGGCAATTTTTTCATAATGGACAATTTTCGTTGGAAAATTCGTTGGAAATTTCCAACGAAATATTTTTCGTTGGAAATTTCCAACGAATTTTCCAACGATTTAAAAAATATTGATTTTATTTGGCATTTTTTATATTCGTTGGAAAATTCGTTGGAAATTTCCAACGAATTTTTTTTCGTTGGAAATTTCCAACGAATTTTCCAACGAATATAAAAAAATTCATTTTTATTCGGCATTTTTTATATTCGTTGGAAAATTCGTTGGAAATTTCCAACGAATTTTCCAACGAATTTCAATTTCCCGGCAATTTTTTCATAGTGGACAATTTTCGTTGGAAAATTCGTTGGAAATTTCCAACGAAAAATATTTCGTTGGAAATTTCCAACGAATTTTCCAACGATTTAAAAAAAATTGATTTTTATTCCACATTTTTTATATTCATTGGAAAATTCGTTGGAAATTTCCAACGAAAAAAAATTCGTTGGAAATTTCCAACGAATTTTCTAACGAATTTCAATTTTCCGGCAATTATTTTAATATGTATAATTTTGCAACGAATTTTGTAACGAAAATTCTTACTATATTTTCGCGCTCACTTATTTTCAAAATTCATTTTCTCTCTCTCTTTTTCTCTCTCTCTCTCTCTCTCTCTCTCTCCCCGTCTCCCCCTCTTTACCAGCTGTCCTTCTCCTTAAGATATCGTGCCCCTGTCCTTCTCCTTCTCCTTCTCTCCTTCTCTCTCTCTCTGTCTCCCCCTGTTTCCCTCTCTCCTTCTCCCTCTGTCTCCGCCTCCTCTCCCGCCTGTCTCCGCCTCCTCCCCCGCTGCGCCCCCTCCGGCTCCGGCTCCGGTCCGTCTCCGTGTCCGGCGCCATGGACACCAACACTCCGCCGCCCCCCTCCTCCTCCGCGACGTCAGCTCCCTCCCCAAAGGCGCCGCCGCGGCCATCCGGGGCCGCCCCCGACGCCCTCGACGCCCCCGACTCCCCCGACGCCCCCGAGGCCACCATGGGCCGCCCCCGACGCCTCCGACGCCACCAAGCCTCGTCGCCGGCGAGGGTCGAGCTTGCCCAGATCTGGGCGAGCTCGAGCTCGTCGCCGGCGCGGGCCGAGCTCGCCCGGATCTGGGCGAGCTCGAGCTCGTCGCCGGCGCGGGCCGAGCTCGCCCGGATCTGGGCGAGCTCGTCGCCGGCGACGAGCTCCAGCTCGCCCAGATCCGGGCGAGCTCGGCCATCGCCGGCGACGAGGCTGGCCCTCGCCGGCCATGGCGAGGGCCGAGCTCGCCATGGCCGGCGAGCTCGAGCTCGCCCAGATCTGGGCGAGCTCGGCGCTCGCCGGCGACGATGCTGGCCCTCGCCGGCGACGAGGCTGGCCCTCGCCGGCGGCGAGGGCGATTTTCCGAAATAAAATTTCCGAAAAAAAAAATTCAAAAAAAAATTCGAAAAAAAAATTCGAAAAAAAAAATTCGAAAAAATAAAGCGAAAAAAAAATTTTGTTGGAAAAAAATTTCCACGATTTATCAAAAAAAAAAATTTTCAAAATTTTCACGATTTTTCGACCAAAAATTTTAAAAATTTTTGCAACGAAAAATTTTTCGTTGGAAAAAAAATTTCTACGAATTTTTGACCAAAAAATTTTTTTAAAATTTTTCCAACGAAAAATTTTTCGTTGGAAAAAAACTTTCTACGATTTTTCGACCAAAAAAATTTTTTTAAAAATTTTTCCAACGAAAAATTTCGTTGGAAAAAAAAATTTCTACGATTTTTTGACCAAATTTTTTTTTAAAAATTTTTCCAACGAAAAATTTTTCGTTGGAAAAAAACTTTCCACTATTTTTCGACCAAAAAAAATTTTTAAAAAATTTTTCCAACGAAAAATTTTCGTTGGAAAAAAAATTTCTACGATTTTTTGACCAAAATTTTTTTTTTTAATTTTTGCAACGAAAAATTTTTCGTTGGAAAAAAATTTCCACGATTTTTTGACGAAATTTTTTTTTTAATTTTTCCAACGAATTTAGCCACGAGTTTTCCAACGAATTTTCCAACGAAATAAATTTCGTCGCAAATTTCCAACGAAAATTGAAATTTTTCGTTGGAAAAATTTCCAACGACCTATTACCAACGAATTTTTTTTCGTTGGAAAATTCGTTGGAAATTCGTTTTCCAACGAATTTTTCCAAATTTTTCGTTGGAAAATTCGTCGGAAAAAAACAGTTTTTTTGTAGTGCGTGCACCCACTACCCTTAACATGTAAAAACATTTGTTTTTCCAATTAGAGGAAAGATTGGCACTCCTTTAACGAATCTTTTGGTGCTCCAGAAGCAATCGCAATCATTGGATTCAGAAGCATTTATTTTGCGGAGTTACCTAAAGCTTTTCCAATTTAGGACACATCTATTATGGCATGGATCAAATGTTGTTGCTCTAACAGCGCTGCCTTTCCCCCCAAATTTGCTCTGATCTGTGTCGTGACTCGCACCAAATGTTCAAGAGCTAGATATGTCATAATCTCTTAAATTCATGTAGTCGGGACTCGCACCAAGCCTACATATAACGTATGGGGAATAAAATGTTGTTTAATGCATCAATGAATGTTTCGGGTTGCAAAGCAAGAACTCATGGACATGGCTGGGTTAATCAACACGCTTTTATGTACAGATTAAGCACATGACACAAATACTTTCATGTTTGGGCACCCATTTACGCTTTGACTCGTGTCTTGCTTGGTTTCTTGAGATTGATGGGATATCTCATCAGCTTAGGCCAATATGCGATACTTTCACGAACAAATTTTATGTATAGGAAAATTTCACATGACAATGACATGTAGAGAAACAACTCCATCATAAAATTGAGAATTTTCAATTTTAAATGCAAATTTTGTTATAATGCATATCATACAAATAATGCGAATATGTTATTGGTTTGTTTCGTAGCGACATCATTTGAGTAACATATGTAAATAATATGTTTATGTGCCGTCTTCTTCAACCTTCATGGGGGAGGGTTTGAGCTAGATCTCCCCCTCCCCTCCCTTTATCTTTATCTTTGGCTAATTTGGTTCTGTATTTCCTTTTTCTTACTTTTCTCCCGTTTTGTTGAGCTTTCTCTTAGAAGCTTCTCTCTCCAGTTTCCAAGAGGTTTCTACCCCAATCTAGTCTAGATTTGGGGTTTTTTGGATGTATAATTTCAGGGTTTCGCATCCCTCGGATATTGTTGGTGCATAAGTTCAATTTTGAAGGAGATTAAAGGAGTTTCATGAAGGTTTCGCTCTCACATATGTCAGTCTGTACTTGTTCAACCTTGTCATTCTAAATGGCAATAGTATTGGGGACGCTAAACCTAGGCGCATACCATCAAAAGGCAAAACTATAGCAACAATTGTAGTTCTCGGTGTGTACTCATTACTGAAGATAAAATTGGTGATCAGCCACCAATTTTCTTTTGAAGAATGAGTGCGTAACCCCTAATCTTGGACTAATGATTCATCTCGTTATCTGAAACTTGTTTTATTTCGAAGTTGTCTGGGATTTGTCATGTTGTTTGTCTCTTGTATTTCCATGGTGAATGAAATGTTACTTTGACCAAAAAAAAATGGTCTATTTCAAAACAATGCCAATAATACAAGTAATTTAGAAAAGTGGCAATCGACTAACTGCTTTGTTGCACGATTTTTGAAAGCAGATGAATGTTTCTAAATTACGTGTATAAATTGCATTGTTTTGGAATACCATTTAAATTTAAAATTGGCATAAAATATCACATACACTTTTTACACAATTAATGTCACGGTGAAACAAACCAACCATTTATTCGCTTTATTGGCGCGATATGCATTACAAAAAAATATTTTAATTAAATTTTGAAGATTCTCAATTTATGATTGGTTTACTCCTCCACATAGCATTGTCGCGTGAGTGCTTGCGATACATAAAATATATTCATGAAACTATCACATATTGTCCAACAAAGGCCGAGACTTTAGACACAGTCTTTAGAAAAATGATTAAGTGATTGTCTTTAATTCATTGTGAGAATAATATCTTGTTTTGGGCCACAAAAAAATAAATGACAAATAATTACAAATTTTTGTAGGGTCCACTCATTCAAGAATTTGTGGTTCACAACATATTGTTATTCTCACGGCAGCCTAAATACTGTTATGTTAGAAAAATCTCAATCTTTATATAAATAAAGAAACCACAAAATAAATATTGACATAAAGAATTGAAAGCAGCTAAATCTGCAATCCGTAACCGGATAGTTGCCATTTTCTCTTCATTACAACTCGTGGCCCGCATGCCACCATTACTTCCAATAGCAACGGCAACTGTTACGCTAGCATTGTTCAAGAAATAAACCTAAGCTACTCCAAACTTACCTTATTAAATGACACGGCGAACTTTTTTTTTTTTTCCATTTCATAGCAAAAGGCCATCGAACAATTAGTGCTTACACACACACACACACACACACACACACACATATATATATACACAAAAATCCCTGTATATATATTTCTAATAATGCTTGCTCCAAGATTAACATGAACACTACAAGAACAGCGCAAAATAGGGTCAACAAGTGTGATAGAGATGGAAATTAATTCTTTCAACAAGGTAATAACTCTGTTCCTGATGTTGATGCTGTTCGTCGGGTCCTCCGAAGAAAAGAAATCCACCGATTGCATATCAAAGTGCCTTATCTCCTGTGCCAAGGGGGACCGCGAAACGCCACTTATTTATTGCTTCTACGACTGCTTGAAGGGATGCGAGGCCACCTTGCGACACCCGCCCCCGATCAACTATTGTGATCTCGATTGCGTGACGGAGACATGCTTGGACCCTTATACAGGTATCCATGGAAACACATCCTAAAACCCTAGATGACTAGGTCAACTGCATCGGCTTGAATCTATACAAAATTTCTCCATTTTGGGTCTAACGGGATGCATTAATGGCCTATACATTTCTGAAGTCATGTTGACAGCGTCCTCTTTATAATTTGATAGAAACTATTTTAACAAACTGACAACGTTTTCGATTGGTCCTCCCAACAAGACAAGGTTGCTAGGAAAACATTTTGTCTAAGCCAATTAACAATTGCTATCGTGATAGATTGCGCCTAGCGCCACACATGGTTAGTGTTATGTCTATATCTAAGTTGTCGGACTCTCGCAAATCGCATGTGATTGACGAGATACGTTGATTTAATCATCATTCAATGTTTAAAAATGAAAATCAAGTTAAGCAAGTACAGTAAAAATCCTAAGCACGTGTGCACGTCATTGTGCCACAACACAGGGTTTAAGAATCTGCATTCATCCAAAGAGAGAAATTTTTACCTGAGAATGGCATATGTATGATGTACTCAATTGAATTTGCACCGTAAAAGATGATGAGTTTTGCGTGAATTTTATACGAACTGCACGAGATATAACGGTGTATATTCGTTTGAGTATATGTAATTCACTGAATATTTCTAACTCTATATGATGCCGCCCCTGAGTTTCTTACCCTGCTCTTGATCATATGCAGATGCCAAAACGGCTAAAACCTGCGCCCGTGGATGCTCAAACATTTGCGAGCAGTCCGGCAAACCGCACTAGTATCTAGATGGTTGCAAGAGCAAATAAATAAATAATCAAGACTTTTTGTACTTTGAGCCGTAATTCTTCCGTCCCAACCGAGACCACAAGTTTGAGGTTGGCGAACTCGTTACTCAATGGTGCGAATGATAACCATTTTATTTTCTTATTTTTCATTTATTATGTTCCTGAGAGCAGGTTTTGAAAAAGAATTTTGTTCGACAATACAACTTCATTTTTTTTTTCGGACAAATTTTTAGCCCATAAATAGATTTGGAACAACTACTCTTCTTATCGCTCGCCCTCGCCACCGGCCGCTTGCCATCCACTGCCTGCCTACCGCCGGGAACAGAAATTTAAGAATAATCTATCTAACGAATTTATATCCTAAAAACAAAAATTTTGTATCATTATCAAATACTACTTTATGCTTAGAAATTTATCTATGGTATAGGAATAGAAAAATCTATTTTTGGCCAGAAATTGGGCCCGAGGAAGAGAACGGTTTTCATTCGTGCCTATTTACTGATGGGTCCGAAAGTCCTTACTTCTTTCCAAACGAAGTAGCAACTTGCATGAGCACAAGTGATCAGTCAAAAGTTCACATACAACACTTCAAACTCATTAGCTCATCACACAGAAGCACGAAACTACTCAGGACTAAGGCTTTGTTGGATTCATGGAAAACGTTTTCTGGATTTTTCGGCATTTGTTTTCTGAAAAATAAACTGGTCATGGAAAATATTTTTCCTCGGTGGAAAAAACATCTTCAAAAGTGAGGAAAATGTTCTCCTCTTTTCAAAAAGAGGAAATTATTTTATTTCTATTTTATTTTTATTTTTTGAAATCAATTTTTTAGTTATATTTTTTATTTTTCTATTTATTTTTTCTTTTCTTTTTCTTTTTTTTACCTTCTTGTCCGGCCAGTCGCTGGCCATGGTGAAGGCCAGCGACCGGCCACAAGCAAGCTCGAGCATTGCCAAAGGGTGACAAGGCTCGGGCCTCGCCAGATCAGTGATGCTCAAGGCCTCACCGAAGGTCGACGAGTGAGCCCACCAACCTTTGGCAAGGCCTTGAGCGTCACCGATCTGGCAACGCTCGAGCTTGCCTATGGCCAATCACCAACCTTCGCCGTGGCCGGCGACCTGCTAGAGAAGAAGGTTAAAAAAAGGAAAAAAAATTTAAAATTAAATAATCTATTTAAAATATGAAAATAAAAAATTTATTAAAAGTAGTGTATAGAGAAAATTGTGATTTGATTTTCCATACCAAACAGTGGAAAATATTTTCTGGGCCTTTTTCAGATTTCAGCCAAATATCGGAAAATTGTGTCATTTTCTTAGAAAATGGCTTCTTGAAAAACATTTTTCAAAACGTTACATTTTCCGTAAAACGAATGGAGCCTAAGTAACCAAAATCAGTCTCCAAGATTCTGATTCATCCATCATATAAATTGACAGCGTAACATGCAATTCCTGAGCTTACCAATTTGTTTAGTATAGTTGCATGAACAAATGGCAAAGAAGTGAAAAACACCAGTTGTACATTAAAATCTCTTTTCTCTTGACTATAAACATATCAAATTAGTTTGCGATACCTGCAATAAAGATATGTATTTCCTAAGACACGTATCCAACCAACACATTTCGTTCTCAGATGCGATAAGTCTCCATTCCAAATTGAACTCGCCTATGCCGGGTACTTGTATGTATTGAGCTCACATGTACCCACGACACTTAATGTATAACAACATTTTCTTCCTACTAGAGCAAATATCGGTACTCCTCTAATAAATCCTTTCGGCAAAGTAGAAGCAATCGCGATCATTGGGTTTAGAAAAAAGTTAAATTGGAACCCATACAAAACTAAAATAGATGATTGAGATTGTATAATACCAGAAACATTGATTGTTTGATAGAACTGAGCTGCCTTTCCCGCCCCAAATTTTCCTGATCTGTGTCTTCACGAGATCGTGTTGTCTATGTCGTATTTTGGCGCTTCCTTATCAATTCAATCTTCTTATCATCGTCACCACCTAACACTGCTAAAATAGGGTTTCAGATCTGATTTCTGTCGAATGAGTCGAAGGGCGATGGGGTAAAGCCACACGAAAGTTGTTGGGCCTTTTCCTTTTTCTTCTTAGACCCCATCATTTGCCCATTATACTTTAGAGATGAGACAGGTGAAAAAGAGGGGGGGAAGAAAGAAAACGAGAAAGATAAAGAGAAAGAAGCGAGCTTTAGCCTTTTCTTGTGTGCTTTCATAGTCCTTGGACGTGGATGTTCAAAGTCACCTGCAACCGTGACTCTGAGGCTTCAGTGCAACCCAGCTCACTTGAGAGAGAGAGAGAGAGAGAGAGAGAGAGAGAGAGAGATTGAAGCCCTTTCATGGCGCAAATCAAGGAGGGCACATGAAACTCCATGTGTAACGCTTACCTACTGATGATGATAGTGACGAGCGATGAGGGGGATGGTTGAATATGTACAGTGACTTGGTGTACCATGGCTTCACTTTTCTTTTCATTTTGGATTAATATCACGAAAAATCCAAATCTGATACGCTTGTGACAAATTTACCGTCCGTTAATTTCTGTTAAATTTTACCGTCAAATTGCTGACTAGGATGACGCGATGTACCAATTTTGAATTTTACCATCCGTTTATTATAGGTATACCGGTTTGTGATTTTTCGTGATATTAATCCAAACTAACGGAGAGTAATTATCACAAATGTTTTCAAATTTAGGGTTTTTGGTGATCAAAAAATTAGTTTGGAATAAATCTATCATATATGTACCAGTTTGAGGTTTTTCGTGATCAAAAAATTAATTTTGGGTAAATTTATCACACGTGTACCAATTTGAGGCTATTTATGTAATAACCCTCAATTGTAACCATGACTTCACTTTTTCTTTTCTTTTTTCTTATTTTTACAGAATGATCTTGCTTTGTTAAATGATGCAAATGTACCCCCATAACAAGACAAACATCCTGTCTTTTAGTCAGTAAAAGTGGAATTTAGGACAATGCACATCAAAATTTGACAGTATTATGACGAGCATGCATTGTGGCGCTCCCTCCCTCACATTACAGGCAGCTCACATGTCAAGCTCACAACATAATTTCCCCGGTAAAATACGCGAAATGCCAAAACAATTCACAAATCTAAATGGGTAGACACGACTGCAATCCAAATCATGCCAAGTCTCCAAAAAGAGATTCAAAGATATAAGCTGGCATACATATGAAATCAAAGGCGAGAGACTACGTGGGTCTCTGTAGCCACTTTATTTTTCTAATGTAAAGTACGCCTTTCAAAGACGACAGTTTGCGAGGAGGAACAAAAGAAATGGCCATGAAAAAGTCATCTACTCATGATATTTGGGTGAAGATAACATGATGATGATGCCAACGGTGGCCTTATATAATGTCATAATTTAACTCGAGACTCAAAGATGCCTCCTCCAAGAAAGGCCCACCAAGAAAAAAGAAAAAGAAAGAGCATAAAACTCGAGACTCGAAAGAGCCAACTTGCCACCTTCTTCTCTAAACATCTCCCCCAAAGCTAGAGGAAAACAGAGAAAAAACCCTCAAAGATTCTTGATTTGGCCTCTCTTCTCTTCTCTTTCTCTAGCCCAAATGCTGTGAAGAGCGGAAGGAGCCAAGATTTTAGCAGGATGATACAGTCATGTTTCAGCAATCCAAGCTCCACCGCCTCCGCCGCCGCCGCCGCTGCCGCCGCCTCCCAGTCCCCCCAAAGCCTCATCACCTCCGTATACCAGACCCACCTCCTCAACTCGCCCACACACCTCACGCTCACCTGGTCAAGAACCACCTCCTCCCACATGCTCACCATCCACTCGTCGCCGCACCTCTTCTCCCTCACCATCTCCCTCCAGCCTCCGGCTTTCTCTCTCTTCAGGAGCCGGCCCGGGTCCAAATCCGTACACCTCACCCCCCACCACCACAACCACAACCACGTGAAGATCAAGGTCCACTGGGACTTCACTCGGGCCGAGTTCGCTCGCGGCTCGGCCGAGCCCGAGTCGCGCTTCTACCTCTCTCTCACATGCAATGGCAAGCTGGAGTTCTACCTCGGCGACCTTGACGGCGAGCCCGCTCGGCGGCACGGGCTGGCCTCGGAGCGGCAGCTCGCCGAGCCGGCGACGCTCCTGTCGCGGCGAGAACACGTGTTCGGCAGCCGGGTCTACACCTGCACGGCTCACTTCTTGGGGTCGAAGCACGAGATCACGATAGAGTGCAGTGGAGGCGTGTTGAAAGTGAAAGTTGATGGAGAGACGAGCTTGGTGGTGAAGAGACTGGCGTGGAAGTTCAGAGGGAACGAGCGAATCACAATCGGCGCCACTGAGGTCGACTTCTTCTGGGACGTGTTGAATTGGGTCGGTAACATAACCGCGGGCGAGATCGGGAACTGCGGGTACGGAGTGTTTGTCTTCCAAGTGGGCGATTGCGGAGTGATATGGCCGGAGATGGTAGGGCCGGAGAAGAAGCTGATGAGGAAGAGCAAATCCTCGCTGGTAAATCCCGCCAAGGCGCAGAAGCCGGCAACGTTCTCGCCAGCGTCGCCGTCGTGCTCGAGCGTCTTGCAGTGGGCGGAGGAAAGCGGCAGCAGCGACGGGAGCAGTAGGAGCTCTTGCTGCTCATCGTCCACGAGGTCAAGCGGGAGTGGCACCGGAGGGTTCTCTTTGATGGTGTATGCTTGGAGGAGTGAGTGAATTGATTCTTGAGAATTCTTGTTTCTTGTTTTTTTGCTTATCTTTTGGCGATTAATTGATTTTATGTGAAAATAATATTGCTAATGTTTTGTGAGATAAGCCTGTTGTGAACTTGTGAATAGAACAATCTCTTCCTCCTGCATTTTCGCCACCTTGTAACTTTGCATCGCTATGGTTCTTTAGCTTCCATTGTAGTAGTCAAGATTTGGGATCAAGAGATGCCACATTCGGAAGAAAACTAATCTGAAGCTTTCTTTGCATTTAGTACTGTTAGCTGAGAGGGGAGGCTATCCTATTGTCCAATGTCAATTGTAGAGACTAAGATTTGAGATGTAGACGTGGAGGTGATAGGGGTAAGAAAGCTACTAGTGAAATAAAGGGCACATTTAAAATGAGATCCGACTTTAGAACAGGAGCTTGTGGCAGCTAGAATGCTGATGTTTGCAACCGTCATCCGAATTATCCAAAACAAAGACAAGGATCGCCATCGCCACAGCAATTTCGTGCGAAGCCGGTGATTTTGACGATGTAGTAAACGTCCCACGTCGAAAATGTAGAAAGAGGCTCGGATTTTACGTAACTTAGAGGACCGGATCGCACGGAGTAATTAAAGAGGAACAGATCAAATTTGAAGCTGACCCTTTTTCTTTAAAGTTTGATTTGCAAGAGCAGGAGCAGGTTGAGAGGATGAATTGGCGAAGATCTAGAAATGAAAGGGAACGTTTTAGAGCTTCCGAAGCTTGGCCACGGGATGAGAATCGTATTCAAATCCCAAAAGCGAGCCACACCCGCACATGGGGCCCGGGAAAAGGCCAAGTTCTACAATCATGAACGCACTGCACCAAACGCTGCTTTGGATGCTCCCAAAATAAACTAAACGGGACTACCTCATCATCATGTGAACTGAAAATTGCAGGTGCTGTGTTTTTATCAGGCTTCTTTTTTGTTTAAGTTTTATGAAGCTTGGACTTTGTGTAGCAGAGAGCATAAGGTAGGAGCTCTCATCACCAAAAAGATTATTCTACTTTGAGTTTGGTCACATTGCTCCCCAACCATCATTACATGGGGTCGTGCTCGTGCTCTTTTACAATCATAACAAGCTCCTTTGCTCGCATCCAATGGTGGCTCCAGTCCAGCAGCAGCATTCCTCACTTTCTCTAAGACATTTGAATTCAAATCACCGCGCTGGCACGTTTTTCTATGTATAGAGGCGCGGCTCACGTGCTTCCGAGTCGCTCGCCCTTACCCGGTTTAACCCCTGGTGCACACCACACATGCGGTCGGCACATGTGAACCCTTGAATTGCTTGCACCAGAGGGGTCAAAAGGATGAGTGTTTGTATGCACTCAACCAGGCTCACATGCTATCGGGTGCATGAAACAATGGCTCACTGGTACATGCATCACTGTGCAACACTGGCAGTTGGAGATCCTGAGATCTGGTGGACAACATGGATTGAAAAAGACGAAACGAATGGGATTCCCATCTCCGCTCATGGTTTTGGCCGCCATAGACCACAACACGCGCTTCATTAATATGTCAAGTACACTTAAGCGCAGTTAGACCTCAAACTGCATTTGGGGTCAAAGTCAAACTTAGAGAAAGAATGAGAGAGAGAGAGTACTGTCAGCTTTGTACAATGTTAAAGATTCCAGATTTCATTGATGCTTCCATGTCTTTTTAAGAGGAAGAAACTGCCGTCACAAGAAATGGAATTTTCTAGCCGGAATGCACGTACCGAAGATCCAAGCCTAGATGTGAACGTTCGTCTGATTTATCTAGGAAGGCCAAGTGCTATCAATGAACTTTATAAATATCAAATTTGTGAAAAGAAAATTTCCTTTCTTTGGGCTAAGCGTCAAAGAAATTACCTGTACAAACCGAAAATGAGAATATCGCCTATACCTTGTCGTTCGGTAGGGTCTGGTGACAAAATGCAAAAGATAACATGTGACCTAATTTGTTCCGGAGTATTTCAAAACAATAATGGCAAGAAATGTCGACATGGAAAGCAAAACTGCATCTTGCATATGACCTTTTCTTCTGTATAGACAATGATTGATCTGGACATCTCTTTCAGGCAGCAAAGTTTGATGTGATGATGGTATCGCAGACTGTGGACACGATTATAAGTACTTTTTTTAAGGTTTTTTTTTTGTGGACGAGGTAATTTTTTTGAGTTTAACCATGCGATATAGTCTTTCACCAATACAGCTTTCTCCCTGCTTCTCACACTAGATAACACATGAATAATATATTAGGCCTAAACTAAGAAGCCCATTAAATACAACGTAGCAGTTCATAACTTCAGATGACCGAAATATAGTAGAACTTCCTCTGAGAAGCCAAAGAGTAATAACAAAGGTGGTAGTTCTATTTTACCATGATACTACTCGGAGAACACAAAATTGACAAAATATTGAATAATATATATACACCTGAGTGAGATGACACATCCTTTGCATACCCAGCAATTTACAAGTAGGTCTACAAGGTCTTTGAACTTAAATCTCTAGACAATTATCTCTGATAACACCTCCCTTCAGGGCCAAATGTAAAAATGTAGGTCCATGTCTTTAAGAGTATGATGTGGAGACAATAGCCGGAGGGACTATTTTGAGTCCGTTCCATAAGTGGGCAGCCTTTCTTTCTCTAACCATAAGCGGCCATAAAGCCTTTCCAAGAGTTGCAGGCACAACTTACCTTCAATCACTTGGTCTGCCATAGCTAGGGGTAAAAATCTGGCCAATTGCTTCTAGAGCAGAAACATTCCAACTTTCAGCATGTCTAACTATCTGCAGAAGGGGTTACACTCCCAATTAGAATGATTTCTAGCCAGACTAGAATGAACTCAAACAATGAGATGTCAGCCAAAAAAAAGAAAGCTCACTGCAAAATTGTCGTCAAGTTCATAAACAGTCTTCCCATCAATTGAAATGAGAGGTCTCCAGGGAAGTTTTAAGTAGGTTCTGCAAGTTGAGAAATTGTTTGAGCCACTCTATTGATAGACAGTGATATGTTAATAAATATGTCGTAGATATTTATTTCAATTGATCAAGTAAGTCATCCATCTCCATGATTTAGCTCCACCTAATTTATTCCCAGGTCCGATCCCCTAGAGGAAAGAGCAAATAGTGGAGGATGCAAACGGTGATCAATTAAAGTACCTGAGCTTCCATCTAGCCAAAATGTAAGTCTCATCATCACCCTGTGGATATAGGTAAATCAGCGGGAAATAAGAACCAGGGTTCAGAACAATGATGAAACAAATCTGAAGAATCTAGTATCAATTACTTTAGCATTACACATATGAGCCAGTAATTAAAACAATTTCACATGTGTCATAAGACAGATTTGACCTCATTGAGCATGTGCAAGTTCCAAACAGATGCTAGCAAGCAATGACATGTCCTTAGAATTCATTGAGACAGAATTATGAAAGAATTGTTTTTATCATCATTTGTACTGAAAATGAAATTTGGCAATCTCTTCTTTTCCTTAATTAACAGTTCATATTCTCATTAATGGGTTAAATTTTTTCCAGTTTGCGTATGTGCCTGCATGCAAAAATATGGTGTCACACATGCACATATGCAAGATGATCCCATAGATAGGAAGGGAATCCCTAGCACTGGGTATCCGTAGAAAGTGCACCAATCAGCCTAATGGGAGAATCATCGGTGGTCATCCCTCAATTCTACCATCGGCACTCATGGTAACAGAAATGCCAAGTTCGACCTGAAAGTGGGTTGGTTGATGAAGATAATCTAGTTATGTCCAACACTGAACCAGATTTGAAATTACAAAGAGTTACTACCTTTTGTATACTGTGTAATATTATTGATGGATGGTCAAAGAAAGGAACAAGTAATTTCAAGTTGCGCTCATACAGACCCTTACCTGAACAGCCAAACACCGAGGAGTTAGTTCATTTCTTAGTTCATTTCTCATGAGGATGTGTGCTTTGTGTATATGCACATATATTAATGATTAATAACAGCTCAGTTCCTTCAGAAGGCTAATCACATGGAGGATGGAAAAAAAAATTGTATCCAGTTTTTTGGATAAGCAATAATAGACTTCAGAAAATGTACTATGATATGATAAAGCCAAACTGGGTTGTAAGTAGCTTGAAGGATATGAATTGTATGGACATCAAATACATAAACAAAATCTAGTCATGTTCATTTGCATCTTATTTCGGAGAAACGATGTTGCCTACAGAAACAGAAAACTGCAAGACTAGTAAACATGAGCAGTTGTCTTCTTTGAATAATTTCTTGGGAACAATTGATAGACTCGTCCAGAGAAGATTAGCATATCAGATTTGCTTTAACAGGCATATCAATCAAGACAGGTTCTACAAAGGACCAAACGAAGCAACAGTACTGGCTTGGACAGGATGGGATAGCTTTTTTGTTAGGGATGACCAGGGAGGCTCTAAATTCATGACATCAAAGACCAAAATTAGAAACCAGACAAGTCACCAAGCAGAATATAACCAATGAAATCCCCATACAAGAGAGGATGAAAATGTCAAGTTGAAAGTATTTTATCAATGTAAGAAACTCTAGGAAATAATCATCCTAACCAGCCAGAAGTAAACCACTGAACCAAAATTTTAGGGCTCTATCATACCAATTCTTCAGGAAAAAGAGTTCTGACGTGTGAATTCACTACATAAATCAACAAAGAGTATGAGCATTCGGCATGTAAACACGAGAAACTGCAGCGCACGGGATTATTATCTTACCCCGGAATCTAATCGTTGGATCTTCGAAAATGCAATCTTCAGCGTAAATTGCCGAAGAAAATACTCCTGTTTTGAGCAAAGCGGTCAGTATACATAGAAGCACGGCAAGAATGAGTTTCATTGTCCGTCTTAAACTCAGAACATTTTAACATCAGTTCCCTAGAGCGCCCAGAAACAATGAGCACGGGCCTAGATTGATGATGGGTTCTTTATTTTTAAAGACAATTCCTGTAAATCTCTTTTCGTCAGATTATCAGTAATCCATCAATTAAGCAAGTTTGATTTTGGAGCATAATCAGACCATTTTGTTCGTTGCCAGTAAACATACAGAGTAAAGAAAGGAAGTCGAGGTACCTGTGACAAAGTAAGCCTTCTCATAATCAGACACGAGGATCATCACGACATCATCGACGCTGGAAGCAGGAACCCCATCTCGCTCGTCCTCACTCACACTCTCCAAACTGCAGAAAGTCAAAAACACAGTCAGAAGAGAGCAAGATCGATAAACGAGAAGCATCGTTACCAACTCTCTAACAATTCGTCGCTCGTCCAAACTCCATATCTCCATCTCCATCGCGAGAACAGCTGTGAATCGCATCGCGCGACATTGTTCCAGGGGCGAAGAGGTATCGAATCACCTGTCGCCCTTCACAGGAGACAAGACCCTGAGAATCTCCGCGACTCCGCTCACGGCGAGCTTGATCAACTTCGGCGCGGCACCGTTGCTTCCTCCCTCGCCGGTCGATTTCATGGCGCGAAAGCATCGCCGGCGACGAGCATTCTGAGAGTGAACAGCGTCGACCTGTCAGAGAGAGAAACAGGACGACAAGAAAGAAAGAAAAGCGAGCTCCGCAGATCGAGAGAATGGAGCTCGAAGAGAACGCGGCCGGGCAAGTGGGAAGCTTGGAGAGTCACCACCGTCGAGCGCGGAGTGATCGGAGAAGGCCTCGCGACGCAGGCGATTCCCGCCATTTCTGGTCCAGAGGTTGAAGATGAAGACGACCGATGAAGATGAGCTTCCAGAGATTCGATGACGGAGACGGATCTAATGGGCCGAGGAGCAATGTTCGGAATGGGCCTGACTCCTATGGGCCCAAAGAAAGTTGACCTCGTACTCATGGGAGTCAACGTGGGGCCCATTTGAATGTCACGACGCTTTGGGCTCGCGTGACTAGGCCCAAAATGAAAATTGACCTCTCCTTTTGCCTTCGGCCCCTGATTTCGTTTTTTTTTTTTTTTGGTTGGTGGATTAATCAATTGAAGGCAATGTGTGCTCAAACCTAAATATAATGGAATCATGGGAGTTCATCCATCTCTAGTTATTATGGAAAAAACCTAAATTGTCAAGCAAAAATACTAGTGCGGTTTAAGTTTATCTTTGACGCCGTGGGAAAGTTGAAGTTTAAGCCTGACGCGTTACTCGACAATCGCAGCAAAAACGATGATCTTTTTTCAACAAAAAAAAAACATTGATATCCACATTATGATATTTCACCAATGAAAAAAATTATTGTCTAGAGCCTAATTCCGTACATACGTGTCAGATTCTAAATGGCTCAGGCAACTTTATGTGATTAATCTGGTCAATCAATATCTTAAAGTGCTTAACATTGATGACAAAAAAAAAATCACTTAACATCTTGACCTAGTAAGTATGTTATGGTAGGGTCTTCTCTAAGTGTTGTCTTTTATGTGTGCCACCTAAGGACTGCATATGATTAAAATGGCCCTCCCCCCTCGTTGCATGAAAAGGCTTTGGTACTTTCTCTGTAATGTAGCAGCTAACCAGCAAAAATTAATTATCTACTTAATTGCCAAGTTGAATATTGACATTACATTTACAAAACTGTAGCAGGTTATTACAATTTCTAGAGAACTGTCTCACCAAACATACAAGCCACAAAGTATCACGGCACACCCAACATCAACTAAATTTTGTAACTGTCTAATGCAGTTTTCCGAAACAAATGTTGCAACTTTGATAATCTATTCGGTAAACATCTCGATGCTACAAACACTTTCAAAGCTGTAGCAAGCTTCCAATTCAGCCACAGGCATACTAAATGGCCGCGAAACCTTACATATCTCCTTCTCTCCTTCACAACCCTCCTAACTTTGATTCTAATTTTCCCATGAGAAATTTTTCTTACTCCAGCAAATCCATCTAAGTTAGGTAAACTTGCATTCATTTAAGACCTCACTAACCTCACGGATTTGCGATTCTGAAGACACAGGTGAGTAGCCTTAACAAGATGATAATCACATTTTTGGAGGTGTAGATGTGGAGTTTCAAGCCAATGTGGTGCGCCTGTTTCATACAAGAACATTCTGTTTCTTTCAATCTACACCGATAACAGAGAAAATCATCACTCGACAATGGAACATATCAGCTGCAAAAGTGTCTCTACTCATGCATATACTTTATTTTGGGGGCATTCGCAAGACACGACACTCACAGTTGTGACGAGGATGTTTACTCGCCAATGGCCTTCTCAGCAGTCTCGAGATCCTCATGGAAGAACATGTCGCAGTGGCCATACCACTTCACGAGGAACTTCGTGTCCTCGTGATACTTCACCATGCGCACATCCCCACCAGGCGTGAACAAGTAAATCCCCTGCCACCAAGTCGTACCTCTGCTTCTTGGTCAAGTTCCACACGCTCATCTTGCCTTTCAGCACCGCCTGATCGTGTGCCAACGTGTAGTGATGCGGCGGCTCGACGCTCCCAGCCTTGAACCTCACGGTCGCCACTATCGGGGGCTCTCGGATTATCTTCACCGATCCCCCGGGTATCATGTTGAACAGATTCGGCACCCCGCCCTTCACCAGGCAACAGATCGCACGGGAAGCGCAATCATACGGTCCCGAGGTCGGCGCGCCGATCTTCCACGTTTCCATTTGGGCTCGGCCGAGCAATTTCAGGACGTCGTCGCTCCAGGGCAGGCCGTTGGAGGCAGCGCAGGGGGACTTGAAGGGAGTGTCCAGCCAGGCGTTGAGGATCTCCACGGCGGAGCCCGGTGGTGTGGAGAGGGGGCGGAGACGGCGAGGATGTTGGAGTTGTTGATGGACCGGGCATGCGTTGACGGTGTCGTCGACGGAGAGACAGGCCGTCGCGAAGGTGCTGGGGAACTTGTTGGCAAAGATGCAAATGCCGGAGCCGATGCCGCAGACGACGAGGCCGCGATGCCCTGGTTCCACCGGAGGAGGAGACGAGGAGACCGTGTTGGGATTTTAGTATCCAAAATCCATAAATTGTGAACGAAAAGTGTGAACGGAAATAGTTCCACATTGGATAGAAATTGTGATAGAGATAGGTTCATTTAGATTAGCCTCTCAAATGAGTTTGGATCTCAAGGGGTACCCCACTTTTATGGAAGGGAGAGGACCTACGTCAAGCTAGGTCGGTTTCCCTTGCGCAAGCGCGCCAATGGCGGCCAGGTCCATTCCATCGATTTTTATTTTTTTCCGAACAGACACGTTTTGTAAGAAATTATTTATTTATTTATTTTAGACAAACAAACATGTATATTCATGAGGTTTGGTTCGCCCGAACGAAAAACCGCGTCTGTTCAAGTCACGACTGTTCGCGGCCCGAACGAAAACCGCTTCGGTTCAAGCGAGTCTTCATTGCTCGCGACCCCTCATTTTCGCTGTATGTAATCGAACTGTTCGGTTTGGTAATGTGACTCTTTGTGGTATTTTTATTCCCGCAAGACTTTTTTCTAAGGCACTCTAGACATTTTCATTTTTTCCATTTCTTCATTATTGTCATTTGTGCAATAATTCTGCGAAGTTGCATTCAAACATTTCCTTTGAAGATACCGCTTCTTTGGAAAGGCAATCGGTTCTATCTTGGGAGACGACTGTTCAACAATCTTGGGTACCGGTAAAAAGGGACACGGATCATTCGTCGACATTTGGATTACTCGTCAGAACGTGATTTCAGGTTTGTCGAACAACTTTGTTTTACATATACAAGCACTATTACTTGACAACAAGCCAACATCGGCGGTGATGGCGTCGCAGGTGCCGTCGCCGAGGAATCAGCCATTGGTGGCCGCGGTTGAGAGCTTGGGAAGGGTGGAGGATGTCGGGACGAGAGAGACAAGGAGAGAGCTGAGCTGAAGGGGTTGCTTCTGAGTTGGGTCGTGCGTGCGTGACTCTATGTATGTATGGTCAAGATTTCTTTTTTTAGGCCAATTTCATTCTGCTTCTCTCTTTTCAAGAGTTTTGACGCGATTTGGAGTTTTAAAGCTTACAACTTTATTGATTTGGGTACTCAAACCATGCGCTGGAGTCCTCCTTTTGAATTCGCGAGTTAATGTTTTTCTTCTTCTTTTTTATGTTTTTCGTCCCTCGTCCAAACTTCATATCTCTTATCTCCATAGCGAGAACGACTGTAAATCGCATCGTGCGACATTGCTCCAGGGTGAAGAAAAATTGAATCACCTGTCGTCCTTCACGGGAGACAAAACCCTGAGAATCTTCGCGACTCCGCTCACGGCGAGCTTGATCAACTTCGGCGCCCGTCCGTTGCTTCCTTCCTCGCCGGTCGATTTCACGGAGCGACAGCATTGCCAGCGACGAGCTTTCTGAGAGTGAACAGCGTCGATGGCTCAGAGAGAGAAACAGAAAATAATGAAGAAGAAAAGAAAGAAAAGCGAGCTCCGCGGATCGAGAGATCGGAGCTCTAAGAGAACTCGGCCAGGGAAGTGGGAAGCTTGGAGAGTCGCCACCGTCGAGCGCGGAGTGATCGGAGAAGGCCTCCCGATGCAGGCGACTCCCGCCATTTCTGGTCCAGAGGTTGGAGATGGGTAAAAATCCGGCCAATTGCTTCTAGAGCTGAAACATTCCGACTTTCAGCATGTCTAACTATCTGCAGAAGGGGTTATACTCCCAATTAGTATGATTTCTTGCCAGACCAGAATGAACTCAAACAATGAGATTTCAGCCAAAAAAAAAAGAACAAACGAAAAGAAAGCTCACTGCAAAGTTGTTGTCAACTTCAAAAACGGTCTTCTCATCAATCGAAATGAGAGGTCTCCAGGGAAGTTTTGAGTAGGTTCTGCAAGCTGAGAAATTGCTTGAGCCACTCTATTGATAGACAGTGATATATTAATAAATATATCATAGATATTCATTCCAATCGATCAAGCAAGTCATCCATCTCCATGATTAACTCCGCCTAATTTATCCCCAGGTGTGATCCCCTAGAAGAAAGAGCAAATAGCGGAGGGTGTAATCAAATCTAGCGCCTTCACATACACATGTCACATTCTAAATAGCTAAGAAACTTCATGTGATCAATCGGTTCAATATCTCTTTAATTGCCTAATATTGATGGCTGAAAAAATTGTGAAACATTTGTTTCTACACTAGGAATATGACACAAATGGTCAATGAAATTTGCTCCAGTGTGCAATGTGATCCATGAACTTTAATCTAATATGTAATATCATTCTAAACTTATATTGATTCAATGTAGCCCATCAACTTTTAGTACATGTTCTATATAGCTCTCAAATTATATGAAAATATTTAATAATATCCCTGAACTTGAATTAATCGAAGGATAACATTAGATATTTTCATATAATTTATGGATTAGATTGAACATTTACCAAAAGTTCATGACCATATTGAATAAACTAAAAGTTCAGCAATGATATTGCACATTGGGTTAAAATTGAGAGATCATATCGAACAAATTAAAAGTTCAGGGATAGCATTGCACATGGGGCCAAAATTAAGAACCATTTGTGTAATTCTCCCTATATTATAACATAATATGTTTGTGTTGCATTTAACTATGCCATTGAATGTTGTTGGAATGACCATCTCTTTGTAAGAAAAAGTTATGGTGCTTTCTCTACAAAAGTGGGCACGGCCTATTATCTACTTAATTGCTAAGTTGAACATTGACTTTACAATTCCAAAAATGTAACAGGTTTTTACATTGCTTCGAAAGGTGCCTCACTGAGTTTTCGGCCTAATTCCAAAAAAAAAGCACAAACTTTAGATTGAGTAACAATTTTGACGTCAACTTTTTTTTATCTCATAAAAAAGCACAAACTTTAGGTCGAGTGACAATTTTGATCCCAACTTTTTGTTATCCCTTAAAAAATCACCAACTTTCATTTAAATCCCAAATCTAGCCCCCCTTAACTTAAAATTATTAATTATCTAACTTGACTATTCCACCTTAGCAATAAATCCACGTGGCTTGCTAACTGGATTTAAAGTATTATTCATTGTCTTCTTCTTTGAGCCATAGCTTGTAGAATAATGGTAAAAATTTTTATCTCCTTCACTTCACCAGCAAGTAAAAAAGATCTCTAGATTGAATCTCCCTGACCAGATTTCGTCATTTTGTCATAATCTGAAGTTGTAGACTATTGCCCGTCGACAGACGCCATGGACAAGATCTGCCAAGCTCACGACCATAACCTTTTTTTCTCAAACAAAGGTGACTTCAGACAGAGAATCAACGAAGAGCCAGATTTGAGATAAGGGTTAAAGTTAAGACCAAAAAAAGTTGGAGCCAAAATTGTCACTCGATTTAAAGTTTGTGCTTTTTTACGAGACAAAAAAAAAGTTGGGGTCAGAATTGTCACTCGACCTAAAGTTTGTGCTTTTTTTTTGGAATTAGCCCCTTAGTTTTCAAGCGCTGCAATTTTTAAATGCATTACCAAATATATAAGTCAAATCTCATGAATCATCACAAGATTAATAGGAACTTTTTGACCTGAGCCTATTTGGGAAAAGAATACTAAAAGTGCCATAATTTACGTATGGTGCTCACTTTGATACTAAAACTTTTTTTGGGATCACTTAAGTGCCACTTTTGAAAAAAAAAATTATCACTTAAGTGACAACTTCGATGTGGGACGCCAAAAATCCGACGTGACAATATTTAATCATTTTCTCAAATTGACTTGGCTCACCAGCAACCTGACTTAGCATCTGTACCCTAAGTGACATCGCTTAATATGGTTTCCTCAATTTAAAACCCTAATTTGGCCAAGTCGACCAAATTCTCAATCAATTTAAAACCCTAATTTACGAGATAAATATATATTATGACTTCATTTGAGCATTTTATCGAATAGGTAGTGAGCAATCAGTTTAAGTGCATTATTTCAATTTCAAACATCGATTCTCAGCTAGCTTTTTTTTAAGCAATAGAAGACTTTCAAAAAATAAAATAAATCAGCCTAAACAAATCGATTCTATTCCTAGGCAGAGACAAGAGCACTTCGGTATCTTCATCATTCGAACAAAGAACAAGCAAGCAGAAGTATTACTTTGTTAATGAATCTGATCAAAAGTCTCGATTTAGTGATTAGAGTCTCCAGGAAGTCGTGACGAGTAGAATTGACAATTGTGGAGGAACCTTTGAGCGAGATTCGACCACGTTGATGCTCTCGAATGCGGAACAAGGGGCAACCATGCCTGGTATTCTTTCAAAAATGATATCAGCGGCAACTAACGATGACCAGGATGATCCGAATCAGAGTTACAGGTGATTTTCAACCGAGACTCAAGCTTTTCAAAGCTTTCGCCCAGGAAGCTTCACCAACCAGTAGCATTGGCATTGACCCAAGACGAGCTACTACCTTGATATACCTCTTGTTGAGCTTATGCATAAGCTCTTGTGAAGGGACATGGACGACATGAGTGAAGTTCGAAAAATCAGTCCAATGAAGAACGACGTCAGCAGGAAACAAAGGACAGCGAGAGAGACGAAGACCAGGCAAGAGGAACCACGTGATTTGGTTAAAAAGAAGACAGAGAGAGGCCAGAATTTCCAAGTTGGCTTTTCATTTTCATCGTAAAGCCACGTAATTATATATAATTAATTTAAAAAGTCGTTGGATTAAACATTTAATTATATATGCCACATAGGACTTTTAGTTGGAATTTATCGTTAGAGACACTTAAGTGATCGTTTTTTCTTTGATTTGGCACTTAAATTATTTAGCAAATAGTTTTGGTACTAAAGTGAGCGCCGAAAGTTATGACACTTGTAGTACCCTTTTTTCAAATTATTTAGTACGATTTTCCAAAGCAACTTCAATTGTGAATAAGAATGTTGCTACTTTGATGAAGTATTCGGCAAACATTTCGTAGTTGCAACACATTCAAAACTATAGCAGTTTCCAATTTGGCCACAGCTATACTGAATGGGCGCGAAACCTTACAAATCTCCTCTCGTTCACACCCCTCTTAACTCTGAATTTAATCTTCCTATGACAAATTTTTCTTACTCGTCTCAGTTTGGTAAATTTGAATTCATTGAAGACCACACTGGCCTCATGGATTTGTGATTACAAAGACAGGTGAATGGCCTAAACAAGATAAACATTTTTGGTGGTGTGGATGTGGAATTCAAGCCAATACCCCTATTTCATAACCACACTTCTGGTTCTTTCAATCTAAACCGATAACAGAGAAAATCATCTCTCAACAATGGAACATATCAACTGAAAAGTCTCTCTGCCCTTGCTTACTCTGCAACACCAACTTCAGCTAATCACAGATGCTTCACATGCCTTTAACCCTACAAGATCACATCGTCCTTCTCTTGATATCACATACACACAACAAGAGCACTCCCATGGCAGACTTGCTTTGTGAGCATTAGCAAGTGTTGAAAAAACCTCCTAATAGATTTTGAAGTTGACAAAACTATCCATATATGTTTTGCTAAGTCAGACAAAAGTTTTTAAGTATTTTGATTCATGAAGTTGTACTCTGAATATTGCAAATCTTTTACTTCATGAAGCTCAGACTTTGTATTAAAGTTTAGACGTTATACAGCTTTTGGAGAACTTTGGCATTTATACTGGAATCATAAGGTTCAGACTTTAAGGAATAACCCATCTTGACATACGTTCTGACTGCAAGACCATATTATATAGAATCAGATCATATTCAGACTTTGACGTAAACTCATAATATACACAATGGCTAGTAATCTGGCTTGGATTTCACAAATAGAAAGTCTTGATTGACTCGATCTCAAAGGCTATTTTTGCAAAGGAAATTTATAATGTAAAATATCTTAAATTGATTGACAATCAACTTCGAGATAAGTTTCTTTCTAAATGGAGAGGCTCTTCTTATGGAAACCAAAGTTTTGGTTGTATGGGCGACCAAATTTAGCGGGATTCAGACTTCGTCACTTAACGGCTACTCAATCTTCTTTATACAAATCTGTCTAAGTTGAAGATTGGAAGATGATCCTCTGAAAATTGTGAAAGGCTAGATTGGAAGTGGAGGAGTATAAAAGAAGACCAAGTGTCAAGGAGCAAAGAGAGAGACGATATCCAGAATCAAAAATTTCAAAGTCTGAGCATATTTCGACGAGTGTTACTTTTCTTTCTTGAGCTAAAATCTGTGATCTTGAGAGACTTATTGTAAAAGTGATTAAGTGAGATAGAGTGACCTATCTTACACAGAGAGTTATCACTAACAATATGTAATCTCGTGATTGATCATCTAGTGAAATCCAGCCTGTAAGCTGTCAACGTGAAAGAGTGATTATAGATTTGATTTAAGTCGAACCACTATACATCTTGTCTGCAATTTTTCTCATCCCTGAAGCTCCTTTCATTTTCTTCACTGTACATTTACACAATTGCTATCAAAGACTGTTTAAAATTTGAATGTTGTTCAAACTTTGCTCTTGATCTTTTATTTCCGCTTTAATTTAGTAAAGAATTGTTCAAAATCACCTATTCACCCCCCCTCTAGATGATCCTTGCTAGCCTCCTAAGCATGAACAACGAAACTTACAAATCAAGCTAATGATGATGATGATGATTCCTCACTAATGGCCTTCTTAGCAATCTCGAGATGCTTGTCGAAGAAGATGTCCCAATACCCATCCCACTTAATGAGGAACTCCGTGTCCTCATGATACTATTTGGATGAAAAATCCAATGTTGTTTTTCTTCTATCCATTTTTCCAATTCTACGTGGTTGTTAATGTCATGACAAAATTTCATTGAACGCAAAACGGTGTTGACACGAAATGAAAATTTTGGGGAATTGAAAATTGCATTTTTGATTTGATTCTCACATGTGCACAAGGTTATATATACATATACAATACAAGTAAATACAATGTAGGAAACAATACACAAAACAATATTTTCCTATCTTCCATACTTAATATCTAATCTTATGGATCAATCAATCCATCAATCCAAGATTTACTTAATCAATCCTAGGATGAGAATCAAACCCTATCTCTTCCACTCCCCCTCGAGCCGGCGGCTTGTATATATCGAAGATACCTAGCTTGCTTAGCAGATATGTGTGTTGTCTTTGACATAGAGGTTTGGTAAAAATGTCCACAGGTGTTCAGCAGTTGCAATTCCTCTTGTTGTAACTATTCTTTCTTGGATTTTATCTCGAGTGAAATGACAGTCAACTTCTATATGTTTTGTTCTTTCATGAAAGACTGGGTTTGCCACAAATTTGAGTGCATCACCGTTGTTGCAAAATAACATGGTTGGCCCATCAACTCGTACGCCAAGGTTTAAAAGTAAACTCCATATCCAGACTATTTCACAAACAGTCTTTGTCATAGCTCAATATTCGAATTTGGCTAAATACAAAGAAACGGCTGACTATTTCTTTGTTTTCCATGATATCACTGACTTTCCTAATTTAATGCAAAAACCAGTAATGGATCTTTAGGTCATTGGACAAGTAGTATAGTCTATGTCACAATAAGTTGTCATTTTCATGTCACAATCGTGAGATAAAAGCATTCCAAGTCTTGGACATCCATTCAAATATTTCACAACATTCAATGCTGCATTCATATGGGACCGCTTTGGACAGTGCATAAATTGACTAAGAATTTACACTACATAACATATATCGGGTCTAGTCATGGTAAGATAAATCAATTTTTCAACGAGTCGCCGATAACTTGATGGATCTTTAAGTAGTGGTTCTTCATTAGATGATGATGATGATCCTGCATCATATTCAAACGTCGTCAACTTGGCGTTTTGCTCAATCGCAATAACAGTTAGCTTACATCTTGACAGCCTTGCTTTTGATATGATTTCCAAAACAAATTTCTATTGGCTGAAGTAGATTCCCTTATTCAACCGAGCAATCTCAATGCTAAGGAAATACTTGGAAGGTCCCAAATCTTTAATGTGGAAAGTGGAGTGCATATATACTTTAAACTTTTTGACAGTGGATTCATCATTTTCCATAATAATTATATTATCAACGTATATCAATAAATATATTGATGATGCACATTTTGTCCATGTAAATAGGGCATAGTCATGTTTGGAATGTTGAACCCTGCATCTATGAATGTGATGGTAAACCTTGGGTACCATTGTCGGGAAGCCTGTTTAAGTCCGTACAGAGATTTATAGAGACGGCATACTTAAAACTCCCCCCGTCTGCGTAAACCCTATGGAAGATCCATACAAATTTCTTCATCCATATCACCACGAAGAAAGGCATTTTGAACATCCATCTGGTGTAGCGGCCAATTGCATAAAGCAGCAATGGATAAAAAGAAACGAACATTTACCTCCTTGGTGACTGGGGAGAAAGTATTATAGTAATCAAAACCTTCTCGTTGTGTGAAGTCCTTAGCTACTAATCAAGCTTTGTAACACTCAACAGAACCATCTGCCTTGTACTTGATCTTGTACATCCACTTGCAACCAATTGGCTTTTGATGTGGAGGTAGTGATACGATATCCCAAGTGTGATTCTCTATGAGGGCATTTAATTCAACCTCCATAGATTGTTGTCAATGTGGATATGAATCACTTCATCATAAGAAGAGGGTTCATGTTTCTCGGATATGTAGCTAATATAACATATGTGCTCTGGCGATAGTCGATTAAATGGGACTTAAGAGGAAAAAGGAAAATGAGTATCTAGTGAATCTAATGTAGGACATAAATAATCTTTGGTCCATGTGGGGTTACAAATGTGGCGGCTGGAACGTCGAGATTGTTCAATAGGAGTTTCTATTCATGAATAGATGAAGAAGACCCGTCAAAAGTCAGTTGTGGAGAGGCCATTGATGAAGTAGGAGAAGAGTTCTCCTCATATGCATTATTGAATGTTCAATCATTCGATTCGAAGTTGATGAAGAGCTAGAATTATCCATGACTGGTAGAGAAGACATTGGATATGACGTAATAAGGACAGATTGCAGAGTCAAAGATAAATCCTCCTTAGATAAAAAATGGTGACAATCAGATGTTGAGACAGATTGATGAGACAAAGATGTCATTTCTTGGAAGGGAAATATATCTTCGTGGAAAACAGCATCTCAGCTTACCAAAAAACGACTTGTAGATATCGCTAGGACACGATAACCCTTCTGTAGAGAGGGATAAGCCATGAAACCGCAGTGAATGGCATGGGGACTCATTTTGTCTCGAGAGCCCACAGTTGTTATGTAGTATATATAGCCAAGAACTCTTGAGTGATCAATCTCTAGACATTTCCCAAAAAACATCTCAAAGGGAGTTTGACCTTTAAGGATCCGAGTTGGCATGCAATTAATTCGATAGGCTGCCATGACCACATAATCTCCCTAAAAGGTTTTAAGGACAGACATTTGGTACTTAAGAGCTCGGGCTACTTCTAAGAGAGGACAGTATTTGCGCTCACAATCCTATTTTGTTGGAGAGTGTAAGTGCAAGAGCTTTCATGGAGGATCCCATGAGAAGAGAAAAAATACACACATTCAGTAGTGAAAAATTCATACCCATTATCCATACGAATGCGCTGGACAAATTTGTAAAATTAATTTTTTGCCAGGGAGAAGAAATTTGACAGATGGAAAAAAGCTTGACTGCGGGTATAATCATCCATAATAGTGGGAAAAAACGAGCTCCATCGCAATGTGTAGTATGATAAGGACCCCTTTTATCGGCATGAATTAGTGAAACACCCCTAGTAGCTCGAGATGTACTAATGGGAAACAGTGTTTGTGATTGTTTTGCCAAAGGACAAATGAGACATTTGAAATGGGGAAAACAAGAATTATGACCGAAATGCTAATAGGAAAAAAAAATTTATTACTGATAGTAGCATTACATGAAACGCCTTTATTCAAGGAAGTGCAAGATAAATTAAAAACGTTTGGAAAACTAGTCCAAAAATATAGTTCTTGTGGAACACTACCCAAGCCCATTAGTTTGCCAGTCGAAAGGTCCTAAAAGAAACAATTTTCAGAATTGAAGATAACAGATCAAGAATTGTTCTCACAGGTCTTGAAAACAGAGAAAAGATTAATTTCGAATTCAGGAATGTAGAGGACATTCTTAAGGATAATAGTGGGACTAAGATAAACCGTGTCAATTCTAGTGACATAAGTGACATTCCCACTTGGAAGACGTATCAGCACAGAAGAATAGGGTTTTTTGTGAACATGAGAGAAAAATTATTTGTTGTAGATTATGTGGTCACTGGCCCTTAAATCAATTATCCATGCGTCAATTGAAATGGAGTTCATCAGACAAAAGGAGATACCTGAGAAGCTCGTGGTCTTCTCAGAAATGCTCAATTGACTTAGGTCCTTTGTGATATTTTGATGCCAATCACGGGTAATTATCTGATTTGCCCTTTTAGTCACTTGTATTGAGACCTAATAAGCAGAGAATTCTCTCTCTCTTTTTTTTTTTTCCTTTTTTCACTTGGTTTTCCATGTAATTTCTAACATGTTTTAATAATATAGTGTGGACGTTTACATATTTACAAAATTTACCTTTTTCCTTTCACATGATACAACTCCCTTTTTGCGATGACGTGGCACCCTGTGAGCCACAGGATGACTTGAAGGCCAGTACAAAGGTGGCTTGATGTGGGCCATTTGGTTTAAGTGCACGGATGGGCGAAGGATGGCCATTAGATCGTGGCTTGTGATATGAACTTTCCAAGTGAGACTACATAAGATCTTCTCCTTCCTCCAACCGAAATCCTAGCGCCACGCGATGGGTGTTCATGACCATGGGAGCTTACTGTGACGAGTTTGTCGGAACCGTGAGTGTCACGCTTTCACCCACTCGAACGTACTTGGAGGTTGCATGGCACTGATTTTCCTCTTGGATGGCGAGTTGGTATATTCGGCCGAGTGGTGGATCAGGCTCCATGGCAAGGATTTGTGATTTGAAAGGTGAGTAGCTATCATTCAAAATCAATAGAAACTATATCACCTTCTCTTGTTCCTTGATGGCCCGGTACTGCTTCAAGGTGTTTTGGGCCCTTCAAGTTTCTCTTCGGCCGCCTTGAGCTCATTCCATAGAGCTTAGAGTCGGTTGAAGCAAGTGGTGACGAAGAGGTTCCCTTGCTTCAACTCCAACAAAGCTTGAATAAAGCAAAAACAAATTTGCTTGATCCAATTTACCGTACATTTCATGGATGTTTTCTCACATCGTTTTTGAGTCCTTGGTCATTGGGAGTCTAGCCACAATGATGCGTGGTGAGAATAGAAATTATAGAAATTGGTTTTATGGAGTGGTGTCAAATGGGAAAGTGTGTAGGGATGAATGATCGCTGGGAAGAGTATGGTGGAATGGGTGTTTGTTTTCTACCAGAATGTGACTTGCTGGAATTGTGGATTTGGGACTAAAAGGGGATGTATTATGGATGAAAATGAAGTTGGGATAGATGAAGCTCATCACCAAGGCCTAAAGGAAGAATCCACCAGCCAAGAATAAAGAATTTAAGGCTCACCACCATACAAATAGATAAAAAACCGAATTTTGAAGGAAAATGCTCACTTCAAGAGGAAATCTCCCGTATTGCAAATCAGCTTTGCCTTCCATACGAAATTACACCTCTATTTATAGCCAATCTAAGACATTGTACTAAGACTCTTATAATAAATACCGGCACACTCTATATTCTAAAACTTTAGCCTAATAATGAAGGCTAGTCCTCTCTGTCAAACTTACCATAAAGACTCTTTGACATTCTAACCCTTCATTAAAGGCAAGAAGACAAATTGAGCACACTCTACCTTCTTACACTTTAGCCTAGTAGTGAAGGTTAGCTCTCCCTCTTTCAAACTTGCCATAAAAACTCTTTAATATTCTAACCTTATCTCTTTAATGTAAGAAAACAAACTAAGTACACTAAAGCATTAAAGACACAAGAAGACACTAAACAAGGGGAACATGTTATTGCCTCTTCTACCTTGCATTTGAGCCACCAACTATCAACAAATGCTATCTTTAGTGCCCTGGACCCATTTGACTAAGTGAAGGACGAATTTGCTATGTATTTCCATGATTGACAAGTTGGCTTGATTGATTGGTAAAGCTTGAGTTGGGATGGTAATTTCATCATTGGAAGATTTAAGTTCTGATGCTCCTATATCACACAACCTCGAGAGTAAATAGTTCCAAATCCATGTGCATACGAGTTGGTTGCATTTGCGCCAATGTCGTTGGAGTTGTTCATCGGTTAGAAAGGGGACTATTTCGTCGAGGAAACTGTCCTTATCCTTCGTCACGAGTGCTCGTCGGAAATCACTAGATCAGGTTGAGTAGTTATCTGGTCCGATGAGTTGCTAGTTGATGAGTTGCAATTCCGAGCCGTTGGCCATTGATCTATAGAGCGGATTGCCGAGCTCTAAGCGGCCGTCGATGGTGGGAATTGGTAGGGATTCGTCCCTAAACCTGTTGAGACTAATTCGGGTCTTTGACCTGGAAATAACTAGCCCGGCTCACCATTCGGGTTAGTCTCGTGCACAAAAGGTCCACCTCCATTGGGATGGGCTCCAAAAGTTGCAACCATATCTTGTCCGGCCGTGCCCTACTGAGTCCAAGGTTGGTTTAGCCCGGCTTTCCATTGGATTGGTTGGCCCCATACATGAAACCAATGCTAGTGGCCATTGGGCTGGGCTGAATTGCCCTTGAGTGAATTGTTGGGCTGAAACCTATTCCCCTTGAGCTGGATCAATCTAATCTAAAACTTCTGAGATGAGTCGGAGACTTCTTCTAAGAAAGGTGCATCCATATCTCGGCTTTCTCCAGAGGTCGAAAAATGATTTTTCGGCATGGTATCGATGTAAAATATGTCGATTTATAGATTATTATCCGGAATGCTAACATTGTTTTGCAAGTTACTGTCTTTTCGCAATAAATTGGTTAGATGACTAACCGGAGGAAATCAAGAAGATTTGGCAGAAGCTAGGCCAAAAGATGAAGGCTCTAATACCATGACACAAAATGATAATTTTGGGGAATTAAAAATTGTATATTTGATTTGATTCTTAGGGCCTATTTAGTAATGTTTCTGTTCAGAAATAGTATTTTCTATTTTTATTCCCTAAACGAGTTCCTGAGAAAAAAAAAGCATTTAGTAATTATACAAAATTTCTATTTTCATAGTAGAAAAATAATAGAAATGCGTTTGGTAGGATACTAAAAATTTACGCTCCAAATTTTTTCATTTGATTATAAAATTATCGATGAAGACTTAACAATTCATGTTTGGATAAAATTGGACTAGAAATAGATTAAGAATATATTATAATATAGAATTGGATGACCTTAATACAATCATAAAGAAAATTACTCCTTATAGACAAAGCAAATACCAAGTGGTGGTCGAGGAAATTGTAGTTTATGGGACTTAACAATTCATGTTTTGATAAAATTGGATTAGAAATAGAATAATAATATATTATGATATAGAATTGGATGACCTTAATATAATCATAAAAAAAAATTACTCCTTATAGACAAATCAAATATTGGGTGATGGTCGAGGAAATTGCAGTTTAGGGGTTAGAATTTTAGGATTTTAGGATTTGGGGTTAGGGGTTAGGGTTTTAGGATTTCGGTTTTGAGGTTTGGGGTTTTGGGTTTTAGATTTTGGATTTTATGGTTTTGGGTTTTGGGTTTAGGTATTAGAATTTCGGGTTTCGGGTTTCAGGTATTAGGGTTTGGGTTTCGGGTTTGCGGTTTAGTGGTTTAGGTTTAGGATTTTAGTAATTCGAGTTTTAGGTGTCGGGGTTTGGAGTTTGGAATTTAGGATTTATGGTTTAAAATTTAGGGTTTAGTACGAGAATATCTTGTGAAAGAGGAAGAGCTGATCTTGTTTTTCTATTATTTCTTTTTTTGTTCCAGAAACAGAAAAGTAGATTTTTTTTATTTCTTATTTCAGTTCCAAATCTATTTCCGGACCACTTTTCTATTCCGGGGAACACAAAAACTAACTGATATTACCAGACAGATTTCTTTTCTTTTTTCTGTTTCGGGGAACAAAAGAACAGAAAAATAGGAAAACAAAAACGTTATTAAACAAGTCCTTTCATATACACGTACACAAGGACATATATAATATAAGGAAATACAATGGAGGAAATAATATACAAAATAATATCTTCCTATCTTGCAGACTTAATATACACATCTTATGGATGGATTGAATCCAAGATTTACTCAATCAAATTTCACAAAGAGAATCAAACCCTATCTCCAACATGTGTCGTTTCTTGGCGCCACATCACACAAAATATCTAGAAAAATTGAAAATAGAAGCAAATAGAAAAATTAAAAAAAGTCAAAGGGGATCGCCGGGGAAAGGGGGGTACCACTAGTGCCTCCCTTCACCAGCAAGGGCCGACAAGTGTCGCCCATGTCCTTGAGAAGGCGGATGGCTTTGCCACGTCACCCTCTTTGCGAGTTGGTGTGACTTGCTTGCCCTCGCTAGATCTAGCCACCGTAGAGCGAGGGTGGGTCAGCCTTGAAGACCCCTGTCCTTGGTGACTTTTGAAGGCTCAATACTCCAGTAGCTCACGATCATTTTGTTGTCTCAACTAGCTCTACTGGATCTTAGTACGCGCATATTAGTTTGGGATAAATGAGATGAGTATACTAATTTGAGATTTTTTATGATATGAAATTTATGCTGGGTAATATAGTACGGTGTACTAGTTAAGTATAAATATTGCACCGATTTATCAATTTGGAAGTTTTTGTAATACAAAAATTAATTTGGGATTTTTTATTATATTAACCCAATAATTAATAAAGTGAAGGAAGTGATTCAGCGAGGGTGAAAGATGCGATGCATTTTTAGAAGATCTTCTGCTAGTGCAAGTTGCATAGCTGTTCTAGAAAAAGGATACTTTCGAAAAGCAAGATACTGTCATGGCACCAATAGTCCTACAGGATGCCACATCTAGCATCTAACACTTTTTCATTCTCCATTTCCATATTCCACGTTAATCTTCTTCAATAATGTTGCTGAACAGTAGGCTCATTTGAGTAGATACAGTGTAATGAAAGCATCCTTAGCATCATATCTCATATATATATATCTATCTAAAGAGGAAACAGTGTAACGAAGGAATTCATAAAGCTTCAACTTTCAATGAGTTGTGGTTAATGGAAGGACTAATTTGAGCTGGCAAAAAAAAAAGTACAGAGATGATATTTAATAAATTAAAAAAGTACAGGGATTGGCGGTTTCATTATCTCTAAATTTTTTGCGCAAGCTTTATTAGGAGAGTTTTCTAGAGGGTTTGTTATATACTTGGGGCATTCTCCCACCATAATGAGGGCATTAACACCTTTAAGAATAACACCTTTAAGAAAGTGATCTATAAGCCGAAAAAGTTAATTTCCACAATGGATACCGTGACACTAACGCAAGTATCGATTCTTTCATTTAATGGGCATGGAACGCAGCATGTCGCTTATCTTCACTTTGATTTGTGAATAACACCTTTAAGAAAGTGATCTATAAGCCGAAAAAGTTAATTTCCACAGTGGACACCGTAACACTAACGCAAGTATCGATTCTTTCATTAAATGGGCATGGAACGCAGTAGGTCGCCTATCTTCACTTTGATTTGTGTGGCCACGTGGTCTAATTACAAAGAGAACTAACAAAATATTGTTAAAGTCTACAGGAGGATTATTCTTGCCAACTAAGAGGAAAGGATTGTTCTAGTGGTCCTGGACAAGAGGTGAGGGTTAAAGAAGTAAACTGCCTCGAAAGATTTCCTATAAATTAAGCACATGTAGTTCATCCTTTAGGGCAAGAGAAAGTGAAGCTTCGTTGAAGTGCAAGGGCTTGTGCTTGAAGAGGAGAAGTGCTTCGGTAAGAACACCGCGCCACTCACGAGAAATCATAGAAGCGCTCGTTCTTTTTCTGAGATAATTTGCTTTTGATAACTCCAGGTTGAAGCGTGAAGGTAATCCTCCGACTGTACTGCCTTTCGTAACTCGAACACAACTTGGATATGCACAAAGGTAACTCTTTCTCAATCACAAATAACATAAGTCGATACCGAGTTCTAATGTTTTTCTGTGGGCCCACTTCTGTTTGTGTTGACTTGTCTTCGGTTTGTATTGGATGATCTTGAACCATGTAACATGCACTTAGACTATATTACATAATATTAGTTTGTGCATTTTCTGACATCAGCTTAGCCTGTGCATGTGATTTATCTTTAGATAATACAAACCCCCCCGAATTTTCGAATAGAACACGTCTGCCCCTAAATGTTCGATTATTACACATCACCCTCCCTAAACTTTCATTCTAGCCATTAACTATTTGTTATATTTTCCGTTAGTATATGCAATACAAGATTTTTAAGTGGTAAATGTGTATTTTCATGTCGTTTTTAATGGAAATCTTTCTTTTATCCTTGGTTTATGTGAAAATGAAAAAAAAATGAAGTAGAATAAGTTAACTTAAATATTGGCTATGTTGCACCGACACCGACACGCGACACGTCATTTCTCAAAAAATAGAGAATTCCGACATATTGAGACATGTTGTATATTAAATATATATTTTTATATATACTCGATAAATTATCATTTTAAATCTGATTCAAATCTATAAATAAATAATAAAAAAAGTATAGAATGAATTTACACTAAAAACATTAACGTTAACCAAACGAACCACTTCACGTCAGGAACTTTCCTAAATACATCCAATATATCATAAGAAAAATCCAATTTATTTATGAAGCTTGTCATAAATAAATAAGACTGGGAATTCGAGCTCGGAGGAGGTGGAGAGGAAGTAGTCCGCCGAGGGAAAAAATAGAGCAGCATTAAAGTTGCTGTTCTGGATGTTAGAGCAGCCTAATTCAACCTTGGAAAAAGAGAAAAGAGGGAGAAAAAGGGTGAAAATCAAATCACCATTAATATCGAGTCTTCCCCATGACCATCACTTCAGCTCATCCCTATTCTCCTCTCATCTAACCCTAATTTCTCTACACCAAAAGAAAACCAAAGCATAAAACAAAAATGAAGTATAAAATCAAAGCATAAGATAGTAATAGAATTAATAAGGTCTTTAAGAAAAAGAAACACAATCAAGTATAAAAAAAAAAGTCCTGCATAAGGTCAAATAACAAAAATGGGATAATCTTTTGTATTTTTAAATGGTTTATTAATGCAAAAAAATTATGAATAAAAAATATTTAAAAGATCACCTCATATTTCGATTAATCATTTTCTTTTATGAGTTGAGGACATCATTTCCTTGAATAATATCCTTAAATATCTTTGTTAAATATTTTATAGATTAACTAACCCTTTGAATAAATTTAACGAGTCACTAATATTTGTTGGTTGAACTTTTTGTTATTGAGGCCTTTTTCCTTCTTATTTAATTTGTATTTATTCTTTTCTAAAATATCTTTTTTAGTTCTATTAAAGTGACCATATTTACCAAATTTTAACAAATTTTTATTGTTTAATATTATTACTATTATCTATTATTTGCATTTTGGTTAATTTAGTTTTATTCCATTTTCTATATTTTTAGTTTTTATAGCAAGTAAGGGTAAAAGAGAGATTTTTTTTCAAAACATGAGATAGAATTTTTTTTTTATGACTGATGCAAAAACTTTAACAAAATTAAAGTTGAGAAGAATAAAGAACACATGAATTTACATGAAAAACCCTTGCGGGAAAAACCATGGAGAGAGAAGAAGTAAAATCCACTATAAAAATTCTAGAATTACAAAATGTGGTTCAAAGACTAAAGACTTTTTTGATCTCAACTTCTTAACATAATCACTTGAGAAAAATAATATTTATATTACTCTTAAGTCCTAACGTTGGCCCAAGCCCATAAAAAATTCAAGATATACTCAATAAATCTCCACCTTGACTTGAATTCTACATAAGCAATAAACAATCTCCACCTTGGTTTGTTTCAAGGGAAAGTAATGATTTGAAAAATACTTTCCAAAAATTGATTGTTTATATCGTTTAGAAAAACCAATCAACGAAAAAAAATTCACTATCGACAATAATTTATGCCTCGACATTTTCGTTAACAATGAAAAAATTTTCATTGACTAATTTTTCTAGGTGATATAAATAATTATTTTTTGGAAAAAGATTCTTAATTTTTACTTTTCCGTGAAATAAACACCTGCGTGTCAAGCGAGACTTGCCCCCAAGTGTCAGACCGAACCACTAGTAACGTGCTGATTCACTCACTTAAAAATATTAATCATGATCATCCGTTTCTTCTATGGTCGAAAATAACCGATTGACATTATTTCTTCCATTTTGGCTTATGAAAGCATTTTGACTTAAAAGATCCGTATAGTAAATTAATAATTAAATCATTTTCACTCATGCAAAAGTTTTGACCAAATTACTCGTACACGTGATTTTCAAATGGGACAAGAATCGCATAATTCTCTTGAAATATTAAAGTGATTGGCGGGCTTACCCCACCAACAAGATTTTCACGATAACTTTTAGCTTTTCAAAGTCATGGGCCGCATAAAAACTTTTTCCACAAGATACACAATTAACTTCACGCACGCTTTCACACGCTCGCTCATTGCCACTAAGCGTCTGAGAGCCCGACTTATGGTTTGAGCTTGGTTTTGGGTCGCTAATCTCATAGTTTTATCGCTTTACTCTTCTTTTCTTTTCATACATCGAGTGATTAACTTTGCTTATCGTTCAGTTTCTTCCGCAACCATTGGTTTAAGCAATTACTTAGAGGAGACAACAACAAGAGGAACAAAAGAGGTGGGAAAAAGGAGTTTCTAGGATTTAAAGAAGAAATTATGGCTGAGGCATGTGCTACCTCCGTTGCAAAGAATCTTGCATCGAAACTCGGTGAGTACCTGTTTGTTTCCATTGGACGTCAATTTGGGTATGTGCTGTGCTACAAGAGCTACCTCCATGATCTCAAAAATAGAGTGAAGGAGCTGGAGATTGTGAGGGAAAGGGTGCAACGCATGGTCGATGAAGCCATGTATGACGGAAAAGTTATACACACTGATATTAAGAATTGGCTGGAGAGTGTGGAGAATATAGCTAAGGAAGTAGAAAACCTATTAAAACATTGCGAAAGTGCAAAAATTGCTTGCTTCTGCGGGTGGCTTCCCAACCCCATGGTGCGCCACCCAATTGGTAGAAAGGTGAAAAAGATGACTCGAGTCATTCAGGGAGTCCATGAGAAAAGCCTAAATAGTGTCTTCCAGAAGGTCTACTATGAGAATACTCCGATAGGAATTGTTACAGATATCACATCCGTTGCAAGATCTGATGACAACCAAGAAGATGTCCTGGAGTCAAGGGCTTCAATCATAGAGGATTTAATGAAGGCTATAGCAGATGACAAGGTCAGTGTGGTTGGGGTGCATGGACCAGGTGGCGTTGGCAAGTCCAAGCTTTTGGAGGATATCGAAAGGCGAGTTAAGAAAGAGAAGTTGTTTGATGTGGTTGCCAAAGCAGACATATCACGCAATCTTGACCTCAAAAGAATCCAGGGAGAAATCGCTTATGCATTAGGTCTAAAAATAATGAATGAGGAAACTGCTCGTGGGAGAGCAGATCTTTTGTGTAGGAGATTAGAGAGTGGTCCTAAGAAAGACATTCTCATAATTTTAGATAATTTGTGGACGAAGCTAGATTTGAAGGAAGTTGGAATCCCTTGTGGAGATGATAATAAAGTAAGAGGCTGCAAGCTATTGCTAACATCTAGATACCGAGATGTTTTGCTCACTGACATGGGCTGTGACCGAGACTTCCGACTTGATAAGTTAAAGCATGGAGAAGCACAGAGACTTTTTGAAAGGATAGTGGGAGATAGAGTTAAACATCCTGACTTTAAACCCTTGGTAGATGGAGTGGTCAAGAATTGCGGAGGCATGCCACTATTGATTATTGCATTGGCAAAAAGGTTGAAGCACGGAGATTTGGCTGCATGGAGGGATGCTTTGACGAATATAGAAGGGTTAGATGTAAAATCCATGGTGGAACTAAATTACAATGACTTAAAAGATGAGAGGATCAAATCATTGCTCTTGGTGTGTGCTCTAGACTCTGGGAGAATCTCCACGAGGTACACCTTTGTCTACTGCATGGGTTTGGGTTTGTTGAAAAAATTCAGCCAGCCCATTGAAAACGCTAGAGATAGGTTCATTTTGGATCTACAAAGCTTGCAAGACTCTTCTTTGGTACCGGATAGTGATAACACAAAACGGTTTAGAATGCATGACATATTTGTTGATGTGGCCATCTCTATTGTTTCCACCGAATGGAACGCCTTGGTTGGGAGGAAGGATTATGGGTTTAAAGAATGGTCAAAGGATGAGCTCAAAAAATGCACCGCAATATCCTTCCCTTACGTTGGCATTGATGATCTTCCTGAAGAATTGGACTGCCCAAACTTGAGGATTCTTTTGTTACTTGAAAGCAACCAGTCTCTCGAAATTCCTGAGTCATTTTTTGAATCTATGGAGAAGCTCCAAGTTTTGGACTTTTCTGGATTTTCTTTCACCTCTCTACCTTCATCGGTTGAGTTCCTTAAAAACCTTAAAGCTCTATGTCTTGAGTACTGCCGTATGGAGGATCTGGCTATTCTTGGAAAGCTGAAAGGATTGCAATTTCTAAGTTTCTTTAGATCTGCAATCACTCGGTTGCCAAAAGAAATAGGTGAACTAAAAGAACTGAGATTTTTGGACTTGAGAGGGTGCACCAAGCTCAAAGTTATTGAACCTGGTGTACTTGGAAGCTTGGTAAATTTAGAAGAATTGTATATTGAAGATAGTTTTGATCAGTGGGAGGCTGAGGATGAAGCACCGCGAAGCAATGCCAGCCTGGCTGAGTTGAAGAACTTGAAAAAGTTGAGCACCTTGTACATTGCCATTCCTCGTTCTGCCAATCTCTCAACGGACTTGCCATTTATGAAATTGAACAAGCATAAAATCCAAGTTGGGGACGTTTGGGATTGGTCGGGTGAATACAAAGAATCCAGAACTTTAAAGCTCAAGCTAGATTCAGGTAGTCTTCTTCTTGAAGAGTGGATGCAGAGATGTTTGCAGATAACACAAGATCTCCACTTGGATGGAATACAAGATGGCAACAATAGCATTCACGATTTGTGCATTGAAGGTTTTCAGGAATTGAAGCATCTTCACGTGCAAAAGAGCCCCTCACTTCGGTACGTTGTTCACTCCAGAGAGAATGTCCCGTGCACTGCATTTTCTAGATTGGAATCATTGTTTCTCAAGAATTTGAACAACATGGAGAAGATTTGTTGCGGCTGTCTTGCCCCAGAATCCTTCAGCAAATTAAAGATTGTGAAAGTGGATAACTGTGGTGAAATCAAGCACTTATTTCCTTTGTCCATGAAGAGAATATTATTGCAGCTCGAAGAGATTGAAATAAGCAGATGCCACTTGATGCAACAAATTGTTACAGATGCCGAGGCAGATGAAGATGGAGATGAAATAGAAGATGATCCCAAAGTGAAGTCATGCAATTTGCGTAGACTGACATTGCGAAACTTGCCAGAGATGACGAGCCTTTGGAAAACCATGGATCATTCGATCGTATTCTTCAACGGACAACAGGTAAATTTCATGATTTCTAAAAAGGTCATGTTTTCCTCCATTGGGACCATTTTTAGTTGGAGGAAACCTGTCTCCAACTAATTTTTTGATCCATAAGTTACAAACACGGACATTGTCTTATGCTGCGCTAGCCCCCCTGAGGACTAGCCGGGCTTCACTGTTGGTTTGAGCGCAAGCTCGCCGGCCGCGCGGACACCTCGGTTATAAAAAAAAAAAAACACGGACATTGCCTTTGATCGAATATATTAGTCATAGAAATACACTTGGTTTAAGCATAGATTTGCTTATTACTCAATTAGTGATACCGTGGATAATGAAATATGAGGAAAGACGGACAAAACAACATAAATAAAGTTTTCAACTTTTATATCCCTTTTCACTTTCCTCCTTACCTTCATAGGTATTTAGTTGAAGTCACACATTGTGCAGACTTTAAAATATTTGACTTGCCGAAATATATACTTTGGAGATATAACGTATACAAGTTTTATGTAATTTTACCAAGTAATATGCATTTATCTACCGAACGAAAAAAATTAGTAACTTTTCGATCGTTTAATAAAATTAATTTTATTTGAAAGGATTATATGAATTTTCTATTTGATACTTTAGTGTTTCTCTCATAATTTTATCATAACCTTCTACTTTCTATCTTTTGATAACAAATCGGTTTTGGAATGCTTTGGAAAAATAATGCCCCACTCAAATTACACCTTTGAATCAATTAAAAGTATAGTTTTTATCTGTTTGTCTATTTCGTTCATGACTATTGGGTAGAAAATAATTGAGACTATTTTTTCGCTGTCTTTTGAGATATTATATAAGACCACTGTCATTGACTAAAAAAATTAATTGAGTGTATGCCATGAATTCTTAAAATTTAGGCAGAAAGCACAAACTGTGAGGGTAAATCCATAACCTCAATAATTCAGGGATTATGAATTCTCTCTTACTATTACACATAATTTGAAATGGACTAGGCACGACACCTAAGAGAGGATGAATTGGTTGCTCTAGGAAACTTGAATATTTTTTTGTGAAAATGCGATGGACAATATGTAGATGGTGCACTGGTACTGTAAAAACATGAGCACTCATGCAGAATAACAGTCTTCTATCAAATAGAAATTGAAAGAGTTTATAGGATAGAAGAAATACAAATGAGATTTACAATGGTTCAGCATTCTATCAGCTCTAACAGTCTCTACAAGGCTGGAATTCACTGTGTAACTCTTGAGATGTTCATCTTGTACAGAATGTGTTGCTTTTGCCTGAAGCTCCTAAAGTTGCATCTACAAAATCGAGCACCCTTCCCAAACACTATTATCACTCTTCCATATGACAAATATTGACTCCCTCTATAGAGATCTACAATAGAAATCACTCTATTTACACAAAGGAAAGCAAAAGAATTTAATGTTACAGAGAAAGTTGTTCGTGAGCTTCTTCCACTTCCACCAACCACTTTGATCTGTTTTAAAGACTTTCAATCTTCAAAATATCCGCAAGAAATTTTATCCAATCAAATAGTCATTGGTTTGACCTTCCTTCAGAGCTCTTTCCGCGGAGCATAGAAGGCCATTTCCAAAAGTATAACACTCTTTCTTCTATAGTCTGATCGACATATTTTCTGCTTTCACAAAAATGGCAAAATAGATTTTGATTCACTCCAGGCTGCTTTGGGCAGATTCCAAATCCTGAAGATAACTCTCAAACACCAACTTGAGTCCAATTCAAATTGATAACAAGCTGGGTCTTCTCCACTATGATTGTAGAGGCTCCTCTATAAAACCATCCAGTTTGTCTATAGCATGTACTGCTTCTCCAGAATGGTGCTTCCACACTTTTCATGAATTATTTTATATGGGTTTATTCACCTTCTGCAAACATGTTCTTCCAAGCAAATTGATATCCTCATGTTCTACAGATTGTTCACCTTCTCTTGGTCCATCCAAACTTTAATGAACCCTGGTTTTCCAGCTTATTCTCCTTCTACAAAGATCCATCCAGATTTAGACACACTTTTGGTCCAACAGATTATTCTCCTTGCGGAGCCAAAGCCTTCTCATGCTTTAGAGGTCCGGTTGTCAACACTACTGCATAATGTTTATGTATATAGAAGTTATTCATTCTAAACACTCACATATATACATTAGTAGCCTTTGATTGTTTTGTAATTTTCAAAACATCATAATGGATATTCTCAACACAATAAAGTCCAAATAAATAATAGGTAAACGATAAGTCAGTGCAAATATCATAAATTTTAAACAAGAATATAGTAAAATCAAAAAATCAATAGTCTGTTTTTCTTCTATTAGCTTTAAATCTATTACATGAGATTATATCCTTTATTACTGTTTCACACGCAATGGGTGCTCATATTTTCTAGTTACAAGCACTGTTATGAGATTACGTGGGGTTATTTACCGCTCATATGCCTTCGTGACGTTATGCTCCTGGCTTTGTAAGGTTTCACTGCCCTGGTTGGAGTCCTTGACACTGTCTGAACTTCCCAAATTGAAAGAGATATGGAGTTCTCAATTTCCCTCAGATGTGAGCAACCTCAAATTTCTGAAAGTAGAGGATTGCACTTTCCTCTTGAGCATCATCCCATCAAATATGCTAATGAAGCTACAAAATTTGGAAGCCATAACCATTGAAAGATGTCAGTTAATACGAGAAGTATTCGACCTTGAAGGACTGACAGCTAGTGGGGATGTCGAGATCCTGTCGCGATTGACCAAATTAACCTTAAGTGACTTGCCAAGTTTGGGATGCATATGGAACAAGAATCCAAGAAGAGCGATGTGTTTCCGAAACCTAAGTTCACTAAAGGTGAAAAACTGTGAGAATCTGAGGTTTCTTTTTTCTTCTGCCGTGGCTAAAGAACTTGGGCAAATAAAAGAAATAGAAATAGCAACTTGTAGACTGATGGAGGAAATTGTGGATGTGCAAGAAGAAGAATCAGAGGAGGATGCAACCACTGCCACTTTAGAGTTCCCTCTATTAACCTCCTTGTCTATTGAAGAATTGCCAAATCTCAGGACATTCTCTCATGGGAAGTACTACATTCACTGTCCATCCTTAACAAGACTGAGAATATCCGGATGCCCTAAAATGATGGCATTCTCTTTATCCGAAGGAAAGCAACAATTGATGACAGCTGATACGAGCTTACAACAAGCATTTGGTTGCATCAACTCTGGCTTGTCCTTGCCCGCCTTCTTCAATCAAAATGTACGTAATATCTCTGGAATTTTCCATGTTATGCTTATTATAGAAATTATTCTCGGTTACCATAATCTTATTGCCGATGAAGCAGTTGAAAACTCTATCTGTCAACATGTCCTGTAAAGCCACTTGCTACTCCATGCATATGTCGTTCTTGTATGACATGACAATGGTGTAATCTTGGGTCATCAACTTCATTCTTGAGAATACATTAACATATTGGAGCATCCAAATAAGGACTTTTAGGAGTTCATGGTCTAGAAGCTAACATATGGTCCTTTCATACAGGTTCTTTTTCCGAAGTTGGAGGAGTTGACGCTCTTGTCGTTGTGCGGATTGAGAAGGATATGGCACAATGAACTCCCTGAACAATCATTCTGTAGACTAGCATCCATCACTGTCGGAGATTGTGAAAATCTGTCTCATATTTTTCCTTCAAATTTAATAGAGAGGTTCCAGAACCTGAAAATGATTGAGGTGGTCAGGTGTACCTCTTTGGAAGCATTAATGGAATATGTTGCTGTCAATACTAAGAAAAGGCAACAACGCATGGTCCTCTTACTCTTAAAAGAAGTGAAGTTGTGGTACCTGCCGAGGCTGAATGCGGTTGTGACTAGCAGCGCTAAAGTAACGCTGGGTCTTCCTAGTCTGACTAATGTTAGCTTGCACTGTTGCCCCAGTTTGAGATATCTCTTCACAAATGGCACGGCCAGGACTCTTGATAAACTTGAGATGATAGATGTTTCTGGTTGCGATAACATTCAGGAAGTAGTTGCCGAAGAAGAAGGTGAAGAACAAAAGTTGAAGGTGGTGAAGTTCTCTCATTTACGCATATTGAAGCTTTGCTCCCTTAAGAGCTTGATTACTTTCAGCTCAGGAAGTTGTGCATATGAGTTTCCCTCCCTAAGAAATCTCTCAATCCTGGAGTGCACTGAATTCAAGGCATTCGTGCTGAGGCTGCCGGCGCCAAATGTGCAGATGATGAATGAGGAAGCTGCCAGTTTTGATGAAGCTCCACATTCTTTATTTGACGAGAAGGTTTTCCTCTTTCCTTTATCTCAGTGGTATCGCTGCTTGTGATTGGTTTGTTCTTTTTGATACCCTGGACTCATAAGCAACTTTGCTTCTATGCCATTCATTGTGACTTTAGTCAGGTGATGCTTCTGCAGGTCATATTTCCCAAATTAGAAGAGCTACGTCTAACAGGAATCCAATCAAGAGAACTTTGGAAGAATGAGATGCCCGATGAGTTCATTTGCCGCCTAAAGGTCCTTGAGGTGAAGCAGTGTCACAACCTATTGAATGTTATTCCTCCATTCACGTGGAAGAGGCTGCTTCACTGTATGGAGTCCTTGACAGTGGAGTCATGCAATTCTATAGAAGGCATATGTACACTTGAGGGCCTTGTTGTCATGGAGAGAGAAGCCACAAGAAGCAGTCAATTGAGAGAGCTATCTTTATTTGATCTCCCAAATTTGACATACATATGGAACAATGAGGATTCGCTGAATCTTTGCTTTCATAACCTGACTTATATTAGAGTTGAAAAGTGCCCGCGTCTGAGAAACCCTTGTACAATGTCTACGGAAAAAAGTCTGGGACAACTCAAATATCTGGATCTAGACGGTTGCGGAGAGATGGAGTACATTGTTGCAAGAGAACAGGAGAAACCTGAAGAAGCAGCCGAGGAATTGAAATTCCTCGACTAGTTACTCTGTATCTTCACAATGTGCTAAAATTCAGAATTTTCTGCCATGGAAGCATATTTCAGATTGTCCCTCCTTGAAAGAGTTACTGTGTAAAGCTGGGGAGGTGATTGCAGGAGATGCTAGTTATAGAAACCTCGACGGCAGCATTCCAACTCAGCAACCGATTTTGCCGGTCAAAAGGTTTGCACTCATTCTTCTTTAACGGCATATCTAGTTTCTTATTACTCAAGGTTTGACCTCGACAGTACAAAGGTCGGTGGGGTGACTTCTGCTAACTTATTATTTTCTATTACAAATGTTTGACTTTCATTTGATAAGAAACATCTCGAAGCTACTTCTTCAATATAAACATATTGACACGTATATCAAAACTTTTCATAAGTTTCAAAAGTTTAATATATTTTTCTTTCATTTTCAAATTTTAGACTAGTGTAACATTTCACTAATACTGTGACTGAAGTACAAATATCAGCTCCAATTAACATTTTTAAGTAGGTTCTGCAAGGTGCTGTCAAGTTCATAAACAGTCTTCCCATCAATCGAAATTTGAGGCTTCCAGGGCAGTTTTAAGTAGGTTCTGCAAGTTGAGAAATTGTTTGAGCCACTCTATTGATAGACAGTGATATACTAATAAATATATCGTAGATATTCATGCCAATTGATCAAGCAAGTCATCCATTTCCATGATTGGCTCCACCTAATTTATCCCCAGGTCAGATCCGCAAGAGGAAACAGCAAATAGTGAAGGTTGTAAATGTTGATCAATTGAAGTACCTGAGCTTCCATCTAGCCAAAATGTAAGTCTCACCATCACCCTGTGGATATAGGTAAAGCAGCAGGAAGTAAAAACCCAGGTTCAGAACAATGATGAAACAAATCTGAAGAATCTAATACTAATTATTTTAGCATTATGCATATGAGCCAGTAATTGAAACAAGTTCACTAGTTTCACACATGTCGTAAGACAGACTTGACCTCATTGAGCATTTGCAAGTTCCAAACAGATGCTAGCAAGCAATGACATGTCCTAAGAATTCAATGAGAAAGAATTATGCAAGAACTATATCTATTGTACTTAAATGAAACTCGGCAATCTCTTTTTTTCCTTAATTCATGGTCAATTTGTCATTGATGGGTAAAATTTTCTACAGCTTGTGTGTGTATGTGCCTGCATGCAAAATTATAGTGGCACACATGCGCATATGCAAGATCCCGCAGATCAGAAGGGAAGCCCTAGCACAGGGTATCCATTCAGCCTAATGGGAGAATTACCGGTGGCCATCCGTCAATTCTAACATCGGCACTCATGGTAACAGAAATGCCAAGTTCAACCGGAAAGTGGGTTGGTTGATGAAGATAATCTAGTTATGTCTATCACTGAACCAGATTTGAGCTTACAAAGAGTTACTACCTTTTGTATACTGTGTAATATTATCGATGGATGGTCAAAGAAAGGAACAAGTAATTTCAAGTTGCGCTCATACAGACCCATACCTGAACAGCCAAACACCGAGGAATTAGTTGATTCTCACGAGGATTTGTGCTTTATTGTATGCACATATATTAATGATTAATAATAGCTCAGTTCCTTCAGAAGGCTAATCACATGGAGGACAAAAAAAAAATTGAATTCAGTTGTTTGGACAAGCAACAATAGACTTCGGAAATGTACTATGATATGATAAAGCCATACTAGACTGCAAGTAGCTTGAAGGCTATGAATGCTACAGACATAAAATATATGAGCCAAATCTAGTCATGTTCATTTGCATCTAATTTCGAAGAAAAGATGTTGTCTACGGAAACAGAAAACCACAAGACTAGTAAACATGAGCACTTCTCTTCTGGCACCAGAGTATCAAACTTTTTGTGAATACTTACTTGGGAACGATTGATAGACTCATCCAGAGAAGATTAGTGCATCAGATGTGCTTTAATAAGCACATCAATCAACACAGGTTCTACAAAGGACCAAAAAAAGCAACAGTACTGGCTTGGACAGGATGGCATGGCTTTTTTGGTTGGGATGACCAGGGAGACTCTAAATTCATGACATCAAAGACCAAAATTAGAAACCAGCCAAGTCACCAAGCAGAATAGAACAAATGAAATCCCAATACAAGAGAGGATGAAAATGTTGAGTTGAAAGTATTTTATCAATGTAAGAAACTCTAGGAAAGGATCATCCTAACCAGGTGGGAGTAAACCACAGAACCAAAATTTTAGGGCTCTGTCATACCAATTCTTCAGATAAAAAATTCCACAGGTGAACATCACTAGATAATTCGACAAGGAAAATATCAGCATTCGGCATGTAAACAAGAGAAACTGCAGCGCACAGGATTCTTCTCTTACCCCGGAATCTAATTGTTGGATCTTCGAAGATGCAATCTTCAGCGTAAATAGCAGAAGTAAAAACTCCTGTTTTGAGCAAAGAGGTCGCCATAAATAAAAGCACGACTATGTAGTGCTTTTGGGCACTGCAAGAATGAGTTTTATCATCCTGTCTTAAACTCAGAACATTTTAACATCAGTTCCCTAGGGTGCCGAGAAACAATGAGCACGGGCCTAGATTGATGATGGGTTTTTAAATTTAAAGACAATTCCTGTAAATCTCTTCTTCAGATTCTTTGCAATAAATTTTCCGAATCTATACACACAAGCATTAACCTCCTCGAGTGCAAATAATTAACTCATTTCAGATTATTAGTAATCCATCAATTAAGCAAGTTTGATATTGGATGGAGCATAATCAGACCATTTTGTTTGCTGCCAGTAACCATACAGAGTAAAGAAACGAGGTCGAGGTACCTGTGACAAAGTGAGCCTTCTCATAATCAGACGTGATGATCATCACGACATCATCGACACTGGAAGCAGGAACCCCGTCTTGCTCGTCGTCGCTCACACTCTCCAAACTGCAGAAAGTCAGAAACACAATCAGAAGAGCAAAATCAGCAATCGAGAAGCATCCTCACCATCTCTCCATCAATTCGTCACTCGGAAATTCCCTCTCCAAAACTCATACGCGTCCATCGCGACGCTGGTTCCAGAGCCAAGAGAAACCGACTCACCTGTCGTCCTTCACAGGAGACAGAACCCTGAGAATCTCCGTGACTCCGCTCACGGCGAGCTTCATCAACTTCGGCGCGGGCCCCGTGCTTCCCTCCTCGCTCATCGATTTCATAGAGCGACAGCATCGCCGGCGACGAGCTTTCTGAGGTTGAAGATGAAGACGACGATGAGCTTCTTCCAAGGATTCGATGCACACGAAGACGGATCTAATGGGCCGAGGAGCGTTGCTACTAATGGGCCTGATTCTTATAAGCCCAAACAAAGTTGGCCTCGTAGAGATTCAATGCGGGGGCCCATCTGCACGTCACGACACTTTGGGCTCGCGTGACTAGGCCCAAAATTAGAATTGGCCTCTCTTCTTCTTCTAATCAATCGGTTCGGCGTAACCCTCCATGAGTTTGTATTTTGCCTTCGGCCTTGATTTCGCTTTTTTTTTTGGTGGATTAATCAATTGAAGGCAATGTGTGCTCAAATCTAAATAATATGGAATCATGGGAATTTATCCATCTCTAGTTATTACGCAAAGACCTAAATTTTCACGCGGAAATACTAGTGTGGTTCAAGTTTATCTTTGACGCCATGGGAAAGTTAAAGATTTAATATGAGGTGTTGCTCATCGATCGCAACAAAAACAACGATATTTTTTCGACCAAAAAAAAAACATCAGGTACGATAGTTTACCAATGAAAAAAAATTTATGTCTAAAGCCTAATTTGCATACATACATGACCGATTCTAAATTACTCAGGCAACTTCATGTGATTAATCGGGTCGATCAATCTCTTTAATTGCCTAACATCTATGGCAAAAAAAAAAATCACTCAACATCTAAACCTATGTAAATGTGTTATAGCAGGGTTTTCCCTGAGTGTTGTCTTTTATGTGTGCCACCGAAGGATTGCATATGATTAAAATGGCCCTCTCCTCGTTGTACAAAAAGGTTTTGCTTCTTTCTCTGTAAAATTGCAGCTAACCAGCAAAAATTAATCATCTACTAGATTGCTGAGTTGAATGCTTACTTTACATTTACAAAACTGTAGCAGCTCACTACAATTTCTAGAGAACCGTCTCGCCTAGTTTTCAAGTGCTGCAATTTCAAGCATGCATTACCAAACATACAAGTTAGAAAAGCCTCCCGACACACCCAGTATCAACTAAAATTTTCTGACATGAGGCTGTTTAGTGCAGTTTTCTCTAATTGTGGATAAGGATGTTGCAATCTTGAGAAAGTACTCTGTAAACCTCAATGCTGCAACACTTTCAAAGGTGGTAGCAGCTTCTGATTCAGCCACAGGTATACCAAACGGGCGCGAAACCATACAAATCTCCTTCTCTGATTCACACCCCTCCCAACTCTGAATTTAAATTAGTCCCATGACAAATTTTTCTCTACTCCAGCAAATTGCTCAGAGTTTGGTAAATTTGAATTCATTGAAAGCAACACTAAACCTCACGGATTTGTGATTCTAAACACACAGGTGAATGGCCTAAACAAGACAGCATTCACATTTCTGGTGGTGGGGATGTGAAATTCAAGCCAATGAGGTACGCCTATTTCATACCCAAACTTCTGATTCTTTCAATCTTAAACCGATAACAGAGAAAATCATCACTCAAGACTCAACCACACATGAAACATATCAGTTGAAAAGTCTCTCTGCTCATGCATATACTCTGTAACACCAACTTCAGCTAATCACAGATGCTTCATACATACCTCAACTCCACAAGATCACATCCTCCTTCTCTTGATATATCACAAACAACACAACCCCCCATGGCAGACTTTCTTTCGTGGGCATTAGCAAGAACATCGAAACTCACAAAATCAAGCTGATGATGGTGATGATTCTTCCTCTTCGATGGCCTTCTTAGCAGTCTCGAGATCCTCATCGAAGAACATGTCCCAGTGGCCATCCCACTTTATGAAGAATTCCGTGTCCTCGTGATACTGGACCCTGTGCACATCCCCGCGGGGCGTGAACAAGTAATCCCCGACCACCAAGTCGTACCTCTCCTTCTTGCTCAAGTTCCACACGGTCTTCCTGCCTTCCAGCACCACCAGATCGTGCCCGAACGTGTGGTGGTGCGCCGGCTCGACGCTCCCGGCCTTGAACCTCACGATCGCCGATGTGGGTGTCTCCCGGATTATCTTCATCGACCCCCCTGGGATCATGTCGATGGGATTCAGCTCCCGGCACTTCGCCAGGCAACAGATCGCGCAGGAGGCGGAATCGTCCGGCTCCGAGGCCGGCGGCGCGCCGATCTTGGGCGTTTCGACCAGGGCTCGGTCGAGGAACTCCTGGAGGTCGTCGCTCCAGGGCTGGTCGCCGGAAGCGGGGCAGGGGGACTTGAAGGGGGTGTCCAGCCAGGCGCGGAGGATCTCCACGGCGGACCCCGGCGGCGTGGAGAGGGCGGAGACGGCGAGGATGTTGGAGTTGTTGATGGACCGGGCGTTGACGGCGTCGGCGACGGAGAGGCAGGTCGCCGCGAACGCGCCGGGGAACTTGTTGGCGAAGATGGAGACGCCGGAGCCGGTGCCGCAGGCGACGAGGCCGCGGGTCCCGGATCCTCCGCCGGAGGAGACGCGGCGGCCGACGTCGGCGGCGACGGAGTAGTAGGGGCCGGTGCCGAGGTCCTCCACCTCGATGTGCAGGGTCTCCCGGAGGTGGGAGACGAGGGCGTCCTTGAGCGGAGCGCCAAAAGGGTCGGCCGCCGCGACGATTTTGGTGGGGCGGGCGGCGGCGGCGGTGGCGGGGGCGGAGGAATCGGCCATCGGCGGCGGCGGCGGTGGGGGGCTCGGGGACGGCGGCGGCGGCGGTGGGGGGCTCGGGGACGGCGGAGGACGGCGGCGATGGGGTGGGAGTGGAAGGGGTTGCTAGTGTACCATCGAGAATATAATGCGAAAAACAGGTCCAGGTACATCCGGTGAGGCGGTGAGCGAACGGCCTGGACTGTTCCTAGTTTTGTCCGTAAGCAATGATGTACTTATGATAGGACTGCAGAGGTACGGTGGCAAGTGCGATGAACAGTTTTGTGACGGTATTTCCTAGCCTTTTTGGCCAATTCAATTCCATGCTTCGGGGCGAATATATAACAACAAGAACATCAAAATTTGTATCGATCCGGCGTTCTAAGTTTCGAGACTTTAATTTCGTAAATTTGGGTACTGAAATGCGTAAATTCCACGCATTCGAGTCCTTTCTGTGAATTCCGTCACATTCGAACCGGACGGACGATGGGATATAATTTACTAGAGGAGGAGCCCGTGGAATATGGATTTTAGTAAATGCTCCTCCCACGCTCTTGGTGGAGGTCCAAACGGCACACTCTTCACGAATGATCCTTAGCCTGTACATAAAGAATTCCCACTTGACTTACAAGGGCAACTATCTCTGAAACGATGCAAAGATGTATATAACGGATTCTTCTACACAAGCTTTAGCGGATTCTAGACACCTCCACTTATGCCCAAGTACCAGATTTTTTTTAGGGCTTTTCAGTACTTTTCAAGATAAGAATAACATTTGTATGATGCTAACTTGAAGGTCATTACTTCTTTTTTTAATTTGAGTGTCATTTCTGTCAAATCGTCTTACGTAGATTTTTTTTTATAATTGTTTATATTTATTTTCCTTTTATCTTTGCTTTTTTTTTTCTGTGCCGATGAGGGTCGGCAACCCTCACCAGCCGACCCTCACCGGCTGCAAAGGCCTCGCCCTCAGCCGACGGGGCTGCGAAGGCCCTAAGTTAGGCCATTGTGGCCCCATTGACCGTGGGCTAGGCAGCCTTTGGCACAAAGGCCGGCGAGGCTACGAAGGCCTTCGCTAGCAACCAACCAAGCCAAGAAGGCCTCCCCTGGGGGCATTGTGGCCTTGCTAGCCGCTAGCAAGGGTGCAAAGGCCCACGCCAGATCTAGGCAAGGGCGCCTCGCCCGTGGCTAGTGAGGCCATGTAGGCCCTCGTCCGCTACTGACAAGGCCACGATGGCCTCGTCCAAGGCCTTCACGGCCCCGCCAGCCATGGGCAAGGCCTTTGTGGCCGGCGAGGGCCGTCGATTATCCTCGCAGGCATAGAAAAAAAAAACAAAGAAAAAAAGAAAAGCAAAATCAAAAATCAAAAAAATAATTAAAAAAATCAAAAAATATTTTTAAAAATTGTAAAAATTGTGCACGTCAGCATTGGTGATACCATATAGGACGACTAGCATCTACGTGGAATTTTCCTATAAGGCAAATCACCAATGATACATAACTGATCAATTTGAGGCACTTCCAATGTTCTTATCGTGGACTTTTTTATGCTTCTCTCTCGCGTCCACTAGAGTAGTCTAAATTGGACTAGAGACTTCTATGTCAAAAAATGAATCACCAATTTCAACAAAACTGTTGCTTAGAAAAGCATAAGTTAATTGAATGAAATTGAATGAACTGCAACCCTCTTTGTGTGATGCTCTATCCTAATTAAACATACGGTCTATGTGAGAGATTAGTTAGATAAATCATCTTGGAGGTCTTAGTGCTGCCTTACTATGTGCGCTATCTTTTCTGCAAGTGAAGGAATTGCAAATGAAGGACGTCTCTTGAAAAGGTGGAAGATGGCCATGAAGTCAGACATGTAATCCACAGAAGAGCACCTTAACCATCTCGACATATGAAGTAAAACTAGAGCAGAATGATACTTTTCAACTGGTGGTCCTGAACATAGTCATAGTGGATCTGATGAATAGAATGACTTAGTCGGTTATTACCCTTTTCTATATTGGAACTGAAGTTGTTCATTGGCATTTCACTCTGGGAAATCCTGTTGGCATGGATCAAGACAATACTGAAGATAACACTGGAAACAATTGAATGTTACTTAGCATTGATTAGAACACCTACGAGTCTATGACGCACGATTGATGCTCTTTGCAACGAAGAAGGATCCAAGGAAACTACCGCCCTTGTCTCTAGACATGAGGCTCCAGATCGCTGCAGATGTGGCCCGGTGCTTGAACTGCCTCCATAACGATAAGGCAATAGCACGGCAACCTGAAGTCAACTATCATCTTGTTAGAAGCTCTGGACTTCAATGCCCTCATTACAGACTACAATCTCCACAGATTAATGATGCTGTCTGGCACCACCGAGCAGGAACTGAACTCCTGCGCCCTTGGTTACCAACCACCTGAATTCACCAGCTCGAGTAAACCATGGCCTTCGCTGAAGCACCATGTCTATGCACTCCGGTTCATATTGTTGGAGCTTTTGACCAGAAGAAGTTCAGGAAATATAGTTTGTGGCGACCCGGGATCGGTCGACCTGACGGACTAAGTTAGGCAGAAGGAAGGAAAAGGCCTGCAGCAAAGAGTGCTACGACAGAAGTATTCTGGAGGCTTATGACACAGAGGAGGACTTACCAAGAGCTCTCTATGACATGTTGCAGGTGGCTCGGAGTAGCATTCTTCCAGCATCTGACTGGCCCGACATTAGTAAGACAGTTTTTCGCAGAACTTATTTCTCTTCGGCCATGATGGGCAAGCCAAGCTAATTGATGAATCCGGTCATTGATATTTCCTGTACTAATCCTCATTCTTGTCTATTTTTGGTTTGTCGGCTTAATTCATATTTGATCTTTGTGTTCAATACATCAATTGATTAGGTCTAGCATATTTAGTTCCTTGCCAAGATTTTTTTTTTTGGTATTCTTCCGGATAAATCATCCAAAGAGCTCCATCTAGATGTAAAGGGAATGATCATCATTCTTTTCATATTTGTGACTTTTTTTTTTGTTCGAATATTTGTGAATGTTGCTTTTTGCTTCTTAAACAAATTGTTGGCAATGTTTCTGCCAGATCAATGCGATCCGTCTTCGCACCAGAACGGCTGAGCCATTACTTTTTGCGATCCTTTCCATTGGTTCTATAACTCATGTTTCATCGCATCGTGAAATGAACAACATTGGACCAACAATCTACTGTGGATTTTTTCTTTCTCCTCCTTCCTCTTCCTTTTGCTGCGGAAAAAGTCCCACCGTCTTGATCAGGCTGGTGTACTATCTCGCTCCGGCCATCCCCCATAATTTGCAGACTGGAGCTTTATCTCGGTCCATATAATTGTCTGTGAATGAAGTTGGACTGTTGGTCCTTTGGAAACCGCAAGCAATTTGCTTTTCTCTGCATAAGACTTTGTGAGACTAATTGTCCATCTCGCTTGCCTTATCTCTTCCTGAAAGTGTTAGGCCGGACAAGGACCTACTATGCTACAATGAATGTGACACCCAACACAATAACAATCATATTGACAACTCATCATGTGAAAGACTGGTTGATTTCGGCATAAACCACCTCTTTATTTTCCCTTTTTTTTTGTTTTTGCTGATTTTGAGAAAATTTCAAGAGCACGCGATAGACATTTTGACAGGCACAATTGTACGTAAAACAATGCGTGATCAAGTAAGCTGCAGTGATCATGACCTGGTTGATTACCATACACAAAGGGAAAGAAACATCAACCTAGTTAAGTAAGAGCTTGTGAATGAAGGAACTGATTCAAGAGCACGCGATAGACATTTTGACAGGCACAATTGTACGTAAAACAATGCGTGATCAAGTAAGCTGCAGTGATCATGACCTGGTTGATTACCATACCCAAAGGGAAAGAAACGTCAACCTAGTTAAGTAAGAGCTTGTGAATGAAGGAACTGATTCCACACTTGTTATTACAAAGAGATATCGACCTAGTTAAGCAAGAGCTTGTAAATGAAGGCCCTTGATTTCACTTTGTTATTTTGTGGTTTTTTTATTGTGGGGGATATTTCAATGGCCACACGTTTGGGATCTTAAGATTCATGGTCCTTGCTTGTCTCCTGCATAGACGCCGGACGAAGCTTCACATTGACGGACCGGACAAGGTCTTTACTTAACGCCATGAAATATTTTGCCCAAGTTCTTTTGGAGAAAATGACAGTGGGAAAGCCAATGACCAAACTGTTCAACACTGGAGATTGCAATGCCATTGAATATAGTCACTAGAAAGGGTTAGTTTTGTCAATTAAAGCGGAATTGCGCATCGTCGTAATTGAGTAAACTCGGTTCAAGATATAACCAAAAGAAAGGGGAATGAAAGGGTCAAGAAATGGGATCATGTGGGAAGGTTTTCTTCCTGGCTGGTTCTTGAAAAGTAATGATTCTTCTTATGGGTGCTTAAGAAAACATTACTGATTGACACTCAGACAATGATGTGTACTTCATTCACGTTTTGGTTACTTAGTTTGTCTCGGCTCTTGCACTCAATAAATTGAGGCAGTGAACACAAACAAAGCAAAGAGAAATCAGCAAATTGAAGTTCCAGAATTGTTGCAAGAAGAAGAGGGGAACTTATCTGAGGGTGTGCTTTACCAAAAAAAAAACTTATCTGAGGGTGTGAGTCAGGTGACATTTTGACTCTGTGTATTGTGATATAATATAGAGATCATCATCATCTCCTCCTCCTCCTCCTGCTTATATATCAACTGTGTGATTTATCTCTGCTTCTTCTTAGACTTTTCTTATTTATAATCTAATTATACGCCAAAGTCGTGACTATTAATTAGTTTAACCCATAGTTTCGATTGAAACCAGTAATTCACAGGTGAATTCGATTAGGTAGGCGACGCAGTCGTGGAGGTCGCGAGGGAGGGAGAGAAACCTGTAATATTCCAAAAAAAAAAAAAAGTCAAAAAGTCAACATTTGCTACAGTGGACTTCAATTATAAAGGAGGACCGAGAGCTTTCGGGGAGGGAGGAAAAGAAGAGAGAAAAGAGAGGAAGAGAGAAGGAAGAAGAAGAAAAAGGAAAATGAGGGTTTCGCGCTGCACGAACCTCGCCTAGCCGATTCAATTTCATATTGCAACGCCCGGTAGGCACTCACGCCCCTCGTTCATCCGATCGGAGAAGTTTTCCGACTTAGGGCTTGAAATTCAAAATTTTGGGAAATTCGAGCGGCGAAGTCTGATTTTTGAGTCGTTGTGCTGCGTATTTTTATAGAATTGGTAGTTTACGGTATTACGGAGCCGTGGGATTTTACGGAACCTTATTTGGACTTACGGTTTGCCGGATATGAATTTTTGAAGTTGAGTGCGCGCAGTGAACAGTGCGCGAACAGTGGTTTATAGGCCGATTTTCGTTAGTTTTCGGCTCGATTTTGGGGCTGTCAGGTTAGGGTTCCTGTAGTGCTCTGAATAAGCTTTCTATTGACTATAAGCTCGCTTGAAACGGAGTTCGGTGGAGGAATTTATGGTACAATTAAGTTTCACGTTTAAACTCCGCGTTGCGAACGGTTTAGATAATCGCTTTGGAGAAGTGACTTGTGGGCGCCTTTGAGTTGTCTTGTTAGCGTTTAAGCCGTTTAGCCGTTTCGTAGTTTTTTACTTGGTTTTGATGTCGTTTTTTATTTAATTGTTAGGATTACGATATCGTCAGTTCGAGTGAACGTGGTTATTTAATATTTGGAGATTCCAGGTGAGTGGTGCTATCTCTTCTTCGAGTTTATAAACTCATATTTTGGAAGTGATAATTATTTGAGTATCGTATAAGTTATTAAAGCATATTTGTTGCATAAAAGCCTGGATCGGGCAATTACCACCAGTTTGATATTTGAGAACGATTTGAGAAATTTGAGAATGGTTTTAGGAAAATTATTGTTAATGGATACATGTGTATTATGTTGCGAATTGGTTTATGAAATGAGTTCAAAGATGATTTGAGAAACGTTTTATGAAAAACGTTACAAAAGGTTATGCTTATCAATTTATAAATTTGATTTGTGAAATGATACGAGAAATGCTTTACGAAAAGTATTTCTATCGGATGAACTGAGTTACGAAAGTTTGTATGATTGGTTTGTGAAATGTATTGTGGATTATTGGATTTTTGATATTGAATGATGATTGTTTGATGCTCAATATTGCTGTGAGCCCAATGAGGGGCTTTGAGGGTATGCATACCGGGTTTAGGATATCCTTCTGGGCCGAGCCACCGGCTTTGTAGGTGGAGACCTTACCAAGGGGGAATCTTGGTAGCCTTGTCACAAGGCTTTGTGTCGTGACCATGGTTTGATATTGAGCAATAGATTGGCCAATGGAATGGACCATCGGCATGTGCTTTTGATGAGATTCATTAATGGAATAGACCATTGATGTGTGATTTAAGATTAGTCAATGGAATTGACCATTGATGTGGTTTTTAATAGAGATTGATCAATGGACTTGACCATTGATGTTTATGATGATTTAAAATGAGTATTTTTCTGAATTGTATAAAGCTTTGATGAAATGAAACAACTCTTATATGACTCGATATGTATTTTATGTCTTGAGTTTGACTTCTGAAGTTCTGGTATTGTTTTGTACACATGTATAGTGATTGCTTGATCTACTTAGAAGAGATGTACTATTCACTGAGCTGTGGTTGCTCATCCCTCTTTTCCCAACCTTTCAGGTTCTTTGTTTAGCAGCGAATAGAACCAGAGCGATGTCTTTGGGACTCTTGGGTAGTTTGAGGCTGCGTCCTTTAGGCGAAAGGACGGCCGTGCATTCCCCATCTTGGTAGGTTTTGGGGTGTGACAAAACCGATTCCAAGAAACTCTGTCGAGAATGGCAAGGTTTCCGAGGGGGTAGAGCTTGTGAGGACAGAGTGGTCCGTAGATCGTTGAGAGAGATTGATGAGCTAGTAGCGTCTTCTTCCGTGGCTTGCAATTTGCCATGTCGAACATGTTAGTATTTACAGAAGCCACGTGGGAACGCGTTTATAAAATAATAACATGTAAGATTTAAGTCATAATAAATCGTGAGAATATCTTAAAATTAATTATTTTGAAAAGTTTCGACACAAAGCAATGTTTGAAAAGTTTTAGCGCTAACCATATCATAGTTTTGTCACCGTTTGTGTCCTTGACTCTCTCAGCAGTCATATTTTTTAGACCAAAATCTAGTCAGATGTACCCTAATCACACTGTGGTCATTTTGTTAGGAAGTGAAAGATTTTTGCTCTCCGAATAATCAGAAATCAAATCTCATGGTTGGGTATTAACTTACAATGTTATTTCTCAATTGTACTTCTTATTCTGAAATGATCTGATATGACCACGAAATAGTCCTCTTTTTCTTTGCAGATTAATTTATAAGCTATTTCCACCCCATAGATGATTAAATCCATCAGATTTTCACTCATGAGACAGAATTGCCTTCAGTTATTTAATTTCAATTTAAAGTGATGCTCCAAATTTATTTGTTTTTCCATCTTTTTTCTAGTTTTTCTATTCATGTAGGATCTAGTTGACATAATTAAGAATATTGTATGTTTTATTTTTGTTTACTGTTCATAGTGTATATTAAATGCATTATATTTTTTTTGTATTTATATTTTACTTTAGCAGAAATTAGCTTTGTTGAAGAGAGAAATTTCTATACGATGTCAAGCAAATTTATGGATTGATTCTCAGGTAGAATATACAAAAACTTTGGCATAACCCACTTTTTAACACAGTCACATGTTTATAAATTTCCTATTTTTGTTGTTCATATCACCATCAAATTCTTTTTCATTGGTTGTCTTTTATATAGATATACGTATATAAGAATATGATCAGATGAAACAACAGAAACCATCTTTAAAGATTTTTCAAAACAAAATCACAGTCTTGTAAAATGGAAAAAAAAAATTAAAACAAAGCTTTGCATCAAATAAGATTTTTTTTTAAATCGTCGGTGAATTTTTATTCATTTTGGATTAACAAAAATCTATAGCATTCATGGAGTGTCTACAGAAAAATATCAAAATACCTCAATGTCCGCATCTTTTTCACGCCAATGATTTTTGTGGTCTAGATTCTCTGATAACGTCTTACATGTAAAAAACACAAATTTTTTATATACAAAATAGATAGACTTCAAATTATTTTCGGACAAGTGAAATCAAAAAATAAAACTTCACCAGGAAAGTGAGTTTTAGGTACGAGGGATGAGGAATAGAAAAGTTATTATAAGAGCAACGATAAAAAAAAAAAAAGCGATTAGCTTTTATTTATTAATTGGCAATAAGTTTAAATTTGACGGAAAACATTCAAAAGAAAATTATTGTAATTTGAAGAAAACTGTGCAATTATGAAAACCATTAAGGCCGAATTTGTCTGTCTAGTAAAGAAAGAGGGGATTTTTAGTCGTATGGTGCTGGAAATAGCCTCATCCTATAATCTTTTCTTTTTTGTCCCCCTGAAACATTTGAGAAAGACAGCTACTAGTGATATACCAGGATAGAACTCAATGCGATGGTAATAGCAATCTATGAAGCTTTTCGCTCGCAACCAACTTTATTGTCCGGCAAAAAGGCCGATCAATTTCATGACATCTTCCTTGTAAAGTAAAAAAACCAATAGTATTTTTCCCAAATATTGCATGATAGTCTAGTTTTATTTTACACTAAGTGGTCCGACCTCCCCGCTCACCTCTCTCCCTTCTCTTCCAGGACTTTGAGAGACTAGCTTTGCCTCCCTTTTCCACTCATTTGCGCACTTTGCTTCACAACCATCTGCGTTGCGGTTCAATCATTTTGGGGAGATGGCAGCAGCCATTGGGGAGATGGTTCTCAGCACCCTCCTCGAGGTGCTCTTCGACCGGTTAAAATCCGGCGAGCTTCTTAGCCTCATGCGGCGCGAGGGACTCCACACCCTGCTGAAGAAATGGGAGAAGGAGCTCCGGCGAATAAATGACGCCCTGGAAGACGCGGAGGAAAAGCAGTTGACTGGTGATGCTCAAGTCAAGTTGTGGCTCGAGGACCTCCGGAACTTGGCCTACGACATCGAGGACTTGCTCGACGACTTCGCTGCTCGAGCCCGGCAAAAGGTGCTGAAGGCGGAGTCAAGGAGCGCTAGCAAGACACTTCTGGTTGTGCCGAACTGGTTCAGTCCCAGAGAGTTCGTGCATGACCAGAAAATGAGGTCCGAAATAGAGGATATCAACGGCCGATTGCAGGAGATTATCAAGCAGAAACATAGCCTGAGCCTGAGGGAGAACGACGCCGACCGGTCAGCATCGTTCCCATCCCAGCAGCGGCGTCACACCACGCATTTTCCAGAGCCTTGTTTTGTAGGTAGAGAAAAGGAAAAGATGGAGGTCCTTCGATTGTTGATCGGTGAAGAAGAAGGCATCAATATCATGAATGCGGCCCCGAAAATGATTCCCATAATGGGGATGGGAGGGGTCGGCAAGACGGCTCTAGCTCAGCAAGTCTATCATGATGATAGAGTTGCCAGCTATTTCGATGTAAAAGCATGGACTTGCGTGTCCTATGACTTCGATGTGGCTGCTATTACAAAGAGGATTTTGGAGAAAATCACTCGTTTGTCTGGCGAAGGCAACGACCTAGACCTGCTCCAAGAAAAGTTGAGGGAATATCTGTATGGGAAGAAGTTTCTGATCATTTTGGACGATGTTTGGACCGAGAAGTACGGAGAGTGGACCGATCTCCTGAAGCCTTTCCAAGGCGGGGCTGAGGGGAGCGTGATCATCGTTACAACTCGTAACCTCCGTGTGGCTTCAATGGCCGGTGCTCCGGCGTACTATCTGAAGGAGTTGCCTCAAGATGCTTGCTTGACTTTATTGGCCTATCATGCTCTTGGCGCCAAGAATTTCGATGACCACCCCCATCTTAAATCATTAGGTGAGAAAATAGTGATGAAGTGCAAAGGCTTGCCATTGGCTGTGAAGACATTGGGCGGATTGCTGCGTGCCAATGTCGATCCCCATGAGTGGGAAGCCATATGCAACAGCCGAATTTGGGATCTACCAGTAGAGAGAAATGAGATCCTTCCCTCTTTGAAACTCAGCTATTTTCATCTCCCCTCTCATCTGAAGAGATGTTTTGCTTATTGCGCGATCTTTCCCAAGGATTACGAAATAGAAAGGGATGAGTTGATCCACTGGTGGATGGCGGAAGGCTTGGTGAACGGGAGCAAGGGAAAGAACCTCTGGACGACAGGCCTCGATTATTTCAACGAGTTAGTATCAAGATCGTTTTTTCAAGAATTAAGCGGCAACAGTTCACGGTTCTCAATGCATGATCTTCTGAATGACCTCGCAAAGTTAGTTGCTGGCCCGAGGCACTTTAGCTCACAGGGGTTTGAGTCAGAGAGCATTGAGAGTAATGCATCTTTAGCTCGTCATGCATCCTTCATTTCAAGCTACGGAATTACGTCTGAAAAACTTATGGTGTATCACAGAATGAAGCGGCTAAGAAGCTTCATCTCACTGCGACAGCGACCTGGGAAGTTTGCGATGTTGCATCTGTCCCAAAGCGTGCTAGCTGACTTGCTATCGGACTTGAAGTATTTGAAGGTGTTTTCATTGAGTCATTATTGCATCGGCAAGGTACCGGACTGTGTAGGTAAATTGAGGCATCTGCACTACCTTAATTTATCTTACACTGAGATCGAAAGGCTTCCCGAATCGATCGTTGAGTTGTTCAACCTAGAGGCTTTGATATTACGGGGTTGTCCGTACCTTACTGGATTGCCTCAAGGTGTCGAGAAGCTGATCAATTTACGATATCTCGACATTAGAAAAACCCGGAACCTACAAGCCATGCCACAACGTATAGGTAACTTGGTGAATCTTGAGATTTTATCGAAGTTTATCGTGGGAACAGAGAATGGGCCGAGGTTAAAGGAGTTAAAACACCTTAAGCACCTTAGAGGGGAATTGTTAATATCTGAGTTGCACAAGGTAGGAGACGCTGGAGATGCTAAGTATGCCAATCTACACATGAAGCATGGAATTGACCGGTTAATCATGAAATGGAGAGAACATCTCCAAGATTCGTGGAAGGCAGAGCTTGAAATGGAGGTCCTCGACTTTCTTCGGCCTCATAAAGACCTTCGAGATCTCACAATCTCCTACTACGGCGGCGTTGAATTCCCTTACTGGTTGGGAAGTCCATTGCATCTCAACATAGTCTCTTTGCGCTTGTGTGGGTGTCGTAACGTTGGATCATTACCGTCACTCGGGCTGTTATCCTCCCTAAAAGAACTGCACATCAAGGGTCTAAATGCTGTGCGCATGGTGGGCTCCAAATTTTACGGAACTGGAAAGCCTTTTCCATCCTTAACAACTTTGGAGTTCAACGATATGTCATTCTGGCAGGATTGGACTCATTTTGGGGGCACCGAAGAAGTAGAAGCGCCGTTCCCTTGTCTCCAGCATCTAATGGTCCGCAATTGTCCCATGTTGAAGGGACGATTGCCCGGAAAACTAGATTTCCTTGTGAAGCTCAATATAGATTCGTGTCCGCTTCTGGATGCCTCGCCTGCCATTAGTCTTCCGTCTCTCCGCGAGTTATACTTCAGAGGCTGTAACGAGGTGACTTTGAAGAGCTTGGTTAACATGACTTCTCTAACCACTCTTGCTGTCGAAAATGTCAAGGGACTCGCTTGCTTTCCTCTTGGGTACACGAGCTCTTTGATCAAGTTAGAGAAGTTTGAGGTAAGAAGATGCAAAGACCTGATACACTTGTGGCAGGACAGAGATAATGTTCAGAATCTTGCTTGTCTGAAGAGCTTAGAGGTCACAAGTTGTCCTCAGTTCTTATCTTTTATAGCTGGAGAAAGCGATAGAGAGTTGCCTAGCCGCCTCGAAGCTATGAAATTGAGCGATTGCTCAAACCTAGAGAAGCTTTCAAACAAGATGCACAATCTCGCCTCTCTTCGTAGCTTGATCATTCTTGACTGTCCAAAACTTCGGTCCTTTCCAGAGACCGGTTTGCCAGCATCTATGACATCATTAACCGTCGAAAGCTGCGAGAATCTCCAGCATTTGCCCATAGGCAGTGAGATTCCTCTAGATGGCCCAAGCAACAACAGCAATGAGACGTCTCGTCTGAGAGAATTGAGAATCTACAGATGCGATTCGCTGCCCGCATCACCATTCGGCAAGGGCGGACTACCGGCAACTCTCAAGGAACTTAAGATTCATAATTGCAGGGGAGTGAAGTCACTGGCGGAGATAGTTTCAGACTCGGGCCACCAACACCATGTCCAATGGCTCAAAGATGTAAGAATTTTGTATTGCGAGCACTTGGAAAGTTTTCCCCGGAGCCTGCACAAGCTCTCTCACCTCACTCGCTTGACGATATTCGGGTGTCCCGCTCTGGAGCTGGAGCGCTTCCCTCCACTTCCCGCCAGCACATCCGAGTTCAGCCTCTGGAGTTGCCCGAAGATAAAGTCTCTACCCGATAAATTGCATCACCTCACATCCCTCCAGAGCCTATACATTGTCGATTGTGAGAACATCACACGCTTTCCCAGTGGCGGGTTACCTCCCAATGTAGAGACCCTCGAGATGAGGGTCTGCGTGAACATGAATCAGCCTGTGGGAGAGTGGGGCTTGCACACACTTGCATCGCTCCAATCTTTATGGATTGATGGGAGTGTCGGCGGACTTGGAGATATGGTGTGCTTTCCTTCAGACGGCGACGGCAACGACCATGATCTCCTCCCTTCCTCTCTCTCCTATCTTAATCTCTCTGACATGAGGAACCTGGAAAGACTATCAAGTGGCCTCCCATCCTCTCTCCAGCGCTTATACACTCGTGGATGCCAGAAGCTGAGGTACTTGCCCGAGGCTGGCCTCCCTTCCTCGCTTGAGCATTTGTCCATAGGAGACTGCAAAGTTCTCGAAGAGCGATGCTCGAAGCACGCCGGTGACTATTGGCGCCTCATCAAAGAAATCCCAACCATCTACATAAACAATGATCTGATCTCATGAAGAATTCTGTCCATGTGTATTTATTTCCCATTTTCAGTATGATCTCATCTACTGGCATTGGTAAAAATATGTATGTAACTTTTCCATTTAAGTGCTTCCGTTTGATTCTGTTAGAGTTTTGGTGCTAGTATTTGGCATAGACTTTGATGTGGAGGTGTGTATGGGTGTATCAGATTTATCGGCAAAGGGACAAACCGGAAGGAATTTATTGTATTATAATGGTTGGTGCACATGAGGAAGCTAGGTACATGGGATTTATAGTTGAGCTGATTTATCTGTATACAATATGTGAGCTCTACGAGCCTATTTCAGACTTCACTCCAACAACATACTCGGCAAATTATCTATGCTTGTGTCAGAGATACTTGCTTCAATCGTATCTATTATCTGCATGCTTTAACCATCACTACAAAAAAACATGGATTTAGCCACGGAAAATTAGCGACGAAAAATTTGTCGTCGCTAATTTTCAACGGAATTTGCGATAAAAAAAATTCGTCGCTAATTTGCGACGAAAAATTATTCGTCACTAATTTGCGACGAAATTTGCAACGAAAAAAAATTCGTCGCTAATTTGCAACAGAATTTGCAACCAAAAATTGTTCGTGGCTAATTTGCGACGGAATTAGCGACGATAAGGTATATGAAATATGAATCATTTGTCTTAGCACAACAAGCAATTCAGGTATATTATGCATCATATCCTAGTTTGAAATGTGACAAAGCTGATTGGTGGGTTGTATGTAAAACCAAAGCACGAAGAAAAATCGAGGAACGCTGGAAGAATACAACATATCAACAAGAGAAAGTTTGTAACATGGTTAAAACTGAGGAACATAACATTTCAACTTTACGAGATCCATATAAAGCAAAGATAGATGTGGATCCAACTGAAATTTGCGAATCAAATTTAGAAGATGTTGTAGAATCTGATTTTGAGACTGAAGATGAAGATGATGCTCATGACGAAGACGAAGGTGAAGACGAAGATGAAGATAAAAATGAAGATTATGATTTTTGAGACTTTTTATTAATTATGTGTAATTATTATTATTATTATTATTATTATTATTATTATTATTATTATTGCAACATGTGTTTATTGTTGTTGTCATAATTATTATTATTGTTGTTGTTGTTGATTATTATTATTGTTGCTGTTATTATTGTTAATGTAATAGGTCGTCGGAAAATTCGTCGCTAAATGGTGGCAAGTCAAATATTATTCGTGCGATAACATTTGCGATATTTTATTTTCCATTGGATTTGGGTCATCACTAATTGACAAAATTAGCAACGACATTTGCGACATTTTTATTTGTTGAATAGTTAAAAGGTCGTCGCTAATTGGCAACAAACTGAATTCATTGGAAAAATTTTTATTTGATGAATTGTTAATATGAAAGGTCGTCGCCGTCGCTAATTCCGTCGCAAATTAGTGACGGATTTGAATCCGTGGCTGTCACAAGTTAGTGACGGATTTGAATCCGTTGCTAATTAGCGACGGAATTAGCAACGAAATAAACTTTTGCAGCATTTTCCCGACTATTTTTATTTTCGTCGCTAAATCCGTGGCTAAATAAACTCTTGCTTCACTTTCCCGACTATTTTTTAATTTCGTGGCTAATAGCCACGGATTAAAATCCGTCGCTAATTAGCCACGGAATCCATCGCTAATTAGCCACGGAATCCGTCGCTAAATTGTTTATGTAAAATGTCGTCTCTAAATTCGTCGCTAATTAGCGACGAATTACTGTCGTCGCAAAATTTTTTATTTTCTAAATTGTTTATGTAAACTATTATCGCTAATTAGCAACAGAAAAAAAAATTCGTCGCTAATTTTGTTGCAAAATTCATCACTAATTTCGTCGCAAAATTACACTGCAAAAAAGTGAATTGAGCCACGGAAAATTAGCGACGAACGTTTTTGTTTGTCGCTAAAATTAGCGAAGGACTTCTTTGTCTGTCGCAAATTTTGCATTCCCCGCCCTCACTCCCAATTTGCCCGCCCTCACCACCAACCCCCACCCCCCCTTTCTCTCTCTCTCTCTGATGATTCCTCGGATCCCCCCGTGCTCGCTGTTCTCCCTGCCTCTCCCTCTTTCGTTTCTCTCGATCAGATCTACTTCCACGTCTCCTTCTCCCTTCTCCTTCTCCTTCTTCCCTCTCCCCCACACCCCCAAACCTCTCGCGCTCGCTAAGGGTTTTCGGTACCCCCTTCCCCCCCGCGACTCCTCCTCGCCCATGGCCTCCGGAGCCCTAGAGGCCACGGAGCCCAAAGGGGCGGCGGCTCCTTCCCCCCGTCGAGGGCAAGGAGGTGGTGGTCGGCAGCGCGGATCGGAAGCAGAGGATCAACATCAGCGACGTGCTCAACAAGCGCCTCCTCTAGCGGTCCTCCCCGTCCACGTCCCGCGTCGTCAACGACAAGGACAAGTCCCCCCACGCGGTCGTCCTCGGCAAGGCCCCCTCCGATCACCGCGATTCGGCTCGCTTCAAGGCCAACTCCAATGGTCCCTCTCTCTCTCTCTCTCTCTCTCTCTCTCTCTCTCTCTCTCTCTCTCTCTCTCTCTCTCTCTCGTCGAATTTGATGATGCGTCGTGTGAGTTCCCTTCTCGTGCGCGTCGTTTCGGGTTCAGTCTAATTCTCGAAAGGAAATAAGAGGGATTCCATTTGTTATCTGCGCTTTCGTGTCTGTGCTTGTTTAGAAGTGGAGTTTGATTTGGCACGGGGGCGTACCCATCAATATGTATATCTGTCTGCATAAGTTTGGATTTTGCTCGGGGATTTCGACGATTCGAGTGTTTCAGCTCTTGATGTATTGAGCATGTTTTTTTATTAGTTTAGGGAAGAGTTAAGTTTGTCCCCTGTCAAACTCTTGGTATTAGGCCGGAGCTTTTGATACTTGAGTTGCTGAAACGAAATGTGATTTTCGGGTATCAACTATCCATTACGGAATTTATTATAGTGTTAGCACGGAGAGAGCATGTAATGGATTCTTTTGGGCAAAAGTACACTACAAGTGCCATAACTTGTGTACGGCGCTCACTTTAGTGCCATAACTTTTTTTTGGATCACTTTAGTGCTAAAATTTTTTAAAAACGATCACTTAAGTGCTAAAATTTTTGAAAATTGATCACTTAAGTGCCAACTCCTGTGCCGTACACAATTTTTCGCCGGAAATTTGACGTGGCATTTTTTTTATTAATTTCTGAAACTGACGTGGCTCACCGGAGTCTCGCCGGAGATTGGCACTTAAGTGATCGTTTTTAAAAAATTTTAGCACTTAAATGATCGTTTTTCAAAAATTTTAGCACTTAAGTGATCGTTTTTCAAAAATTTTAGCACTGAAGTTATCCAAAAAAAAGTTATGACACTTAAGTGATCGTTTTTCCTCCGACTTGTCACCAAAGTGATCCGAAAAAAAGTTATGGCACCAAAGTGAGCGCTGTACACAAGTTATGGCACTTGTAGTGTACTTTTGCCGATTCTTTTGTGTATATTTACTTGCTGCCTCGTTTTAAGATGATCTCTCTATCTCTCGCTTTGAAGCAATTATTCCTAAGAGTTTGTGGTGGAGCCTGTGGATTTGAAGAAGTGCAGTAAAGTGGAGGTGATAGTGGAGGGGTGAAAGAGACACACGGGTTGTTTTTGTAGTCTCCAATCTCCATATGAAAGTCCAATTTCTTAAGATAAGATGTCGATGCTCTGGTGCTTATGCTTTAAGCGGCCAATGTCCCTCCTAGTTTGCTGTTTACATTTGCCTTGTGTTTTGAGTCTTAACACCTGAATTTATATGAATCTATATTGTGTAGATTTTTTGCCAGTTCTTGTTATCTGAAGGCTTTATTGAAATCCACACTCCGAAACTGATTGCTGGATCTAGTGAAGGAGGTTATGCTGTGTTTAAACTGGACTAAAAGGGGCGCCCTGCATGCCTGGTGTAGTCACCTTAGCTTCATAAGCAAATGGCCATTTGTGGTGACTTTGGGTGTGTTTTTTAGATTGGCCCTGTTTTTAGGGCTGAAGACTCCTTCACACATAGGCATTTGTGTGAATTTACTGGCCTTGATGTCGAAATGGAGATTAAGAAGCACTATTGTGAGGTTGGATTGGATACTTTTTCATTTAACTGAATTTTCAGTTTAGCTTAATGAACTAAACGTTTATGTGCAGGTAATGGACATTGTGGACAAGTTGTTCGTTACAATATTCGACTCATTGAATGCAAGTTGCAAGAGAGAACTTGAAGCTATTGGAAGACAATACCCCTTTGAACCTTTAAAGGTTATAATATGATCTTCTTTTTTTTTTGCAATCTGATTACATAAATAGTGCGACTCATAGGCAGTAACTTTTAATTGCAGTACTTGAGAAAGACCTTACGGCTTTCTTTTCAAGAAGATATTCAAATGCTCAAGGTGAGGAAAAAATTTTCGGCAGCTAAATAGCTGCCCATAAAAAAAAAGGGAACAAATAGAGTAGCAACATATCGGTTCATTGGCACTTCTATATCATGGCTGTTAAAGTAGGACAATGAGTTCTCTCGCTGGTTTTTTGTTTGTTGCTTTTAAATGAAACTGATTGTTTATGGTAGCACTCCTCTTACCTGATGATTTGGAAGAGGAACCATAAGAAAGTGATATGTGAGAGGGAAAAGTTAATGTATTATTCAGCAAAATATCGTATTTATACAATGATAACCCAATAAACCCTAAGAGTCCTAAAGACCACTTTGCCCTTGATTCTTCTAACACTCCCCCTCAAGCTGGAGCATAGATATTAATCATGCCCAGCTTGTTACAAATATATTCTATCCTCCTGCTACCCAAAGATTTAGTAAAAATGTCTGCAAGTTGTTCACCAGTTCTAACATGACTAGGAAGAATCATTTCACCAACCTCAATGTGTTTTGTTCTCTCATGAAACACTGGTTTAGATGCTATATTTACTGCAGCCTTATTATCACACCATAGAGACATAGGAATTGAAACTTTCAAGCCTAACTCAGTCAACAGCTGCTAAATCCATACTAATTCACATGTTGCTTATGCCATGGCTCTATACTCTGATTCAGCATTGAAGCGGGCAACAACACTCTGTTTCTTACTCTTCCATGACACTAGATTTCCTCCAACCAATGTACAATACCCAGTAGTAGATCTCCTATCATCTGGAGACCCTGCCCAATCAGCATCAGAAAATCCTTCAACTCTACTATGACCATGATTTTGATAAATAATTCCTTTCCTTGGAGTCTTCTTCAAGTACCTTAAAATTCGAATTACTGCATCCCCGTGAGAAGTACGAGGAGAAGACAGAAATTGGCTGACCACACTAAACTGGAAAGGCAATGTCTGGTCAAGTAACTGTGAGATAATTTAGTTTGCCTACCAATCTTTTATATCTCTCAGGACTATCGAATAGCTCTCCTCCTTCGGCAACTAGTTTAACTCCTTGTTCCATGGGTGAATCAAGAGGCTTGGATCCTAACATGCCTGTCTCAATAAGTAAATCCAAGACATATTTTCATTGTGACAGAACAATACCCTTCTGTGATTGTGCCACTTCAATTCCTAAGAAATACTTCAATTTTCCTAGGTCCTTAGTCTGAAACTGTTTCTGAAGATAGATCTTTAGTTCATCTATACCAACTAAATCATCTCCCGTGATAATAATATCATCCACATAGACAATCAAGAATAATTTGCCTTTCCTTGACTGTCTATAAAAGAAAGAGTGATCATTGTCACATCTAGACAGTCCAAAAGAAAGTACAGCTTCAGAAAATCTTCCAAACCATGCCCGAGGAGACTGTTTCAAACCATACAAAGATCTTTTTAATTTGCAAACCATTCCTCCAACTCCCCCTGAGCAACAAACCCTGGAGGTTGCTCCATATAAACTTCTTCATTTAGAGTACCGTGCAAAAAGGCATTCTTAACATCAAGCTGAAATAAAGGCCAATGATAGGTGGCAACAAGAAATATCAAAATACGAACAGAAGTAGGCTTGGCAACAGGAGAGAAAGTATCCAGATAGTCAATCCCATACATCTGAGCATACTCTTTCGCAACAAGTTGCGCTTTTAAGCGAGCAAGAGATCCATCGGGATTAACTTTGACAGTATACACCCATCTACAACCAATAACAGTTTTGCCTGAAGGAAGAAGTGCCAAGTCCCAAGTTTGATTTACCTGTAGAGCTTTTAACTCTTCTTCCGTTGCTGTCCTCCACCTAGAAATTTGTAATGCCTCAGATACAGACTTGGGAATAGGATATTGGTCAACAGTAGATAAAAATTATCGAAAAGGAGACACAGAAGAGTATGAAATAAAATTTGCAATAAAATGTTGTGTACAGGCACGTGTACCTTTGCGATGAGATATTGGAAGATCAAGATCTGACACATGAGGAGAATCGACTAATGGTGGATCTGGGACGGAAGATGACGCAGTTGTGACAGGAGGAAGGGGGTGTATGAACTTGAGGACGCCGAGTATAAACCTGTAGAGGAGGTAGTTCCTGTGTAGACGCAGGTGAAACAGCTGGAGTAGTTGATCGAATTGTAGTCACATGTAATTCTTCATCCAACTCAGACACAGAAATTGGAACATCATAATATAGAGTGGATTCGAAGAATGAGACATCAGCACTTATGAAATATTTGTTCAATAAGGGAGAATAACAATGATAACCCTTTTGAGTACGGGAGTAACCAAGAAACATACACTTGATAGCCTTGGGATCAAGTTTGGATACTCCAGGTCGATGATCGCGAACAAAACAGACACAACCAAATACACGAGGTGGTAAGGCAAATAGTGGCTGATTTGGAAATAAAGTAGAAAATAGAATACCACCTCGTAGAACAGTGGAAGGCGTGCGATTAATGAGATAGCATGCAGTCAACACAGCATCAAACCAAAAGACTTTAGGGACTTTCATCTCAAATAACATAGATCTAGTAACTTCCAACAAATGTCTATTCTTCCTCTCAGCAACACCATTCTGCTGTGGTGTATCAGGACATGAAGATTCATGAATCATATCATGCTGTCATAAAATCAGAACAAGGTGCAGAAAAGTACTCCTTAGCGTTATCAGAACGCAACACCTTAACATGCACACCAAACTGAGTAAAGATTTCATATATAAATGTGCGAAATATAGAAAACAACTCAGAACGATTTTTCATTAGATATAATCAAGTAACTCTGGAATAGTCATCAATAAAAGTAACGAAATATCTAAAACCCAACTTGGAAGTCACATGACATGGACCCCAAACATCTAAATGAACTAACAAAAAAGGAGACTCTGCTCGTTTAATTACTCGAGGCAGATAACTAACACGATGTAATTTACCAAGTTGGCATGACTCACTCTAAACTAGAAATAGATTTAAAACTGGAATTCAATCTCTGAAGACTGTGTAGAGAAGGATGACCAAGACAACAATGGATCTAATGTAGAGAAGTAACACCAGAACATGCAAAGGAAGTTGAGTCTTCAAGCACATACAGTCCCCCTTCCTCACGTCCTTTACCAATCGTCCTCTTCGTAGCCAGATCCTGGAATATACAAGAATCAGGATAGAATGTTACTGAACACTGAAAGGTTTTAGTTAACTTACTAACTGACATAAGATTAAAAGGAAATTGTGAAAGATAAAGCACTGAGGTCAAAGGCAGTGAAGGAGTTGGATGAACTGTGCCAACTCCCTTAACATGTGTAGATGAACCATTAGCTAAAGTAACGGTGGACGATGATGGAGTAAGAGAGGAAAATATACCTGAAAGACCTGACATGTGATCAGATGCCCCTGAATCAATGACCCAAGGGTGAGAACTAGCTGAAATGCATGCTGTAGCATTACCTGTCTGGACTAAAGTAGCAATGGAAGACGAAGTAGGTAGTGAAATCTGAGACTGGTTGTACCGTGTAAATTCCTCATCAGACATAACAACTACATTGCCTTATGAAGGCTGTGGTAGGGACAAAGAGTCAGTGCCAGATGCAGCATTTGCAAACTGTTGTTGCTGTCCTGGTCTACCATGTAACTTGTAGCAAAATTTCTGAATATGGCCAGGTTTTCCACAATAATGACAAGTTCGAATAGTCCCTGAGCTCTCAACAGTAGTTTGGGGCGATCCATAAAGCTGCCTTTACCCTTGGCCTCTTCCTATTCCTGTGCTTCGACCACCACGACCATGATACCCTCCACGATTTCTTTCGTCACCCCTACCTCCATCAGTTCGATATTGAGAAACAAGAGCTGAATTATCAACCACAGATGTGGTGCTCTGAGAAGAACCACGGGATGCTCGAAGAACTAGAGCATATGTATCCCTAAGTGATGCAATAGTCTCTCCTCCAAGAATCTGAGACCTAACAGTATCATAGGCTGGAGCAAGACCTCCTAGAAAATTCATTACAGCCAACTGTTCTCTTTGGAGTTGCATTTGTTCAGCATTAGAAGAAATAGGAAAGAGAGCATTCAATTCTTCATACATTCTATTAAAATCAGCAAAGTATTGATCAATAGAACGCCATTTGCTCTCAGATCAGTGAAACTCCTATGATAGTTCATATATCCTAGAAATATTGTTCTGGCCAGAATACAATACATCTAAGTACTCCCACAAGTCCTTGGCTATATCAATATGAGTTACCAAGTCTACAATATTGCTCTCCGTGGAGTTCAAAAGCTGACCCATAAGACATGCATCAATAACATCCCAATTTGCATCATTAGTAGGTTTAGTTCCAGTCAAGTGCATATGTTGATTTCTACCCATCAAAACAAACTTAACAATCTTCTTCCATCGTTGAAAATTGGTAATACCCTCAAGCTTCTTGTCAGTAATTCGAGAAGATGAAGAGGAAATCACTTCAGTCGTCACGGTATCACTCTTTCCAGAACTACCATCAATTTTACTCGGATCAACCATCCTTAACAATTCAATAATCCACCAGAGCCCCAAATAATTAATTCCAAAATCTCCAAAATTCACCTAATCAGCATCGCATAAGTTCCGAAAAATTCAGAAACATTCCACAAACACATCCATATCTCTAATAAAGCACTACCCACATCATTATCAAGCCTAATCAACAAATAACGCCTCAAAATTTCTGCTGTGAAGCTTAGTAACCATCAAGTCGCCAAAACATCAAACCTGTGGGTCCTAACCGAGAGACATGGGTGCTGAATCTGGCTCACTGACAATGGACGATGCCTCACTGATGCTGGACGACCTCTCTACAAGACTCCTTGACGATGGACAGCGCTGGATTTAGACTTGCTGGCCTCGGTGACGCTGGGTGACATCTCTACATGGGTCACTGGGTCTTGCTGATTCCAGATCTGGCCTTGCAGAAGCAAAACAAAGAGTGAGAAGCCGCAAGACCTTAGATCATCGTGCTACCCCACATGAGAGGGTCGCACGAATCACGCGAGAGAGTCGCCTGACTCGCGCGAGGTGGGTCGCGCTGAGGTGGGTCGCGCTGAAGTGAGTCGCGCGACCTCGCACGAGAGAGAAAGAGAGGAGTCGCGCGTGAGAGATCGGTTCAGAGGCAAGCCACAACACCGGCGAGATGCTCCGGCGAGTGGTCGACGGCGGCGAGTGGCTGCTCTGTCGGCTAGGGTTAAGAACCTTGCTATGATACCATGTGAGAGGGAAAAGTTAATGTATTATTCAGCAAAATACCGTATTTATACAATGGTAACCCAATAAACCCTAAGAGTCCTAAAGACCACTTTGCCCTTGATTCTTCTAACATGATATTTACAACTATATACCGTGCACGTGTACATTGGGGGCTGATTTGTTCTTGGCTTTCGTTGCTTTAGCTTGATTTTGTTGTTTGATCTGATTCAGGCCTAATTTTATTGGTTGTTTTGATATTCGCGAAAATGGAGGATCTTGTGGCTTTGTTTGAGCCCATTGCGTTGTCTCCATCAGAGTCTTCGATAATATTGCTACTCCTGATTTTCTCGTGTTTGCTTTAAGCTAGTTTGCTTTTGTTGTCTCTATTTTTTCTCTCTTTTGACTGTTCTCCTTTCGGCTCTACTATAGCTCATAGCATCTGAATATATTTTACTTGTATTCTTGCAATGCAAAGGAAAAGAGGCAATAGATTCTAGGAAGCAAATGTGATTTAGTATGTTAACCAATATTGGTATATTGTATTGGGATACATAGCTTAGCTGGGTCATATCTAATGTGATTGGTTCCATCTTTTTCCTCTCCTTGCTTTTAGTCATGGGATTGGGTTTTTGAGGATGGGAATGAATGGGGCAATCAAGAGTCCAAAACCCCTCTTTTGTCTTCTGGTCTTTGGGGTTGCACCAAGTGTTATTTGCTTTTTTAGAAAATACCCTATGGGAGAATTATGGCTTCATTCAAAATGATTGATTATTTGAATGCAGTGATACCTACTTAGAATCATGCATTTGTGGAAAGTCTTGTGTATTGTTCTTTGCATGTTACAGGTGCTAGAAGCACTCCACTTCATTATGCTGCTTGTGGTGGAAGTGTGCAGTGTTGTCAAGTATTTTGTGGTAGCTAAAAGATAAATAGCATCCAATATCATTCTTTATTTTGTTCATGTCACTTACATAAATGTTTTTTTTGTGGTGGAAGTGTGCAGTTGTGGACAGTGAACCAATTTGGAACACCTACGTTGCACCTTTGTTTCTTTACTTCTATTAGATTTATCACTGAAAGTGAACTTCAACCTTTTTCCTCTATATTTCATTTACCTTCGTTGCTTTACTTAATTAAGATTGCTTGCTTCACAGTCATTATGTATCCTTTAGAAGCTGAATATATTAACATTTAATGTGGAAACAATGTCACTAATTTTGTGTCTAATTCCAGACAATTTATGTTTTGTAGAAAAACAGCCTTGAGCAATTCTGCGTAAATTATGCAAATGAGAGGTTGCAGCAACATTTCAACCGACATTTGTTAAAGCTGGAGCAGGAAGGAGCATCTCACATGGACCGTGTCTTTAGTTTTGTTCGGTCTTTATATGATGGGGATTGTCGCTAAAAGCAGGATATTTTTTTTTATTCATTTCTTTCGTCATTATTTATTGTGCAAGATTATATATTCTCTCATTATGTGTCCTATAAAGAAAAATATTTGTCATTCTTGTGGAAAATGTAGATGAATGTATTTCATTTTCATATTATTAAAATATTTTAATGTTATTAAGTGCTTAATCAATGTTAAATATAAATTCCAAAATTTAATTTTGCTTTTAATTAGGTTTAAAATCAAAAAAATAAAATAAATGATTTTATCATACGATCACAAATTACAAAAGTTCGTTGCAAAAATAAAATTTCGTCGCTAATTTCGTCCCTAAATGATATTCGTCGCAGAGTTCGTCGCTAAAGAATTAATAAAAAATCGTTGCTAAATTCGTTCATAAATAATGTTCATGGCAAAAGTAAAAAAATTTGGTGGCAAATTAGTAACGAATTTTGCCATGAATAAGTTCGTCGCAAATTACTGACCAAAAAAAAATTTCTTGGCAAATTAGTGACGAATTTTGCTACGAATATAATTCGTGGTGTTGACACCTAAATTTTGGCGATGCCGTTAGGTAAATATTGCATAGAAAAATTAGGAATTAAATTTTAACCCCTAAACAAAAATATTAAAATTGCATAACATATAGTTTAAGTTCATGTAGATTAGTTGCATTCCACATCGAACCGGCGGTGGCAAGTGAACTGAAAATCCATCACGCAAACCAAGCTCGAGCACTGAATGAAACTCGACTCACTCGGAAGACAGGGGCCGAAAATCACAAGTCTAAAAGGCCTTGGTTGTCTTAATTTGAGCTTAAATCAGCCCATTAAGCTTAATTAAAGAAAAGCCCAAATTAATTCAGCCAATTTGGAATTAAATAAAAATTAAAGGATAAAGCCTAAGCCAAAGCCCATTAGGACTAGGAAATCCGGTCAATTAACCTAGGGTTGCAATATAAATATGTGACTATACCCTTCAATGGAGGGGAGCTCTCACAATTTTCAGAACACGATTTTTAAGAGACACACGTGAGCGAGAGTAAGAGTAAGGAGCAAGAGAGAGAGTCGGCTGCGCACGGGTGCATCCGTCGCGTCCGCGCTGCCCCTCCGCTGTGCCCGAGTCGCTGCCACTGCCGTTCTGCAACGCCCAAAGTACTCTGCAGTTTATCCTCGGCGGTGCTGCTCTTCCTCGTTGTCACCTTGAACGCCGTGAGATAATTTCTTGCTCCAACAAGCCACATATATTGAATACTTGGCCACATTGATGGGGGACGGCTACAGATGAGAGAGACGATTTCATGGTTTGAAGGGGAGGAAGATCATAATTTATTAGAGAATTAACAAAGCTCTGCCCTTTTTTCTTTCTTTTCCAGAGGAAAACGTGAAGTTCTCTGGTGCTTTCTTTGATAGTCCAACAGATTCCTTCGGAGATCGGCAATAGTCCTACTAGTCCGCCTACGATTCCTTCGACGTGTGCCAATCGCTCAAGCGAGTCCCCGTAGGGACGTCGGGTGTACCAGCAGAACTCCTGCAACATTCCCATACAACACAACATTCGACGAGTTCTTGCCCAACGAAGCATCACCGCGAGCGACATCGCCGTCGTCACCGCCGGTCCACTGCCGCCAGTCACACCGTTCCGATCCGCAAGCCTCAATCCGAAACCGAGTTCGAATTCGGAAAATATCCGCAAATTAGGTAAGATCGTTATCCGAATATTTTCCGAAATATTTAATTTCCTAAGTTTTCGGTGTTTGAATATTTCGTGGATATTCCTTGATGTATTGCTAAATCTTAGGATAATATTTGCGATATCCGCAATATTTGAAACACTTAAAATTAGGAATTTTGCCTAATTTAGCAACGTATCTAGACGACTATCCGACCTTATCTCTAAGGTACGATACGCGGCGATACGGAAAATCGTTATTTTGTCCATAATCACTTGGACACGATAATAGATTTTATTTGCTTTCCAAATTTAAACGATCAACTTTCCGTCGATATCTATAACCCTATAGATATGACCGTTAGTTTGATTTCTTTGCCTCATTTAAATTTGATAAGAAAAATTTTGTGGATTGTGTGGATATTGATTTGATGGTGGTGTTTATCTCTTATTTGATTTTGTTTCTTTAAAAGAAAAGCCAAAAAGATTAGATGCAATTTGAATTGATTTCTTAGAATATAATGTTGCATGTTTAGAATATATCTAGATAACTTTTTTTTTAATAGAATAGGACAACCAAGATTTACTAGAAAGATAAGATAATTTCTAATTAAAATTAGGAATTAGGGTAATTTGTTTCCTAGTTTAATTAGATATTATTCTAACCTTGATAGTTCATTTCGGTTGATTCTTAATTTCGAATTTTCATAAAAATACCAAAAAGAAGTCACTTTAGGATAGATTAAATTATCTTTTTTTAGAATAGATTGGATGTTAATTAAGGCATTTTTTTAATTCCGAATTTCATTTGAAAATACCAAAAATAAATTATTTGTCCGTCATTAGAATTAGGTCACGTCGTCGCATGACATATAGTTTGCATGTTAGGCTGCATTAATCGCATGTTAATTTTTGCACGTCATTACATATAGGTTAGCTTTCATTTAAATAAGTAAAAATCCTAAAAAATATTGAGTGAACTGCTTGTTAATTAGAAATCATATTAGGATTGTTGATGTGATTTTCTAACTAACCATGCAGATGCTTACGTTGCTTCGAGGTAAGTAATTCTCCCAATCTTGCAATATATTTAACGTTTTGATTATTGGGTGTTACTTTGGTGGTTTGCGCATCCGCATGATCACCTCACATGCTAGTGACTAATAAAATAAATGCAAACTGTCTGCCAAAACATTTTTTGAAAAGAAAATGTACCGAAAGGGCATTAGACTAGATCTAGCGTAATCAAGTCCCCGAGCTTAGAATCTCTGGTTCGTAGAAATAAAACATATCTCCCTATGTTTTATTTAGGTTTCTAATCGACCTACCATAAATAGATTAGTGGCAACTCCAAGCATGAAAACATTTGCACGTTAAGAACTTAAATCCTAAGTTGCGAATTGGTAGGGCTTGGGAGAGCCCGAGTTAAGCTTAGTCTTAATAATCCATTAGCCTGAGAAAAATTTTTAGGTCGCGACACGTGGCAAATTAGCTAGGAACTTTGCCACAAATAATTAGTGACGAATTTTGCGACGAATATAGTTCATGGCAAATTAACGACGAATTTTTCCATGAATAATTAGTGACAAATTTTGAGACGAATAAAGTTCGTGACAAATTAGCGACGAATTTTGCCACGAAGAATTAGTAACGAATTTTTTTCGTCGCAAAATTTTGTTACAGCGTATTAGCGACAAATTTTTTTGCGTCGCAAATTCATTAGCAACAAATTTTGCCAAATTTTTCGTGGCAAAATTCGCCGTTAAAACCTAATTTTTTTGTAGTGATGGCACAAGGATTGTAATTCTCTGGAAATATTAAAGTGCTTGGCCGGCTTACCCCCACCAAAAAGATTTTCACGTTAACTTTTAGCTTTTCAAAGTCAAGGGCCGCATGGAAAATTTTTCCACAACACACTATTAAACTTCACGTACGCTATCAAACACTCGCTCATTGCCCCTAAGCGTCTCAGAGCCCGACTCATGGTTTAAGCTTGGTTCTCTGTCGCTATTCTCATATTGTATTATCACTTTGCTCGTCTTTTCTTTTCATACATCGAGTGATTATCTCTGTTCTTCGGTCAATTTCCAACGCAACCATTGGTTTAAGCAAATATTGAGAGGAGACAACAACAAGAGGGGGAAAAAGGAATTTCTAGAATTTATAGAAGAAATTATGGCTGAGACATGTGCTACCTCCGTTGCAAAGAATCTTGCATCGAAACATGGTTAGTACGTGATTGCTCACATTGGACGTCAATTTCGGTACGTGCTGTGCTACAAGAGCTACGTCCAAGATATCAAAAATAGAGTGAAGGAGCTGGAGATTGTGAGGGAAAGGGCGCAACGCTTGGTCGATGAAGCCGCGTACGACGGAAAGCCTATACACACTGATATTAAGAATTGGCTGGAGATCGTGGAGATTAAGGTTGAGGAAGCAGAAAACCTGTTAAAACAAGACTAAAGCGCAAATATTTCTTGCTTCCGTGGGTGGCTTCCCAACGCCGTGCTGCGCCATCCAATTGGCAGGAAGGTGAAGAAGATGACTCAAGTCATTCAGGGACTCCATGATGAAAGCGCAAATAGTAAATTCCAGAAAGTCTACTATGAGAATACTCCGATAGGAATTGTCACTGCTAACACTTCCACTGTAAGATCTGTTGACAACAAAGAAGACGTCCTGGAGTCGAGGGCTTCGATCATAGAGGATGTAATGAAGGCTATAGTTGATGATAAGATCTGTGTGATTGGGGTGCATGGATCAGGTGGGGTTGCCAAGTCCAAGCTTTTGGAGGACATTGAAAGGCGAGTTAAGGAAGAGAAGCCATTTGATGTGGTTGCCAAGGCAAACATATCATGCAATCCAGATATAAAAAGAATTCAAGGAGAAATCGCATATGCTCTGGGTCTGAAGCTAAAAAGCTGTGCAACCTGTGGCGAGTATGAAAAGATGGCTCCTTGATGATTGAAATCCTTAAACAGATTGAAGTTCTACATGTTCGTGTGTGGCTTGGTTTATCAATCATATTTCCATCTCCGACTTCATCCCAAAGCTTGGGAGATTTGCATGTAGAGAATTGGGCCGGCTTAGTTCGTATCGGGACTTGCTCAGTAGTGACAAGTCTGGTTCACCTTACTAAACTAATTGTAAGAGATTGTGGTGCGATGGAAGACGTGGCAACGGATGATGGAAATGGACTGTAACTATTGATACTTGATGGCTTACCAAGCCTTGAGAGCTTCTCCCCCGCGAATTGTGCCTTCAGGTTCCCATCATTGGTGTGTATTATTGTGATGCGGTGCCCCAATAAGATGAATATATTTTGCAAGGGTGCCTTGAGGACACCAAAGCTAGATAGAGTACTCCTTTCCAACGAGAATAATGAAGGGCGCTGGGAGGGTGACCTTAATACCACCATCCAAACCTTATCGTCATGAAATGATCCACACCGAATTCAATAAATCAGATAAATGTTTTTCTAACAAAGGATGTTATTGTATAAATTATTCTAGAGATAAAGAGTTCTCCCGAGTCTAATCAAATCCCAAATCTTCCAAATAATACCACAATTCAGAAATTATCTTTAGCAAGTCCTTCAAATACTTGAATCGTTTTCTTCTTTCTAGTTTCTGCGTTACTAACATGTTTAGTCCACCAAATGCCTGCTCCATTTCACTCCAGTTTAGAACTTCAGTAACTTTCCTATTTCGCCAACATATGCAATGTAGCACATATTTAGGGAGCTCAAGAATTGCTCGCAACTCTAATCAGTGACCAAGTCTTCAAAAAACGAGGGGGAAAACAAAATCTCTTCATAGATAATGCAACAGTAACCTTCTCATCATTTTCTGGCTTACATCGATATAACGGGTGTAACATTTGTCAAATCATGGAGCTCAATACAAGTCCAACTGCAACTATGTGCCACTCTGTATCATGAACCAGGTGCTTGTTAATGTGTTACCCTTGGTTCTCTCAAAATACTGAATTCTGGTGATGTTTTGCAGATGCTGGAAACCAATCAAATGAGAAATCGGCTCGTCCCATACAGAAGAAGTTGCATTCAAGCTCTCCAGCTTTTCTTGATCATCCTCTTGTTGCGCAGTGCGATATTCTCAAGGACTGCTTGGACCTTTTCTTTCTATATTTCTTCTTCCCTCTTATTCTGAATAAATTAATATCTTATCCCGTGGGGAATTTGCCTAATCATCGTTCGGACATTTCATTGGATTTGTAATGTAATGCTACCTGCACATACAGCCATGAACTGCCATTCTCTTGGCGATTTGGCATGTTGGAATAAAATTTCTTCATCCACTCAAATGGAGCTAGAAGCTTCGCGAGATTCATAACTCGCAAAACTTCCGTGAGCGCACGTGACATTTATTGCCTTAAGCCTATGTTCTCAATTCTTTACTCCATCACTATGAGACGGCATTTTCTTTAGCATGATCGTGTCGATGGTTTTGGCACGTGGATGCCAGAGAAGCTCCGTATCAAAAGCTTGTCATCGGCCTATTTCGCAGACGCTTTTTCACCAATATAATGGAACTTCACCACAATGACAAGATTTTGTCTTTGGAAATCTATTCCGTTGACACTTGAATATCACCGGCGTGCTTCTTGCTCGTCTATTTCGAGCCTAAAATAAGATAAAAAGAGACCAACGCGAAGTCGGGACCGACATGCTTCTTGCTCATCTTTGACAGACACTGACGGAAGCTCTGGCTAGGTCTCTTATTCCCTCACGCGGCCGAGACTAGGGAGAGCTCGACTGCCTTCACTTTCCTCTCCATTCGATCTTTCAAGAGAGCCAAAAGGATCTCTGAGTGTCTCGCAACTTCATCGTCATTTTTCTTCTCCTCCATTCTCGGTTTCTTTAACTCTACCCATCTGGCCTACTCTTCCTCTGTTCATCTCTTCTGGAGAAACAACTCCAGCTCCATCCGACAGCGACACTCCAAGCAACGACGAACTCTATGGCGGTGACCGTGACGATCGGCGGGTAGCAGTGATGGCTTGAGCGGCTCTTCTCAACGCAGCAGTTTAGGCGTGTCCCCGTGGCTAGTCGCCGGTGGCCGACATCTCCGAAGCCTCACTGTTCCTGTCCTCGTTAAATCAGGATTGCCGCTGAAGTTCGTCTTGGCGGTGATGATTGGGTTGACATTCAAATGTTGTTCTCCCACGTTGTTTTTCGCCAACGATCTTCGCTGAGGTACGTCCAAATTTCTAAATAGTTGGTCCACCGCACTTTATCTTGTTTCGTCTGTGGTATGAGGGAATCGATTCTGTTAGTGGTCTACTCTAGGAATCAATCAATGTTGATACTCTAATATTAGTTGTAGATTAAGTTGTGTCGGAAAAATCGACCTTCACTATACTTAGATAGTCATAATGTCTTGCTAGAGACCGCTTATGACTTATGGGCCAAAAGGGTTTTGAGCACACTGCTAATATTTAGTGAACCTACAGGGTCGCACACAATAGCGAACGGATTTAATATTTTCTATGCGCCTCGATCTACTTAAGAAGTAAATTTTAATTTATTCTCTTATTTAAATTATCTATGCGGTCGTGCGCGTTATGAGATAACGATTAAACGTGGGCCCAAATCGCCCGGCCCACTTCTTTTAATTCCGCTGGATAATGAGGATATATAAATAGATAGAGAATCGTTCTCTGTCTAGGGTTTTCTTTCGAAAGAGTATCGAAAACCAAAATGCGTTCAAGAAAGAAACTTCAAGATCTTTCGCTAGCACGTGGATCGTTGGAGAATCCCGTTCGTGTGTGTGGATACCGGTAGAGGCGCAACACTTGGGGCGCTAATCCAGACATAATCAGTTATCGATTTATCATCGATCTGCAAAAGGTACGTTTCGAAATTCCCTCTCGATTTCAATATACACATGGATCCTGTCTAGGGTTCTATATTCCGCTGCGTTGTTTTCGTTGATGAACCCTACAGTGGTATCAGAGCAACTTGTGATATATTGAAGTTGAATCGGAAACCCTAATTGTTGATACATATGATGTATGCCTGAAAAGTCTAAATTAGGGTTAGATGAATTTGAAATATGAATTGATATGATCAATTGAAAAGGAACGAAGCAGGGATGGGTTGATCATGTTTCGATCGTGCCTGGGCTGTTGCCCGAGGCGGGGCCGGCGTCGCACCTGTGCGCATTGCCCGAGGCGGAGGCGGCGTCGCGCCTGGGCCCGATGCCCGAGGCGGAGGTGACGTCGCGCCTGGGCCCGATGCCTGAGGCGGACGCGGCGTCGTGCCTAAGCCCGATGCCCGAGGCGAAGACGGCGGCGCGCCAAGTCAGTCGGTGCGTCGAGGCGCTCGGCCGAATGGGCACGGTGAGGGCGCGGGAGGTGGCAGCGACGGATAGTCTCCCGAGAACACAGAATTGAGAATTCTGTCTATGTTTTCGGGGCTCTCCTGGAAAACAGAATTGAGAATTCTGTCTAGCTTTCGGGGGCGCTGCCCCCGAGCCCCCGCGAGGGGCGCTGCCCCTTCGAACCCCGCTCGCTGACCGGTCAGCGAGACCACCGCGAGGGGCGTTGCCCCTTTACCCCTGCATGGAATTGTTCGTTCCCATATATATGATTGATGTACCTTTATTATTATGATTGATGTTACGCTTATGTTTATCACATGCATACATTTATCGCTAAATAAACATTAAGAGTCCCTGATAAAATTAAGTAATAATATGATGCATTTCCAATCATACACCTATTAAGACTTGAATCGTCAATAGATGGGCCTGCCAAAGCAGGGTGTCTTTAACTATTTAAGTAAAATAGGATGGATAATAGTTATCCATAAGTCAAGATTGGTTTACTTAACGAGGCTATCAAAACGGTTTTGGGCCTTGAGGCATAGTGTTTGGGGATAAGATATGAGATGTCAACCCCAACAACCAAGAGTTGTATTCGATACAATTGACAAAGAGTTGTCTACCTAAATAACTTAGTCTTGAGCGGTAAGCCAAAGTTTACTCGAGTCTTGGTAAAATATGGATCTTGGTTCACTATACTTATTGGGACGCATGTTATAAAAGTATAGTGGGAGTTTATTATAAATAATATTAATGAACAATTCACTTTGCATATTTGTTGTAGATAATGGCAAATAGCTCTGCATTACACTTTTCACTGCGATCTGTCCTTGAGAAGGACAAATTGAATGGTTCAAACTTTTTGGACTGGTATAGAAGCTTGAGAATTGTTCTCAAGCAGGAGAAAAAAGATTATGTCCTGGAGAAACCACTCCCTCAAAAGGCACCTCCTTTCAATGCTCCCCATGCTGAAAGGAATGCTTATCAGAAGCATAAAGATGATGCATTGGATGCATCATGTCTAATGTTAGCTACCATGAACTCAGACCTTCAGAAGCAGTTTGAGAATGCGGATGCCTATGATATGATCATGAACCTGAAAAATTTGTTTCAGGAGCAGACACGCACTGAAAGGTACCAAACGGTAAAGACCTTAATTGAGTGCAAGCTAGCAAGTGGAAGCTCAGTTAGCCCACATGTCATAAAGATGATAGGTTATATTGAAAACCTGGACCGACTGGGCTCTCCCATTAGCCAAGAGTTGGCTACTGACATTATTCTTCAGTCATTGCCTCAAGATTATGACACGTTTGTTATAAACTATAACATGCATAATCTGAATAAGTCTTTGACTGAACTACATGGGATGCTCAAAACTGCTGAGCAGAATATCAAGACTGACCCTATCCCTAATGTTCTCATGGTTCAAAAGGGGAAAGGCTTTAAGAAGCCAGGTAAGGTCAAGGGCAAAGACAAGGGCACTAAGCCCAAACCCAAATCCAAGACCAAATCGGGTCCGACTGCTGATGCTGTATGCTTCCATTGTGGTGAGAATGGACATTGGAAGAGGAATTGCAAGAAATATTTGGAGGATCTGAAGAAAAAGGGAAGTGAGACTTCCGATTCAGGTATTTATGTTATAGAAGTAAATGTTACTACTAGTTCTACTTCATGGGTATTGGATACCGGTTGTGGTACTCACATTTGTATGGATGTGCAGGCACTAAAACGAAGTAGAACACTTGCAAAAGGTGAAGTGGAACTACGAGTTGGAAATGGAGCAAGAGTTACTGCATTAGCCGTAAAAACATATGACGTAGCTTTACCTTCTGTCATGATTTTAGAACTGAATTATGCTACTATGTACCTGCTATACGCAGGAATATTATTTCTGTTTCTTGTTTGGACAAGGAAGGTTTCTATTTTGATATAAAGAACAATAGTTGTTCGTTTTATCTTAATGGATTATTTTATGGTAGCGCCCATATTGTGGATGGGATATATGTTCTAAATCTTGATGTGTCAATCTATAATATAAATACAAAAAGGTTTAAATCTAATGATTTGAATCCAACCTACCTATGGCATTGTCGATTAAGCCACATAAACAAGAAACGAATTCACAAGCTTCATAGCGATGGACTATTAAATTCATTTGATTTTGAATCATTTGATACATGTGAATCTTGTTTAGTTGGAAAAATGACAAAAGCTCCTTTTACTAATCAAAGTGAGAGGACAAAAGAATTATTAGCTCTTATACATACTGATGTGTGTGGACCACTAAGTTCTACGGCCAGAGGAGGTTATCAGTACTTCATTACATTTATTGATGATTTCAGTAGATATGGATATGTTTACTTGATGAAACATAAGTCCGACTCCTTTGAAAAGTTCAAGGAATTTCAGAATGAAGTACAAAATCAACTTGGCAAAAATATCAAGGCTCTTCGATCTGATCGAAGAGGAGAATATTTAAGCCAAGAGTTCAATGACCATCTCAAAGAATGTGGAATTGTTTCACAGCTCTCTCCTCCTGGAACACCACAATGGAATGGTGTCTCTGAGAGGAGAAATCGAACTTTGTTAGACATGGTTCGATCAATGATGAGTCATTCAGATCTTCCATTATCTTTCTGGGGATATGCACTCGAGACAGCTGCGTTTACACTAAATAGAAGTCCATCAAAAGCTGTAGAGAAGACACCATATGAGATGTGGACAGGAAAAGTTCCTAGTATATCTTTTCTAAAGATTTGGGGTTGTGAAGCTTATGTAAAACGTTTATTTTCTGATAAGCTTGGACCCAAATCTGATAAATGCTTCTTTGTGGGATATCCTAAAGAAACAAAAGGATATTACTTTTACAATCCATCAGAGAACAAAGTATTTGTTGCTCGAAATGGTGTCTTTTTGGAGAAAGAGTTTCTTACTAAATGAACCAGTGGGAGTAAGGTAAACCTCGAAGAAGTTATAGTGCCACAAGAGGGTGTTCCAATTCATGAGGAACCTCAATTAGATCTACAAAGAGTTGTAGAGTCTACTCCAGTGGCACCTATAGTTCGTAGGTCTGAAAGAACACATCGTGAGCCTATGAGATATGGTTTTCACGTGACAGAACATCGTCATCTATTGTTAATAGAAAACGACGAACCTACGACCTATACAGAAGCTATGATGGGCCCAGACTCCGATAAATGGCTTCAGGCCATGAAATCCGAAATGGACTCAATGTATCAAAACAAAGTTTGGACTTTGATTGATCCACCCGAAGGTGTCAAACCTATAGGGTGTAAGTGGGTTTTCAAGAAGAAAACTGATATGGATGGAAATGTTCACATCTATAAAGCACGGCTAGTAGCTAAAGGTTTTAAACAAACTCATGGTATTGACTATGACGAGACCTTTTCGCCAGTGGCCATGCTTAAGTCCATTCGGATTATTTTAGCATTTGCTGCATATTATGACTATGAGATATGGCAAATGGATGTAAAGACAGCTTTCCTTAACGGAAATCTAGAGGAGGATGTGTACATGACACAACCTGAAGGCTTTACATCACCAGATAACACTGGGAAGATATGCAAGCTTCAACGTTCTATTTATGGGTTGAAGCAAGCATCACGGAGCTGGAATATTCGTTTCGATGAAACTGTCAAAGAGTTTGGCTTCATTAGAAACAAAAAAGAAGCTTGTGTATACAAGAAGTCTAGTGGGAGTGCAATTGTGTTTCTAGTGTTGTATGTGGATGACATACTACTCATTGGAAACGACATTCCTATGCTTCAGTCAGTTAAGATATCGCTAGGAAAATTTTTCTCCATGAAGGACATGAGAGAGGCAAACTATATCTTGGGGATCAGGATCTATAGAGATAGATCTAAGAGACTTATTGGACTGAGTCAAAGTACATATGTTGACAAAGTCATCAATAGGTTTAATATGCAAGACTCCAAGAAAGGTTTTCTCCCGATGACACATGGCATAAGTCTTAGTAAGACTCAGTGTCCTTCAACACAAGATGAGCGAGACCGCATGAGTAGGATTCCTTATGCATCGGCTGTGAGATCCATCATGTATGCTATGTTGTGCACTCGTCCTAATGTTGCTTATGCATTAAGCATGACAAGTAGATACCAATCAGATCCAGGGGAACCTCACTGGATTGCTGTAAAAAATATCCTTAAGTACTTGAGAAGAACTAAGGATTTATTCTTAGTCTATGGAGGTGAGGAATAGATCACTGTAAGTGGTTACACTGATGCTAGTTTCCAAACCGACAAAGATGACCTTCGATCGCAGTCAGGTTTTGTCTTTTGCATGAATGGTGGAGCGGTGTGCTGGAAGAGTTCCAAGCAGAACACTATTGCAGATTCTACGACAGAAGCTGAGTATATTGCTGCTTCAGAAGCATCAAAGGAAGCTGTTTGGATTCGAAAGTTCATAGAAGAATTGGGAATCAGTCCCACAAGTTCAAATCCAACGGACCTCTATTGCGAAAGCAATGGGGCCATAGCTTTGGCTAAAGAGCCTAGGTCTCACCAGAAGACCAAACACATACTCAGGAAATATCATCTCATTCGAGAATTTATTGAAAGAGTTGATGTCAAGATGTGCAAAGTTGCAACGGAGTTTAATGCAGCTGATCCGTTGACGAAGGCTCTTCCACAATCTAAGCATGAGCGTCATTGTAACGCTTTAGGCCTTAGACACATTAGTGATTGGTCTTGATGTGAGTGGGAGTATATGTGATATACATTTTCATTGTTCATTGATAAAATATATATTATATTTGATTTCGATTTAATTTTAGTATATATAATTGAATGCGAAATCTTTATCCCCTGAATATTGAATATCCTTAATAGATAATCAAATACGTGATTTGATCGTGAAACTCTATTAATAGAGTGGATATTAATATTCTAAATGTCCCTAGTCAATTACCATTGTGTATTGGGAAGCAAATGGTGTTTGAGACTAGCATGTGAGTCAACTGATGATTAAGTTTCACAGGTTATGAATATAGAGATATAAAGTTGATCACATGGAATACATGTTAGAGAACATTGTATTGGACAGACCCACCATGAGAATACTGTAGGATTGTTATATAATTTCATCAGTATTTCTCATCACAACTATAGAGTATAGTCCTTTGACCTGAGTCTGCCATGGTTTCCTAGACGTGGATTGGCATGCTTTAACATTGTCAAACGTTAGCTGTAACAGGTGATTATAAAAGTAATGGCTAGGCATGTCATGAATCGTGCTGAGTGATGTGAGTAGACAAGATAGGATTTTTCCCTCTCATATAACGAGGGTATGATTTTCTGGCCTCCCGTAGAGTTGAGACTGTGAAATGCATGGCCATGCTCAAGTGAGTTGAAGAGTCAACTACTTGTTTTGACAGTCTAACTGTGGTATCGGGAAAATGAGTTTAAGATATATAAGGATGACACTTGTCCTGCCTTATGCTTAACTCGGAAATCAAGTGACAAAGGGACTTAGTTTAAATGATTAGTTCTAGTGCAAGTGGGAGATTGTTAGTGGCCTGCCCTAGGAATCAATCAATGTTGATACTCTAATATTAGTTGTAGATTAGGTTGTGTCGGAAAAATCGACATTCACTATACTTAGGTAGTCATAATGTCTTGCTAGAGACCGCTTATGACTTGTGGGCCAAAAGGGTTTTGAGCACACTGCTAATATTTAGTGAACCTACAGGGTCGCACACAATAGCGAACAGATTTAATATTTTCTATGCGCCTCGATCTACTTAAGAAGTAAATTTTAATTTATTCTCTTATTTAAATTATCTATGCGGTCGTGCGCGTTATGAGATAACGATTAAACGTGGGCCCAAATCGCCCGGCCCACTTCTTTTAATTCCGCTGGATAATGAGGATATATAAATAGATAGAAAATCGTTCTCTGTCTAGGGTTTTCTTTCGAAAGAGTATCGAAAACCAAAAGGCGTTCAAGAAAGAAACTTCAAGATCTTTCGCTAGCACGTGGATCGTTGGAGAATCCCGTTCGTGTGTGTGGATACCAGTAGAGGCGCAACACTTGGGGCGCTAATCCAGACACAATCAGTTATCGATTTATCCTCGATCTGCAAAAGGTACGTTTTGAAATTCCCTCTCGATTTCAATATACACATGGATCATGTCTATGGTTCTATATTCCGCTGCGTTGTTTTCGTTGATGAACCCTACAGATTCGTCCCATGTATGATTGATGACATTGCTTAATCGATTGAACTGGGCATACTGGACATGTTTTGGTATTCTAGGATGTTGAACCTTGGAGGGGAGTCAACGTGAAATATATTTCGATTAATAAAAATCAGTATCATCTCTAATGACTTGTCAAAATTACACTGGGTGTTTCACCAAGTGAGTTGTAAAAGACTGGAGAAAATTCAGAATGTAGAGCCTAGAAATGGTGCCGAAAAACCATTTGTGAAGAACCCTAATGAATTAAGGCACCGCAATTAGTAAACTTTCATCTTCAACAGCCACGCATATATGACCTTTCGAATACCAAATAAAAATTTATACTTGTATGTACATCATATTGCAAGCAATTGGCAATGTTCATGTTATTTCTCAATTTGATATTTCACGTTAACATCGTCGAGCGAGGAGAATCTAACTCAAGTCTTCTAATTTTTGGGTCAATGTCTCACCCTCTTACCAAGAACTTGGTATGACCCAAGGCCTTGAATTTGGCCCATTACAAGGATTGACTCAAGCCCAAGACATCTTTTGGGATCATTTCTGGGCTTTTGTCCGTGCAAAACCGAAAGCGAGCCCGATAGAAGATAGAAATTATTTTCGTGGGTCATTGAACTTTTGCACCATTTTTCAATTCAGTCACTGTCTTTTCAAATATATTTCATCAGGTCAGTATAGTTATGGTTTTAATTGGGTTGCTCATCCCTTTTCCGAACATGGTCCAACACTGCATTTCACAACGTTCATAATGTGTTTTAACTACGGTCAAATACTTTCATGTCAACGTTTTCAATTTCAACAAATTAGGTAAATATACTTTTCAACGTCTGCACTATTTCACAGTCAATTCCTTGGATTTTAATCTTTCTTATCAAGTTCTTCAATAATTACATAAGTTTTCCAATAAGTTTCCCTGAACTTGTCCCGATCAATTCGAGTTGACGGGGCTCTCAACGATGTTGTTTTATGACGTTTTAAAAATATTTTCAGGTGGCTTGACAACTGAGTCAACTTTTTTTCCTCATCATCTCGTATTGATTGGAATTGTTGCTAGATAGGATTTAATTAGAAAATTTACTTTACTTGCATTTATAGATAAAGTATAATTTTAAGGACGCCATTGAAAAACTTGCAAAGTTCAACGACAAAAGATAAGATTTTACCATACGAAAAATGACACTAGTGACCCAAACTAACCCTATCATAAAAATAGAGTGACCTCATCGATAGGTGTTTGAGTGATTACTTTTGTAGCTTATGGGCATTTGGCCCCTTTGTTTGTGGATAATAGCCACCGTGACAATAACTAGCCAACATACATATTGACATGGACAACTTACTCTTGGGGTACTAAAATCAAAGAAGAACGTGCATGGGAAGTTTTTTCACAAGAAGAAAGACAAATCATCCATCATCATCATCTCTTTTGGGGAAAAATTTGTTTTACAAGTCATTGCCATTAGTAGTAGACAGAGCCCATGAATGACCATCATGTGAAGAAAATATTTGTTGCGATGGCAACTTTTGGGAAGAAAGAGATGAGAAATGTAGCATAAGGAACGATAGTCACTCATCGACAAGAATTCCTCTAAAGGTCGACAAAAGATAGCCATCTTGTCTTCCTTCGACCCTTTTTCTTCTCTTTTCTTGTCCGGCATGAGCTCTCCCCTTATTAATTTTACCCTCATTATTCATGTCTCCTCTCTCTCTCTCTCTCTCTCTCTCTCTCTCTCTGTGAGAACTGTGCGGATATTGTTGCGGATTTGACTTCATGAACCTTGGAATGATGGCTGTTCTTGATTCTCGATTTCCCTCCCAAAGAAAAAGAGGGTGAAGAAAGGTAACCCAAAAGCAAAAAGTGGGAGAAAATGAGGGGAGAGAAAAGGGAAGATCAGTCTCAGTTTGTGAATTGTGGAACTTCATTGATTATCTTTTGGGGCATTTAGCTGACGAGTCAATTGGACGGCTAAGATCACATTGCTTTCGACGTGAATAATGCGGAGCGATGAATTATGCCCAAGTCAATGTACTTTTTGACTAAGTGTAGTAACTTCAATGACTCGACTTAAACATCTCAGTCTTCCACAGACTCTGATCAGCTTCCGGTCAATGTCCGTCGCTAAGTAGCACTTTTTATCTCTTTAGGGCCATGGCTGTTCTGAAGTGGCGCTAAGTAAACACCACATCGACCCAACAAACATCGGAAAGAAAAGGAAGGTGATGATGCCGTTGAAGATGGACAATAGTAGAGATAATAATGTCCACGGCGGTGGCGACGGTGACGATGTTGAGATGGTCTTACGATGATGGTGGTGACAGTAACGTGGTGCGGTGGAGGTGTTGATCGTGATGCTATAGGTGTGTTGGAAATGGGGTGGTTAGCTCAAGATGGTAGAGATGATGGCGCTAGTGAGGGTGGTGAAGATGGTGGTGGTGATGGTGATGGTCGTGGTTTCGATAATAAGGGTGCTGTCAACAATTTAGAAGGGTTTTCATGGCAAGAATGGATGAATCTACAGCTCATTATGTATGTTCAAGTAAAATTTGTTGAGATCGTGAGTTCTTTGTAATAACATGTTTATATATTTCAATCAGATCAATGCTTGAATTTCAGGTTGCAGTATTACTTCGATTCCATATCATAACCATCAAAATTTTATACCAAAAAACAATACAAAACCAAATTAACTTCTTGTTGGGAATGAGTAAGAAGTTTAACTGTGGTTCTAAATGTGGTTTTTTGGCATTTAATATAACGGGATAATAACACAAATAGTCCTCGAACTTTGATTTAATGTGTAATACCGTGCCTGAAATTTTTATTTATTTAATATGGTCCCTGAACTTTAGTCCAATATGCAATGTTGTCCTTAAACATTTTATTTGTTCAATGTGGTACCTGAACTTTTAGTAAATGTTCAATTTAGTCTCTAGGCTATGTGAAAATATCCAATGTTATCCTTCTATTAATTCAAGTTACAATAATTTGTTGATTTGGTTTCCAATTTGATAAGTTAGAATGGTAGATAAAAAAATAACATTATTTGTAAATTATCCACCTAAGATATTCAACTCAAATTAGGATATAAAAATTTCTGTCATCAAACAATAAGGAAATTACCAAAAAAGTCATAAACTTATTATACTTGTGCCAATTCAGTCTTAAACATTTCAATTGTACCAATTAGTCCTAAACATTTCACGTTTTGCCAATTGAGTCTATTCGGTTAATTTTGAATAAAAATTGATAACGTGGTCACCGATGGTCCTAAGTTGCACGGCCAGCACTAATGTGCAAGTTTTTTTAATACTTTTTATTTTTTATTTCTTATCTTTTCTTTTCTTTTCTTTTTAGCCTAAGGGCAACTGACGCTCGCCAGCCACAGAAGAGGGCCACAACGCCCTCACCCAAACCTAGTGAGGGCCACAATGCCCTTGCCAAGGTTAGGCCACGCGCCCTTAGTTTGGCCTGGGTGAGGGTAGCGAGGGCGTCATTGAACTTTATTAGAAATTGGGAAAATGACATAAATGGTTCTTAAACTTTGATCCAATGTGCAATGTCATCCCTCAACTTTTAATTTGTTTAACGTGATCCTTAACTATTTTTAAATATTCAATATAGTCCATAAACTTTCAATTTGTTCAATCTATTCTCTCAACTTTCCAAAAAGTCAAATTAGTCCTTTAATACTATTTAACAGTTTCATAATTATCTTATTACCCAGATTTTAGAATATCTTATCATTTCAATCATTTTCCTAAGTCAATAAAAAAATACTACCTTTTTTTTTTTTTGGGTGAAGAAAAAAAAAATACTACCTTTTTGGTCTTTATAAATATTACAATAATTTTATTTACATAAATTTTAACTTACGATCTCTATAATAGTAAGATTAGAACCTCATTTAGATTTGTATCGAGTTGATATTCTCGTTATTTTATGTCTAAGTGTTTTAATAAGTATATTTGGAAACGATGTTAATTTTATATATTATACAACTTATATTATATATATATATACACACACACGTTCATTCTTATATTAATCTCAATAATATTCCTTACATTTTAGAAAACACGAAACAAGATCAAAAATTTTATCAATTTAAAAAATAAGGAACTAGATTTTGATTGATACAAGTACATTTATAGATAAACTAATATCATTTTATCGATGTACTTATTAAAACACTTAGACTTTAAATAGTAGGAATATCAACCCGAAACAACCTAAAATGAGTTTTTACTTTTACTATTATTGAGATCATAAGCTAAAATTTACTTAAATGAAATTTAATAAAATCTAGAAATTCCAAAAAGTTAAATTGGTAATGAAAAGATATCATATTTTTGTTGAGTTAGGAAAAGAATTGAAATGAAAAAATATTATAAACTTCAGGCAAAAGTGTAATTATGAAAATTTGCAAATAGTACCAACGACTAGATCGAACGAATTGAAAGTTAGGGTACTACATTGAACATTTAAGAATAATTCAAGGACCAAATTAAACAAATTAAGTTCAAAGATGACATTGCATATTGGGTTAAAGTTTAAGAGCTATCAATGTCAATTTTCTTTAAAAATTACTACAATGTCTAATTTGTTTACAGATTTCAACCTGATCTTGTCATTCTGAGTCCACACATAAGATCAGTCCATTTCTCAAACGCCACTTGGCCTCAGACTTCCAAAATCCTCTCACTCTTTTCCTTTCATTCTAGTTTCAAATTTCCCCTCATTCCAATTATGCTGGTCTTTCCGTCTTGATCATCTATTTTCCACAGAAATGGCCATGGTAAAGTTACAAATTAACTTAAATATATTTTATGTGGTTTCTAAAGTTTAATCTTGCATCAATTTACTTGCATAGCATTGATGAAGCCTCAAGTTTTCTCAATGATAATAATGGTGCTCAGGTGATAACCTTGGTTGTCGGTCAAATTGTAAGGATATCCATCCTCTTCGCCGAAAGCATGAGTTCAAATCGTCACATTTGCTCATTCTCTCAAGGTCGTTCCAGGTGCACAAACTAGTGTGTCTCGAACAATTATCCAATTATTTGGGGATAAGAACACTACAAGTATTATAACTTTTGTATGCGTCATAACTTTTTTTTTCAATCAATTGAGTGCCACAACTTTTAGCAAACATTCATTTGAGTGCCATAACTTTCAATTGATCATTTAAGGGACAAAAATTGTTCACCAAAGTGCCGAAAATCCGATGTGGCATACCACTTGAGTGAATGTTTTTTAAAAGTTATGACACCAAAATGATCGATTGAAAAGTTACATAACACTCAAATAATTACAAAAAATGTCATGGCACTCAATCGAGCACCATACATAAGTTATGACACTTAAATGGTCGGAAAAACCGACCAAAAAAAATGGTCAGAAAAAAAAGTTATGGTGCTCATTTGTACGAAAAATTATGAGACTTATGGTAATTGTCGCACCGGGTGATGATTACTCACCGAAAGCACAACTGATATCTGTCAATGCAAATGCAAGCTACAGATTTCCCATGGAGTGAAAATCTATTAGGTTGGTTCACATTGACTTATTATCAAGAAAAGGAAAGGAGTGCTTTATATTGCGTGAAATCTAGTGATGCAATTGCAATTTTTGGCAGTGAATCTCCAGCATATCTCGTGGCCAACAAAGAAAATCTTCGGCAAATCTACGACTGAATTGATCGAAATCGGGAGAGAGGAATTTAACCTTCAAGTACAAAATATGCAGCCAAAACAGGGAAAAATGTCTCATTAGATATTTGATTTTCTTTTTTTAGGTCCAAATTAGAGAATTGATTAATCAGTGTGATTAGTTAATGACAATTTGCTGGCCAAATTACCGTGCTAACCTTCACTGCAATCCTTTTTTTTTTTCAAAAAATCCAAGAAAACCAAAATTATTACCGACAAAATGAAAAAAGAAAACCAAAAATAATTGGGATCACGACATGGTTTAGGAATCAAATTGTCACATTGTGAGTTCACCAAACAACGTGCCCGAATAACACGAATTTCAGACACGCTTCGTGAGAAAAAAAATTGTGTTTTTCTTTATGAATTTATTGTATTAATATCTAACGTCATTTGAAAGAGCGAGGGAGATTAGCCGAAATACTAAATTATTTATATTTTGAAGGAAAATTTCCTTTTCAGATTAACAAGAGAAAATGGAATGTAAAGTCGGGTATATTATGGGGATTAGTTTTTTAAATGTCGTGTTTATTAACTTGGGATTATAGTGCAAATCATTTTAGGGTTTGAATGTTGGGGTCCCAAATTACTATGAATAAGCGGACTAATGAGTGTATGAAAAGTACGTATGGTATCAAGTTTCTTTCTTATGAGAAATAGCCACAAAGTTAAGGTAATTAGCTTGTCTTCGAAGTTAACATCTTTTTTTCATTCACTCAACCTTTCTGCAGCTTATCTTGAGGCCATAGTTCACCAGGATTTGTCACTCCCTAATATACAATACAGTCTTCTGCTTTCTTTGCCATACTAGGGAATTCTTCTTGCATGGGTCAGGGCGGGGCAATGTGGGCGAGGCGGCTGGCGGCCCGACCTCCGGCCTCACGGTAACTGAGGAGGCCATGTATTCGCCTCATGCCGGATCATTCCCCACGGATGCGGGACATTCGAGTTTCACCGTCTCGCTTATCTTGTCTAGCATTCGTCCTAAAGCTATATTTAATTTAAGCAATTCATCTAAATTTAATGTCATGCTATTTTTCCAGTCATTAATAAAAGAGTAATCCAACCGGCAGTAATGGACCGGAAGGGAAAATGATTACCAAGTAATAGCCCAATAGAAAAGGAGGCTAATTTTATTGTTCAGTCGGTAAGCAATGTGGGACACTTGTTTTTTCATATGCACCGACTAAATTGGGAAAAATTATCAAAAAAATCCTAAACATATTGCAATTGTGTCATTTAATCCTAAACCATTCTTTTTTTTGTCAATTGAGTCATAAACATTTTGCATTTATATCAATTCAGTCCATCCGACTAATTTTAACACTAATATTGATCTCAGCCATCTTACATGACGTGGCCAACGTTGACGTGAATAATTTTTAATAATATTTTAATATTTTTTCAGATTATTTATTTATTTATTCATTTTTATTTTTATTTATTTATTTTTTCTTTCCTTCTTCCTCCTCTAGCCGATCACTGGATCTCGGCGATATGACAATATAAATAAATTTTAAGTAATTTATGGAAAGAATCGACCAAAAACAAAAAAAGATAGAAGAGCCATAGTCCTGAACTATAAAATAACAGAAGATTCTTTAATTAACTAATTAATGAGGAAAGATGGTCATAATTTAGCTTCCGGCGCAAGATAGTGAAATAGTAAAAAGACAATTTGTCTCCTCCTCTTTCCTTTGATGGACTTTTCGAATAGGTGCGTAGGTTTGCTTTTACTTTTCTAAAATAGTGATCTTCTATGCATGCAAAATATCCGGCAGATTGAACTTGAGCGCGAAAATTTGGAAACAAAATCCATGAATATTAACAAAAAGTTGCTTTATAATATAATTTTCTGTTTTTATTTTTACTTTTATTTCCCTTACATCTTTGGTTAATATCAAAAATTAAGATTATGGCGTCTTTTCTTTCCCTTATCAATCTTAAGAGTCAAAAATTATTACATTCATCTACTAGGTTATAGACATTATCATTTGGGGAAAATTAATAAATTTCATAAACTTATTATATAGATATCAATTCAGTCCTAAAACTTTCAATATTGACGATTGAGTCTCAAACCTTTTAATAATTTATCAGTGTAGTCCTTCTGGCCAATTTTGGTAAAAAATCACTGATGTAAACTACGGACATCTTACATAGCATAACCGGGGCTGATGTGGACAATATTTGTAATTTTTTAAATAAATCTTCATAATTATTTTTATTTTTTCCTCTTTTTTTTTCTTTTTTCCCTTCTTTTTCTTTTCTTTTCCTTTATTATTTCCCTTTGCCAGTCCCAAGCCCCAGCTTGCCTGGCAACAAAAATAGAAAAGAATAAAAGGAAAAAATTTCAAAAAATTTATTTAAAATTTGTAAAAATTATCTACATCAGCACTAGCTATGCCATATAAGATAACCGGCATCCACATTAGCAATTTTTCGTCAAAATTGGACAGAATAACTACATTTGCAAATTGACAAAAAGGTTTAGAAATAAATTGGCCAAATCGAAAAGTTTAGAACTTAATCGACATCTGTACAATAAGCTTTTGACTTTTTTGAATAATTATCCCTTATCATTTGATAACCTTCTTAGCCTGTCTCTTAAATCACATCTTTTCGAACTTATATTACTATAACTATTCAAAACTATGAGCGAAAATATGTTTGCGACATAGTGCAGGGCATGCAAATAGTTCAAAAAAGGGAGAGTGATTTATATATTTTTTTCTACTAGTTCATCCAATTTATTTGCTAAAGGAACTTTTTGAATTGTTAAAGCATAGCACTTTTAAGATTTTTTTCCAACAGAAGACATTTTTAATTTTGGCCAAAAAAAATACTTTTTAAATTACAGATTCTATTTTCTTGCAACCTATTTTGCAGGGCATCTTCCTTAGTCCTCCTTCCTGCCCAAATTGCTGATGAAGTTGCCATCGTGCTTGCATTTATGCCTTTCCACTGGGCCCCACTCCTACATTCCTACTAAGGTTTTTTCTATTTATTTATTGATTTCTTTTTCCTTTTTCTTCCTTAGTAATCACTCCAACCTCATCTCCAAAAAATAAACTAAAATAAATATTAAACGGAAGGGCCCTTCAAAAAGAAGCTCATAATGAATACCCAGATCTCAGACCAAAAAAAAAAAAACCAAATCAAGATTCATGAATGGAAAATAACATAATCAGTCCCCGAACTTTGATTCAAATGTCTAATACGATCTCTAAACTTTTAATTTATCCAATATAATCTCTAAACTTTAACCCGATATGCAATATGGTCTCTGAACTTTTAATTTGTTCAATATCGAGTCATTCCATTAATTCAAGTTCAGGAACTATATTGAACATTTTCATGTAGTTCGGAGACTACATTGAACACGTACCAAAAGTCCAGGGATCATATTGAACAGATTAAAAGTCCAAAGACAATATTAAACATTAGGCTAAAATTCAGAGATTACGTCAAACAAATTAAACGTTTAGAGATCACATTGCACATCGGACCAAAATTCGAGAACCAATCGCGTCATTATCCCATCCATGAAAGCAGCAGCAGCGTCACGTGCCTCCCCCATAATAACTTTAACCTCCCCGAGCCCCACGTTATTAATGTCTCCGTTACGCTTCAAACCCTCCTTTCTCTCTTCTCTCTCTCTCTCTCTCTCCCCGTCTCTCTCGCAACAGAGACGCCGCTTGTGACCTTGGGCCTTTTTCTCTGTTTGCATGTGGGCGTATGTCAGGGTAAAAAAAGCAAAGGTCCATGATAGAGAAAGTGAACAAGAGAATATAACAGAGAGAGAGAGAGAGAGAGATACTTTAGTGATTTTTTGGGGTTTTTGGCTTTCTCGGTGAAGACCCATCTTTAAAAAACCCCCAAAAAAAGCAGTCTTTCCGGCAATTCCCGGTTGCCATGTATCCTTGACACGATTCCTTCCCAACCTCTCTCTCTCTCTCTCTCTCTCTCTCCCTCTCTCTCTCTCTCTGCCTTTCACATCCGCTGGATTATTATTGCAGCTGTCGCCATCTTGAAGGGCATATATTTTTCTTCAATTCCTCTTTGCCGTGCGTTTTTATCGTCCCGTGGCTTTCGTTTCCCACCTCACGTTATTTACTTGCATGGGTGTGTTTAAATTTAGGGTTAATATCACGAAAAATCTCAAACTGATTAATTTTATCTTGAATTAAATTTTTAATCACTAAAAATCCTAAATTGATACATCTGTAATAAATTTATTCTAAATTAATTTTTTGACAATAAAAAACCTCAAATTAGTGCACATGTGATAATTTTACCCCAAACTAATTTTTTTACCACTAAAAACCCCAAACTGTTATATTTATGATAAATTTACCATTAATTAGTGTCCGTTAAATTGGATTAATATCACGAAAAATCATAAATTAGTAAACTTGTGACAAACAGAGAGATAAAACAGCAAATCGGTACACCCGTCAACTACTACGTATCATCAAACTTAGTCGTTTGACAGTAAAATTTAACGAAAATTGACGGAAGGTAAATTTGTTATAGGTGTACCGGTTTGGAATTTTTTGTGATTAAAAAATTAGTTCGGGATAAAATTATCACAAGTGTACCAGTTTGGGGTTTTTGGTAGTCAAAAAATTAGTTCGAGATAAAAATATCATAAATATACCAGTTTGAAAATTTTTTATAATTAAAAAATAATTTATAATAAATTTATCGTATATGTACCAGTTTGGAGCTTTTCGTGACGTTAACTCATAAATTTAAAACCTTTTCTTGGGTCTTTCTTGCCCTTCTTTTCCTCCGTCGAAAATGGGGTGTCTTCCCTGTTTTGTTTTTGGGCAAGTTTTTATCGACAGTGAAACGAGTCCACTTTTCGTCTGCCTCCCCCTCTCCCTCTCTATAGTTTATTTTCCCCACACTCTCTAACCTTGCCTGATTTTGTCTTCTAATCAAGACGTGCGCTCTTGTTGCTCCTCCCTTTTGAACTCTTCCTCTAGATTTGATGGATGGGTGGATGATGGGTATTTAGAGACATGCATCAGAGGACGTGTGGAATTCCAGATCGATAATGTCCGAGCGTTCGTGAGATGAGTTTCTGGGGACTGTCTCTCTGACCGAGTTTGAGGTGAGAGTCGCCTTGTCTTCTAGCTCTTGTTCAAGCTCCTTCGGTTACCTTGTTGATAATATCTGAGATCTGTTTTGTTCTGTGTTTTTCTGTGTTTGTCTGGTCTTCTTGTTTGTGGGTTGTGTTGGATGCCAAAAGTGGGGACATCGAGTGACTGTGAAGGAACGCCGAGGGATTCTGAAAATACTGAATTGTGAAGTGTTCTCTGCTTTTTCTATGTCAAAATGAGAGATTTCCCTTCTTGTTTTGGTGAAAATGGAGTGCAAGTGGCCGATTCTTCATCTTCAAGCGCCGCCAGAAATGCGCAGAATTTGGTCACTCGGGTTTACCAGTGCCGATTACGCGGTCGCTCTTGTTTAATCACCATTACCTGGAGTAAGCACATGATGGGTCAAGGCCTGAGTGTTGGGATTGACGATTCCTCGAATCAGTGCTTGTGTAAGGTGGACATAAAGCCTTGGTTGTTCTCTAAGAGAAAAGGGTCCAAGAGTTTAGAAGCTTACTCTAGTAAAATCGACATATATTGGGACCTTTCCTCGGCGAAATTTGGATCTGGGCCCGAACCACTGGAGGGGTTCTATGTGGGTGTCGTTGTCGATCGGCAAATGATCTTGCTTTTGGGGGATTTGAGGAAAGAAGCTCTCAAGAAGACTAATGCTGTTCCGGTGCCTTCGAATGCTTATTTTCTTGCGAAGAGAGAGCATGTTTTCGGTAAGAAGATGTTTGTCACGAAGGCACAGTTCTGTGATAATGGTCAAACTCATGACTTGTTAATCGAATGCGACACAAGTGGTGTAAATGATCCGTGTCTCCTCATTCGCGTAGATAGTAAGACCATGATGCAGGTGAAGCGACTGCGGTGGAAGTTTCGGGGGAACCATACCATTTTGGTTGATGGTTTGGCAGTGGAAGTTTTCTGGGATGTTCATAATTGGCTGTTTAATCCGTCTAGTGGAAACGCTGTTTTCATGTTCAAGACATGCCTATCAGCGGAGAAGTTGTGGAATAGCCAGCCCTTCTCTGAGCCGAATGCGTTGCGGTGGTCCTTCTCGCAAAGATTTTTAGACGCAAAGTCCCAAGGCCTTGGCTTCTCGCTGATTTTGCACGCGTGGAAGAATGAGTAGATAGGTTGAGGAATTCCTCGCGGAATACTGACAAAAGGAGCTTCTGAAGAGTTGTTTTTACCCCCACTCTTATCAATTATGTGATTGAATTACACCTTTAATTTTTATTGAAATGGGTCCATTTGTTCTCTCTTGTTTGCCTTGTTTTTTTCTTTTTACCTGTCTCTTTTCTCCTGTTGCAATTTTTCCCTTTTGTGTGAGTACTCAAAAGTTACTCAAGCAATTTAAATAGATTAGAGGAAGCTTACTTGTTTGGAGTTGTCTGTATATTCCTCAAGTACTTTGGAAACTTTTGTATAATCTATGAAGCGTTAAGTTATCTTGCAGTTACCATTCTCTTTCCTTGATTGTGTGCTCCTGGCATACAACAACATCAGTGAGTAAGTGCTACCTCAACAAAGTCAATATACACATTAGCTTCTAAGCAAACACAGATCTTACTTCCTCCCTTTTTGATTTGTGAAAGTTGTAAACCCTCGGGCTGTCCTGGCAATCCTAGTGATTTTGCAGCAACAGTGCCTGAGCGTGCATGGAGAATTTACATAAGCATGCCTATGGAATTGAAGAGTCTGTGTATTGTGTTAGATATTCCTGACACATTAAGACTAGTTGCGTAGTAGGACATGGAAATGTCATGTCGTAGGGAAAAGGCTTCGTTTGGTTGTATAAAGCAGATTATCCTATTTCCATAGAAGTGTTTCTCTCCTGCTCTTTTTGCCTCACTGAAGCACAATTTAGCATTTGTAATTCTCTTCTTTCTTCCCTTGAAACCCATCAACGTGATAGTTCCTCCAACTTTGTCGAGTAGAAGGCACTCCGTTAAGTTTCCAGAAGCAGAACTCTGATACCAGAATGGTGACTCACTTAGTAATTGCTCCATCTGTGTTAATACTGATATTGGCTTACTGAGCTGTATAATTTGCGGAATCTCTGTAAGTTTATCCTATTAAATGCCATGCTATTTTTTATTTTATATCTCCTACATTTGTTTGGAAAACTTCGACATAGCCATGAGGTGAGGGCATTCGTCGCAGGGAGATCCAAAAGTCAATTGGCAAAATGCAGCTTCAGTAAATGGTATGTGCAGTTTATAGTTGACTCGGTTTGCTGAACATGCTAGTGCTTGAATAGCCATTACTACTGAGGAGATGGGATTATGTTTCTGCCTCAATAAAGGTTTTCTGATTGGTCGATTTTCTGTGTAAATTGTGCAACTAGCTTTTGACTGTAGAAATGCATAGGTGTGCACGAAATTCTTGACCTTGTTCATGTGCTTTGTGAATATTGAGAATGGAATGCTGTCTGTGTCATGTTCCACCGTGATGTCTGTTCAATTGATAGCTACCTGATGAAATTCTTCTTTGCACTGGATCTTCATGGGCCGGTGTAATCTTAGCCGTCAGATGAGTCGGTCCCACTTGGGAGGCACCTGATTCGATGACTTAGATTCATCGCATCCACATGGACCCATGTCCACCCAAAGGAGATTCATTTAGTAAGGGACGGGTACTTTTTGAATATTCTGTCAGTTCCGTTTATTAAGTACCATGATGAGTCGTCATAATTTTCCAGCTGAAGTCTTTCTCTTGATGGAAATCCTTTTGTTCTTTCTTCGTGTCCTCTTTCTCCAACCATTTGTCAAATCTAATCTTTTTCATTTTTCCCCTCCTTACTAACGTTTATTGGACATCTGAAAGTTTGAATCCTTCTCTGCATTCATTCTGGTATTGTGGCGCATGCATACTGTGAGTGCTTGTGCTGGGTCGGGACTGTAACCCTACTCATATTTTTACATGTCCTTTTGTTATGAGCTGAACGTCATCTGTCTATTTGTTGAACTCTCTTTCAACGGGGATTCTTGAGACAGTTGAGTCTGAATGATATGCCATATTTGGCCGGGGGGAAAGTAAGGCCAGTTGTTATTGTTGTTGTTGATGACATGATGTCATCCGTAAGCCATATTCTGCTCGTCTTATTTGGTGCATAATGATTCTCGGATCTATCTTGCTTGTACTGCGATAATTTGTTTGTTGCAGACCGAAAAACACGTCGCGCATTGTCTGCCTCAGGTGGATGTACTTAATCTATCTATGAACAAATCCTCATCTCCCCACCCCTAGTTTAACAATGAGCATTGTCGTATCGGGCTTGGCCGGTTCCACCAATTTTGGGGTTGCTTACTATGATTTATATGACCGTTAACGGCATTCCTCAGTGACCTTTCTGAGGTTCCAGATGTAGAATCAAAATGAGGAAAGAAAAGGAGATCTTCTGTTTTGCTTGGTGAAATCAATGTGGTTTCTGAGATTGGTGGAACCTCAGAACATCATCCTGTTGAAGCTGATCCACTGAGATATTTCTATTTTGTAATATTGAGATCATGAACATCTCAAAGCCAGCATTTGCATCTGGTCAAAAGGAGCATGAGAAGTGGGGGAAATTGAGAGTGAATCTGGGTAGACAGAACCTAGATCCAGGTTTTAAGCACAAGCTTGATTAAGGATGAAGATACAACCCACAGAAATAGAGGGTGCAAGACATTAGATGGGGTTGGACCTTTTTTGAGTTTGCTTATTTTGTGTGTAGGACCAAACCTCAAATTAAGTAATACAAAGGGATAATGCTAATGAGTGTTTATTGGATCTTGTTTAATATACTTAGGGTGCTATTATTTTGCGGAAAATAATAGTTTTGGAAAACATTTTCGAAAAAGTAATTGCTTTTCTCTCTTTCAAAAGTGAGGAATGAAAAAAAAATCATCATTTACAAAAATATTTAGACATTAATTATTGTAGATAGTGAAAATATTTTTAATTAATTAATTATTTTAATCAATGGAAGCGATCATTTTTTGGAAATGTTTTCCAAATAGTTAATTTTTCACGAAACAAACGGAGCTTTAGTGAGAATGTATTCAATTTTAAATGTATTGATTGTGGATATAAAGACACTAGTGTCATAATTTTAATATATTTATGTGGGTGCCGGAGACACTTTTTAAATAAGACGAGTCTTATTATAAAAGGTTTCGATTAATGAGTGCTTTCTAAGTAATTATCAAGCAACTTAAATAAGTTTATGATTTTCGGTGCATTGCTATTGTTTTGTCCGAGTCACATCATAGATGAAAATACTGCCTATCGATTTTTTTTTAACAAGCGCGCTGCAGCACGCGTTAATAAGATCCTCGTGAATTAAGACCCTCGTTTTCAAAAATGTTTTTACGAATTTCCATCAAATACAATACCGTCATGCATTCAACCGCGAATGCGTAAGGATTTTTCTGCACAGATCGGGGACCATGTGATAATCCTATTCATCTTCTTTGTTTTTATTTATCGAAAAGACAAATTTAAGCTACATAGGAAAATAGAAAAAAGAAAGAACCAAAAAAAAAAAGGGCAAATGCCTTTTTCTAATGTCAGGTCATTATAGGGTTCTCGAGAAGAGAGAAAGGGGAACACGCAACGGAATGAAAGCTGCGGCTCTTTGGCTGTGCGCCCACATTCCGAAATTCGGGCACCGACACAAAAACAAATTCCCCTCATCAATGAGGCAATAATCCCCAAAAAAAATTGAAATCTGTACCATTATAAAAAAAAGAAATCCTTTTTAGATCCCTATGCCCCCTAATTAATGACTCCAAAAAAACCTATTATTTTTTTGTATTACACGTGTAGTTTATAAGGTTAATACTATAAAAAATCTCAAATCGATACATCTGTGATAAATTTATCCTTAAATTGCTGAGTTGGATGACTCGCGGCAATTGATGGGTGTATCGATTTAGGGTTTTACCCTCCGTTTATCGTAGATGTACCAGTTTATGATTTTTCGTGATATTAATATAACTTAACGGAAACTGACGGAGGGTTAATTTTTTACAAATGTACCAGTTTAGGAAATTTAGTTTTGGGTATTTTTGTCACGGGTGTACCGGTTTAAAGTTTTTGATGATTGAAAAATTAGTCTGGGGTAAATTTATCACATGTGTACTAATATGAAATTTTTCATGGTATTATTCATAATTTATACGTGAAATTTATAATTTGATCTTGGATCTCACATTCATCACTTGTGGTAGGCCAAATATATATTATATAAAAAGATTATTCCTATTTCGAAGACTCAAATAACTTGAGAAACACCCTTCCTATATCTATATTTCTATTGAATGCCGTACCCTCATTTAGCTACAACAGCGAATGTCTCACCAATTGCTCTCTCTTTCTCTCTCGCTTACTTTCGACCCGAACATTCTTGAAACAATTTGCCTTTTGCCCAAACTTTGCCAACGTTTCGAAAAGGGTTAATACTATCAAAAATCTCAAATTAGTACCCTCATGCACGTTTATCCTAAACTAGTTTCGGTAGTCCATGATACATTTACTCCGGATTAAATTTCGCCTCGCGAAAAACCATAAACTGGTTCCCCCGACTCAAAACTACCTTCTATTAGTAGTTTGGGGCCTGAGGTGGAGAGAATATTTGGATTTAGAGTACAAATTTGAGATTCTTCATGAGACGAAATTTAGATTAGGGTAACGGGGTACCGACTTGCGGTTTTTGCGCGAGGAAATTTAGTTAAGGATAGATTTACCATGGGTACCAGTTTGGAACTATTAATGGCACTAAGCTTGTTAAAAAAAAAGAGATAATGACACAAATGGTTCGTGAACTTTGGCTCAATGTGCAACGTAGTACCTAAACTTTTAATTTGTTTAATATGGTCTTTGAACTATAGCTTAATGTACAATATTTCAATTTGTTCAATATGGTCCCTAAATTTTTGGTACATATTCAACTTAATCCTTGAACTATAGGAAAATGGACAACATTGAACATTTTATATATAGTTAATGGCTAAATTGAATATATACCAATGGCTCAGGGACTGGATTAAACGAATTGAATGTTCAAGGACCACATTGCACAATGGATAACAGTTCATCGATTATATTGAATAAATTAAAAATTCATGGATCTTATTGCATACCGAACCAAAGTTTAGGGACCGTTTGCATCCATTTTCCTTAAAAAAATTTCATATACTTATGTCGATGAGAAAAAAATTTTGACCACATATTGTGAATATCCCACAAAAATTGATGACTTTCATTTAATGCCGCTATTTCTCGCGGGTACCAAAATGTCATTTAATGAGTCCGAAGAATGACCCCAAAGCATGTGCGACCAAAAAAAGAACGCGTGATGTCGCGATCGCGTCGGCGGTCGGGAATCCACGCGACGCGTGTCGCGCGGCTAGAGGCTCATGAGCTGATCGTGGCCGTCGGATTTGGTCCGCGTGGCATTCGCTCGCTCGACCAAATGGGGCGGGCCTTGGCTTGCTACAGCTACGGTGGCAGTCCCGATATCCCTCGCGCATTCCCAGGCAAATGTAGTTTGTCGGGTTTGAAATTCATAATTCCGAGCTAATTAAATCGATTTAAATATTTCGACCCCCAAAAAAAAAATTGATTTAAATATAATTTCTGGGGCCTCTTTAGCTCGAGATTGGGGCAAAATTGCGATTAGAGCTAATTGCGCATTGTCTTGTGATTTTTAAGCCGTGATTAGCGTTTTAAATATATATATTATCATACTACTATGCAAGAAATAGTTTGACCTCTTAACTTAAATTACTTCTTCGATCCAAAAAATTATAAACTAAAATTACTTCAAAATCAAGTTATGATGAAAGCTCGGAATTGATTTCAGATGAATCCATGAGCTATTTTCGTCATTTTATCACTTGAAAGCGAAAAAATAAGAAAAATTAGTTAGTCAATTGTCTAACAGATAGAATAAGAAAAAGTAATTGTACCTTTTTAACGAGAAAACTATTTATCAGCATTTGAAAATTCTTAACGGTCACCGTTGGCACAATCTGACATAAATAGTGCGCATCTGGTCCATGTTCACTATAGAAGTCATATCGGCTGTTTACTTGTTAGTAGTCAACATGGTGATTCTATTAAGGACTGAAAATAGTGGCAGTTTTTTTCTTTATATAATCCATCAAATGAAATTTATTTTCATAATAGAAAATTCGTGTTTTTCCATACTAAACGAAAAACACCGAAATGTCATTTTTAGTTTGGATTTCGATTACAATTCCCCTCCATTTCATTAAGGCTACACATTTCTCAAGTGCTTTCGTTTGCAAATGGAAATCAGAACAAGAAAGTTGAATAATTTTTACCAATTAAAAGATATATAAGTTTTTTTGTTAAAAAAATTAAAAAAATATATACACAAAGAAGCGAGTTTACATTATTAATTAGCGAAATGATTGAAACCCATATGATTGCCAAATCCACTTTGCTGTAAAATCACAAAAGAAATCGCGTTGTCGGCCTTGAGTGTTCTCCCGTCCATCTTGGCCAGGCCCGACACGAACATAAATGAGGGTGAAGGAGTCGAACAAGACTTTGATGTCTTTTTTGGTAAAAATTTATTTTGCCAACCAGTTACATCAAGCATAATATCGAAAAATAAAATATGAAAAATCAAAAACGCACAAAAACTTTTATCCTTTGGATAATTTTGGCACAAATTATTAGGGTTGATCGGTTTCCGATCCGGTCCAATCTAACCCAAGAATCGGGAGGACCGGTTCCCAGTTTCTAGGACCAGGTTAGGCTTTCTATTTTTTTTCAAAAATTTTAAAAAGTAAATAAATATATATAAATTATAAAAAATATATATTTATCGGTCCGGTCCTGTCGGTCTAGTTCCCACCCTAGAACCGGGAACCGGACTGTCCGGAAACCGGTTTCACTTTTAGGAACCGAGAATCGGACCGATATTCCCTGGAATCGGACCAAACTGGTTAGTCCGGTCAGGTCCCGATTCGGTCAGTCCGGTCAGGTCCCTACAAATTATCAATTATTTCAACGAAGGGCTTATGCTTATATCAATTGGTCAATTTTGGCATGAACTTTTGAGCCTCTTATAAAATATGTGCGTAGAATGTGGCAACTCTTTGCTTGATTAGAGGAACTTTCCACCAACAGCACCTCTAGTTAGTGGATTACCTATGGACATCACCAACTTCCAAACTCAAGTAAAATTGAAGGTGATTGATATTCACATTCACAAACTCACTTATCAAAAGAACGATAGGAGGACGGCATGGCCCCTACCGTACTACTAATGGAGATATCTGGCTTCCATCGGCTTTGTTGTTTTATAAAATCGTCCTTGATCAAACAATTCATCAGCGTGCATAGCGTCGATAGCGAAAAATATTGCCATTTTGATCGGATCCTGCGACGGCATCGACCGGAAGCGATAGCAACCGGGGCCGAATAAACTTTTCTTTTTTGGATAATTTAAAAGGATAATTCGAGAGATAACCATATTCATACTTATCTATACTCAAATCGCTATGCTTGCGCGTTCTCTTCGCGACATCTTCAAGATCTCAAATTCGCTCGCCTTTCAATAATTCCCTCCGTGTGATGCAGAGCACGCGATTATCGCGTCCGATGAAGATTAGTCGGGTGCTCCTACGCCTTATTATTCCGAGGCATGGGATCCATGGAAGAAAAAAAAAAAAAAAAGGACCCGACCCACGAAAGCTTTGATGGCGCCATCTGAGCTGGCGCATCAAAAGCAAAGATCGGAGGGCATTTCGCCTTTTGCTGCGGCCGCTGGTCCAGGTGGCGTACAGCTGCATCAAGCCTCGGCCAAATTACCCAAATACCCCTCCCACCAGCCCTTTATTTACCACGCCCAGCCTACTTTCCCGGGCGCGGCCAGCTCAAGATGAGTATTATTTCCTCGACCCCAGGATCCGTCGAACCGGATCCATCGCCGTAATTCGGGGGGTACTCAATGGACCGTTGGCGACGGTCCCATATGCTGAATCTAGATTCAAGTAAGTTTTAAGTAGAAAGAGATATAATTAACTCTTTATCGAGGTACACCCGACTAGTGTGAGTACGAGCTACACGAGACAAGGCTTCCTGGGCTGTTCAAAATTCAAGAGCGTGGGAGTTTAGAGCGACGGCATTTGACCGGTGTTTTTTTTTTTGTTAATGATTTCGTACGGGTGATAGAGGATTGTCATGTTCTAATAAAGCGCTAAACTTAAATGGTTTTTGGACTTTTGCACAACGTTTCAATCGGATTTTTATTTATTTTTCTTTGGAGTCCTTGTATTATACTTATTTTCCAAAGAGATAAACAAAAAGGAAACGTGGCCATGATATTTTCCACCAAGTTGCTATGCAGGAGTCGCGAGTGGTAACTTAAAAAGTATAAATTATATATATATTTTCTAAAAAAATATTTTTGGGAGGGGTGGAGGGGAAAAACCCCAAGGCAAGCCTCGGATGAGGATTGGGAAATTGTGAGGTCAGCACAAGTGGCAATTCACATTCCCAATATGTATATGCCGAGAAACGACGCGAAAAAAAAATATGTACTCCGAAGAATCGAATTAGACAAAATAAAAAGTTGAGGATTTGATTTTAATACCGTGCAAAAAGTTCAATAACGAATAGTGTCTTTATTACTTACAATATGATATGTATCGGCTATAGAGTCTATGTGAGGCAACCAGTGAATTATAATTATAATATGTTAAATTTTTAGGATTAGTACCACGAAATTTGAGATTTTTCATGACATTAACACTAATCATTTGAATTTTCTCGATTATAATGAACTCAATTTCTTCGAGCCGCACTTTTCTCTTCATTTTTCCCACGGCGGTCCCAATCAGCAATTTACCCCGCGACGGACAGCGACCGCTCGCCCCAAACTAACCCCCGGACCGACCGTTCGTTCGGCCCCCCAACGGTCACCTAGGCTTTGAAATCCGTAACGGGCACCGAAACACCAGGGCGGCGGTCGTCGACCTCGGCCGGAGGACAGAACCGTAAATCCGCACCCAGAACGAGGCGATCCCCCCTCCCCGTCATTCCTCCGTCCGCGCGAGGGCAGTACCGTCATATCGCCCCCTCCCTCCTCCGTCTATCGCGAAGGAAGGAAGAGAAGCTGAGAAAAACACCAGACAGCGGAGGAGAGAGAGCGGGGAGAGAGCAAGCGACTTTCTAGAGAGAGAGAGAGAGAGAGAGAGAATTTCGGATTTTGAAGCTTCGTTCTCCGAGTCGTCGAGCCGAGTCATGGCCGAGTCGAGCGACTCAGTGTCCGTCGACGTCGACGACGTGCCTTTCGAGGGGAAGGTTAGGTGGAGAAGCTCAAGCTCGAGCAGCCCGAGTTCCCGTCCATTAGTGAAGAAGCAGCTTCTTCGAGCACCGGGCATTGTGTTCGCTGTGATTAGTTAACTTTTTCTTTTATGGTTGGGATTTCAGGAGCATGCGGTGAAGACGAGCAAAGGATCGGTCTCCGTGTTCGTGTGTGGCGATCAGGAGAAGCCTGCTCTGATAACGTACCCCGACGTCGCTCTTAACTGTACGTTCTTAGCGCATCGTGGGCGGCTTTGAGCTGTTTGTTGCTTATTGGCTCTTAATGCACGGAATTAAGTAAAGACCCGGATAGAGTCCGTTGGTTTCATTGGCGGAATCTGCGTTCGGTTTTGAACTCCTCAATCCCATTTGTTGTTGCGGGTTCTTACCCCTGTGCCCAGAATTTGATTCCCACTGTAGATAGTATTAGTTCGAGCTGTGCTTTGTCGACCCGACTTGACGGGCGGGGCTTTAATCTTCGTCGTAAAAGACATATTGCTCTTTGTGCGGTGAGGGGTTTTGGTGTGAAATATGATTGACTCGATTTATCGGAACAATTCTTTCTAGGCGTTCAGTTTGAACTCCTTAATCCCATTGTTGTTGTGAGTTCTTACCCTGTGCCCAGAATTTGATTCCCATTGTGAATTGTATTAGTTCGAGTTGCGTTTTGTCGACCCGACTCGATGGGCGGGGCTAATCGTTGTCGAAAAGACATAATTACCTTTGTGCGATGAGGGGCTTTAGTGTGAACTATGATCGACTCGATTTATCGGAGCAATTCTTTCTAGCCATTGATCGATGTGGAGAGTAATGCAGTTTCTGATCTACCGTGTTATGTGCAGATGCGTCATGTTTCCAAGGTCTGTTCTGTTGCCCGGATGCTGCTTCTCTGCTGTTGCATAACTTCTGCATTTACCACATCGATGCTCCTGGGCATGAGGTTAGTGTTGTTATCGCATATGTGTAAGTACGGTGACGTGGGTGTGTTTCTATGATTCGCGTTGAGTTTCTGTACGCTTGCTGGTGGTTCTAATAGAGTCTCCGTTGGCCATTGCCATTTGATGAAGAGGTATTGCAGTTGGGTGCTGATGTGATTTCTTCGGACGTTCCAATTCTCAGCGTCGACGACCTCGCAGACCAGGTCGTTGAAGTGCTCGACTTCTTTGGGTACGATGACATTTGAATTTCTCTTAGCTTTTCTGTTACTCTCCTTATGACGTGTATGAGAGAGGATGGATAGTGGACGTGCTGATTTCCTCTAAGTCAAAACCTACCCATAAGATTGCATGATAAGATTATTCCTATGGATAGCTATTCCATACCTATGCTTGCTTGAAAAAGATGATGTTTTGGACTTTATCCTTATATGATGTCATTAATTAACATTGTTTAGTTGCTGGCTGGACCCCGAGCACGTCTAAGTTCAATTAAGGTCGAAAGTCAACAGCACGATTTCTGTCAAGTTTCCTCAAAAAGTTGCTTAATATTAGATTCTGAAAATGGTTTTTGTTAAGGAGCTTTTCGACCTCTCTACTACCATTTACAATTCCTATTTTGCTCGACTCTGAGTTTTGTTTCAGGCTGAAGGAAGTTCTGTGCTTAGGTGTAACAGCTGGTGCTTACATCCTGACACTTTTTGCGGTGAGTAGTAGCATACGACTGCCACTTTTCTGTATTGTTTTTGTTCCTCCCATAGGTCATCCCGACATTGATATTATTATTTCCTGGACTTGCCAGGTCAAGTATAAAGAGAGGGTTCTTGGTCTGATTCTTGTTTCGCCAATTTGCAAGGCACCTTCGTGGACTGAATGGCTTTATAACAAGGTTCTAGCCTCAATCACCAAGTCTTTAGTGTCTGGATAATATAATATACACAGTCACCGCGGGAAGGATGAACACTAAAAGATTATTACCACAAGTTTTGAACAAAAGAGGGTTTTGTATCCAACAATTTGTAATATAATCTAGGACTTTCTATCTTATTTGTCCATTGTGCAGATCTAGTCCTATATAATCTAGGACTTTCTATCTCTTAGGTGGATTATCATTTAATTTTACATATGCTACTTGGAAAAGAAGTAGCTGTCAAATGTCAGTTCGTCCTTTTCATGGAGCAATCACGATTGTTTCCTGAAAAAGCAATTGACAAGCGACCTTAGTCACATACTCTGTGGTTGCTGCGTTGGAAATAATTTATTCTTCTGCCGAAAGAAAGTGGGGCTTTGAAAGAGTTATTGAAGACATTATTTTTTGCAGGTGTTGCTGAACCTCTTGTACTTCTATGGCATGTGTGGTTTATTGAAGGAGTTTCTTCTCCAGCGGTACTTCAGTAAGGTATTTTTACACCTTGTTAGTTTGTGAAGCAATGGATAGCTGCCCTGCTATTCTTTTCAACCATTTAAGTAACTTTACAATACTCAAATAGGAAATTCGCTGCAGCATGCACGGTTCAGAATCTGACGTTGTTCAAACATGTCGGAAGGTATGCAGTCTCCAGCCAGATGCTTGTTCTTAGGAACTGATCAGTTCATCTCTGTCCTTGTTGCAAAATTACCTTTTCTGCCAATTCGTTGATCAATAAAAATCCTACTTATGAAAACGAAATCCTAAGATAAATCAGATTTTGCATTATCACAACCTGAGTTTTGAATCTGGGTTTGTAGCAAATAATATTGAAGAATTTGTTGGAATGAAGCTAAATGCCTGCAAAGTTGTTTGTTGTGCAGCCATTTTTACTTCTTCAGACCTTTATGTGAATCTCGGGGTGTAGGTTTTGTTTCTTGAGTTGATCCCATGTGAGTTGTAACTCGGACTTGTAACAGGCTTAGTCCCCATGTGTTCAGTTTGTTGATGAATACAAATCTTATATATTGAAAGCACAGAGTTCTTTTGGGATTAAAAACTCATTATTGTCAGCTTATTTTATGGCGGGATTTATTTGGCTGACTCTCAGTTTAAATTGGGTTGTCATTTCAATTCTTAAATATTGATGCATGACTGAGATGTGCTCAATCTTCTCATATTCCTGCAGTTTCTGGATGAAAGACAGAGTCCGAATGTCATGCGCTTTCTTGAGGCCATGAATAGGTAAGTGGCGGAATAATAAACTAGTGCTCAATGCATCTAAACATGATCTATGTCGGACTACTGTATTTTTGGGTTTCAAGTGGCTGTGCTTATAGTGCATGTGACCAAAATTAAATGCACTTTAGATTATAAGTGTCTTGTCAAACTGGTAGCTTATAACAATGTCATTGTTTGAATCAGAACCTGTGTTTAGACATAGAACTAGTGATTGATCTAGAATCTCTAATGACATGAAACTGCCTAGAACAAATCATTAGGACTATAATGAGTTGCTTCTAATCATGATGGTTAAGCTTCTGGATATAATAATATTTGCTTCTTTGGAAATCCGTATCTTTCAGTTTGCACCTTGTCTGTTGACCCAAAGCACCGTATAGTGCATAATCTGGATAAATGCTTGAAGACTCAGAACAATGTGAAATGAAAGATGAGCTATAACCTAGTCACCAGCAATCAGACTCAATTTACATTCTTCATCTTTGTCCCCATGCTATGAGTCATAACAAGCCTGCTGTCTGGATAACTTCGGCAGATTGATTGATCTGTGGTTGCAATGTATCTTTGTACATGTGGAGTTGTGATGCCATGGGGCATTTCTAAATCAAGAAAATATTATTTCTAAGTGAGACCCATCATCTCTGATCCCCATGTTTGTTTTCAGGAGGCATGATCTAACAGACAGCTTGAAGAATTTGCACTGCAAGACACTCATTTTTGTGGGTGAGAGCAGTCCATTCCATGCTGAATCAATGTTCATGAGTGCCAAAATGGACAGGAAAGTCTGCGCTCTTGTTGAGGTAGCCTTCTCACATCATTGCTTTAATATTCTCTCTTGTTGTTGTCAAAGGTTAACTGTGGACTTTTTGATACATTCAAAGGTTTTAGAAAGTTGGAAAATGATCATACCATATCTTAGTGAAGCAAAGTGAAACCAGCTGAGAGGAGCTGATTTGGAACTCTTGGCTTGCTTCTTCAAATGCTTGGCTCATCTATATACTAGTGGTTGATTTTAGCTCAGTTTGTTTTTAGCCCAGCCGGTTTAATTAGTTTCCTCCCTTCCACATAAGCAGGAACCAAAAGATACGAACTTGTATTTACTTGTTTTTTTCCTTTTGCTCCCCAACTTCCTCTGAAGATTGTCATTTCATTTTGGCAGGTTCACGCATGTGGTTCCTTGGTGACAGAAGAGCATCCTTATGCAATGTTGATCCCGATCGAGTTCTTTCTTATGGGATTCGGCCACTATAGACCACCGCATTTTGTATGTTCTCTGAAGAATGAATCAAGTCCCACTAGCCCCTCAAGCCGTTCTTGCATAGCGCCGGAACTTTTGTCACCTGAGAGTCTGGGGATAAAGCTCAAGCCGATCAAGACACGTGTAGCTAGCGAGGTCTGATGGAAAGGGAGAAAGAAAAAGGAAGATGTTTCCATCGAAGCATTGCTCGGAGTGGTTCACACGTGCCAGTAATGGCAGTTCACAGGAAGATTGTAGCTTAGCTTTCTAACTATTTGTTGCAGCATCTCTCCGTACTTACAGGTACCTTGGGGATGATTATTCTTTCATTTTGTCCATACTCGGTGAAAAATTGTTCCAACCATTCTTCAACATCTCATGTATATATAGAAATAGTTGTATTTGTAGCACACCAACATTCTTTTTAGGTGTTGAATTTGTGTATTGACAGTGACAGACAAACCTCTTGTACACTTCTACGTTTAGGGATCATTGTTTATGCAGTATGTTCAAAGGATTCTTTCTTTATATGGTTCCCCATTCAAGTGTTTATGTGCATGCCTTCTTGATTCCAATCTGGTTTATGTAGAGAAAGAAAACTCCGTTGGTGTACAGTAATAGAATCCAAGTTCAAGTGCTTGTACAATTCAATGTGTCTAGTCTCACGTAATGGCCTCTGAATGTCATAGGATGTGTCCTTTTGGGATTTGGCACTTGTATTTCGAGGTTAGATTGTTATAGGTGATTCAAGAGCATGGGCCATGATGGTATGGCGCTGGCTTGATAGACCGGTGACTCGACACTAAGATAGCTTGCATGGGTGGTTGTGTTGCCTCTAACCTAGCTAAGTCATACATCCATCTACTCTACTCCTTGTTGCAAGTCCGAAGCATCGAAGATAGATTGGTCTTATGAGTTAACTTACTTCAATGAAGCTGAGAAGATTTTATTGTTATGTCCACCGTCAATGTCGCAAAAATTTACACATTTACCATTGAATAAGTAAGATGCGTGTTTAAACTTAATAGTATAATCGAATTCTTAGATATGCCGATGGTTATGGACTTGATGCTAATGTGTTTTATCCATGTTGTGCCTTATCAAAAGCCATCAACAATTTGTCCTTTATTCACTGCTGGAACCAATTAAGGATCTGAAAAAAAAAAACTACTAAAGGGCATTGTACAAGGTCAAATAGGTAAAATACTTAAAGTGCTCACCCTTAAAAGCTATAGACTGGAGTCTAAATCACGTTAAAATCCATTTTACAAATACCCCATATTTATTCACATACTAAATTTCTAAATCACAATCAATTTCATTATATTTACTATTATTTTTTTTCAAGATTCTAAGACTCTTAGGGTTCATCAAATTTTATTTTTTTTTGGTCAGAGGGTTCATCAAAATTATATGATCTGTAAATTAGATATTACAAGAATTGATTAAACGGCAATTGCTTGTTAGTTTGATGTTGATGGTATATCCGGTTAGACATGGCCATGGGCTGGTTTCGGCCCAGGTCAAACCCGGGACCAGCCCGTTGACCAGGCCCGCTGTTTGGAACCGGAACTGGCCCGTGGCCTATGGGCTCGGTTCCTGTTCCAAAAAGAAAAAATTCATTCTTTCTCTCTTTTTTTTCCCAAATTTGATTACAATATAAATTTTGATTACTATTTATATTGAACAATTCATTATTTCATAATTTGATAATTCATTATTTTTTTATTTCATAATTTACTTTTTTAGTTTTTACTGATCGGTTCCGAATCGGGCCGGAACCAAAACCGGCCTGGAATCGCTTGTTCCGGTTCATACATGGCCACGAACCGGAACTGGCTAGTTTCGAACCGTGACCATGTCTATATATGATTAAAGAATTTCTATTTATATGATGAACAAAATTTCTAAAATGTTCCCTAATATGCCAAGATGTCATAGCTTCAATTGCTATCTCCTCTTTTCCGAATTCGATCATTAATTTATCATGTCGCAACGGAAAAAAAATGCGATCCTTACTAAAAAGGCAATTTTTACTGAGAATATTGTCATCAATTGCGCACGTGTTGATCTCTATGCCCATCCACCTGTTAAGAATTACTTCTACATATGACGAATAACACATCTTGAGCAAGACTAAGTCATCTGCTGGTCAGCAACTGCATGAGCATCAATAAGCAAATCCAAAACGCTTCAAGAGATTTGGGATGTCATAACCCAGCATAACACCCACAGCTTATTTTTTGGCTTTAGCTTCTCGAATTTATAAATGTTGTAACCACTTAATGTCTTCCTGAAGCGCTCTGCATTTAGAAAATCCTTAGCAACTCAAGCACGTTTCACAAATTCATTGATCTGGTAAAATCATATGGAACTGAAATACCCACTCACGAGGATCGTGGAGAGAAACTCTTTAGAGATAGAAGTTTTGGATTTTTTATTACTTGTGAGATGATACAAATGAGCGGGTGGAGATCCTATATATACAAGTACTCCTCTTATTAGAATCGTAAATCTCTTCTCGATCTAACGGTGGAGATTCTATTTCCCATCACCAACTACGTGCATTAATGACAAGAATGTACATTTTGCCGTAGTCTGCCTTTAGAAGTATTCTAGAGAACTCAATATACCCTAGGAGACTTGCCCGATCTTCTTGGATCGTGCTCGGTCCTTCGTGCATGGAAAACCTCACACCAGCATCATGAAAATTACATGAATGGGGAAGTATCTCCATAACATATTGTAGGTACTAATAGTTATCTACTACTAGATATCCTGTAAGAACACAAATTGCAAGCAGAGTAACATTAAGCATACACTTACCCTACGATAGCTAGCATGGATGGTCGTGCTGCCTCTAACCTAGCTCGAGTCATACATGGAGAATATTTATGAAATGATACTCCAAGAGAAAGATTATTGTTAAGTCCACTGTCAATGTCGCAAAAATTTATACATTTACCGTTAAATGGGTGATCGCTAAACCCCCCCTCCCCCAATAAAGAATTATCCAAATAATAAGCAAGGCACGTTGAAACTTGTATAAACAGAATGCCAAGTAATGAGTAATTTACAAATCCCCACATTTATTCATACACAAAATTTTCTAAGTCACAGTTTATTTTATTATATTTATTATTACCTTTTTCAAGATTTTCAATCAGCATCTCATTTGGACCCTGAGAAGCCCAAAAGGCTAAGACTCATAGCCCTAAAAGCGCATTTATATTTGGTTTGGTTCATCAAATTTGTATGATCTGTAAATTAGATATTACAACTAATAATTACCCTTAGACAGATATTGCTTGTTAGTTTGATGTTGATAGTATATCCGGTTATCTTTTTATATAATGAACAAAATTTCTGAAATGCTTTTTATTATGCCGAGATGTCATAGCTTCAATTGCATTCCCTCTCCTCCGAATTCGACCCTTAATTTATCACACCACGATGAGAAAAAAAAATTCAATCCTACCTAAAAATGCAATTTTTACGAATCACGAAAACATCTACTCAAGAAATTTGTGGTGGAAATACAAATAAAGAGCATAAATTAGATCACACCTAAATAGTTCCTTCAAAACCCTAATTTTGATGGACCGTGAGAACACGCATTTGTCTATTCAATCGCATGAAGAGAAGCCCAATTTTCCTTTGCTTGTCCTAAAATATTCCTCACTTCCTATTTATAATATAAAGTATTTGTGTAGACATAAACATACCACGGGATTAAAAAGTTTAAGAAGAGAAAAATCACATATGCACATGCTTGATGCTGATATCATCGCTTTTTCTTCATTCTCTTTTATCATAATACATTTATGATCCGTATAGTACAATTTACGGAAAAATTTGCAATTAATGTAATCAATTTTAAATTAGACCTTCAACACCTAGGTTGCAAATACCCGTAATTTTGCACGTATTTTTTCGTGCAAAATTCTAGGGTTTATAATACATATATGCGAGGCAGAGAGAAGAGAGAGTCAGGAAAAATCTGTATATAATTTCAATAGAATTTTTTAAAGAACTACATGGATTAGTAACTGACGATGATCATGTGGCTTAAACTTTAAAATTGTAAATCTATAGATAATTTTCAAAAGCAAGATCACATTCTATATCCTTTCCATGAAGAAAGAACTTTCTTTGCCTCTGCTAGCCTACGCTGAAGGACCCTCGCAATCCTAAGGTCTCGTCGCATTCTTTCTTTCTTCTGCGTGAACGACGAATTTCTTTGGAGAAACGGCACCATTCGACGAAGCCCAACCATCGCCATCTTCGTGAAATAGAAAAGAGTAGTCCCTGGAGCACTTGAGTGTCGCTATTCTCTCCTCTAGCTGTCGAGGGCTAAGATTCTTCATCTTGATGTAGCTAGAGAGACTGAGGATTCCACCACGAGATTTACGCCGGGTCCTTGCTCTTTTCGGCACGCAAATAACCCTTCTTTTGCCTATCGAAGGATTGTACAATGTGAACTTGAACTCCATCTTCGATCACTTAATCTTACCAAAGCGAATTTCGCAATTTCAATGAAATATGTTTAGTAAGGTGAAGTGGGAATAAGTTGCGAGCGTGATGCTTTAGAGATTTTGTATCAATAAGAGCTGTTTCCTAATTCTATTCGGTGAATCACACTAATTAAGGTCTATTAGGATTCTGCTTCCGTAAACAATTAGAACTCATTTTTTTGTTTGGTCTAATTAGAGCTCATTTAATTTCGTGCTGTATGAAGGTAATCATGGCTCCTGATTTAAAAGAATGGATGATAACCTTTTCTTATGCTTGAAATAAGATAAGCGGCACGATAAATTTCCACGATAGAGCCATGTCTACTATAACTCATTTATCTCGGACTTTCTTTTGTGACATCAAGAAATTCAAATTATGCCCGCTGTGATACATTTATCCGAAACTTTTTCTTCTGGTATAAAAAAATCCCAAAACTTGTACTTATGTGACATATCTATCTTCCGCCAAAGTTCCGTTAGATGATTTTTCAGCTAAAACAATATCGTTTTTAATTCACTTGAGCCATACGGACGCCATGTCACACCAATTGCTTTCTAGCGTCTATGTAGGCGGATTTTTAACGGTTCTCATTAACAGAATTTTGGCAGAGGGTAAATGTGTCATACAAATACAAGTTTAAGGTTTTTTTTTCTTACAGAAAATTTTTTTTAGGGTAAATGTGTCATGGTGGGACAGATTTTAGGATTTTTGGTGGCTTTTTCCCAAAAAAATCAAGGAAAATCCCATATGCAATGTGGGCCCAGATTACGCTTTGGGCTTCGGCCCATCAAATTGAGATATGGGCTTCACCTTGCAGACAGGTGAACCGAAAGAAAGCCCAATCAAAACCCTCTCTTCCGCTCTCTTCTGCTCCGTCGCTCTCGGGACGGAGAAGAAACCCTAACGAACGCGTTCTCTTCCCATTCTCTCTCCCTCTTTCTCTCTCTATCGGGCGCAGCCGGATCGGAGGAGGGAGGAAGATTCGCGGCGATGGCGGCGAGCGAGACCACGGCGCTGCACTTCTCGTCCCCTTCGACGAGCCTGTCCGCGAGGGTCCACCCGCTGGTGATCTTCAACATCTGCGATTGCTACGTCCGGCGGCCGGACCAGGCCGTCCGGGTCATCGGCACCCTCCTCGGCTCCGTCTTGCCCGACGGCACCGTCGACATCCGCAACTCCTACGCCGTCCCCCACAACGAGTTCTCCGGCCAGGTCCGAGTCCCCTCCCTGCTCCGCCCCCCAAAAAAGTTCGCCTTTTTGTTTCTTTCTCAGCTCGTATCTCGTCGTTCGGTCGTGCTCGTGAGCGCGGTTGTTTATGACGTTTCGCCGCCGTAGAATATTAGCTCGAGTTGAAACCAGAATAAGCGAATATGGCGAGAAATCGAGCTAGTGCTAGTGGCGTAGTTGCGTCGTTCTGGGTTGTGTGGTGATTGTTCTATACAAGACGGGCTTGAATTGAGCGCCAAAGTTGGTTCCTTTGTTTCGTTCCTTTTGGTGATTATGTGTCTCTTGACAGATTGGCGTGAGTTGAGAATTGTTACCCTTTGTCAGGGTTCTCGCGAGGATATTTTTCTTGAATATGTTGAGCTCCAGAGCCAGTCGTAACTATTTGTATTCTCAGTTCCACTGAAAGAAAAACGTAGTGGCCGGGGCTCTACTGCTGTTTTACTTTTTTCCTTAGTTGAATTAATTGTTCTAGGCCTGTAGACCCTATTGGCTGTATTGTAAACTACTCGACCCGATATGTCTTTTAGCGTGAGCGGGCGAGGGAGATGATACCATGATTCGGCAATTGGGTTCTGGACATGGTTTATTCAAATGTTGATTGTAGCGATAGGCTGGTGATTCTCCAACCTAATTTGCCTCTTATTCTCCGATATACTAAAAAATCACTGGTTCGCAAGTTTCATGTGTCGTCTATGAGTTTGTTACCATGATGGTCTTAAAATTCTATGAATCTGTATCAACTGGATTGTTTGTCCATTCATAGGAATCATGGATATTGCTGTTCCTACCGAAGCTGATTATTAAGATATGCATTGATTGCAGGTTGCGCTGGATATTGACTATCATCATAACATGCTCATATCTCACCAAAAGGTGAATCCAAAAGAAGTCATTGTTGGATGGTAATTCTCTTCAATATGTTGTTTTTGTTTCAGAATTTGAGTTTTTCTTGGATTTGTTTGGTGCTGATGCTTGCTACAATTTAGGGTCTTTAATTCAGTTATATTTAACCATCATATTTCCGACAGTGAAATAAGTAGTACTATATCAGTGGAAGTCTCGTCTCTACTATCACTGCACATCCTCTCTCGTGTATGCATTGTGTTGTGCAAACCTACCTGAAGCTGCTGTGCCTGATCGCCTCTTTGTCTACTTAAGGTTGCCTTTGGAAGCAATGGATGAGTATTCTAGATTTGTTAGGTGGATATGGCTTAGACTAGAATGCTGCTTTTCTAGTTTGGAGTTGGGACGGCATGAATTTGCTTGGCCATCTGATTTTCGAAGCAATTACTTAAACTATGTGGGTGGTCGATTTCTTGTACTTATTCAGATGCCGAGTCCTTTAGGTTTTTTCCTTCTTCTTTATTTTCCCTACTGTTTTTTCCTTTTAAGACCTTAGACATGATGAATAATTCAATGGTCTTTCCTTTGGTAATATTTTTTCACAACCCATCTCCTCTTTAACAGGGCGCTTTGAGCTTTTGAATGTGCTTTATTTTGGAACTTTGGTTGCATGTGCAGGTATTCAACTGGCGAGGGTGTCACTGGTGGCAGTGCATTGATCCATGAGTTTTATTCTAGAGAAGTTTCGAACCCTGTCCACTTGACCGTTGATACGGGATTTAGCAATGGCCAGGCTTCCATCAAAGCTTATGTTTCTACTAATTTGTCTCTTGGGGACCGACAGCTTGCTGCCCAGTTTCAAGAGATTTCTTTGGATCTGCGCATGGTGGAAGCAGAGAGAGTTGGATGTAAGTACTTGTAGAAATGGTGTTCCATCTTTGGATACAATGTAATTATTCAACTAATGCTCAGCTGTAATGATGCAGTGCCTGTGGGTGTTCCCTATTAGACCTAATTTTTATGGGTTTTTAAATATTAATCAAATGTTTGGTGTGGTTTCTGATAAATGTCTTAGGGAGAGATAGGCAGAAGGTGTGGCTCTGGATCATAGTTCAATTCTGTAAAACAGAATCAACTTTAGATTTGATGATGTCTAACTAGTTGTCCTGATGGTTAGATTGATGTGGATGTGTTTAATTTATTTATCTTTTCCTGGTATTTTTGTATTATTTAGCTGGGTTTCTCATAGCAAATTTATCCTGGCAGTTGATATCTTGAAGAAACAATCGGTTGATAAAATCCCAAGCGATTTGGAGGGAATGGAAGCCTCAATGGAACGCCTGCTAGCTTTAATTGATGATGTCTATAAATATGTCGACAATGTTGTGGTGAGAAAGTGACAGCTGGCTTTAGCATGTCTCCATTTCTTGCTCTTGGTCCAAGTCTGTTAATTGTTTTGCTTCGCTGTTTCCAGGAAGGCCACACCCCTGCTGATAACAGTGTCGGAAGATTTATAGCAGATTCAGTAGCATCAATTCCGAAAATGTCACCACTGGCCTTTGATAAGCTCGTGAACGACAGTATACAGGTAATCTGTTCAAAATTCAGGCAAAACCAACTTATCTGTGAAAAAAATAGGAAATGCTTGGCTCGTTCCCAGGATTTCTCGTCTATCGCCAGTTAATGCTTGGACTAGCTTTGTTTTGCTGCATTTTGTATATTTTATTAGCGCTGAACGTTCTTGCTACAGTCATGACCAAAAGCTGCTCTCAATTTCCATGTCGGGTCCTTCAATTTGTTCTATTTTTGCTCGGATCAGTTAAAACAGTCTTGTTAGGTGCGGTTGTGATCAATAGGTTTCACTGTTCAGCTGACTCGATGCATTTGTTTGCGTATTATGTTACCAGGACCAGTTGCTATTGCTTTACCTCTCGAGCATCACGAGGACACAGCTCAGCTTAGCAGAAAAATTGAACACGGCGGCACAGATCCTGTAAACCATTTTTGAACCCATTCTTCTGCTGGAATTAAAGCAGCTGAATTGAAATTCATCTGCCCTAGTCGTGTTTTGTCGGTGTAAGGTGACCATCGTTAGGTTGCTGAAATTGTTTTTGGAAGTGATTGCAAGTCTTTTTCAAGTATTTGATAGAGAGAGAGATTTTCAGTTTTTTCCTGCGGTGGGAATCAAGTCAAGCATCCGATAAATTTTAGAGTATTGAAATTTCCTCCTATCCATGAAATATGTAACTTTGAGGAATTACTATGAATTTAAATTATTTTCCCAACTTCTGGCTGGCTCGATTAATCAAACGTCATATTGATTTTCTGGGTCAGAATTTCAAGAGTTATGCGCTTGAAGTACATGCCATTCCAGTGCTTTTACATGATTCTCAGGGCGACGGGAGATCTAATCAAATGGCGCCAAAGATTGATTGTCATAATGGTTAGGTTCCATTTGTATACTTGGCGGAATCTGGCATATCTTAACCAAACCTTTTGCATGGGTTCGTTGAGCACTTGTATGGTCTGGGGAGGCTTACTTGTCTTATAGTTTAGCTGCTTTATCTTTTTTTGGTTTCATTGCTTGTTGCTTTGTTTGGTTCAATAATACCGCTTATCCTAGTGAATTTTACGGGCCTACTCGGCCAGAAGCTTCTCAAGCTCAGGCATTTACTTTTCTAGTTAGAGACGTGAAGTGACGAACTAGTCATCAACATTGCGACGAGTTCCGCAGAACGTACAAAATAGTCCCAAGGTGCGAATCGAGATTAGTTTTTGCGATTCGATAGCGAGCAACTTCTGCCCTTCTCTTGGCAAATGGCAAATTGGTGATGGTTCTACCGCATCATTTTGGTTTGACTCTTGGCACCCCAAAGGTCCTCTATCGGAGTTATTTTCAAATAGGCAAATCTACTGTTCTGGTATCCCAAGGGAAGCTTCTGTTCAGGACTTCGTATCTGGATCCTGGCATTCCTCGTACATGCTCCAAACCTTCAATTCCTAGCCGGAAACTGTCCCTGATCTGCTGAGGCACACGCCTGATCGCTTAGTTTGGAAAGGCCACCCTTCGGGTGTTTTCTCTGTAGCCTCGGCTTGGGAACAAATTCGAATATGCAAACCTGTTGTTCCTTGGAGCTCCTTTGTTTGGGACTAGAGTATAGCTCCGAGGTACGGTTTTTTGTTGTGGCTTATATCCCTGAATAGGCTCCCAACACAGGTTGTATTGCTCAATTACCGCAGAATAGCAGAAGGTGTTTGCGCCTTCTGCAAATGTAGACCAGATTCGGTTGATCATCTCTTCTTTGCATGTCCTGTTACGGGTCCACTTGCTTTGTACTGGGCTGATAAGTGTAACCTTTCTTGGAGAAACCAGTCGTGGCAAGATAATATTCATTGGGCCACCAGTCATATAGGAGGCCAAAGCTTTGTTCAGAGAATTGCTCGTTTTTCATTTGCAGCCTTGTGCCACATCATCTGGATGACTCGGAACAATATCCTTTTTAGGAATCAACCCCTCTTTGTGCCGGCCCTCCGGCAACATCTTGCGAAGCTCACCAGGGATAGAGGTTTGTCTTTCAAACCTGTTGAAGACAATCCCCGCAACCGAAGGATCCAAGTTAGCTGGGGCATCTCCGATTCCATCTTTGATTAATCCCTTTGGGGCTGTGTTGTATCTTCTTTGTAGTCTAGTGGCCGTTTAGTTGGCCCTGCTGTATTTTGCTTTGTTGCTCTTTGCTCCTTACCGTTACACCTTTGCACCTATTGGGACACCTTGTATGTCGCTTCAGATAAGAGGTTTTTGTGTTTCGGTCTCATCTCATGTACGCTTGCTTTGAAAAGTCAATATACATCTTACCTTACCCAAAAAAAAAAAAAAAAACTTCTGCCCTTCTCTAAAGTTGTCGGGCCGCAAAATCTGGGCTGACCCATGTTTGTGGCCCGATTGAGTTCCACCCATCAGTGGTCGAAGAAGCGAGCAAACAAAAAGCTCGAAGACTAAGCAAGCAATCCGCGGGAGCTTCTGCTTGCTTCAGTTCTGTTTTTCTGATTCACTCGGGAGAAGCAGTAAAGAAGGCGGGAACAGAAAGTGGATTTGGAATTCGAATCGGATCACCTTGTTGCGTCTTTTTGCTGAGCGAAAACGGATGCGATTAAGACGCGAGAATATATTGCATGAGAACGGTCCCTCCACCGGCCATTCGACAGACAACACGTGGAACTGCGTGTCGTATGGGTCCCACTCCCTCTCGCTTTCATTCAAAGATAGGTATGGCATTGGGAAGGCATTCTTTTCTCTTGTTCATCTGATATCGGTAGTATCCCTTTAACATCTATGTACTGCTTTGATTCACCTTACTGACCGCCACTCTTTCTCATGTGTTGAGCACTTGCTAAAGGATGTGAAGGATACAACCTTCAGCACACTTGCCACAGAGGTGTCATCTCTTGATTATGCTGAGCTGTTTAGTATCTAGTCAGTTTTCATCTTCAATGCTAAAATCTTTTGAGACCGCGATAGCCCTGAAACTTAATACTTTTCTTGTCAAGGTTACCGGAAAACTTACTACATTGAAGGGGTTGGATGCGCGTCTTCGAGAGATAAGGAGTTATCTTGATCTTGTAATTAACACGGAAAGCTTGCATTAAACCACGATATTTTGTACCATTTACAGGATGGTTTTCTAATAGACTATTTAGGATTTGTACGTGCGATCCTGGCAATTTCCTTTGAGGCTCTTCAAGTCCATTTAACATGTGCTGATGAGTAAGTAATGAAATCAAATCTTAGCATCAACTAGTGTGACTATCGTGGTGATTTCTTGTTTCAACCATTTAAATAACTTTACAACATTCAAATAGGAAATTCGCTGCAGCATGCATGGTTCAGGATCTGACGTCGTTCAAACATGTCGAAACGTATGCAGTTTCTAGCCAGATGCTTGTTATTGGGAAGCCCATAATTTAATTGCTTGTCTAGGTTTGTCTATTTTCCCTTTTGGCGGCCAGCCCATTGATCAGGTCTATCCTAGATGTATTTATTCAGTTTTTTTCTGGCACCTCATAAACTGGCTCAATAGGCGTAGTGACTAGTGAGCGAGATCAAGTATTGCTTTCGAAAGACCTTGTCGATGCCTGTCCTTAATACAGAGATACAAGATTTTTGTTAAATTGATTGCCTTAAGTGAACCTACATGCCCGTGTCAGAGCTAAATTAAAGATATACTTGCTCAAGGAAAAAAAGTTCTATTTGTAGGTAAGTATTATGGGATATAAATGCAATTTTTTTAATTTCGTTAAATCTAAATTTCTAATTTTAAATAGGTTCTATTTTGTTTACGTTCAGACAAAAATAAATTGTACTTTTTTTAATACTTTTTGATCAAAATTTAAATACATCATCCAAATTTCAAAAGGTTAAGACGTAATATGGGAAACTTTCACAAAATACAGACGTCGACAAACAAATATGTGTTTGATTTTTTCATCATTATTGTAAATTTAACGGATTTGTTTGTGTTTGCAAGTCTATATATATGGACAACCAATAATGAAGTAGCAGAATCCAACCCAATTTTGGAAAGATAGCGATGCTGAGCTTAACCATGTTGAGGAAGGTGATGAAAGATATCGATATATGCGTATCTCCATATGGTAATCTTCTTCCGAATAGAACAAGGAAACAGAATATATAATTCATGAACTCTTAATAAGTAATCCTTCTCGTTCCTTGCAATGGATATACGGCTCTGAACAGCCTCAGCAGACGGTGGCTCCCCTCTTGATGAGCATGGCCATGGATGAACTTCCACTAGCCATCCTCTCCAGAGTCCCGGGCGAGTCGCTGCTGCGACACCGATGCGTCTGCAAGCACTGGCGAGAAGCCATCGATGATCCCTACTTCCGCAACTCATTGCACTGCTCCAGAGAACGAGTGGTTCTATACCAAGAGTTTGACAAGGAGGAGATCCATCTCGTGAAGATACACGAGGAAGCGGCGACGCGGATGATCGAGATAGATAAGTTCACGGGACCGAGAGGCTACGAAATCCAAGGCACCTGCAATGGCTTGCTCTTTTTCATGCACAGCACCGATGCCAAGAATAATGGTGAGCTCCCGATTAATCCCCTTACTAAAGAAATCCTGAGACTGTCGAGAGCACCCGATCTTTCGCCAGAAATGTCTGTTTATGGGTTGGGGTTCGATGTTTCTACCAACACGTACAAGATGGTACAAATCGATGCAATTGGCTTTGATGAGAAGACTCGTACCCGCACGATGGGGGCTCGAATCTACGATTTCGACAAGCGATCGTGGAGGGCCTGCAAAGCCCCGCCGCCACTTCCTCATGGCACCGGTCCGTATGGTGATTTCATCTTTGCTTCCGGAGCTTTGAACTGGTTTCTTAAGAGCCGCTCGTGGTCGGATGGCCTGTTGGCGAGGGCGGTGCTCTCTTTCGACCTTACCAAGGAGGAATTCAGCTTGATCCCGATCCCGGACGTCTTCTACGAAGAGCCCATCAAGTGTATATTGTCATCAACTCCTTTTTCTCTCGCAGGTCATGGTGCCCTACAACTTTACTGAGTTCCTTGATAACTACCTGACTTCTAAGGTGTAGAACAATGTAATCCCAATGAGTTGGATCAACGAAGTGGGAAGCCCGGTATGTTGTTGGGGATCAATTGGCTTAAACGAGAAACAGAATCGATCTTCTTAATTCCTCAACAAAGTCTCTCTGGCTAAAATTAAAATCCCAATGTTGAACAGGAACATAGAGAATTGGCAAGGGAAGCTGTGAGGAAATCACAAGTGCTTCTGAAGAACAATAAATCTATGGGCAAGCCATTGATTCTGCTTCCTAAGAAAGACAGCAGATACTTGTCGCGGGAAGTCATGCCGACAACTTGGGCTATCAATGTGAAGGTTGGACAATTACATGGCAAGGCTTGAATGGCAATGATCTCACAACCGGTATGGTCCGAGCATTTCCCGTTGGATTAAGTTTGAATGAGAAATATATTTCTTTGTAATTGATGCATATTGTTGACATGTCGTGTTGAAGATATTTAAAATCTTCTAGGAATATTTAGGATATTTCCTCTGATTTTCTATATCTCTTTTGATTATACATATCATATTTGATTTCATTTGATTTTCTCTATCTAAGTCTATAAATAAGCTCTCTATGTACTCTTTTCAATAAATTGAAATATATACAATTTCTCACATTTCTCTCTTCCGCAATTATTATATTTAACTTGGTATCAGAGGCTCTTTTCCTCAGGCAACTTATTGCACCCAGGTGCACCTCACCTACCCCAGAAATTTTCCTAATCCTATTTTTCCGCTTTATTATTCTCAGCGCAGAATAAATCCATCCCCATCATTGCTGTTCAACAATGTTCACTTGATGCCCACAAGTCTCATATGAGGAAGCACTTAATCGAGTCCGCATAGTGTTTCGATGCTAATCGTATTGATTGCGTCACCCGTCGAGCTTTTTTCATGAAGGTGGCTTTCTTTCAATACTAGCCGCACATGCCGCATCCTAGTAACTCTTTTCCAAGTCAGCCATATAGGCCGCTTGATGTTATGAAGCTAGCCGTATAGGCCGCATCGATTAGTTACTGTTTCGCAAGCTAGTCGTATCGGCCGCTTGCTATTTCCCCTTTGATTCTTGACCTTTCACACATTGTTTCGAGAAGCTGAAACCACCACCAGACTCGCTCAACTTTAGATGAGCCAAATGCTGCCTCACTCACCGCCCCGTACTAGATTCACCAAACCCGATGCCATGCAGCGTCGTTGGATAAACAAGTTTTCGTGGCATTGTTCGACAATGATTTAAACTCAAGGTGACTTAGTCACTATGAGTTTGAGGGGGGATTTTCAAAAATATTTAGGATATTTCCTTTAATTTTCTATATTTCTTTTAATTATGTATATCAGATGTGATTTCATTTGATTTTCTCTATATAAGCCTATAAATAGGCTCTTTATGTACTATTTTTAATATATCGAAATATATACAATTTCTCACATTTCTCTCTTCCGCAATTCTTATTGATGTAGCTAGCAAGGATCACTTAGAGGGGGGTGAATAAACGATCTTAAACAATTTCTAAATATTTATGCAGAAACAAAACAAATCTCAGAAGAGTCTGAATAAAATTCAGATTCAAGACAGATTATATAGACGGTGCTGCAGAATGTAAAGTAAGAGATAAGGAATAGAGAATCTGCACACAAGTTTATAGTGATTCGGTTTATGGCAAGCTTACGTCCACTCTCCCACGCTTACAGCCTACCGGTTGGATTTCACTATGTAATCAAGAGGAATTTACATATTCTGAGTGATAGCACTCTTGTGTATGATAGGACTCTCTATCTCACACAATCACTCTTACAAAGTAACCCTCAAGATCTTAATATTTGACTCAGCAAGACAAGAGAAATGATTGGAGTGTGCTCAGACTTTGGACTTCTTGATTCTTGAATCTCTCTTCTCTTCTGCTGCTCGTTGATCTCCTTAATTACTCATCTGCTTCCAAACTAGCCGTTGGACAGCTTTCAGAGGATCATCTTCCAATCTTCACCTTGGACAGATTTGTATAAAAAGGATTGAGTAGCCATTGGATGATAGATTCTGAATCTCGCTGATTCTGTCGCCCATACAATCAGAATTTTGGTTTCCAAAAGTAGAGTTTTGTCCGTTGTAATACATACTTGTCGTAGTATTTGATTATCAATCAATTATAGCCTTAGATTGAATCAATCAAAACTTCCCTTCTGTGAAATCCATACCGGATCACTAGCTGTTATGTTTGGTTCTGAATTCTGCGTTTGCGTCTGAAGAAATTCTGCGTCTGCATCTGAAGAACTTCTGCGTCTACATCTGAAGAACTTCTGCGTCTGAATAATTTCTTCGTTTGCATTTGAATAAATTCTACGTCTGAATCTCAGAACTAAGATTATGTGGGTCTTCAATAAGGTATTTGACATCTTGTAAAGTCTGAATAGCTTCCTTCTGAGCTTCCAGAATATACATACTTGGAATAAATTTGTTCAGAATAAGTATCAGACTTATAATATAGTGGAAGGTTTTGTCAACTTCAAAATTAATAGGAGTTTTCCTCAACACTTAGGCTCTGTTCGTTTTCGGAAAAATATTCTTCCGGAAAACATTTTCCGCGTTTTCCGGTGTTCGGGGGCGGAAAATGTTTTCCGTGGAAAAACATTTTCCTTCCTCACCCCCAAATCCTTCATTGTTTTGTGGAAAATGATTTCCTCTTTTCACAAAGAGAAAATCATTTTCCCCCAAAGTGAAGGCAAAATTGCCCATGGGAGGAAAAATATTTTCCGTGGGAGAGGAAGTTGATCGCCGGTCATCGCTGTCGACCACCGATCGCCGCCGCAGGTTGTCGGCCTCCGCTACCGCCGCCGCCGCCCTTCGCCGGTCGCCGCCGGTCGTCGGTCGCCGGCCGCCGGCGGTCGTCGGTCGCCGGACGCGGTCGGATTGACGGTCGCCGAACACTAGAAAATATTTTCCGAAACTTTTTCAGATTTTAGCCGAACGCCAGAAAATTGTGTTCCGGGAAAACATTTTTCAGGAAAATGACTTCCCGGAAAATATTTTCCAAAAGGAGAATATTTTCCGCCAAACGAACGGAGCCTTATATCTCTTTTGATTATACATATCATATTTAATTTCATTTGATTTTCTCTATCTAAACCTATAAATAGGCTCTCTATGTACTTTTTTCAATATATTGAAATATATACAATTTCTCACATTTCTCTCTTCCGCAATTATTATATTTAACTTGGTATCAGAGTCTCCTTTTCTCAGGCAACTTAGTACACCCGGGTGCACTTTGCACCCAGTGCACCTCATGCACCCCAGAAATTTCTCCAATCCTATTTTTCCGCTTTATCATTCTTAATGCAGAATAAATCCATCCCATCATTGTTGTTCAACAGTGTTCACTTGGTGCCCACAAGTCTCATATGAGGAAGCACTTAATCGAGTCCGCATAGTGTTTCGATGCTAATCGTACTGATTGCGTCACCCATCGAGCCTTTTTCATGGAAGTGGCTTTCTTTCGATACTAGCCACACAGGCTGTATCCCAGTAACTCTTTTCCAAGTTAGCTGTATAGGTCGCTTGATGTTATGACGCCAGTCGTATAGGCCGCGTCGCTTAGTTACTGTTTCGCAAGCCAGCCGTACCGGCCGCTTATTGTTTCCCCTCTAATTCTCAACCTTTCATGCATCATTTCGAGAAGCCAAAACCACCACCAGACTCGCTCAACTTTAGATGAGCCAGATGCTGCCTCACTCACCACCCCGTACCAGATTCACCAAGCCCGATGCTATGCAGCGTCGTTGGAAAAACAAGTTTTCGTGGCATTGTTCGACAATGATTTAAACTCAAGGTGACTTAGTCACTATGAATTTGAGGGAGGATGTTGAAGATATTTAGAAATCTTCCAGGAATATTTAGGATATTTCCTCTAATTTTCTATATCTCTTTTGATTATGCATATCAGATGTGATTTCATTTGATTTTCTTTATATAAGCCTATAAATAGGCTTTCTATGTACTATTTTCAATATATCGAAATATATACAATTGCTTACATTTCTCTCTTCCACAATTCTTATATTTAACTTGTCGCAGCTACCATGATCCTCAATGCGGTGAAGAGCACGGTCCATAAGCTGTCTACAACGGGAACCACGATTCGAACTTTGGGAAGTCCAACAACTTTGCATATGCCTATCGTCGTAGGCGAGCCGCCTTATGCGGAGACATTCTGTGCGCCCGGGCCAAGCACTATTAGCAACGTGTGTGGGTCAGTCGAGTGCGTGGTGTTCATCATCTCAGGCCACCCCGTCGTCATCGAGCCCTATGTCTCGAAGGTAGATGCCCTAGTGGCTGCTTGGCTTCCGGGGACCGAAGGCCAGGGAGTCACCGATCTCCTGTTTGGCGACTACGATTTCATTGGCAAGCTTGCAAGGACATGGTTCAGGAGCGTTGATCAGCTTCCGATGAACATAGAGGACCCGCATTACGACCCGCTCTTTCCGTTTGGGTTTGGCCTGACGACCAAAGGCACCAAGGAGAGCAATCCTACATATTCTTGAAAATTGATGTATTTGTATAATTTATCTTCCTCTCATCAGGAAGGAGATTGAAATAGTATCTTTATTATTTTTCGATTGATATAAGGTCACACTCAAATATTCAACGGTGAGATCAAAATGGGTGTTCAACATTGACCCTTTCTTCAATTGTTTGCTGCAATCATGACAGTATTCTTGTATCTCTACAACTACATTTTACAGTTGATTTCAGTCAGTTGCGCAAAAAATAGAGCAACTACTCTCACGACTTCCTAATTCTGTTAGGTCATGTGACAAGATTCACCTAAGCGTACATCGGCAACGTATTTGGTACGTAAAATCTCGAGCTTGAACCTCTCCCGTTATTGCCCTGATGTGGAACACTTCAATTTGCCCACGCTTAATATCGTAGTAGGAAATCTCAGGTGTCAGGGTAATTTTCTTTATAGACAATTTTCCGAAATTTATTAATTCTTTCATAAATCTATTAACGCGAACAAAAAAATATCCGTTTTTTGGACATAAATGGTTGAATTGTCCGATCTTAATCTCTTCACTTTTCGCTAAGTCTGTCAACCGTTCTCTTCGCTACTTGATAAACCCAATTCAACCAAGCTTTAATTTGTTGCCTTATACTAGGAAAGGTATTCAATCAGAACAACTAGAGAAAAGAAAATTAGATCTTAATTTGCACATATTCAAGTCTAAACTAGGTGCTCATCTTTATCCATCCAAGAGCATAGATAGATAGCACAGCTGTTTCCTCATCGAGATAATAATCTCAAATCACAGCGCTCGAGATCAGACAACTCCATATCCAGACTAGGATTGCTGCTGGAAGACATTATCACGTAATCATCCATCCATATCTCCGAGTCGCTGTGTAAGTGCGGGTGGCTATATATATATAGCAGGGGGGAGAGTAAACCACGGTCAAAGCAATTCAGACTTTTGGTGACGAGTTTCGCTGTCCGTCCCTGAAAGTTTGTCGTCTGTTGTCACTTCTCTTAGTGGCGGGAGCTTGAAGCTGAAGAAGCACTGAAGGTAATTGCAAATAGATCTGCTTTTGTTCATTCTGTTGCCTTTGCTTGTGTTGACGATTTGTTTTTGCAAGGCAGATTTATTAGTTGCTTAAGGGTTTAGTGGGAAAGTAGATTAACGGGTTTTTTGTTCTTTGTGCTGGATTTGCGGCTCGATTTTTTTGGAGTCCTTAAGATCGGCGAAATCGGGAAATTTTCGATTGCATTAGTAAACTTGGTTACTTCACTAATCCAATGAAATTGTTGAATTTTTTTCAGCCAATCCACAAAATTTGCAATTGAATGCATATGTCAATGATTTGACTTCTTCTTTTGCTAGATTAGACGCTTTGACTTTTTGAAAGTACTTAGATCTCTAGAACTGACAAATTTGCTTAGGACGACGATGATTTAATGTAAGTTTAGATTTTACGAGACAATTATGTAGACAGATCAGCAAATTGACTCTCCCGTGAGGCTCGGGAACCATAATTGATAATATCTTTTTCACTGATGTGCTCTCTCTCTCTCTCTCTCTCTCTCTAGTCTTTCTTTCTTAGACCAAGCAAACTTGTGGGTATTCACTCTTTCATGTTGTTGATCATCATCTTCATCCTGCATGATCATTGACATTAGCGAAACAAAGATGGCTAAGCTTTCATTCGTTTCAATGGGGACGATCCTCTTCCTGTGTTGTTGCTCGGCCATCGCGAGAATGGCGGCAGCCGATCAAGGCTACCTGAAGTACAAGGACCCCGGTCAACCCGTCAACGCGCGGATTAGAGACCTCATGCAAAGGATGACCCTTCAAGAAAAGATTGGCCAGATGACCCAGGTCGAGTACTCTGTGGTCACCCCCGAAACCCTGAGAAACTACTCCATTGGCAGCGTGCTCAGCGGCGGAGGCAGCGTGCCGTTCCCCAATGCCAAGGCTCGAGACTGGATGGACATGGTGAATAGATACCAAAATGGTTCTCTCTCTAGTCGCCTCGGGATCCCGATTATCTACGGCATCGATGCGGTCCACGGGCACAACAACGTGTATCAAGCCACTATATTCCCGCATAATGTCGGCCTCGGGGCTACGAGGTAAGCATATTTGAGCATTCTATTCATACATTAATCAACATCTGTTGACATATGTCCTTTCTGCTCTACGTAACAGCCCATTATATTGAGCAGCGACAGTCACTTGAGAAGTTAGTATAGCTGGATCAAGGATTACTGTCAAAATCACAACAAATCACAATATGTTACTAAGTGATTAGGGTGTCCATTGCAATGCTATCCATGCAATTATCTTTGCTTGATCATCTATCTTGAGTAGATTCTATATGATATCACAACAATTTCTAGTGTTTAAGTTATATAACTTAAGGAAAAGTCATTGTTCATCTTTTCAGGGATCCGGATCTGGTGAAGAGAATCGGGGCCGCCACCGCACTCGAAGTCAGGGCGACAGGGATTAATTATGTGTTTGCGCCATGCATTGCCGTGTGTATCAATTTAAATCTGATAATTTCAACAAACATTCTGTTTCGAATGTTCTTAACACATTTACGATCCTCTTTTTCAATATCGAAACCGTGAATCAGGTATGCAGAGATCCGAGATGGGGCAGGTGCTATGAGAGCTACAGTGAGGATCCGTCTGTTGTTCAAGCCATGACATCGATCATCCCCGGATTGCAAGGCGAAATTCCTGCCGGCAGGCGAAAGGGAGTGCCTTATTTTGGCGGAAAGTAAGCTTTTGTTTTGATTAGACTAGTTTGAACTGGCGATTAATTCCTAAGTTGGCTTTGTCCCACCAGGAAAAGGCTTGTCAATCGCCCTCTTAGTATCACATTTTGTCGAAGGTGTCAGATTAGCGAATACCCTAAAGTCTTCTGACAATGTAAAATGCTTGAGTGTTTAATTTGAAATGCTGGGTAGTGTCTTGAGCAAATCTCACACTATTTGACTAAGTTAAATGTTGTTATTATCTCATACTTTGGACAGAGACAAGGTTTTGGCCTGTGCAAAGCACTTTGTGGGAGATGGTGGCACCACAAGGGGCATCAATGAGAACAACACAGTGGTTGATTGGCATCGACTGTTGAGCATTCACATGCCCGGTTATTACAAAGCCATAATTGAAGGCGTCTCGACGATCATGGTCTCGTATTCGAGCTGGAACGGAGTGAAGATGCATGCTAATCGCTTTCTCGTCACGGACTTCCTTAAGAACACCTTGAAGTTCAAGGTATACTTATTAGTCTCTCCTCAGTCATGCCATTTGAGATTGATACTGGCTATGGATTGAATTGAATTAATCAATCCTAAATTCTTGTAGGGTTTTGTAATTTCCGATTGGAAAGGAATCGATAAGATTACCACTCCGGCTGGCACAAATTACACATACTCTGTTCAAATGGGAATTGGAGCCGGGATCGACATGGTCAGTGGCTATGGCTATCTCCTTTTTGTTTCATGCACAAGTATCGGATCACCAAATTAATCTTAATGGGCAAGCGCCTTTTTCTTTTCCTTTTCCACTCCTAGGTCATGGTTCCCTTCAATCATACGGTGTTCATCGATACCCTCACCCAATTGGTCAATGCCAATGTGATTCCCATGAGCCGGATTGATGACGCCGTCGAGAGGATCTTGCGGGTGAAGTTTGTGATGGGCCTATTTGAGAACCCTATGGGCGATCAGACCTATCTTTCCCAGCTTGGAAGCCAGGTTAGACAATGGAAGATCACAACACTTATGAGAATGGACTATATATGAAGTGTACACAAGCATTGTCTTATTTCAATTCTGTGTCATTGTAGGAACATAGGGATTTAGCAAGGGAAGCGGTCAGAAAATCACTGGTTCTGTTGAAGAACGGGCACAATGCGGATCCCCCAGTGTTGCCGCTTGCCAAGAACGCCCCTAAGATACTCGTCGCCGGGACTCATGCCAACAATCTGGGCTATCAATGTGGTGGTTGGACCATCACTTGGCAGGGTGGAAGTGGCAACAACCTAACCAGTGGTACATTCTCTTTCCTTTCTTCTTTAGTACGCTGCAAACGCAACTGTCCGCATCAACCAAAATATTGCCGTCGTGAGTTGTATCGAATGTACAATGTCGCAATAAAGACACGATGTTTTCACGCTTACATATTTAATCAAAGTAGGGAGTTTGTGATGAAGCTGATTCATGATTTTGTGCACTTGACAATAGGGACCACCATCCTAGGCGCAATAACTAAGGCCGTGGACCTCGACACAGAGGTTGTCTTCAGTGAGAATCCTGATGCCGACTTCGTCAAGTCGCACAATTTCTCATATGCCATCGTGGCGGTTGGGGAGCTTCCCCATGCGGAGACGGCGGGAGACAGCACGAACCTCACGCTGGCGGAGCCGGGCACGGACATCATCTCCAATGTGTGCTCGTCGGTGAAGTGCGTGGTGATTGTGGTTTCGGGAAGGCCAGTCACAATGGAACCGCTCGTGGCACAGATGGACGCACTGGTGGCTGCGTGGCTGCCGGGGAGCGAGGGGGAAGGGGTGGCCGACGTCTTGTTCGGGGACTACGGATTCACTGGGAAGTCGCCGATGACGTGGTTCAAGACCGTGGATCAGCTTCCCATGAATGTGGGTGACCCTCACTACGATCCACTCTTCCCATTTGGTTTCGGCCTCACCACCGAGCCCACCGGCGGAGAGTGAGGGAGACATTGAAAGTGCGACTTAGTTATTCTAAATTTTAGGTTTTATCTTATTTCATGAATATTGAGTTAGGGATTCTTTTAGGTGGCTTTTTTCTTTTGCCAACCTCAATCATTTTGGATCGAAGATGGTTCAAAATTTAGGATATGGTACAATTTGTATAATCGTCGTACTTCAAGTAGTATTCTGGTTGTTTTCATTTTGCATAATTGAACTCATTAGTGGTTTTCCTATTTGTCATATGAATTTGTTGCTTATAATTTCTCTTGGGGCCTTACGTTTCACCAACAGAGATTCAGAATGCGAGGGTAGATCTTGTCGTGTGGCATAACATTAACAGAGTATACTACATGGATTTTGGAAATAGATCATTTCTACTTGGTGGTTTTTGAAGGTGGAGGCTAATACTATTTTCTTGCCAGAATGAAGAGCTGCTCTTACGTAATGTAAATATTCAAGTAAACAGAATTTTGCTCAAGGACTAGTGAAAACTTTAGGTGTTTTATGCACGGTGTTGCGATTAGTATATTTGAGAAAAGTTCAGTGCCACGACCCTGGAAATTCCCTCTTTTTCAAGTCAAAAGTGCAAACTTGCTATAAATATCGAAGGAAATAATGAAATTGTCGTCGAGAACCCCGAAGCGAACGCTGAAATGTCTAAATTGCTATAAGAATCATGCCATCCAAGTTTTTAGTTATATCATGTTGTATATGATCGTATCACGATATTTTTTATTGACTTTTTAGAATTCGGATGATGCTTTAATCTTGACGGCCTCTCGCTTTCCACTTAATCCTAAACAAACAGGCCCTTAGTAAATATGCATAATTATTAAATCCTGCTAGGGCTTGGAACAGTTGTTGGAATTTACACAACAACTTACTCTTATAAAAATTTACGAATCCCAAAAAGCTCTATTATCATGTGAATTTTATCAGCATCCGTCATCATTTTTAAACCTAGCTTCTCGTCATTGTTAGGTGTTAGATTTTTATCATTGTTGGTCATAAATATTGTCGAATTTATATTTTGCCCACTCCGTAGGTTGTTTTTACAAATGTGACAAAATGTTAGTGTTCACAAATTTGAGGTGGCTTGTTGTATAGTTCATGTGAGATAATTTGTTTGTTAGAGAAATACTATCGTCAATCTTAAATAGCTGACTACTTAATTGAGTCGGGCATGGGATGTTACATCAATCTCACTATTGTGTTTGGAAAGTAATAGAAAGTTAATGGGATATATTCACAAGAAATCCTAAAATTTATCACAAAAATGTAATTGAATCCTAAAACTTACAAAAAGTACAATCGAGTCCTAAAACTTATCAAATTTGTCAAATCGAGTCCTAAAGTTAACACTGTCTAATTTACTAACGAAAAATGATGACATGGAGCTGATGTGTCTTATTTTATTACTTTTTTTAGACCGTGGCGATGATGTGGCATCCAACAAGCGTCACGTCAGAAAAAGATAAAATATATCAATTGAATTAGAAAAAAGCTACCAAAAAAAAAATCAGGTCCACAACCAGCTCTTGTGGCCAACCCTCGCCGGTGGCTGCTAGGAACGGCCGATGAAGGTTGCCTGGGCCTTCCCAAAGCCTAGCGACCCTCGCCAGCCTCCGGCGAGGCCTACTTTAAGCCATGAGATTTGGGTCAAAAATCTATGCACAGCTACTTTAAGCAAACCAACCAATTCAAACCCTTACAGCAATAAGCACGTTTGAATCGCCGAGAGAGAATTATACTTGCGGCCAAAGAGCACCATTTAAGCGGCAAGATTGTAGGACACTCTCAGTAAACCTGAGCAAAAGCACTTTTTAAAGTGCTAAATTTGGTAAACCTGTATAATATGAAAGCACCACTTCACCAGTAATCAAACATCTAGTTTTCCAAGTATAAAACCCAAAAGCACCATAAACAATAAACTCCACACCAACATCTCAGCATTACTTGTAAAAATTGTCCAAAAAGTCTTAATCCTATTACACTCTTATTAATTCAATTTTAAACATTTTAATTGTGCCAGTTGAGTCGTAAATATTTTCATGTTTTGTCAATTGAGTATATCCGACTAATTTTGGCCAGAAATCACTGACGTGAACATTGGCCGTCCTACATGGCACGGCCGATGTTGACGTGAGCAATCTTTAATTTTTTTCTAATTTTTTTTATTAATTTTTATTCTTTTCTTTTCTTTTTCATTTTTTTCCTTCTTTTTTTCCTTCTTTACTTTGTTTTCACTGGGCCACTGGCCATCAGCCAAGGCCCAACGACCCCTGCCGATAGCTAGCGAGGCTTGCGGCCCTTGCTCCGTAGCTGGTGTGGGCTTGCTGCCCTTGCCCAATTGTGAGCGAGGGCCGTGAGCCCTCCTCCATTGTCCAGGAAGGGCTCGCGGCCCTCGCTGGCCACATGTGAGGGCAGCAAGCCCTCGCCCAATAGCCAGCGGGCGTCGCTGGACCTCGGCGCTAGCAGCCCCTTGCCGGCCTTAACAGTAAAAAAAAAAAGAAAAAAAAAAGGAAGAAAAGAAAATTTCAAAAAAAAAATCAAAAAAATCGAAAAGAATATTAAAATATTTTTAAAGAGTGTCCATGCCAACGATAGCCGTGCTATGTAGGACGCCTAATATCCACATCAATGATTTTTGGCCCAATTGATCGAATGAATTTAATTGGCAAAACGTTAAAATGTTTAGGACTCAATTGGCATAATTCCGACCAAAAAAATTGACATAATTAAAATATTTAGGATTGAATTGGAAAATGTACAATAGGTTTAGGACTTTCTGGACAATTTTCTCCATATACTATAATCTTTGGAAATTTGCACAATAAGAGTATCAAGTATAAATTAGACCCTCAACACCTAGGTTGCAAAAGCCCGTAATTTTGCATGTATTTTTACGCGCAAAATTCTAGTGTTTATAATACATATGTGCAAGGGAGAGAGCAAGAGAGAGTCAGGTTAAATCTATATATAATTTCAAGAGAATTTATTAAAAAAAACTACATCAATCAGCAACATGACTATGATCATGTGGTTCAAACTTTAAAAGTGTACATCTTGATATAATTTCAAAAGCAAGATCACTTTCTATATCCTTTGCATGAAGAAAGATTTTTCTCTGCCTCTGTGTGCCAACGCTGAAGACCTGTGTAATCCTAAGCTCTCGCCGGATTCTTTCTTTCTTCTGCGTGAACGACAAATTTCTTTACAGAGACCGGACCATTCGATGAAGGCCGACAATCGCCACCTTTGTAAAATGGAAACGAGTAGTCTTTGGAGTACTTGAGTGCCGCTATTCTCTCCTCTAACTGTCGAGGGCTAAGATTTCTTGCTCTTGTCGGCTCTTCTCGGAGTTCTTTTGCCGATCGAAGGATTGTCCAATGTGAACTTGAACTCCATCTTTGACCACGAGCCTTACCAAAGTGGATTCGAAATTTCAATGAAATATTTTTGAGTGAGGTGGAGCGGGAATGAGTTGGCAAGGTTAGTGCCTAGAGACTTTATATTAATAAGAGTTCGTGATTCCATTCGGTGTATTACACAGCTCTACTAGGATTCTGCTTCCAAGAACACTTAGAACTCATTTATTATCGCGTGTATGTAGATAATCATGGCTCCTGATTTAAAAAAAATGCATAATAACCTTTTCTTATGTTTGAAATAAGATTAGTGGCACCATCAATTTGTATGATAAAGCTCGACGGTCGAGTCACAAGATTTTTATGGTACTCGTACTAATCTTGATGCCAAATTTAAATTTTGAGTTCAATATTTTAAGACCGCAGATATTTAACCTTTACAATTCAATCCTAAATCATAGATTAGGCATGACCCCATCTTTGTACATCCGCAGCTCATATCGAGTGACGGCCAGGTATGCGATCTTTGCCTTAAATATTGAGACATCATAACCGTGAGATTTAATTGAGATACGCCAAATAATCGACCAGCAAAAGAAAACGTGTCGCTTCGTGTCAATCTACCAAATTAAAACATGTCGTACACGGTTTGTACAAACAAAGATAGCGGGATACATGAGAATAATGTCCCTATACATCTTTATCTTAAAGACTCAGAACAAATAAATCACATCAAGAAGCATAAGCATGGTTTAAAAGGGGAACAAAGGAGGAGCATCTTATCAAACGCAGGATGAAATACTTTCGGAAAGTTAGCAACAATAGATGTGAACACAGCTACGTTCAAAGGAATGAGGGAAAAGAAATTACTGCAACCCACTGGGGCATCCTAAATGTCAATACAATGACAGGTGCACCTTAAACACTAAGAATATATCGTCGTACTAAATATCTTTCAATGAAAACAATCAAAATTCCGTCCACAGTATGAGCCGTAAAATAAGTTAAACCTGCGAGCCAATCTCCGTGCGAATCGCCCGTGGCCCATTGTGGTTCCTGATCACAGGCGTCGATGGAAGAGCTTCCATTGATGTTGGAAGTTACACTCTCAAGCTTTTTAAGGCAGACGTTAGCAACGGGAGCTTGTCGGGAGCACTCTGCTTGTAGTCTTTCTCCAAAGCCGCCACCGCCAGTGACTGTAGCTCAGGACTCTCTTTATCTTCCTTACTCCGTCCTTTAGAAAGCTGTCCGATGGCAGATGTGCACTGAGGTAAAAAAGAAAGGCAGTTCCTTGTGATTCATAATAAAATTTTAGAAAACAAATTGAACCATGAACAAAGTAAGCACATTTTATGCACATAAGATGGAGTATTAGGCTTCTCCACAATCGAGTTTTCTAGGAGGACGCAAGAACTCACCAGGCAGACACCAAAAAGTGCTCTTCGATTCTTGCCCCCAGTTAAATTTATAGCGGACGCATAGTATTTCTTAGCCGCCTGAAGGTTCTCTAGTCCACCAATTGTGTAGAGCACCTGTTTTTTTTCCCAAAAGGCGGTTATATCTAGCTTTATTGATGAGCAATAATTGGTCCCAATATGATAAAAGAAAGCATCGAAACTGAAACAAGATACATATTGAAAGATTCAAATTACAGATCTCAATGTAGGAAATGGGTTTGGCATTACGAGATAAATGTTTGTAGAAGGGTCTTAGCAAATCTCTACTCAAGAACCACCTTATTAAGATATTTATTGATTGAAATGAGAATGCCATCAAGTAAGTATTCTGGTCTGGTGTCATACGAGGGTTTGCACAGACGATACACTACATCGTACCAAGTTTGCTTCACCCCTGGTGCAAATCCCACTTCAAGTATAGTTACTATTCAGAAAGTAAAGAAAAGGAAAAAATCACTCACATCAGCATAGGCTAGGTGATATAACGGATTTGTTGGTTGAGATAAGATTAGCTCCTCATAGCAGAATGCTGCCTGCTTATACCTAATGAAGGCAGGAAAACAGTATAGATCAGCATGGGAATTGGAAGCATAATACATGCAAATGTAGCCTCCTTATCTTCTTCTGAGTTAGTACAGAAAAATCTTACATCTGCAAGGAGACGTATATCTCCGCAAGTTCTCTCCAAGCATCATGATCTGCCATGAATCTGTCAAGAAAGGGAATATAGAAAAAATGAAGTCGCATTAAGCCACCCCAGCTCTGATAAATAATCTATAGGTTATGGTTTCTTACGTATCAAGATATTTGTTGAGACAATCTATGGCGGTAGAGATATTGCCTTGGGCCTTTGCCACAGCAACCCTCCGTTTGTGTATTACCTTTATGAGAGAGAAGTATTCAGATATAGAAGCATATGACTTTGCAATTTAAAAAATAACTAAGTAAGCAGATTATTTCATTAATCTTCAATGGATAGCAGTATTTGCGACAAAAAAGAGCCAAAACTTACTTGATCAAAAGGGTTATCCTCTAGAAAATTTGAGTAAGCCTTTTCAGCCTCTGCCCACAGCCCCTTTGCTTCAAGCAACATACCCTCGAGCCTCCCTAAAAAACAGCCCATACATCACATAACTGAAATAACAAAATGAGCAAACAGCGTGAACCCATTTTCAATCACGTCAGATGAAGTAACAATGAGATCTGCCTTATCATGAAGGAAATATGTAATCTTTATTTCATCATCAATGCAAAGATGACACATCAAGCAGATAGCTTCTATAGAGACATTGTCGCTCATCATCCTCATCAATCTCGTAATCGAAAGGCTAAGGCTACTTCCAGAACATACATAGATCAACCACAGCAGTATACCAAGGCATATAGATAGCCGTCTCATTGTGCTAGCCTCATTGGGCTGGACCTCTCTCAACAGCTAACCTGCTAATTATTAGCAGAAAAATCTGGACGCGTTAAGAAACATTACAGTGGCCTTTCCGATTCAAGTTCCTATGAAATGTGTCAAAAAATGGTTGGTTCAATATTATTTGGACACGACCAGAAAAAAAATTATTTGGATATGTTTAGCAACAATAAAGTGGTGTTACCACTTCAAGTTCCTATGCAATGTGTCGAAAAATGTTTGGTTAAATATTATTTCTCCATTGTTTTGATCTTTTGTTACTTTTCTTCTCCTCCCTTTTTCTTAACTATCTTCTGTTACCCATTCCTTAAAAATTTTCAAATTTTACAATAAGAAAAAGTATCAATTTGCCTCATCATGATTTCTCATATACTTGGGATTTTGTTTTCTCTCTTTTCATCACTTCATCTAATTTGTGAAATCAACTGCTTACGTAACTCATAGTTCTGGTTCATCTCATTCATACCGGAATATCACCCGCTAAAACCCTGACTAATTGATTAGATGACACTCAATATAGCTTTAGCAAATAAAATATTCCAAATTATATCTGAGAACTCTAATGAGATAATACCCAGCAGTCCCCCAGATAAGACATCGGTAACACTCAAGCTGTCATTCTACAACCCCTCACCTCCAATGTTTTTGATAAAAGGCTTATACTTCGTCACAAAGAGCTCAACTGATACTCTTGCATGATTAGAAGGAGAATATATAGCATTTTTGAATCACAAAGAGTTGGATGAAAGAAAGCATGCAAGGAAATAATTGGCTCACACACAACACTGTGACTGAACATGCGGCTCCCATCGGGGGCAGGAAGAATTACGAAGGCTCTGATCATTGTCTCTATCAGGCAAGAAGATCGATTTCATCGGAATTTGGATCCACACTTTCAGCAGTTACAAATCAGCTAGTCTATAGATTAGTCCAACTTACCCACTCTTTTACTGTCTGGAAACCTTTTACGCAAAACCTTGATACAGTCCTGCAGAAGATTGTTGGGCAAAACTACATCAATTTTAGGAAGAAGAAGATTTGCTAAAGTAAAATAAGGGTATTCCTGTTCCTCATTACACACAACCGGTGAAATTTAGGTAAGAAGCAAACGTGATGAGGCAGAGTTATCCAAAATAACTGAAGTTCAAGCAGCAAGTTGATTTTGGCTTAACTAAAAAATAAGTTCATCGGTCTACTGTAAGAACATAATATTATAAGAGCATATTTCAACATGTAAAGATCATAAAATTCTACCTATCCAACAACATCATGAAGGGAAAGGACCTTCACAAGCAAGTGATACTCAGAACAAAGTCTCAAATATTATACTAGACGTTAATGTGAAGGACAAATACACATTGATCCAGTTAAAAGAGAGAATTTCTACCTTTGCAACATCTAGGGATTGGCAGTCCATCGCTGCGATTGCTACTTGCTCGCACAGAGTCCATTCTACAAGAACAATATAATATTACATTTGGAAGTATGGTGAATATGAATCAGAACAAGGAGAAAAAGGCAGCTACTTTTAGGAAAGCAAACTATATATTTCACCAAATACAACTCAAGGATGAAAATATAGCTAGATAAAAATTACCAGCAGATGCTTCTTATTGAAAGATAGAAAGAATAATCAATCAAACCGTAAATGTTTTATTAGTCACAAATCGTACATGCTGACATTTTTGTCACGTAAAGCACCATCAGCCTTGATCAAAGGTGAGTTACCATAAATCAAGATTGCTAGTTAATTTTCGGCATTCTTTTCGATCTTAGCTTTGTTAATAAACAATTAAGAGCTGCGAGGAAGCTGTCCAGAGGAAAATAAGGTAGAATGATAGCAACTGAGCAAGTTTATAAACTAGAGAGTTTCTTTCAAATCCAGAGATGCTAAGCCAAAGTCTACAGCATTACAGAGCTAATTCTGAGCATTTTTTTTGTTTTCTTCCCAAATATAGAAGACTTGCACATTGATTTGTAGTCGTGTAAGCATAAAGCAGTTTATTCCTAGTATACACGAATGGGAGACGTGATCTTCAAAAGTAACAAAGCCAAAATAGCTAGTAAGACTAGATAGGGAGGATAAACTGCACTGCCAAACGGCATTTTCCATTTGTTGCACCTTGCATTTTCAACTAAGCCCATGAAAATTACTAGCCTGCTCTTGGCATCATTTCACAGGCTACAAGGGCATTAATATGCAACAGCAATTTGAGAGATCAAGCTGCAGACTTCAACATGCTATGCCTATAGAACTCCTCGCGGAATGATAATTATTGTACTCTGCAAGTTGCGATGGCCATTGTTTGCTTAACCGCAACAATCTTCATTCGTCATCTCCACCCCAAATGAGCTCTAGAGTGTCTTATGGCATGCCATTGACTCACTATGTTGCCCGGAAAGGATTAAAACGAAAGAAGTCCGAAAACTTACAGGTATTCTAAGGGGTAAGATTAGCCCAGTGAAGAAGTCTTTCAAATATTTTTTTAAAAATTCCACCTTTTGACCAGATAAATGGGAATACAGCGCTAAACAAACTGGGGAAACATTCTCATTCCCGAGGTTTATAAATGGCTAAACAAGTACTTAAAAGGTCCAATTCACCACCAAAACTCCCGTACAAAACTAACTACAAAAGGGCAAGAATCAAACAGCCCTTGTGATTTCAGAAACAAAGGAAAAGAAAGAGAAACGCCACGATCCCAATGATTCACATCCAACAATTTCGCAACTTTGAGAAATAATAATTTCCCAATTCAAGAATTGCGCACAGTTCTTCGCCATCAAACTTCAAAATCGAGCGAACCCCCAAGCAAGAAACTGAAACTGCACCTAAATTCAATCTGAAAAACAAAAAATCTCAAAGACCCACCTTCGGTCCCGAGAGCCGATCGCTTCTTGTAATCGTTCAGGATCGCCAGACCGTGCTTCAGGACCTTGTCCGGGCGCCGCACCTTGAGCTTGCGGACGAGGCAGAGGTACTCCCACGCGCCGCCGCCCCCGTTGTCCACCTGGGCCTCCAGCCTGTTCAGCTGGTCCTCCTCCGATTTCGTCACCATCTTCGAGGGCCGAATTCGAAAGCAGCCGCCGCCTCTTCGTCGCGATCCGACTCTCTCTCTCTCTCTCTCTTCCACCAAGGTCGGAGCTTTATCAAGAGGGCATGCCTTGAGCGTGGTGGGCTTTCTCCCTCTAGACGGCCTTTTGGATCTGTAGAGAGAGGAGAGAGAAAGGTGAAGCAGTCGCCAGTAACGACGGAGAGAGACAGAGAGTCCGAGGGAACAGTGGAACACACTACACGACGACCGCCTGCGAATCCGATATTTGCATCTTTCTTTCTTGCAGATCAGTCCTTAACTTTATGTTGGTTCGCAAATTAAGGCCCCGGCATTTCAATTTAGTGAATTGAGAACTTTTTCACGTTTTGACCACCAATCAATCGAGTCTTCCGACTTTATGTATATAGGATCAATTGTATCCTCAAAGCTTTTTTTCCTTAAAGAAAGACACAATCAAATCTTAAAATTACCATAAGTGGATTTTTCAAGTAAAAAATCTTATATTATTCTTATGCGGTTTTTATTAATGACACAACGCATTCTTGACAACTCTCTCTATTTGAAAATAATCTTGTTCGAAACACTCCCTTCCAAAACCCTCACGTTACCATTAAAAGGCTAGATTGAACAAACCCTAAAATGCAATTAGGCACAAATTAAAGATATTAATTTACTGGTATTGACGGAACGGTAAAGTGTTGTAATTATGATCTCAAGCAGGGGGAGGAAAATCGAGAATAATCGCGTTCATCATTGTTGTGTGAGAAAAACGAACAAGACCTCCTTAGAACTTTAGTGCAGCTTTTTCAAATATTAAGGACTTAATTGTTCGAATTCAAGCATAAGGACTCATTTCACCAATGATCACTGCATTAAGAGTTCAGCTTACCAAATTAAAATGTCGAGAATTCAATTGGTCAATGCCGTCATTATTGATCTTGTCCTTCTCTTTATATCAATCCTATCATTTGACAAATCATGATAAATCAACTCCACTGCCAAAGGTTCTTGCTTAAGCCTGCTCATGCTTCAATATTCTTAAACTTCTACATAAAATTGACCGTGCTAGCGAGCCTTGATAGATCAAGCCCATAATTTAGTTACTTGTCTTGGCCTGTCCATTTTCTCTTTTAGCAATCGGTTCATTGATTAGATCTATCCTAGATGAAATGATTTAGTGTATGTGGTCTCTCGTAAATTGGATCAATAGACATGCATAAATGAGCTAGATGGAGTACCGAGTTTGAAAGACATTGTTTTTTTTTTTTTTTGATAACCCAGGAAATCCCCGCACAGCCGACAGCCGGGGAGTAAACCCTGAAGGCGACACGTGCTAGCCACCACACACGTACCACCGGTTAAGTTACCCTGCGGCGCCCGAAATTCGAACACTCAATTTTTTGTGAGAGGAAGAGTGCGCGCTCCAGCAGCGCCACCCAGGCGGGTGGTAAGTTTGAAAGACATTGTTGATTCCTGTCTTCAACATAAAGAGGCTAGATTTTTCGCAAATTGATCGCGATAAGTGAACCTACATGACCTAGCCCGAGCTGAATTAAAAGATCTACTTGCTCAAGAAAAAAGTTGTATTTGTAGGTAATTATCATGGGATATAAATGTAATTTTCTTAATTTCATTAAATCCAAAGTTCAAAGGTTAAACAGGCTCTATTTGTTTACATTCAAACAAAAGCAAAAAGTTTTTTTTTATCCTTTTTGATCAAAATTTAAAAATATCATCCAAATTTGAGAAGATTATGACCTGAAATCAGAAAATTTCAGGTCTTGTGGATTAAAAAAAAGTAAAATACGCCCGTCCCAGATTTAGATTAAGTCAAACCAAAAAAAAAAATGAAAGACGGTGAAATTATTTTATCTCAGTCCAATTTTTATTTTAAATTTATAAAATCCAAGATTCAAAGTTAAGCTCTAAAAAAGAAAAAAAAAGTTAAGCTCTAAAACCCTACTGTACTGGTCAGGTGAACAAAGCTCTCCCGTAACAGTTGCAGCACTTCTGCTACTCGGCTGGAGCTTTCACCATCCCGTGACCATGGCGATGAAAACCACAGAAGAGTCCGACGTCGGCATCGTCTGCTACATCTCCAACCTCCCTGGCTTTCGCGGCATCCTCAAGCAAAGGTCCGGTAAAAACGAACTCAAACTGCGCTCGTACCATGCCCAGTTTTCTTCTCCGTTCCAATCTGTGAAATCGAGAAACTTTCGTGGTCGTAGAGTCGTTTCCACCATAGAAACGAAGTGAATTCGCGTACCCATTTTTATAAAACTTCTGGGTCTCGACCATTCAGTCTCCTGGATGTTGTGTCTCATTAAAGCCCTTTTCTTTTTGCTGACTTTTGCATATGCTACGTGGGACTTTTGTACAGGTATTCGGATTTCATTGTCCATGAAGTGGATTTGGAGGGAAATGTTGTTCGTCTGACCACATTGGATGCCCCTCCCGAGGTAAATTGTGGGTGAAGTTTTGTTCTTTGTGTTGTGTTCATGTTAACCGTCGTGAGGGTCTGAAGATGATGTGGCTTTTTTACAGCCCGTTCACATCGCGGAGGAGAACGAGATGAATGCTTCCGATCAGCTGAACAAAAGTTACGATGCAGAGATCGAATCTTTTAGGACTCTTGCCGGTGAACCTGATGCTGACCTGCTCCAAGGTTTTATAGCGCGAATTACATCTGGTGCTGAAGAGAGCCTCTCGCCTATAGTTCTTTCTCCAAATAGTGACAAAATTCATCGCACGGTGTGCTGCTTGCACTTTGGTGGAATTTTTTAGTTGTTTTGTTTTAATAAAGTATCTTATTGCCTGGTTTAGGTAAATGCTAGAACTATGTCTGGTTTATGTTTTACAACAACAGCAACAAAAAATTAATCCTTATCCCGATAGTTGTCTGGTTGATGTTCTGAGCAGAGGAAATTCAAATGCTCTTCTGGTTATGGTGATTTTAACGAGTCAGATGTCACTCACTTTAGGCCCTGAGCTCAGTTATTTTAGGTCTTTCCGAGCATATTGATCTTGATCTTGGATGTTTTGGTTCAGTATTAGCAAATATCATTTGATTATTGACTATAGCCATATCAAATTTGATGTAATTCTTATTGCATGTTCCAGGCAATTCATAATTATTTCAAAGAGAAATTCAAATTTCTTGTTACCGACACGATTGATGGGCCAGATGCCTCAACAAAGTGCATTCGGGTGAGAGTAAGTTCTGGAGGTCAGTCCAAGGGTAAAATGTCAAAGAAGCGGAAGGAAAGAGGTGATAAGCCTTTTGATAGCAGAGGTTCGAGTAGCTGGCCTGAACATGTTGGGAAGTTCCTTAGGTAATTCTGAATGTTGAGCCGCCATTGCATTTTTCTGACAATTTATGTTCACGACTATGTTTTACTACCAATTAGATGTTCCATAAGATTAGATGTAATTGTCAACACCTAAAAGAAATAATTCTGCAACATCATAAGTGATTGAGCATAGAAATGATCAAATTGTGGATTGATTGTTACCTAGCTAATGTAGGAGTTTCATAGAGTATGCTTTCTGTGTGGCCTTCAGTATCCCATTCTTCAGAGATATTAACTAGTAGAAGCTGTTGGTGTGATCTGTCGCTATAATTGACAGTAATTTTCTATAAGCTATATGTAAGTGATTTGAATAGTTCTCAGAAAAATTGCATTGCATGTGGAAGAGGTGAGGCCAGGTGGCGTATAGCAATGAAATAATAACTGGTTAGGGATATGGTCAGGATGGATCATAGCTAATGCTATTTGTCCTTTATAAAGTGAGGATGCGACGACACTTCTGTTTTAGATGCTCTAATTTATGACTCAGACTTCAATGAGACTCACGTTGTTAATATTTCTTTGATACCTTCAAATCATCTGTTGTTTAACTTTGCCAGTCAACATCATTTAGCTGTTCTTTAATTTTCTCAAGTACAACTTAGGTAACTACTGAGGATTGCTGTTATGCAGGTTTCATCTTTACAAGGAAAATAAGGATACACAGGAGGCCTTGGGTCTTATAGGAAAGATGCTGGGCACCCAGGTAGCTTATGATTCTATACTGAAAAAGGATTTGCTTTTGTATGTAGCATCATTTTCATTGGAAAAAGTGGACTAAGCCTCATTGGTGACAGATTCTGTTCTCCTGGGATTTCTAATGCATGGCATGTGTGATCATGCAACTGAAAATCTATATTCACCAAGGAAGTTCCTATATCATCAAAACAGTCTTTTTCCAAGTTCTAGTAAAAATCAAGATCATATTATTTGAGTTCATTCCAATTAAGATGATTCATCTTCTCATCTCTCAGTCGAGATCATTTGGGTTTGCGGGCACCAAGGACAAGCGAGCTGTTTCAACTCAGAGGGTAATTAATACTAGGCATGCTTCTGCCTTATTTTATTTTTGATCTATATTGTCATTTAGAAGCAACTTCAATCTTCATAGTGTCTCTGCTATGTCATGGGTAAAAAATTTCTTGTGGCCTTCTTTCAAATTGTAAGTCATCTCCATTTTAGATAATAGGAGATTCTAGATGACTAAAACTTCTCCAAGAAGTGCCCTAAAAAGATGAATCTACGAGTCATCGTCAGTGTCATGCCGTGTTACATAAAAATGTGCGATTCTTGATTGATGTTGGTGCAGTTTTTCCCTTCAGCTAGGATTTCTGAAAGATTTTATGGAAGTACCACTGAATATACCGCTATATTTGTATTTAACTTTTGAAAGAATAATTAGCTGCAAAACAATCATAATTAATATACTCTTGTGGTCCTGGACATTAATGACTGTTTTGGCTTGAAATTCCAAGTAATTTAATTCTGGGACTCTTAACTTTCATCTATTCTGCAAATTTTTTTTGAATAGCACATTGATATACTTCACGTACCTCTTCCTCTCAATAGAATTATATCTGCAACCTGCAAAAACTATCATTATTGTTGTTCTCTCGAGGTACCCATTCATGCTTGCTTTTGGAGCTTAAAATTAGAAATTTCCAAGTTATAGGGAAGACCTGGTAGTTCAGGTTGGTTCTATTTATTACCATATCCTACAACAGCGCTTCTCCTTCATTTCACACATGATTTTTGAATAGCCTTATTATTTAGTAGACCGCTAGTTCTTTTTCTTCTCTCTGCCTGGATATTTAAATGATACTGGAGTAAGTCTCTCCTTTGCCTATTTCTTTGGGATTATTGAGGGGAAGTTCTTGAACAATATGTTTTTTCTCTTGAACAATTTGAAGGATGCTATATTTACATGTGTTTGACTTTTAAAGCCTGGAAGTGCTGTGCCTGTTAGTTGCTATTATATTGCAACCTTCACCTGTTCCTTTATCTGTGATTAAATTTCCTGGGCATGGCAGTATATTTTTGGCATCTTGTTATGTAATTATCATATTCAGAGTACTGGGAAGAACAAAACTAGAAGGTCTTTCAAATCACTGTCAATCTATCTTATATTATTAGGCCCCATATTGATGATGGTCGTTGTTCAGGGAGTGTTGTAAACAATCTATGTACTTTTGTAAACTAATTTTGTATTAGAGAATTAACGCAGAATAACTATTGTAAATCAACTACAGCTACATTGGAATCTTCCATTCTTATGATTATTTAAAAGATATTGTGCTTGTTGATAATTGAGAGGTTCGGTATTTCCTACAAATGCTACATGAAAAAGTTCTCACTTTGCCTTCACCGGTTTTTCGGTTTCAATAATTATAAAATCCCTGCAATGGATGGGCAATGTCTCTAGTTTCAAAATAAGATTGAGTGTAGTAATTTAACTGCTTATTCTTCAGGCAATTGATTGTCTTATGCATCATTGTACTTCTAGGATATGTTATTCCGTTCATCAGTTTTTATGAAGACACTGGACAGATGTTCAAAATTCAGAGCTAGGTTTCCTTTGGCATTTGCAGGTTACTGTATTCAAGCAATCTGCAAGTAAATTAGCATCTCTGAATGAAAAGCTTATTGGTATTAAAGTGGGTGACTTCTGGTGAGGCGAATTTTATTTACTTTCTGCCTTTGTCTTGGATATATACATATACATGACATATCCAACACTTTTAGCCGCTCCATTTCAGCTATGTGAAGGATGGACTTGTTTTAGGGAAGCTCTTGGGAAATAGATTTACAGTCACACTACGGTAGGAATGATGTCACTTTTATGTGTGGTTGCATTAAACCTTTCATAGTCTAAGTCTATGCTAATACAACATGCATTTCTTCATAGCGGTGTTATTGCAGATTCAGAGGATACCATCAAAGCAGCTGCAGATGCTTTAGGAAAGCAGGGGTTCATTAACTACTTTGGCTTGCAGGTATTTTCTAGATTTTTCTTATCTCTATCATTTAGTTCATCTAATCGTATCCTTCGCATCTGGCATATTTTCCTCCCCTATGTTTGTCACGAGAATGTACTATATATTGCTGGTCCTTTTTCCTTTCTAACCTCATAACATGTATTCAAAATAATGCGCATAGTAAAGTTGATGGAGAAGTTGTATCTGAGACAAATTTGACCTTTCACATCCTTTGTCTCTCAAGCAGGCCTCATTTCCATGGTCCTGCAAGAACATGAGCTTCTATTCAGATCGTGCCCTAAATTCACATTGCTAGATGAAACTTTCTTGTTACGAGCAAACCCTCTGGATCTAACAACTGGTCATGGTGGAGAACAATCATGACTTTATGGTGTAGCAGTAACTCAAGAAAGAAATTGTAGATAGAAGTACGTGCATTTTGGACATGAAAATTGATGAGAGCACCCAAAGGGAGATAGACAAGACTTCAGGAAATTGAGGGGAATAAATTTTATGGACCAGACATCTGCAGCATTCGGTGTGTGTCATACATAGTAAGCTTATCTGAAAGGGGTTAATTGCAAAGAGATAGACTATAGTACCTAATGCCAAACAAACTTGCATAAAACCTACAGAATGGATTCCAAGATGGTAAACTCTGGATATGCAAAGCGAAGGCATTGACTATCTCCACTTGTTCCTTTATATGATGATTTTGTAAAGTTCGCTGGTTTAACTTTAACTGGTCATGTGCAGATATTGCAGACAGTTTCATGACTTTAAAATTGCCTGGCAGCGACAAGGGAATTAATTGAATTTTTTAATGAGTAGTGCAAAATCTAATTGAAATATTCTTGTCCTAGCAAGAACATTGTGTTCATGTCCGTTAAGACCTTTACGAGCACAGATGGTGTAGGGTGTGCCACCTTGGCCATTCAGGGCTTGTCAATTTCACCATCGCAAGAAATGGTAGATCATGTAGTTCAAGAATATTGGCCGCATATGCCCTTATGTCCGTTGTTAATGATCACACCTTTCTTGCTCACACTTTGTGAGTAGTAAAATAGATCTGGTGTTCTCTCTGCTATAGAACAAATTATAATTCTGGATATAAAACTAGTAATGTATTGAGAATGCTAATTTAGTAAACTTGCCATAATTCTTGACCCTGTTTTGTTTGAGCAACTCTCTTGTTTACATCTGGTCATGCAATATATGTTTCATTCCTACCAGAACAGCCCATGTCCATTTCAACTTCCTGAGAATGGCTGGCTATGCTAGATGTTTGTGGTAACCTCAAGCACTAAAGTGTTCTTTAAGAGATGCTAGTTTCAGTCAGTGAATGATGTGATTTAGGGATGTGATACCTATTAAGGTAGATAACTATGCGCCCTTGAAGTTTTGTTAAAATACCATGACAACCTTTGCAGTTTTGAAAATTACTTTGATGCCCCAACCATCTACACTAATCTTCAATCATTTGTTGGATTTAGAAGTTACAGTAATATATATTAATTTAAATTTCTTAAACTTTTGTCTATCGGGTTGAAGAGAAATGCTAATTTGGATGTAATAAGAAAACTAAAACGGTTCATAATGACATGTGCTGCCACATCGTAGGTTAGAAAGCTTGCCATGGAGAAATGGACTTGACCAGCTTTGAGCTTGACCAATTCCATGACTTGCTCCAGATCCTATTCAGAGCAGGTTGGCTTGAATTTGGGCAGGCTTTCCTGCCTATAATGACGTGCGACATGTCGTTGTTGCTCTACTAATTGAATCAATTTATCAATATCAGCATTGCATGATAATTTAACCACAACTGAAGGTGAGTTATTTTCCATAATAAATTAGCAAATGAAGTTATTGCTATGTGGTGCAGCTCTTCATATTTGCTAAATCATTTTTGTTGGGCTACGTGATTAATACATTCAACTTTTCTTATCTTTACCAGCGCTTTGGAAGTGGTTCTGTGCCAACTCATAATATTGGCGCAGCATTACTTCGAGGAGAGTGGAAAACGGCTGTGAGCATGATTCTTGATCCGAGGGAGGGGGATATCCTTATGATGATTTCAGTATTTTATGGAGAAAGGATGTTCTTTGTGGTTCATTGCATGATCTCAGAGGGCTTATCATTTCTTTTTCCCTGGTATAGCACAACTGTTTCCCTTAATTTAGTTTAGATACAAAAAGATGTGGTAGCAATCGCAAGGCAGTATTATAAGGAGAGTGGTGACATTGACGGAACTTTGAGGCGAATGCCCCGTCATCTGGTTGCTGAAAGGGCCGTAGTAAGTTTTTAATTTGCAATCGCTCATTCAGTTGTTCTTGCTGTGCCAACTGCTCTTTTGTTCAATTCTTTTCTCCAGCTTGGCAATTTCATGTCCTTTATAGTTCTTTTAACTAATTTTCTTCCCTTCAATTTCCCCTGTCCTGTACCAGCACCGTCTGATCATCATATTATGTAATTATTATGTTGGTATTTTTGCATCGCTTTGTCTAATGATGATGCTGCATGATCTTGCTTTTTGTCCTTTTGCAGCTCCAGTCCTTGAAAAAGTTTCCTGGGAACTACTTGCAGGCATTAAAAGCTATACCTAGGACTTTGAGAATGATGTAAGTACTAAGTAGTTAGTGAAACCTATGTTGCTCCGTCTGAGCTCTTGTCTGGCAGCTGCTCACAAGATAAAAGGCTATGTTATACTTGAACGCCTTCGTTTAGGCTTTCGATTTTCATCTTTACCTAAGCCCACATTCTTAAGCTTATAGGTCAATTGTCATTGTTAGATGCTCGAAGCATCTTTTCCAATGTTTTTCATCGTCAAACAATCTTTTGTGTAACTTCAAATCTTTTTTCATGGTTATCCTTGACGATCATTACAAGTAGGAGCATTGCATTTTCTGAATTCACCTCCAATCATGTAAATAGACTCTTTCAATAAAGCAGCATCATATGGTTGTGCATGAAGGGCCCAATATTTCTTGCTGTGGATTCTTATATTAGGTGTTCCCTTCGGTTGCTAACTGGACTTTCTCCCCAGGTATGTACATAGTTATCAGAGTTATCTGTGGAACCATGCAGCAAGTGCAAGGGCCCAGAAGTGTGGTATGCTAAGTACCGCATCAAAAAGAAATGTTTAGGTTTTCTTTTGTTATCCTTAGGTTCAGAACAATAATTTTGCTCTGTTTTTCACCACGTGGCAGGATCAGACCAAGTTGTGGTTGGGGACATTGTACATCATGAAGGACATGATGATGAGAATGTGGCAGAAGCTGTTTCAGAATGTGGAAATGATGACTCCTCCGATGCCTTTGATCATGTTAATTTGGATGAGACATCTGAAATGGATCTTCCAGCGGAAGGTCATCCTCTTGTTAAGGTCAGAGCTATTGTACATTGGCAAATATATAGTTGGATGGCGTGGTATCAAAGGAATTAAGGGGTTGCCAACCCGCATGCATTAGTCATTTAAGAAACTGACTCGTGCAAAATAAAACGCACCTGCATCTAAAAATGCTCACTTGTTTTCAGTGTTGTCTATTGTTGCCACTTCTAATTGGATACTGAAATATGTAGCTAAATGCTAGGCTCAAGATTGAAAATGAGGGCTCCTGATCTTTTTACAGGCTTTGACTTCAGAGGATATTGCTTCGGGGAGATATTCACTCGATGATATTGTCCTGCCTTTGCCTGGGTAAGGGAAGACTTGTGCAGTACACCCTGCATTGTAAGTTCTAAGGCATCGTCTATTTCATCTGACATCATCTATCCTTTTCTGTGGCAGCTCAAGAGTAATATACCCTAATAATGATGTTGCAGACATTTATCATGATTTGGCGAAGAAGGTCAGGTGCTTCTTGGGAATTCAATGAGCATCCTTCAATGCATTTTGTTTGTATCCTATCATATGTGGCATTTAAGTGTGAATATTAAAAATTCTAGGGGCCTGAGGACCCGCAGCTTACACCCAGCCCCCATCACACACTTGGTAAAAGCTGCATATTGGCAATCCCTAGCTTGGGATAAAGTGGTCAAGTTACCATGTGACCCCTCAGACCACAAGTTTACATTGGAAAAGTACTTTTGGCTAATGATGGAGCACTTTATGCATGTAAAGGACAGAGTTCCTGCTGTTCTGCTGGAATTTCAGAAACATGTTTAGGATGGGTGTGTGATTGAGTCATATATGAGAATGTCCCTTACAGCGTGAGCGGACTTAGGAGACCTATAGTTGGGCTGAAAATTAAACTGCATGATGATTACTCATATTTATTTTTCCGCAAAAGAAAATTGTTGATAATAGTGGGAGAAAATACTTCTAAAGGGAACTTGGCGTAGGACAATACGCGTAAAGTCTCTTCTATATTTCTGGATATTCTCTAAAAGTTTGTTTTGTTTCTGGGCCTCACTTAAACAATGTCTCCCGCAGGACTCCATTAGCTTGACAGAGAGCGTGCACAATGTCAAGTAAATTTCTCCTTACTTTTTAATTGGCTAAACCTCTTTATACTTCCCCTCTAATTGTCTTCGTCACTAGCCACCAAATATCCCATTAAGAGCAGTTTCTGTCATGGGGCTACACACTGATCCAGTTATTTTGGTGTGTCATAGGGAATTCTCTATAACCAGTATGACAGGAGGTTACAGGCGGGTTTTTCAGAAACCAATGGACTATGAATGGTGTGGTTTGGCTTTTCCTCTTACTTTCTGGCCCCATCTTTCTCAAATATTATGTTAGTTGGATATAAGCGTTCTGAGATTGTTTTCTCTCAGCGACTGTTTTCTTCTACTGCAGGGAGATGCTAAGATACAGAGACTTTAGTGTACCACTGGCTGAGACTGATTTAGACAAAATTACCAAATCTAAGCCTCTCAGGTTTGTTGAAGGGAAGGACTTTGTCAATGGAAACAATAATCCATTAGATTCTGTGATCTTGTCGACGTGTGAGAACGGTGTAAATGCTTCAGTGAACATTGGTGAAGCTAGCATCTCTGACAGAGATGAAATTCATATGGCTTTAAAGCTGGCTTTCTCGCTTCCATCATCATCCTATGCAACGATGGCCATAAGAGAGCTGCTGAAGACATCAACATCTGTAAGTATGCCACTAAAAGTTCTTTGTGCTCTTTTGGATTCCTCAAACATGATTCACTAAGGCAAAATACGGTGCAGTACTAATGCCCAGGGATCATGCTGAGACCCAAAGCAATGAGAAAAGTGTGCAAAGTGAAAATAGACAAATATTAGGATGGGAGGACGGTAAAGCAATAAAATTACAGCTTGATGTCCAGCATCTTGAGAAAGCATAGTATCTACTTGAGTTTAGAAAAGTTACCTCTATATATGCATGGGCTTAGAAGTGAGCTGATTTGATAAGAAGAAACAAAATAATTCACATATTTAGGCCTGTACATCAAAATCCTTTCTTGATTTCGGAGAATCCTGTCTGAAATCAGCATTCCTGATACTGATAGTCTTTCATAGAAGTTTAGGCGAGGCTACTGGAGTACTTTATTTATTGGTTCTGTTGCTACTGTTAGGATTCTTAGGAGTTTATGAATCTTGCCATTCTAAGATGGCAGGTTTATGAGCTGTTCTAACTTCTAATTGGCTTCTTCCATCCCCACAAACAGCCTCTCTCATTAGCTAACCTGTAGGATTAATCGCCTAGAATGCATCTGATTGTCTCCTACATTTTCTGTAGTGTTGACATTGGTGGTTGAATTTTGCAATGCAATAGTTGGATGGTCTTACCGGAGGCTTTAAATTGTTCGTGCATACAATCTGAAATTTGGGTCATTATGCTTTTGCAGGTTGCCTTTCACAAAACATTAAACTACGAAACATGCTCATCGTTGCAAACTTGACACCTCAAACTGCTCCATGATTCTTCATGATGTCTAGCCGATCATGAATGAAGAAACTGGCAGAAACGGGTCAGAATTTTCATATTTTGGCTTTAAATTTTAAAGTTATACGTGATACTTTGTGCTTAAAGTAAAAAGTTTCAGAATATGTTTATTCGCCTTTTGTTGATTTAACAAACAAAGAGGAAAGTATGGGGAAAATAGCAGTTGAACTTGTTTATGTCTATTGATACTTTTTGGCATCCCGTGCATCACTCCATACTAGTTGCAGGACTTCTCTTTGATGTGGGTATCCTCAAGCAGCAGTTTGTATGTACCCAGTGGGCTGCTAGCATAAATTTAGCATGGATGTGGTTGCAGAACTGTGATGGGGGATTGAAGATGGCAAATGCCACTTGATTAAGCGGAATTTATATAAGCGTACGATGCATGGCATGCTTGTGGAGTAATGAAGTCCGAGGTATGTGAATGGGATTCTTAACATCCCAGCGAGTTGGAACTTGCAGCTTTCCCAGCAAAAGCTGGAGCTGGGGGCCGCAGGTGCAGTGTGGTGAGCAGCAAGCAGACTATTAGTAAAATTTGTTCAAAATGCTGCTTTAGAATGCCGTGGTTTTTCATAAAGATTGAAATTAAACATGAGTAGAACAACAGTTCTTTGCCTTTCTTGGAATAGTAGGCTGACAGAAGCCATTCTTATTGAGCACGAATCATAACTTAATGTCTTGTTTCATGGTGTCATCTAAATTGTGTCACGCTGCTTTACTGTCACAGTGAATTAATAAAGTACTCCATTAAGAGCTACAGCTCGACTGCAATTTTTATCGCGTTCCATTCTTTTGTAGCAAGATTTGTGAGGAGTTGGATTTATGCTGGAATTCTCAAAGGAGTTGTAGCTAGCGGTATTAACCACATATTGCTGGAAAAGTCATCAACAAGCGGCATGTGTGACAAACCATTAAACGCAGACTGTTAAAAGGATAACATCAGCCGAGCAAGCTCGTTAGGAGAAATAAATTGCAGCGGGCTGCCCAAGCTTTTGCGTAACGAAACTGAGTCAAGCCTAAATTCATCATCTACAGAAAGTCATTTGATATCGTGCTCTATTTATTTCCATAAGCAGAAAAAAAGTATGCAGAGAAGCTATACCATGCAACTAGCAATTGTAACATGCACTAGGATGACGATAGGTCGGATGTCTGTAATCCATTGAATCACTTACAGAGTCCGCATGATCTATAAAGGATCACATATATTCAGCCTACGTGCTTCTAGTGCCTGATAATCAGTTCTATGGATAAGCTTATTGCGTCAGTCACGCCAACAATGGGTTCCGTTTCTGTCTTGGAAAAATTGAAAATCATGGCAACACTAGCATGATTTAATGCAATAATTGGCTTGTTACGATGACAACTCGATACAAGTTCAACAGCTACCGCCCATGAGGGGGATGCAGAACCCCCGTCTCTCTCGATGCTGTCTCACTCTTGGCGCTTGGCTGCAGAGGCAGCGTTTAGCTTTTTGTCGATGGGGTTCGGCATTGAGAGACAAGGAGGGAGAGTTCAGTTTGATACTAGGCTAAAAATTATATTTGACGAGGAGCAGTGGATAAGTGTCCAAATCTGATGAAGGGGAAAGCAGATGAGAACATGAATGGCGATGGCAGTGCATTTGGATTTGGTAGTACCGCATGATGTATCATGTAAGATAGACCAAATTACACTGCGCATTTGATAATTTATACAAAAATCAGAGAAACAAGGTAGCTTTCGACGAATGGATCATCACAAGCTCTTTACAGCACATATTTAAGAGAGAAACTCCTAAAGATGTGTATGAATATCCAGTTTAGCTGCAAGTTTTTCAATATTGCCAGAAATGCACCTTCCTTACAATAAGCCTTCAAATAAGGTCAGGAACAGTACATTCTAAGGACGTGTATAAATTATCCGGGTTGGCTGCAAGCTCTTCAATATTGCCAGAAATGCACCTTCCCAAAGAATGAGACTCAATCATATTGGCAGCTGAAATAACATCACAGGAGAGCATTCTAACACAAAGTAATCATATAGGGCCATAGTTTCAAGACTAGTTTCTGCTAAATTTGGAACAAGACCATCGCCAAATCCATCTGAACAATATCTCAAGGATATTAAAGGCGAACCAAGTTACATATGAAAGACCAAAGAACATTCTTATCAACAATGAATACCCTCTTGAAATTCAATTAATGTCACAAGACCAAAAGAATATGTATCTGGAATGCTTACTTCAGTTATTATTTATTCAAGGCAACTAAACAAGTATACATTTCGAAGTCACAATCAAGTTCCCAAAATTTCCATTGATTAGTAAGCACCACCAATGAATAATGGCCAAGTCAGCAGATTGGATACCTCCACCATGTAACCAGCGATTTTATGAATTTAACTGTCGCAAATCCAACCAAAAAAACATAATTTAAAAACAATTCGGCAATTCCTCACGTCTCATATTGGCACATATCTTTTCACAGCCTGCTTCCCAGCTACTGCCGCCGCCGCCGCAATCCCTCCAATTGCCCCAGCAATTGCTGCCGATCTTGGCCCTGCAGCTGCCTTATAAAGCGCACCTGTCACAAACAACCAATTCCACCATCTCATGATGCTGCAATAATGAGGAAAACATAACACTCAAGCACAAAAAAAATTCCATAAAACATCAGGATCATCAATGTAAGTGAAAAGATAAACTTCTATAAGCCAGGCCAATAAACAAGTGATTGCGTATTTGAATCTCTCTAAACAAGTAATGATTTCCAGTAATGACATATAATACATATTTCACCTAAAACACATGCTCCCCTTTTGATATAATCCCATCAACACAAGGATTTAATTCTTCAACTTCCACGACTAGGGTGCATGAGAACTAGCTTTCTACATGCCCACTACGCTATCTAATGACCAAAAAGCATCATTTCAAGCTCTCCCCATCTCAGGTGCTGGGAGGCAATTGTAATCCTGCAGTTTTGCATCCTAATCTTCCTCCTACAACACGCAAATTTTCTCCATTTCATTCACCAATGCCCCAGACAACACCACCCCACTGAACAAAACTCGTCATTCTAATGAATTCATACCACAAATCATCACCAACACAAGACCTCCGTACCGGGAACCCGATTCAGCAGTTCTAAAATCGACCGGTTAAGCATACAACACAGGCTCCGCAATCAAAAATTCCAAATTTGAAAGCACGGGAAAGAAAAAAACACAAGAAAACAAGAAAGAAAGGAGAGAACTCGAACCATCAACAATAACAACATACCCGTGCCCAACCCGGCAGCGACGCTGTTCAACACGTCGTCGGTGCCCCTCCACTGGAGCAGCCCGCTCTCCAGCCCGGCGAATATCAGCCCGACGATCCCGAGCGAGTTCCCGAGCCGCCGGCCCGCCTGGCCCCCGGCGTTGAGGACGCGGTTGGCGCGGAGCTTGAGGGTGTCGCCGGGCTCGGCGGACCTGACCCCGTCGAGGGTGCCCTTGGCGGCGCCGGCGAGGGCGCCGGCGAGGTAGCCGGAGCCGGTGTAGTACTGGAGGTTCTCGCCCCAGGAGCGGTGGGGCTTGAGGGCCTCCTCGTGGAAGAGGTACTCCGGGGAGGTGGGGAGGTCGTAGAGGCTCCTGATCGGGGCGTGGAGGTCCCGGTACGGGTCGTAGGGCCGGGTCCTCGGGCCCTCCGGCGGGTCGGCGGAGCTCGGCGTCGAGGTCAACATGGCGAACACGCGCAGACAGAGAGAGAGAGAGAGACAGAGAGAGAGACAGCTAGGGTTGGAGAGATAGAGAGAGAGAAGGGCGGGGGGAGTTTTGATTCTTGATTCGGTCGTTGGATTCCAGCGAAGGTATATTTCAAATTGAGTTTCTCATATATATTGTATATATGTGTGTATATGTATTGCCAAATATTTAATTAAATTAATTTTTTTTTTGCCAAATTGAATTGTTCACGTATAGTTTTGGTTTTTTTGGTGTTGGTTTATAGAATGAAATATGTGTAATAACAATGAAGTGACATTCTACGACTATGCTGGCTAGATCCAAAATTTTTTGATGGGAAGTGAAAGTACGGAAGGATTGAAATTGAGAAAACCCTATGTGAGAGAAGGGTCAGCGAGGCCGCCATGTGGCAACCCAATTGGCCCGTCGAGCGCCTTTCGAGCTTCTCGAAGGCTTAGCAACTCTCGTTGTGCTTGGGGCGATGGTGGTCGCTACCTCTATTGTCGAGAGAGAGACAGAGAGGCTCACCTGCCTTGAGTTCAATGAGAGTTGTCGGGCTCGGGGCGATGGTGGTCGCTACCTTTGTTGTTGAGAGAGAGAGACGCCTGCCTTGAGTTCAATTAAGAGTCGTTATTCTTTATTAAGATTCGTGAAAACTGATTTAGACACCATCTGATTGTTAAATAGAAAAAAATATATGGAAAATAACTTGATGTATCATAAAATTTGGACAAATCTTATAAATTCTATTATGCATTTGGTTTCTTCGGCTCATAATGGAGTGAATGGGATTGGCCGTACAACTCGATAGCTTACATATGTTCCGATCGATTCGACATTTAAAAAATGTAGATATACTAACTTTGTTAAACTATACACGAGACTCGTGGTGTTAGTTTTATATGGCTACAAAGGACAATGACCATCCATCCCCTATCGTGTCAGTTACAGTGAGTAAACTCTACAAGGTGATAAAAAAAGTCTCTCAGCTTGCCTCGGAACGAGTCCGAAATGTTATGCTAAGTGGATTCGGATTCAGTACTCAGTGAGTGGAAACAAAGAGCTCCACCACTTATGCCTCATCCTGTAACATGCCATACATTTAAATAAATTACGAGAAAATTTCAAATAAAGGCTCAAAGTGGGGCTATATTCTCAAAAGAGGGTCTAAAGTAAATATTATTTCAAATAATGGCCTTGAATGTCCAATTTAGTCTCAAATAAGGGTATGGTTTCACCGGATAGCCAAATCTTGCGCGCGTCCAGGGGCATTCTCATCCGAATACATTTTTTTTCTTTATTCTTCCTTTTCTTTGTCTCTTTATTTCATGTTTTTGTTGAAAGTGACCCCAAAAAGGGTTGTCCAGCGCATGAGCAAACATGGCTTTCAACGGAGACTGGAAATGGGCATTCAGCATAGACCCATCAAACCGCTGCATAGATACACACACCACATACAGAAGTTCCAGACTGACTGCGACAACGAAACAGACAGATTACTGATGAAACTTTGAGGGGGAAGAATTTGATCATAAATATGCGTGGTTTACAAGCACAGTCTACCTTCATTTTAGCAGTGATGATGACATTAGCCAGTGACTCCGATACTCCACCAGCTACACGCACTGCAATACCAAGAAATGCCACTTTTCTCCATTCAAGACATGAAATTCTAATTTCATCCCAGATAGCATCAGGAAAAAAAGGAGATTGAAGAAGAGTCACCGGGGGATGGAAGCAAGAATTGTTGGGTGGATGTATCATGAAACCCCAAGCACTTCGTGGCCTGGACAGCACTCCAGTTCTAATGACAATGAGAAGTTAGAAACACGACATGTTTCGAGAAAAAAAACTTTAGTAGTGGCAATTAAAAGCTTAATTCAGCCGGATATTTCGCGGTGCAGGGATTTAATAGCGCCGTACTCTCCACTTCATTAATCAAACAGGGTCGTGAATTCATGATAAAATTAACAAAAAGGACGAGCTGGGATAGACCAAAAACATAAAACCCACATTTCTTCATCTTCTTAACGTACATCGCCGACAAGCAGCGAGAACGATCGGCGAGGGCTTGAATCGCATCAGGGTTGGAAACTGACTGGTCTTGGAGACGTAAAAGAGTGGAGTAGGCGAGTGACTTGCTGGCTCCGACATCCAGAGAGAGGAGCATTTGGATGATTTCTTTGAGCTAGTGGAGAAATCAGACATCTTTACCACGAAGAACGATCACTTTAGTGCCAAATATTGTGTACGACACTCACTTTAGGAGAGAAACACACTATAAGTGACAAAAGTTATATACGACGTTAATTTTAGTAAAAAAGTTTTTTTCGAATCACTGAAGTACCATTTTTTTTATAAAAAAAAACGATCATTTAAGTGTCAACTCCAATATGGGTTGTCGAAAATTTGACGTGCCCATATTTTATTAATTTCTTAAACTTACGTGGCTTGCCGGCATGCCTAGTCAGCATTAATGACCCAAAACGACGTCGGTTAACATGTTTGCCCCAAATTATAAATCATAATTTGGACAAATCAAGTTTCTTGAAACCCTAATTTTTCAAACATCTCTTCTTCAATCCCTTTGATGAGCGAACTCCCACCTCGATCCACCATGTTCCGGCACGCCACAAAGAAGCTGCTCCACTGGCACATCCTGGCATCCGCCGTTGTGAGGGCCACTAAATCAGGAATCTTAGACAAATTTATGCAAATATGGTTTTGGCATTTCGTTGAACACATGGTGAGCGTTTCAGGTGAGGGTCTTATATGCAAAACTAGAGCAAGATTTCGATTTCATAATATCACGTCAGTAGAAATCAAGACCAAATCGTCAATAACTACTTAAACGCTATTTAGTTTGAGTCCTCTCGGTTGAAATACAAAGTGAAGCAGGGGAGATTTATGGCCATAAGGTAATGGAGAAAAATGGATCAGTGGGATCTGGCAACCGAAGCTCAACTTTGCGATGAGAGCGATGGAGGGGTTGTCGGAGGTTGTGGTGCACTCGTAGGTTTGGGTGGTGATGGGTGAGCGCCGATGAAGCTGTGGCTGAGTACCTAGGGAGAAGAGAAGAAAAAAATAGAAAAAAAGAAAATTGACGTGGACGGAGAGGAGGGAGAAATGTACACATGGAGATGCCACGTGGACTGGATTTTTTAAATAATATGCCAAGTTATAAAATTTTTAATTACAAAAACCGTGTATTATTTTTTGTCGGAATTTCTCATCATTGGTACTTAAGTGATCGTTTTTTTTTCCGACTTGACACTTAAGTGATCCGGTAAAAACTTTTGATATTAAAATGAGTGCCATACATAACTTTTAGCACTTTTAGTATCCTTTTGCTTATGGAGTAGTGACTTATGTAAAATATACTCGTGCTTGACCCAGTAGGAGTTTTCACGAAGTGTCTTATAATTACGATATACCAGTGCTCCTGCAAGGGCACGCGCACAACTGCTTCTAAGATAGTATTATAGACTATATTTTTTAAATTTATTTAGTGATATCATTCTAAAAATAAGAGAGTCATCGCGGTACGTAAGCATATGGGTTGAAAATTTATTAGCATTAGACCAATATCGACACATGTGAAAATTGAGATTGTGAAACAAAAAGGTTGGTTATGCATGAAAACACTAGGTAAATGGAAGAGGTAATTGAAAAGCAATAAGTGAGACAGATGACAATTTCGGCTTAAATATATAAATGGAAAAGTGAGATTGTGAGACAAAATGGTGGTTATGCATAAAAAAAACGTGGTGATTACTCGCTAACTGGAAATTGTAATTGTAGGGGGGATTTTGGAGCAAAATATGAGATAAAGGACTCTTTTGGCTTAAATATAAACATGTCTTAAATGATTCATGAACCTTTTTATATGCATGTATTCTCTTCCAGCAAAGTAGCACATCTCACTATCACAAGCAGCCAAAAGGTAGCTGTATGGTTGAAAATTCTTTTTGTGTGTGTGTGAGTTCTTTTTCCTAGAGAGATTTGTTGAGTGGCTTTTCACAACCTAGGTTAGGCTTGGAACCCTTTCCCGGATCCCTCGCTTTGGACAACTGAAATGAGACTAGACCAAAAGAGAGACAAAGACAATGGCCCTTTTTCCCGATCATCCACGGAGAGGGATTTTCCGGCAACAAAAAACCTTTTCTCCCCAACGGAACCGACTAACAGCTTCTTTAACTGCTTGCCTAGAGTACAAAGAGGCTACCAGCATGTAGTTCGAAGGACTTATCAAGTGTGAGGTAGACTGTTTTATTTAGGCTAAGCGCCCCGGACCAAAAAAGTGACAAATGCTCGCAAGACTCCCGAATTCACCCCATTTTTGTTGGGCACCTGTCTTTGGAGCAAGATTTTTTGACCTTCTTTCTGGAACTAGGTCTAGATGGAGCGACGTGCAATGACAAGAGATGTGCGCCATGGTAGAAAAATATGGGTACGTATATTTCCAGACATGTTCGGTGAAAGAGGGGCAAAGGTGTGTATTGGCTTGATTTTAAAGCTCTGCTTTTATAGCAGTCATATGCTATGTTTGGCGTGAGAAAGAGATTTGTTGAGTATGATTCGTGGATACTATCTAATTATGAACTCGATTAGCATTTTCCTGTCGAGAATTCGATCTACTAGATTACCAATATTTTTGAACTCAACTTAAGACTAAAGTGCCCGGTAAAAAAGAACTTAAGAATAAAATGAGAGATCTAGATCACCATCGTAAATCATATTCAATCTTGTCCCTTTCGGTATGATAGTTTCAAGAAATTATAAAGATTTTGAAAATGTAATAGTTGATATTAAAACTCTGAAAGAATGATGACATTTTAATAGTGGTACTATCATCAAGCCATCTTTTCGAAATCGCGACCTAATCTACCTAATTTTTGTGGTTGCGTTTGATTGTCTTAATAAACTAATGTTCAATAGAACAGCATTTGATTGAAGTGAAAATTCCATGAATATTAGAATGTTCAATTTTTGTGTTGGAAGGATGATTGATCTTGCTATAACGTATCCCACATCGAGAACGCAAAGAATATGTTCAAGTCTAAACTATTTATGCTACGGAAAAAAATGAAGGATCAGAGCATCAAATTGATCAAAAGTCAGAACAGTGAGTATATTGTCAGGACTATCATCAATGATGTTAGCCGAAGCTTTCCATTTAATAGAGATGACCAAGCTAGATAATGTTAACAATAGTGAAGTAGAATGACATATCAAGTAATATAACAGATTGTAAACGGACCTCTAAACAAATGGATCATATACAACATTTAAAAGAAATTTGACACATCGTTTAGTTTTCCAATTTTTATTTTTTTGGTAGGACTAGGGTCAAAATCCGAAAATTACATTGTTATTCTTCTAATAAAACATGATCCAATCTGATCGCCTCACAACAAAGGAAGCAAACCTATTAGCGGCCTATCTTATACTTAATTATCACATGCATTGTTGGGTTGGATAACCCAATTTGCTAGCCAATAAGCACATGCATTTCCCTTCCTAAAATTATGGAGTATCTTGACCCGTTAAAAATACTTGAGCATACTTTCAACTTGAGAAATGAGCGTGTCACCAAAATAAAGCGATGAAGTTGGTTTCCGAAGCAAAGAAATAATTGCTTGCGAGTCCGCCTCCACAATGCTGGCCTCAAATCAACTTCTTCCAAGCATATAAATCGTACAATGCCCTAGATTCTAGTTTTAATGATGTATTATGGGTTAATACCACAAAAAATCTCAAACTGATATACTCGTGATAAATTTACCCAAAACTAATTTTTTGATCACTAAAAACTCCAAACTGGTACACTTGTGACAAATTTACTCTCCGTTAGTTTCTGTTAAATTTTATTATTAAATTGCCGAGTTAAATGACACGTGGTAGTTGACAGGTGAATTGGTTTAGGGTTTTACCCTCCGTTTGTCACAGGTATGACGCTTTGTGATTTTTCATGATATTAATCTAATTTAATGAAAACTAATGAAGGGTGAATTTGTCACAAATGTACCAGTTTGGGATTTTTAGTGATAAAAAAATTAGTTTGAGGTAAATTTGTCACAAACGTACCGATTTGAGGTTTTTGGTGATAAAAAAATTAGTATGGGGTAAATTTATCACATGTGTACCAGTTTGAGATTTTTCGTGATATTAAACAATGTATTATTGACCTTTCAAGGCCCATTTTGTCATTTTGATATGGGGAAAATTGTCCAAAAAGTCCTAAACCTATTACGCTTTTGCCAATTTAGTCATAAGCCTTGCAATTTTACTTATTGAATCTTAAACTATTTCACATTTTGCCAATTAAATTCATCTGGCCAATTTTGATCAGAAATCACTGATATGGATGCTGGTCGTCCTACGTGGCATGACAGGTGCTAACGTGAATAATTTTTAAATAACATTTTAATATTTTAGGAATTTTTTTCTTTTTTCTTTTTTTTTCTTCCTTTCGAGCGATGGTCGAGTGGGCTGGCCTCACCTGAGGCCCTGATAAGGATCAGCCACCAATCCACTCTCGATTGCAAACTCCACCGCACGACACTGCCGCTTCGCCACTGTCGAACCCCTCTCGGCTAGCTCAACACTCCTCCTCTATGCTCGTCAAGCTTGTGGCCATCGAGATCTTGGCGAGCTCGACAGCCAAGACCAACTAATGCACCGTAAGGTGACTAAGCCAAGCACGCGCAGACAGAGATGGGGACAAGTGAAGGGTAGAGATGGAGGGGTGAACGGCGGCTTTGACCGCTAAAGGAGGGGCAACGCACGATCCCGACGTGGACGGCTAGGGTGGGTGGCTCGAGGCGGCATTCAGCTTGGCATAATCACAGAATTGGGGCCTTGAGGCTATTGAAGACAGACAACCCAAAATCAGTTTGAAACTCGCGGTGGGCATGGCCGAGCCTCCAGATCTCGGTGAGCTCGACAGCTCATCCTCCAACCAACTTGCACAGGCAACCGTCGAGCCTTCAAAAAAACTGAGCTACCCCAAGCCATGGTGACCTCGCCCCCGGTTAGATATGGCGAGGTCGACCCTCGCCCTCGCCGGGGCTCACCCTTGCTTGGGCAAGGCATGTCCACGTGGCCACCAATAAAAGGAAAACGAAGTGACAAAAAGAAAGAAAGAAAGAAAGAATAGAAAAAAAAATTATTAAAAATTACCTACGTCAGCGTTAACATTCATGTTAGCAATTTTTTTAATCAAAATTGGCTGAATTGACTCAATTGATAAAATATGAAAAGATTTAAGACTAAATTGACAAAATTAAAATGTTTAGAACTAAATTGGCAAAAGTGTAATAGATTTAAGACTTTTTGGACAATTTTTTCTTTTGATATGTGCCCGATAGGGATGTTTTGCAGCCGCAGTGGAACCACCTGTTTTGCAAAAACTCAATTGTTATCTCAATCGGTGTCTGTTGTTTGAACTCAGATTCGTCGATTTGTCTCTATCGTTGTCATGTTGAGTATCCTACGTCACATGATAAACCAAATTGTAAAGCTGTTATGTTTACCCAGTACTTTAATTATATGCTGATTTCCTTTATATGCTGGCATATTTAACTTTGTTGATCACACCCTTTGCTTCAGTGTAATCAGCACAACTTTATAACATTTAGAAAAAGAAGTCGGTCCCTTATGCCATTATTACGAGAAGGAAATAAAAAAAACAAAGTAGAGGTTAATAGCGGGAGGGGGCACGTACAATTTGGATGATTTCGTCCCTTTGTTCTTCTATGGGGATATTTGGAGCCATTTAGGATGAATTTAGTGCTACCCTTTCGTCTAATCATTTTTGAAAAAGAATTATGTTATCGCGTGTTCCTAGACACTTTTTTTTTTGGCTAAAACGCGTGTTCCTAGACACTTGTTAAACAATCAACCTGTAACTTCCAATTCAATGCGTTCATTTATTGTGTTACGTGGAATCATTTGATGCTGTTGTCATGGGAGTAAGAACTTCTGTTTCCTTTTCGCTCTGTACACTTTGTTTCAAACCATCTGGGCACTCTTGGTTAATCCTCTGGTGCTTACGTACCAAGCCATGCCCATCGCATAGCTCTTTCTTGGCGCCTTTCTTCGGGTGCGGCCTCTCGCGAGCTGCTCAAATTTTTGCGTGGCGCGTGGGGATTGATATGCTGTTGAAAGAATGGGAGAAGATGCTGATCAGTGTCAACTAGGTCTTGGATGAAGTAGAGGACAAACAACTGACTGACCGGCGATCTCGGGGTGAAGTCGTGGCTTGAAGATCTTGGGAACTTCGCCTATGATATTGAAGACTTGCTTGATGAGTTTGCTATAGAGCCCGCAGAAAACAAGTCCCAGCTGGAACCCAGCACTAGCAAGGTGCATTTCCTTCATCCGAGTTGTTACTTCATATTGAACACGGAGCATTTATGTTCAATCACAAAATGAGATCCAAGACAGAAGAGATGGATTGCATATTAGAGGATATCATCACTTAGAAGGATACTCTAGGCCTGAAAGACAATAACGGGAATCGATCAACATACTGCCGACAGGATAAGCCACTTTCCACCATGTACTTGCTTGAGCCTGGTTTTGTTAGTAGGGAGGATGAAAAAGGGAGATCCTTGAATTATTGACCGGAGAAGAAGACGATAGAACATGTGCAGATCTAAAAGTGATTCCATAGTAAGGATGGGGGTGTTGGAAAGACAATTCTAGCTCAGCAAGTCTACAATGATGCTAAAGTCATCGGCTATTTTAATGCGAAAGCATGTGCATTTCCAATGATTTCGATGTGCTTGCTATTACAAAGAGAATCCTACACATAGCCAACAGCCATTTATCCTGTGAAGGTAAATACCTTATTTGGCTTCATGATTAGCTCAAGAAAACCTTTCGGTGAAGAAGTTTCTTGTCATTTTAGATGACAAGAAATATGGAAGCTGGACTATCCTCTTGGAGCAATCGGGAGCCAAGATCATTGTCACGACTCATAATCTCCAAGTTGCTAAAATAGGCGGTGCTCCACCATACAGTCTCAAAGAGTTGCTTGTATGACTTCGTTCGCATTTCATGCTCTTGGAGTAAAAAATTCCAATCATCATTCCCATCTTGAAGAATTAGGTCGTCCGACCAAAAAAAAAACATTGGTTACGTTGCTACGCAGCAAGGTTAGTCCCATGAATGGAAAGCTATATTGAACAGTAGAATTTGGGATCTATTAGAAGAAAGAAATGAGACCCTTCCAGCTTTGAAACTTAGCTATGTCCATCTCCCATCCAATCTGAGGAGATGTTTCGCTTACTATGCTATATTTTCCAAGGTCTATGAAATCGAATGGGGCGAATTGATTCACTAGTGGAGTATAGAGGACTTGTTGGAAGGAAAAGAAGAAAAGAGCTGTTGGAACGCAAGTTTGAATTATTTCAACGAGCTAGTATTTAGATCGTTATTTCAGAAGTCAAGCAGCAATGGATCACGATTCTTGAAGCATGATCTTGTGAATGACCTAGCAAAGCTAATTGCAAGTGTAACCTATTTTAGTTTAGAGGAGTTTGATGGTGATCAAAATAATGCATCTTTTGCTCATCACGCCTCATTCATTTTCAGCAGTCACATTGTGTTAGAAAAATTTAAGATATATCATGGAATGAAGGGACTTATTGTTGCTAAATAAGCATTGTAGGTTATGTCGCACTTGGAAGATAACTTTGTGAAAACTATTTGGTTGGATTAAGGTTTGTTTGAGGTATGTACTTATTGTTGCTTTTTAGCGTGTAGAGTTGCATGTTATTATCACGGGTCGATTGCTTGGAATCGAAACCGTACGACAACTTAAGCTTCCTTGGATTGTTGGAACTGTGCACCAACTTAGATTTCCTTGGATTGTTGGAGTGCCTAAACCTGAATTGTAGAGAGAGAGAGTTTTAAAGCGAAAAGCTCTGAGAGAGCTCCTCTATTTATACAAGAATCTCTTTCGTTACAACCGTTGATTCCCTCTAGATATAGCCGTAGAGATTGTATCTCTCCATTTACCAACTACCAAGATTCAAGACAAGAATTCTCTAGAACATGATACATTTACCGTATTGTCCATCTCTAGAAATATTCTAGAGGACTCCGAAAATCCTAGGAGACTTGTTCACTCTTCTTTGATCGTACACGCTACCTTATTCTTGAGGAATCTTGGGACCGTGAGATTACGATCTATGTCATCTCTATGCTTGTGATGGCGGACAGGTAATACTCGGGCTTGTCATCTCTATGTTTGTTGATGGCAGACAGATGTCAACTTCAACCCTCTTCATTTCGGTCCAATTTTTACGAGGTCCATTTACTGGCCTTCGCATTTCTCCAAATAATTATTGGAGGAAGAACCCCAATTGGTTAAAGGGGGATCCTATAAGATTAAAAATAGTAATTATTTATTGACTACAAGTTTTAAACAGAGACTGAGAACATTTTGCTCATTTTATTTTTTGGATTCTGCAGGAAATTCAACCTCCGAATTCGGCCATTTTCTTGTGGTTATTCGCCATAATACCGTCATCAATTAAAATATTAATTATGTTTGCGCTTATTTTTATATAATAAAAAGCAAGTTTACCGACGAAGGCCTCTTCCAAGAACCAGCCCTCCGTGTTTGACAAGAAAATCCAACTTATGAAGCAATTTACCCATTTCAAACTCTTTTCCTCTAAATTATTTGGAAAACAATAAAACAATAATAAAAAAACAAGAGATAACTTGGAGAATTTGGCTCTATTTACTATAATCCTTGACCATATTCAATACGCGTGAAATTGAGAACACGGGTGCTTACTTGCGGTTTTTGTAATTGCGAGATCTATATGATAAGGACTTATACTAGCGGTGTTTCTTAGATAAATCCTAACGATATATACAGCACATTATATCTGAAATTGGTTTATTTGGGTTTGTTTGGTATTTGTTGTATAGTTCAATTGATGCCCACGCAAAAGCCACAAATAAAAGGAAAAAAAAAAACTATCGTGGGAGAATTCGGAGCTAAAAATTTGACAGTCAGTGCAGTGGTAACAGCTAACAAAAGTGTTTTTTTTTTTGGTAAGGGCAGCTAACAAAAGTGTTTGGTAGCACAAAGTTGGAGATTCTCTGTCGCGCGCGATGTCTCCATTAGCGTCTCAATAAATCTTAACCATTTACACGTTCAATCCCAAATTTCACGATTATCTCTAAATGAATCTGAAGTCTGGACTTAGCAAGAACGAATGCCAAGTACGGAAAACAGAGAACGGTTTACAACGGTGGAGAGATAAACGAAATCGAGAGAGAGGACGACGGAGCCCTTAACCGGGTTAGCGGGTGCGAAGTCGGGAGCGGCTTCGAGCAAGCGAGAGGTGCCCGCCATGGAGTATTCTTCCTTCGTGGGCTCTGCTCTTTCGCTTCCGAGCGATGATGAAGCAGGCAGGGAGAAGAGAGAGGGAGAGACGCGGAGACTTACAATGACGACTCGGAGACTCTTCAAAAATTGCTATGCGATCTGTTTGAACATGTTCTCGAAGTTTTATGTTCTTGTTAGTAGCTTCTTAAAAAGAATTGGTAAAATCACAGATCTACAAAATCATTCAAAATCATTGGTGTCATTATCTGAATATTTAATAATTGAACTTTTACGATTACGTGCGGGCTTGTGTTATTACGGGGATTAAGCATGTCATATGTGTTGAATTCACATTCACTATTTTATCTCTCTCCGTTATATATTTGTCTTGCGTAAATGGGTGGAGTATTATTAGTATAATTGTCAACATAATCAAACGGACGTGAGTTTTGCTTTTAATCCCTATGATAAGGTTTTGAATTGTTATTTCTATTGATTGTTAACTTATTGCACCCTCAATTAGCTAGTTAGTAAATGCCGATACTCATTTGAATGGCTGGAATTATCGATTGACTTTACCGAAAAAAGTGCACATGCTTACGAGTGTGCAAAAAAATAAAACATGAGTAAAATCTAAATCTATTAGACATCATCCACGATAAACTTCAATTCACAGAGATTGAAAAAGTGCGAAAAAAATTGTATGTCATTGAGCTACGGTTATATTAAGTTGTTAGATTTGTAACTGCATCATCTTACTCAAAATTTTAATCATCACATTAAATCTTTTGCAGCATTATGTTTACACTAAACATAAGTTTTTTTTTTGAGCAAAACATAAGGCATAATTGAAATGTAGATAAATTGTTACCTTTAAAAGTAGGATCTCCCTTTCCTTATAGTAATATGAATAGATTATGACACTCAATATCTGATGGATAAGTTCTCTTTATCAATTTATTGGCCCCTCGGTTCCCTTTCCCCATCCAACACGTCCAATTAAGCTTAATCTATCCTTGAGAGCATTAGACCATGAAAGATTAATGACATGTGGGTCTCTCAAATGCTGGCTTTGTACATAATTCTTATATAACTGGTCTTAATAAAGGTGAAAATTGACAGAATTATTGAGCCAGTATGTAAATACACAAATTGGAGTCAGCATGGTCAAGACAATGAGAGTATTTGTGGTTTTAAAGACTAAAAGGAGATTATATATACTCAAGAAATTGTCTCTTGATAATGTGTGACTAAAGTTGTCTTTAGTCTCGTTTTGTTTTATTAATCAATTGTTTCGTCGCGGGCATGGCAAGCGAAATTACACTTTTGGCGAGAGCATATGCTCGGATGACTCAACCCTGTCTTCTGTTTCATGCTTTCCAGTGAAATATCTCAAGTTCATGTTTTCACATGAGAGACGACACGATTGTAATGATAATCTCGAGTTCATACACATAAATGTGATGTTAAATTCTATTGTATCTTGGTGTTTTTTTGCCCCTCCAAGCACCTTTTTATAACCTGTGGATCTTTAATCCCACATTCGAGTATTCCTTGGTTGGGTTGAACCTAAATCCAAACCAAGCGATTGCGCATATAATATGCTGGTGATCAATATCTCGCTCTCTATGACCAAAAAAAAAAAATCTCGCTCTCAATTTTAATATAGTTCAATAAAAAACAAGTGAAAGAAAAGTGCGGGGAAGTGATTGGAATAGACATCCAAAGACAAAATCTAGTCATTGTCTTATTGCTGAAAACTCGTTTCAGTCACCAAAGGATCTGATTTAGATTTGAAATTTGCATTAGTTAAGCTCTACAATTCCTCTAATTATGAGATTTCATCTCTCTTGAAGCTACCCAGTGTAATATAACATGCATTAATAGGCTAGATTAGACAAACAAACCAAGAATCAATATAGTTTTGGACCTATAAATGTACCGTTAGACTCAATTTTCTTCAAGTCATATTGCCTTTTTATTTGTATCCATTTTTTTTTTTGGATAATTCAAGGCACGGGCAAGGAGACCCAGCTTCTTGGAAGCCCATGGAGATCTTGCAAGTCCCATGAGCCAATTAAGTCCATACTTTAACATGTGCGAGTGGACTTGATCCAAAGCAATTTGTACATGGTCGGTGGGATTCAAACATGTGACTTTATTTCCTGAATGTGTTCGGAAGAGAAGAATATGTTTTGATATAACTTGCAGAGTTATTTTTTTATGAGAAGGAAAAAAAATGGATACTTGTTTGTATTTTTATTGTGCAATCTTATTATGTTGTAGGAAACTTATCTAAAAAGTCATAAATATATTGTATGACCGCCAATTTAGTTCTAAAATTTTCAGTTTTACCAATTGAATACTAAGCTTTTTCACTATTTCTCAATGTAATCCGTCCAGCAAATTTTAATCATAAATCGCTAACATGAACGTCGGCCGTCTTACATGACACGGCCGATGCTAACGTGAATGGTTTTTTACAATATTTTTTTATAGATATTTTGTATTGTTTCTTGTTTTTCCATTTGTTTTCTTGTTTCCTTTTCTTCTTCTTTTTTCCCTATTTGTATGTTGCCAGTATTGGCAATGGCCGGCGAGAGCGACAATCACCTAAGCAACGACGGCCATTTCGGGCCTTCATCCTCTCCATATCTGACGAGTGTGACTGTCTCTCAGATCTAGTTGCGGTCCTTGCCTATGGCTAGTCACCGACCATCATTGACACTAGGCACAAGCAAAAAGAAAAAAGAAACAAAAAGAAAAGGAAAGAAAATGAAAGAATAAAAAAAATAAAAAAATTACCAAAATCATCCATGTCCACGTTAGCGCCAGTCGTCTAGTCATGCCATGTAGACAACTAGTATTGAATGAATCGCCATATTGGTAATTTCCGATCAAAATCGGCCGAAAGGACGACATTGGGAAATCTTCAAAATATTTAGGACTAAATTTGCCAAATTGAAAAGTTTAGGATGGAATTGACTATCTTACATAATATTTAGAACTTTTTGGATATTTATCCCTATGTTTTGTCACTTTAAGAAGTTGTTGATAACATGCACTCAACTGTGTGTATCGTACTTGTTTTTTTGTTCCCTTCGATGTGTTGGCAATTAATCGACAAATCTTCATTTCGTGAAACATTACAAAAGAGTATACGTTCCAAGATGTGCAAAATTGACCAATTCTACGTGGGATTGCTTATAAGAACCTATGGGCTGAGGGTGGATTTTAGGTTAAATACACAACCCATATTGGAACTTGTATATCTGAGGTGCAAGATGAGTTGACTTTAAAAATGAGATTTCCTCAATAAATATGGATCATCAATGTAATTGTCTGGAGTGTATTAATTAGAGGGAAATCCTATATAGATCTTGGATTTGTGCATGAGCCGTTGCATGTAATTTCTTCTCAACCTAATTTATTTGGAGCAATAAAGGAAGAATTATAACACCATGGAGGGGTTCTTATAAGATCAATCCAAAGCACAAGCGTATACAATAACAAAAAATACTCAGAAATAATGGCAATGTCACACCTAACCCTACTGGCTTTCCTCATTTGCTTTCTCATCACCTCTTAGCCTTTCCTCTGAGCCTTTCGGAACCTATGGTTTCACTATCAAACTCATTCCCATAGACCGATTTGACACAACGCTCTTTCCTAAAAATCTTACCCGAGAAGAACAATAACAAAGAATCTCCCAAATATCTCGAGCTCATGTGTACCAACTTGAATCCATGGTCTCTACAAGTTCAATGGACCTGAAGGAGTCAATACAACATAACCCCAATGCTCTACAACCTCCGGTTGCTATGGGTATTCGCAATTCTTACTTAACCACTGTATCAGTTGGCACACGTCCCTATTCTCCTAACTTTGTGGTGGACACGGGTAGTGTGGATACATGGATGCAATGTGAAGGATGTAGCTGTTGGTTCTTCAATAGGCAAGGTAACTTCAATAGGAGCCAATTGCAATCATACCGGCCCTTACCTTGTCAAGATTCCTTTTGCGTTCCTCATCTTAGTCATCTATGTCAAAACAACTTTTGTATGTATGACCATACGTGCTTTGGATCTAGATATGGTGATTGCTATAGCAAAGGACAGGTTGGATTAGACGCCTTCACCTTTAATAACAGGGGATCTCTCAAAAGATTTCCCCACACTGTGTCTGGTTGCGGCCTAGATAATAACAAATTGGATTGGGAAAGGAGCGGACAAAATAGCTGGGATTTTTGGCTTGGGTTTGGGAAGGCGGTCTATCTTTATGCAATATGTTAATGAGACTGAAAACCGCATATCATACTGCTTGCCAACGCTTTACAGGCCCCCCGGCTTTCACGTATCTACATTTCAGGGACGACGTAGAGTTACCCAGTAGTCCTAAGTTCAAGCGTACAAGATTGATTCCTAATGTAACTGACAATGAGGTTGAAGTCATCGATATTAGTATCAGCAAGAAGTGCCTAGACATAGAACCTTCCGTTTTTTCCGATGAGACTGGACCACACGGGCGGGTTTATTTTGGACTCAGGAATTCCTCTTACAGCTCTTGTTCGACCTGCCTATAGTAAAAGAGGAAATAGTCGAATATTTTCGCAGGAAATATAATTCGCATCCTCTCTCTCCTCCAGCGGACCGATTGGATTTGTGCTACAACATGCTTCATCAGAATTTCACAGCTCCAAACATGACATATCATTTCCCTGGGAGAACTACTCTTGATCTCCCCGTCAATAATGTTTTTCAGTTTTTCAATGCAAGCTTCTGCTTAATGGTGATGCCCATAAATGACCCCGGACCCAATAAACTTGGAGCACTTCAACAGTCGGATTTCCGATTCTTGTTCGATTTTACAGCATTAACCATCTCTTTTGTTGAAAATGTGTCTCGAGTTTGAGCCCAAAATAAAAATCTAAATATTCGGAATTGAATATTTTGCGGCCATCCGAAATTGAGCAAAGCAAAAGAGACGTGAGTTTCCTAATGAAATTGGAGTCTATGGCTTGAAATAGGAAAGTCCATCAGAAAGGCCAACGTGGACTTTGAGATAGACATTGACCTAGTCAATGATGGATCAAAGAAAAGAAAAACGTATTTCTTTCCTTTTACAAGTTGGGCTCAGTGAAGAAAGAAAACAAAATAGGAAAGTCAAAAGGTGTATTTTCGTTGACCGAATCCCACTTGATTATGTTTCCCTCTGCAGTACGTGTAGTGATTTGTTGCACTTCTTCAGACGGTGGACATATGAGCATGTTTATATATATTAGCAGGTTGCTCGGTTGGTCAATAGACAGAAAAGAGCTATTGTTGATAAAGAAGTTTTGAAGCGCCGCGGTTGACGTGAAGACGTTCGTGAGTGCTTGGCGGTGGGTGTTTCCGTGGATTCTCGTTCGTGAATTATATCCAAGAAGAATTAGTGTTCAAGCGTAAATCTTGTGATAAGATTTGTGTACAATTCTTTCGCGAGATTGAGAGATTATTTCGTGAGGAATTGTGGGGCTAAACACTGTGTGAGTTATTGGGTGTAATTGGGGCTTGGGAAACACTGAGAGTGTTTGAGTGACTCGAGTGTGGTTGTAATCTCCGGTGTATCGCTTGATCTATAGTGGAATTCCGTGCTGCTCTCCTTGTGGACGTAGGTCACTACGACCGAACCACGTAAATCTAGTGTCCGATTTATTTTCTTATTCTGTCAATTTTATTGTTCGATCGCTTGGCTTCCGCAACATCTTTTGTGCCTGAAATCTGTGGGCCCATTTGAGAATCAAATAGATCGAATAAGGAAAGAAATTTAAAGACAGCAACGTATAAGGTTCTCTATGTGTACTTCTCTTCTGAATTTGCTATTGATCAGGATCCAATAAAGAGAACTTTTCATTAAGTTCATTTCTTCATATGTACACTGTTTATTCTTTGCCTTCTTGACAGAACATAAAGCTTAGTTCACGAAAGAAAATTGAGATATTTGGGCCCAGGAGGATTAACAGGGCGAATTGCTAATTATCGAATATGAGACTAATATGCACTTTGCAACATGAAGAACTAGGAAAAAGCATCAACCATTTCGCAAAAGAATTGGCCCTTCTTATCAACTATATTTGGCAATAATTATATGCAGCTGGAATTGGAAGAGCAGAGAAGCAAGAGGCATTATAATTTTAGATGCACCCATCATGCAGAGGCCTTGTTTGGTTCAGCATTTGGAATGAGTTTTGGGGCTCTAAAATTCCTTAGGCAAATACAAAGGGTATATGGCAATTTATTAGGAGAGCTTTGGAGAGATACAATTTGCATCTCCAGAACTCTCCAAAGGCCTTTAGCCGAATGGAGGGTTGTAGGTGCCTTAAGAAGTTGCATTTTTTGAGGCCTAATCCAAAAAAAAAAACATTAACTTTAGGTCGAGTGATAATTCTGGCCCCAATTTTTTTTTTGTCTAGTAAAAAAGCATCAAGTTTAGGTCGAATGACAATTCTGGTCCCAACCTTTTTTTTTATTTCGTTAAAAATCACCAACTTTCACTTAAATCCCAAATTTGATCTCCTTGACTTAGAATCATTAATTATCCAACTTGACTATTCCACTTTAGCAATAAATCCACGTGGCTTACTGACTGGATTTAGAGCACTATTCATTGTCTTCTTCTTTGAGGCACATTTTGAATAATAACGGTGAAACTGTTCATCTCCTTCACTTCACCGGCAAGTAAAAAAGATCTCCAAATTGAATCTCTCTAGTCAGACTTCGTTGTTTCGTCGAAATCTAAAGTTGTATACCACCGCCTGTCAACAGACGCCATGACGAGATCCGCCAAGCTCACGATCATAACCTTTTTCTCAAACAAGGGTGACTTTAGACAGAGAGTTAACAGGAGGCCAAATTTAGAATAATAGTGAAAGTTGGTTATTTTTTATGAGACAAAAAAATTTGAACTAGAATTGTCACGCGACCTAGAATTGGTATTTTTTTACTAGACAAAAAAAAGTTAAGGCCAGAATTGTCACTCGACCTAAAGTATGCTTGTTTTTGGAATTAGCCCCATTTTCGGAATGCTACTTCCTTGGTTTAATGAAAATGCAACACTTTCCCATCCTGCCCTCATTTATCAACCATAATTCCATTTTTGCCCATTTTAAAACAAAACCCCTATTCTCTATTACTTTCCCAACCTGGAAAAGAGAGGATTTTAGTTTGGCCATGTCTCATGAATTTCTTTGTTAAGCTCGCTGAAATGATGATGATATGTCCTTCGATTGCTTCGTGTCTTCCAAGCCATTTATCGGGGCTCTAAGGCTTCGTTCGTTTGGCGGAAAATATTCTCCTTTTGGAAAATATTTTTCCGGAAGTCATTTTCCTAAAAAATATTTTCCTGGAACATAATTTTCCGGTGTTCGGCGATCAATATGAAAAAGTTTCGGAAAATATTTTTTGCCGGCGGCGGCGTTGGTCGGTGGCGGCGGGCGGCTTGCGGCGGCTGCAGGCGGCGGGCGACCGGCGGCGGCGTGCGGTGACCGGCGGCGACGGCCAGCGACCTTAGTGAAGAAGAAGAAGAAGCTCCAGAAAATGATTTCCGCTTTTGAAGAAGCGGAAGTCATTTTCCATAGACTTAAGCTATTTTGTGAGGGGGGAAGGAAAATATTTTCCCACGGAAAACGTTTTCTGCCCCCCGAACACCGGAAAACCTGGAAAATATTTTCTGGGAGAATATTTTCCGCCAAACGAACAGAGCCTAAGTGTAATTCTCTTCACTTATTGCCTCAGTTTCTCCACTGGAACTGCACCATTTGCTGATGCTGCATCAGCAGTATGAATTCTGAGTTGAGGATCTTGTGCTCATTCTGAGTTGAGGATCTTATGCTCCTTCAACGTTTGATCTTGCCCTTGTTCTTGGTTTTGTTGAGATGGAAATGAGGTTGGGGTTGGTGTTTTGGTCTATCGGTTTCTCAAAGTTACTCATTTGGCCATTTTCACATTTTATTGCTATAGGTCTGAACTTATTTGCGGGTATAGTTCTGTTCTCAAGTCTCATCTTGTTTTTTCTAAAAAAAAATTTTCATGGTGCATTCTTGTACAACTTTTTCTAATATCAGTGTATGACTTTTTTTTCGTCATTGTGTTGACCTTTTAGGATGACGACTCTGGCTGTTTCGCCTGGATTCAACTCCACATTTCATGATAAAGAGATGATTTCCTAATTGAAACTTTGAGAAGGAATTGATGGCTTGGAGAGTAAAAACGGTGGAAACCAAGTTGAGTAACATTGAGCAATAGTTCAAGTCTCTGCACAATAAGTTGCTGGAATGGACGGGGCAGGCGGTGAACATGAACAACAATGTGCGAGTTGAAGTCTCGAGACTGAAAAAAAAGGGTGACACAGACATAAGATGTGGTCGTATTGAGTGACCATTGTGTTGAGTGACCATTGTGAAAAACAACGATGTTGGTTTCTACTTGGTCATTGCTTTTTGCACGAGGGATTGCTCCTAAGACATAATGGACTGATGTATGTCAATTGTACTAGAGAATGTGGGTTTTTTTTTTCTTTCAAATTGATGAGTTGATGTATGTTAAACACTTGTGCTGTTGCGCACCGATTAATGCACAAATATGATTTTTTCTAGCATCCATTTCCAATAGAATATGACATGAGAATGTTTGTGGTTGCTGTCACTTTGGACAATTTGAATGTCGTCTAAGAATGTCCACGTAATATTTAAGGATAACATATTTCTTTTCTTGGGACATATGTAACCATGTTTATTATAATAAAATTACTCTCTTTTTAATTGACAAAGATCCACTTTGATGTGATTTTTTATTTATTTATAAATTTGTTAATATGTCTCTTTTACATTACTTTCAATGCGAAAATATAAAAGTTACGGTCATCGTTTTTTTTTTCATTTCTAAACAAATCGAAGTTAAAAAACTTAAATTGGCACACCAAAGGACTTTCGAAATATATGTTTACCAAACAGCATTTCCCCCAAAGTTGCATCCCAAGTCACTTTACAATTATAATTTACTAAACAATATTAACTTTTCACCACACGCCTAAAGGGGTTTGCATTTTCCCTGAAGCCGAACTAAATGGGCCCAGAGTCCGAGCATAAGTGGCCCTGCCCCGGCCTGACCCGGCCCGGTGGTTGCGTCCAGCTCGGAGTGGCATCATAAGTTTAGCAAAACCAAAACACAATTGTGTCCGAACTACATTTCTCGGTTGTTTGGTTGCTTGCTCAGGTAACTTTTGACCACGACGACGCATCATCACCACCGTCTTCAACCTTCGTTCATCAAATCGAACGGCGAGGCCTCCTCCTCTCTCAGTGACCTCGAGAGCCGTTGACGCTTCTTCTCTCTCACCATCATGGTTTTCCCTCCTCGTCTTCTTCCCCCGGTTTCGGCTCTCCCATCTCATCTCCGAATCTCAATGTATCAAGGATCCGTCGGCCCGCTTTCTTTTGAGATTAGTTTTGTTGGGTGTGCGGTGTTCGAGTGACTGATCCTTTGGGAGGTACAAAATCGACGTAAGTGGCTTCGCGAACCTTCAATCCATTTGCTCTTCTAACGTTTGCAGTGCATTCGATAGTGGATCATGGTGCTCTGATTCTACGACCCCGCTTCCTGTATGAGGATTTTATGAGTTCAAGGTGTATGATAGCGCGAAGATACTTGAGCTTGGCTTTTCGACTGATTTCGATTGAGCTGGATTGATGACATTAGGAGAAACTATGGAAGATTCGCACTTGATTTAGATGCTCAAAGTTTTGATCTTTCGTAAGATGCTTGCTCAGGAAGAAGGACGATACCCAGTTATTTTTTTTTTTTGGGTTCTTTTTGTGGAAAGAAACAACACAGGTTTTTCACTTGGCTATTTTGCTATGAAGTGAACGTTTCAGTATGGTAACATTTTATCTCCGTCTATGTCAAATGAAAATAAAAAAATGGAAAATGGAAAATGATAGACATGGAGTTTCACTTAAAGGAGAATGGGGGGTTAGATTTAACCCGTGTTTTCTCTTTAGCGCCGTCTAGTGGTCGTTTCTTTAGTAACCATGTTTGCTCTAGTTTAGAAGTAGGTGTACATCTCGATTTCTGGGTTTTTACCTCATGAGGTTCTTGTTTCGGGGCTGAATAACGAGGCCATGTATACTCTTTGCCCAATATTGTATTGGATTTATCTTCTCGCACTTTACTTTTATCGTTTTGCTTTGATATGCTGATATCATTATCTTGATTTGATGCGCTGATTACTTCGTGCCTTTTAATTCATCTTGATTGTTCTACCATCTAGTGTGATCACCTAGTGTGATGTGCCTAGGAAGTTAAAATTTGACAAAACTGCATGAACGATGTTTTCGAAAGATTAAGAATTGGTATCAAAAGGGCGTTAATTAGACAATTGGCATCACCAAGTCCTCGATCCTAGAATTTCTGATTTGTAAGAAGTGAAGTGTCCTCTCACATTTTACTTAGCTGCTAACCGGCCCTAAATAGGATAGTGGCGAATCCAATTAGATAAAAAAAATCATATTTAATTGAATCCCTCAACATCGGGCGAGGTAGGGTTTGGGAGTTCCCGCAACGAATGAGAATAGGCACCTAGAGGGGATTACTCGTTCCAATTTGGCAAATCGTTAAACTTGCTTCCCTAAACCCTTAGGGAAAAATATGAGATAAATACAAAATTATTTTCTATTATTTAATATGTCTCAAAATTTTATGAAATTATTAAGAACTTACAAGTTGAGTCATTGATTATGTTATTTCGCATTGGCGATATTAGTACCTTTTACTCTATTTTCGATCCCTTGGCAAAGTAAATACAATAACCATTTGGACTACAGTAATTATTTTTTGTAATAATGAAATTACATGTACTTAACCGATTGAATTATATTTGGAACACGAAGATTCAACTGCTCGTGCCTAATTGTATATCGTGAATTCACGTGGTCAACTTGTCGAGGATATACTCTGATATATCAGATAAAATATTATTAGCGGTGTCCATAGAAACAATAGACGAAACTCTGTTTTATGTAAATCCTTTCATTATGGGCACTAATTAAAATAAAAATTGATATAAAATTGGAAACTTGGAGAAAAAGTAAGTATAAAAAATTTTATTCGGTATACTTATTACCATCGTCATATATTATGAATGGCCAAAAGTTTGGTGAGGTATGACGGGAGAAGACGAGATCTATATAGGACCTCACATGGTATCTCAAGAGGGCCTTGGCACGATCGGTACATTTAGATTCTATGTAGGAGAGTATCCAAAATGAGTCGTGAACCTTTCAAATTTACTGTCGTACCATCATTTTCACGGCTATTTTAAGAGTCGTCTTCTCAATCTCATCTTTAATTTTAAGATGGCAACAATTTCTCGGGATGGGAACATGCGCCTTAATAAGTAGAGTGCTATGCCTTCCTTAATAATTGACTCCGTGCTTACAAATACAAACGATGGATAAAAAGTAAAGTCACACAAAATCAAATAGAGACATTCCTTTTGTATAATGAAGTTTGTTTCGCCAGTCTGTCACAACTCTCCTTTTAAAGGTTCAAGGGAAACGGGTCTAACGGTTTATCGAACAGGAACATATAGTCCCTCTACTCAAGGTGCCCGCTTTCCTTTAGCACGAGTTCTCCCAAACCCTAATTGATCGCGATGTTTGAGGGATTCAATTGATTAATGAAAATATTTTATCTAATTTGAATTGCCACTAATCTATTTGAGGCCGATTAGGAGCCAAGTGAACTATTAGAGGATGCTTCACTTTCTACAAACCAATGGAGACTTAATTATGCTAATTGCCTAATTAACGTCCTTTCGACACCGATTCCCAATCATTCGAAAACGATTTTCATTCTGTCTTCGCCCATTTCTTTATCTTACGCCACTAAACGGTGCCTATATGCGAGTGCATAATCAAAAAAAGTACACGATCACAACCAATTCGATAAAGGTAAGTGCGAGAAAATGTACTCGACACAATGTAGGGCAAGAAATATACATGGTCTCGTTGTTGATCCCCGAGATAGAAGTGCTCGTCAGCTAAACTCGAAATCAAAGTCAAATCTACGTCTGACTAAAGAGAGCTATTTACAGTAAAAACATTCACTGAAAAACATCGAATACATGCATAGAAAGTAACCACTGAATGCAACTGTAATATATATACGATGAGATTTTTATCTTCTTTTTTTATCATAATTTTTTTATATTTTTATTTAAGACGCATGTGACCTATAGTAAACTAGGTTTAAGACACGTTTAAAGGTAAATAAACTAAATGCAAATTTGACAGCTAAAGGGAACGTGACCATGATGTTGCTTATAGATGCAACCTGCAACTAGAAAATGGCTCGGTAACGTACTACGAAGTCACCCCGGGAATGTCGCGACTAACCAAAGCCGGTTCGGAGTGCAATTAACGACTCAGAAGACGTCCAAAGCTTACTGCTTGTAATTCTGAAAGCATATATCAGACCGCATTCGGCAAGTGATTAAAGTGTGAAGTCAACGAGATTTAGAGCCAATGGAACTTTTCTGACACTAAGTAGGCTTGATCGATCATCATGCATCAAATATGTTTTATCATGAACATCTATAATGCAGCATAAGTCAGCAGAGATCGCGTCCGAGTCAAATGAAAGGGCTCGTGGCCGAGGCTCTCGAATGACAGAACCACAACGAAACTGATATCAAAGGGAACCGATGAACCCATTTAAGAATTCTCAACTAACACCGATGGAGCCGAACCGTGGCGTATGAATGAATCAAGACAAACACAAAATCAACTCAGGCTCCATCGTTCTTTCATCAGCTCGTTACACCAGCAAAGGAACTAGAATTTTATCCCAAAACACCATCAGTAGATCTAAGTGTGATTCCAGCAAATTAGACATGTGAACTTGACAAAAGACGCATCAGATTCAATTCAATTTCATACAAGAGATTCTTGGCCGAATCCAACAATACTCAGAATCGGATTTATGTAGCAAGAACACTGAACGTAGATCTAAACCGAGACAGAAATGAATTGAAGTGCAAAGCTCCTAGATTCATTCTCAATGAAAGACAACCGAACTTAAGCGACGCCTATAGCGAAAAACGAGCGACATACATCCATATACAATGAGGAAACCGACGTAACTGAACTGTTAATGAGCTAGTTTCCATAACAGGAAGCTCTCGGTTACGAACACATTAGGCAACTAAACATTGTAATGCAGCAAATTTCTCTACACGATGCTAAATATAAAAGAAGTACGACCTGGCCGCTTATTTCTTCCAACACGCATGCACACTGATCTAGCTTAGGAATGTCATCAAACACGTCTCAGTAGTTCGACCAAGGAACAAAATGAAACAGTAAGGGAGAGAGATTCGCAGCCAATGTAAAATACAATCGGCACAGCACATTCGAGGTTCTCGTGATAGCTTCAGACACGATCAATTTTCACAGCGACGGAATTCAGTTGGTGATGGCGTGCGTGTGTCGCGAGCATGGATCGATTCCCTTCGCTCGGCTTGCCCTGTGCACGGGCCGGTTCCAGTGGTGTGGCCTGGGCTGCTCTTGTGGATCTGATGGGCTGAGGTGAATTGGACCAGGTGCTTGATGGGATTAACTAGTGGTCTGGGCTTCAATTGTGCTCGGACCGGGCTGAGCCGGAACAAGATGATCAAGCCGTTGCCAAACGCCAGGTCTTTCTTTGGGCTCCTATAAGGCAGCTCGCGTCATTATCTACAAGTGAGTAGTGAATAATTCAACTTCGTTTGCAACGATCATATTTTTCATGGCCAAGGAAGGCTGTTACTAAAGTGCTTTTCTGTACAAGTTTAGTGAATACTTCAACTTCAACACGCAAGGCCGTGCATAACGTGAATTACGTTCAGAGAGAATTACTCATTGAGTGCTTGATAGTTGTTAAAATTTTGGCAAGATTTTTGTAGTTCCTTTGTGAGATTTAGCGATTGTTTCGCAAGGAATTGAGTAGGCTAAACATTATGTGAATTATGGATGTATTTGAGGGTTGAGTAAAACACTGAAAATGTTTGAGTGACTCAAATGTGATTATGACCTCCGTTATATCATTTGATCAATAGTGAAATCTTGTACTACTCTCTTTGTGGAGTAGGGCACACTGACCGAGCCACGTAATACGGTAGCTGATTACGTTTATGTATTCTGATTTATTGTTGTTGGATTTTTTTTTGTTTGCAACAATAATCAAGATAAATGTAATGCCATGTAGATTATTTTCTTACAAGTGTGACTTAATATGTATTTTCTTATGTTGGCCGATTTTTGTGACTATCTATTGTTAGCTAAGTCACCATGAAATTTATGACATATTTAAATATCTTGCAAATTATCTTTTCTACAGTAATGAAATTTAAATTTTAAAAATAAAATGTATGCGTCGAGGTGTAGACTTCAACCGATCTGGCGCAACCGCACAGGTCAAATGCTAGTTGTTTTGAAAGCAAGAGCAATTATTCGGTCCAAGAATTTCTTCACTTTACTTAACAATGAAATATCCAGTTTCAAAAAATTGGTCATACATGATCTGGGAAAAACTTAGTACAATAAAACTTTGTAAAATTCGTTAATAAGCACCCTTAAAGGTAATTCCTTTGAAAACAAGTAGTAGTTATTTTCCTTGAAAAAAAGCCGTGGTAATTAGTACAACATGCGAGACACGCCTCCTTTTTGGGTGCAAATGATTCTCGAGATTAGTGCTCCTTTGGAAAAACAACAAAAAGAGGATGAGACATTATTGTCCTCTACGGACCTGTAGGTGTAGGGTACTGCGAGCCTGACATAGCCATGTGAACCACGCCACGTTTTTTAGCTGCGAATCATTCGCGCATGTTACTTTTGAAAAAAAAGCAAAAGGACAAGGCGACATTGTTCTCGTCTGAGGACCTGCAGTGGAGTGGGGGACCTTATAATTGAGCCTTTGATGCTTCGTGTCCGAATAAAACAACGGATGGACATGGAGGACGCGAAGAGACCAAGATGGTCCTAATTTCACAAAAGTTCGTCCAATCAAACGCCTCCTGGCCATGTGAAGCGCGCCACGTTTCGAGCTACAATTGATTCACGACAGTATGCGCTCCTTTGGGAAAAAAGCAAGAGGAGAAGCAGACATTATTGACCTCTAAGCACCTGTAGGGGACTCTGGGCCTTATTCGTGTCCAAATAAAACAAGAGGTGGATAAGTGATTTGGGAATATCATCTTGATACATATGGTCACCTCAAGACCGAAGCTTTCTCTTTTTTTTATCCCCGTGATAGTAATAAATAGTTTGATTCAAGCCTTTTGCAGCTTTCACAGGTAACATTGCTCGAGTCAGCTCCCAGTTAAATGGTACGTGAAGCCATGCAACGGACATTGACGATAAATGCGTCTTGACGCATTGAATCTTAGCAAAGATTGTTTTCGGTGGATCTGTGACTTGGGATTGGACTGAACGCCTGATCTAACAAAGCAGCGATTGATCGCCATGATGTGTGCGCTTGAAAAAGTGTAACTCTCGGCAGAATAGGAAATGCCACTGTCCATTATGAGTTGACAATGGCGAGGACACTAGCATTATAAATGGGAGAGTTTGTAACGCTTCAAATCTCACACGAAATAGAAAAGAACTTAAGATGTAAGTTGAAACCCACCCCCAAAAATTCACAACCTAAAATCTTTTATTGAGAGTTTGACCCGCGTCGAGTGCCCGACTCATTATATGTGTTCAGTTAGATTGAATCATAATAATGATAAGAAAGTACCTATTGCTCATCCTACTTCAGCTCATTAAAAAGTTAGTTATAGACATCTTAATTTTTTATTTCAGGTGTGGAAGCACCCACCTGGATCAGATTGTTGTGTATGTTTCTCTCTATATGTATGTATGTATATAAGTTTTGATGAATGAGACCATGAGTCCTAGGTTGTACTTTAGTGGTAAGAGTTCCACATTGTGGCCGTGGAGACCTTGGCTTGAAATTCGGCAGCCACATTTCTTTTATATATATATATATTTATTTATTTATTTATTTTCCACATTTCTTTTATATATATTTTCCTTCAGGGAAAATATATAATTATGAAGCGTCGGAACTAATTAAAGCTAAGCTCGTTCAATATAGAAAATGACAATCCATTTTAAGCTGCAAACAACATTTATCTTGCTAGTGAAAACTTTTCTCGTGCCCATGTATCCTTGCCTTGTACTCCTACGATGGGAGTAAAACTTTCTTAGATAACGATTCAACATTTACACAGAGATAACGTTCTCAAGTCTCTGTTGTGCAAGACTTGAATCTTACAAAACAAGTCGTGCAAGTTCACAATTTGGCTGGGATAAGTACATTAGAAGTGTGATTACTTTCGTACGACGCTCACTTAAATATCGTAACTTTTTTTTTTTGCTTACTTGAGTATCACATTGATGCAAAATTGATCACTTGAGTACCATTTTCGACAAATCATCCTACGTAAATTTTGTTTTTAATTTTCCATTCCAATGTGGAATTTTTAAAAATAAACTGAAGTCCAATGTGAAAATTTTTGTTCAGCATGGCAAGAGTATAACAAAATTCGTCGTTTCGTTTCTTGCTGTTTCTTTAAAATCTTCCCCAATTAGACGATATTGCTTTCATATTCTCTCTCTTCCTCATACGACGCCATTTTCAAACTCTCTCTCTCTTCCAATCACTTAAGTGGTCACTTTTAAAAAATTGATGAATCTAAGTGTTCACTTCTAAAAATTTATGGCATTGAAACAATCATTCGTGAAGTTATTGGAACTTCTACTACCTTTCAATCAAAAGCTCAAGCGATGTTGTTAAGTGTTGAATTCAGCTTTTCGACACGCATTGTCAGATGATGTATTATAAATTAATGTGATGTCGGCTTTTCCGATAAGGCAAATTGCCGATGCTATTCAAGTGATTGATTTTTCAAATTTGTGACAGTCAAGCGAGCAAAAAAAATCTCGAAAAAAAAAATAATAATGCTCAAGTGAGCAACGTATGAAAGTTACGGTAATTCTAACGTAATTATCTTCGAATTGGCTAGTAAGATTATCCCACTGCACGAGTTCTTTCATCGCCTTCTCAATTTCTCTCACTTCTCTTGGCAAGCTACTCATGTTGTATCCTAGAGTACCCAAACTGAGAACCATTTCGCTTTTGATCGTGTCCTCGGCTCGGACACCATCACCGCCACCGCTGATTTAAGGGAGCACCTCTCGCGAATGCTGAAGATTAGAGCCCACCATCTTCTCAACGTCACCTTCATCAAAACATGACCTAGGAACCAAATCGGACCGGACCGGACGTCCGGGAATCAGATGGGTCCAAGAATCAGTGAGCGATTTCCGATTCCCAATTTGTGAAATCGGTCCTTCATGGGTGATTTTCGATTCCAGGGTGGAAACGAGTCCATCTTGAAACTGATCACCCCTAGACCTGAGCAATAAAAGATTCGATTTAAATGTGGACCGATTGGTACTATTTTTAAGGTGGCAGGCCCGACCTGCAATCCTCGCAACCTTGAGGTTATTAAGCAGGTCAATCCCTATCCCATGCTAATGGTCCGAGAAGGAAATAATAGGAGTGACGTGTTAATTAGAATTGCAAAATCGTTGTCTGACAAACACGAGAAACATCGCACCAAAGCCATGTCTTTCTTGAGGCTCCTAAAAAGTAGCTCGCGTCATGATCTACTAGTGAGTCGTAAATAATTCAACTTCATTTGCAACCATCGTATTTGTCACTTTCAGGGAAGACGGTCTCTGGAGTGCTTTTTTTTACAACTTCAGTGAATACTTCAACTTCAACACACTAGTCCGTGCATAAGTTCGTGAATTACGCTCAGAGAATGTGAATTAAGGGTGTCTTTGAGGGCTGGGGAAAAAAATGAAAGTATTTAAATGACTCGAGCGTGATTATAAATTACATTATATTGCTTGATCAATAATTGAATCTCGTACTTCTTTCTTTGTGGATTAGGTCACACCAATCAAGTCATGTAATACAAAATCCAATTTACTTTTCTGTATTCTAATTTATTGTTGTTGGATAGTTTTTTTTTTTCGCAACAATAATTAAAGTAAATGCAATGCCATGTAGATTGTTTTCTTACAAGTTTGACTTATATGTATTTTCTTATGTTGGCCGATTTCTGTGACTATCTACTATTAACTAAGTCACAATGAAAATTATTAATTATTTAAATATCTTGCAAATCATCTTTTCTGCAATAATGAAATTTAAATTCTATAAAGTAAAATGTATGTGTTGAGGTGTGAACTTCAACCGATCAAGCACAACCGCATGGGTCAAATTCTAGTTATTTTGAAAGCAAGAGCAATTATTCGGTCCATGTATATCTTCACTTTGCTTAATAATGAAAAATCCATTTTCAAAAAATTGGTCATACATGTCTTGGGGAAAAATTAGTACAATAAAAATTTTATTAATTGATTAATAAGCACCTTAAAGGCAATTCATTTGATAAACAAGTCGTAGTTATTTTCGTTGAAAAAAAAAAGCCGTGGTTATTGGGACAACACGGGAAACACGCCTCCTTTTTAGCTGCAGAAGATTCTTGACATTACTGTTACTTTGGGAAAACAACAAAAGGAGAAGGAGACATTATTGTCCTCTAAGGACCTGTAGGGGTAGGGGACTATGGACCTTACATGGCCATGTGAACCATATCCACGTTTTTAGCTGCAAATCGTTCACGATGTCAATGTTACTTGACAAAAGAGCAAGACATTATTGTCCTCTAAGGACCTGTAGTGGATGGGGGACCATGTCACCGAGTCTTCGATGTTTCATGTCCGAATAAAATGGCAGATGGACATGCAAAACGCGAAAGGACCACGATGGTCCTAATTCCACATAAGTTCATCCAATCAAACGCCTCATGGCCATGTGAAGCGGGCCACGTTTCGAGCTGCAAATGATTCATGACATTATGCGTTTCTTTGGGAAAAAAGCAAAAGGAGAAGCAGACATTATTGTCCACCTGTAGTGGACTGTGGACCTTATTCGGGTCCAAATAAAACAAGAGGTCGACATGTGATTTGGGAATGTGATATTGATACTTATGGTCACTTCAAGATCAAACCTTTCTTTTTTTATTCCCATTATAGTAATAAATAGTTTAACTCGAGCCTTTGCAACTCTCACAAGTAACATTGCTCCGGTCAGCTCCCAATTCGGTGGTAGGTTTAGCCATGGCTTGAATCGAATTCATACTTCATACCATTCGAGTGTTGAACGGACATGAACAATAAATGCATCATGGCACATTCAATCTTAGTAAGATTTTTTTCGATATATCTGTGATTTGGGAATGGACCGGACAGCTAATCCAATAAAGCGGCGAGTGATCGCCATAATGTGTAAGCTTGAAAAAGTGTATCTCTCGGCAGAATAGGAAATTTCACTGCCCAATATGAATTGACAATTACAAGGACACTCGCATTATAAGTGGGAGAGTTTGTGACACTCTAAATCTCACATGCAATATAAAAGAACTCAAGATGTAAGTTGAAACCCACTCTACAAAATTCACCACCTAAAATCTTTTGTGGGGAGTTTGACCCACATTGAATGCTCCGAGTCATTATGTGTTCATTCAGGTTGAATAAATTTGTGTCACCATGTAATAGTTGACGAAGCATAATAATGATAAGAAATCACATATAGCTCATCCTACTCCAGCATATTAGAAAGTTGGTTACAGACCCGACTGATAAAGGATCCGGTCTGAATGTGGAGCGATTGATACTATGTTTTAAGGAGGCAGGCCGGACCTGCAAGCCTCACGACCTTGAGGTCATTGAGCAGGTCAATCCCCATTCCATGATAGGAGACGACATGTTAATTATAATTGCAAAAACATTGTCCCAAAATGAAGAACACACCACGCCAAAATAAAATTAGAAATACTCAACTGCATTGTTGCCAAATGTGGCATGTCTTTCTTGGAGCTCCTACAAAGTAGCTCGCGTCATAATCTAGTGAATACTTCCAACTTCATTTGCAACGATCATATTTTCCACTTCCAAGGAAGGCTTTATTTATTTATTTATTTTATCAGAGGGGAAGGCTGTTTTTTTTTTTGTTCCGTGAGGGGAAGGCTGTTTGTGGAGTGCTTTTTCGTGCAAGTTCAGTGAATACTTCAACTTCAACGCGCAAAATCTATGCATAAGTTCGTTGATTATATGAAAAGAGAATTAATCACTGAGTGTTTGATAGCTGGGAAAATCCCGGCGAGACTTTTGTAATTCCTTTGTGACATCTAGTAATTGTTTCGCAAGAAATTGTATAGGCAAATGCTATGTGAGTGATTTGGTATAATTAGGGATTGAACAAACTTGAGAGTGTTTAAGTGATTCGAGCGTGGTTATAATCTTTATAGTATCATTTGATCAATAGTGAAATCTTATACTATTCTCCCCGTAAATTAGGTCAGCGAACTACATAAATCCAATTTCCAATTTACTTTTCTGTTTTCTGGTTTATTATTGTTATTCATTTGTTCTTTCGCAACATAAATCAAGATTAATATAATGATGTGTATTTTTAGTTTGACTTATATGTATTTCCTCGTATTGGCTGATTTTTTCTTTTATATATCTAGTATTAACTAAGTAACCATGACATTTATAACATATTTAAATATTTTGCAAATGATCTTTTCTACAATAAATAAACAAATAGAAAAAACAAAATGTAAGTGTTGAGGTGTAGATTTCAATCGACCTCGCACAATTGCACGAGTCAAGTTCTAGTTGTTTCGAAAGCGAGGGCAATTATTGGGTCCGTGTACATTTCACTTTACTTAATAACGAGATATCCAGTGCCAAAAAATTGGTCTTACATGTTTTGGGGAAAAATCAGCACAAGAAAATTTTATTAATTGATTAATAAGTACCCTAATGGTAATTCCTTTAAAGGACAAGTTATGGTTATTTTGATTGATAAACACGGTGGTTATGCTCTACTTTTTCGTGTCCAATCAAAAGGAAAAGGTTGCATTATTGTCCCCGAAGGACCCATAGTGGTGGTTGAAAATTATTAGTACAACTACTCTTCTTTTTCGCGTTCGATCAAACGTCACATTGCCATGGGAAACGCGCCATTGTTTTACCTGCAAATGATTCGCCACGTTGCTGCTACTTTGGAAAAACAGCAAAAGGGAAAGACATTATTGTGCCGTCCTCTAAGGACCTGTGGTGAAGTATTACGTACCTTTCTTATATGGCCCATGCGAAACGTTGCCACTTCATTAGCTGCAAAGGATGCGTGACATTAGCATTACTTTGGAAAAACAGCAAAAGGAGAAGCAGACATTGTTGACCTCTAAGGACCTGTCATGGAGGGTGGGCCTTATTACAGAGACTTTTGCTACTTCGCGTCCGAATAAAACAACCGATGGACACGATAGACGCGAAAAGACCAAAATAGTCCTAAGTTCTCAAAAAGTCATCCAATCAAACGCCTCATGTCCTTGTGAAGCGGGCCACGTTCCTACTGTGCAAATGATTCGCGACATTAGTGTCACTTTGGAAAAAATGAAAGCAAAAAGAGACATTATTGTCCTCTGAGACCTGGAGTGCACCGTGGACTTTATTCGTGTCAGAGTATAACAACGGATGGACACGTGAGACGTGAGAAGACCAAGATGATTCTAAGTTTGCAAATGTTCATCCAAACAAACTGGGATAAGAACGATATCACTACCATAACTACTGTACGGCATCCATTTTGATGTAAAAAAAATTTTGAATAAGAAAATTACCATTTCAATTCTATAGAGGTTTGTTTTATGTATTCTAATGCAATCCTAAAATTTTCAATTTTGCTAATGTAATTCTATACTTATGTGTGAGTTTTCAATATAGCCCTTCCGATTAATTTTCATTTAATATTGCTAATATGACGGCTCATCATTGTCGACTATCCAACGTGGCATACCGGCAATCTGATCTAGACAAATTTCAAGTATGATTCATAGATACTATCTAATCACTAACTCGAATTGCGTTTTCTTGTCAAGAATTGGATTTATTTGATTACCAATATTATTGAACTCGAGTTAAGAATAAAATGTCTGATGAAAACAAGAAAAAAGTGAGAGATTTAGGCCACCATTGTAAATCACATTTAATCCTACCCTTTTTAAGTATAACAATTTTGAGAAATGATAAAGACTTTCAAAGATATAACATTTGATATTGAAACTTTGAAAGAATGGTGACATTTTAATGATATTCCCATTATCAAGTCACCTTTCCAAACTCACTAGATAGACTACCTTAACTTCTATGATACTGTTTAATCGTATTAATAAATTGATGTTTTATTTTCTCATGTTCAATTTCGTGTTTGAAGGATGATAGATCTTTATATGCACTATCCCACGTTAGGAACGCGATGAATATGTTTATGTCTAAACTACTTGAGCTATGAAGAAAAAAAATATAGGAGTAGAGTCTTATATCGATCGCCGGTCAATGTTAGCAAACGCTCTCCATTTGTAGAGATGACTAAGATAGATAATATTAGAAACAATCAACTAGAGTGATATATCAAGTGATATAACAAACTGTAAATGGACCGTTAAACAAAAGAGTCATATGCAACAATTAAGAAAAGTTCGAAACCTCGCATAATTCTTCAATTTAATAAATGAGTCTTAATATACCATTTCTTTTTTTTTTTGGCTTGAAAGTAATGTCATTCAGTGATCATCTAAACTCTAAAGAGCCATACAAGAAAACATTATTTGTTCGAGAAACGGGAGGACCGGGTTACACTTAATCCTGCCTTTTCCTAGAGTTGAGCAAAGCATAGACCAGAGGCTAAATCTCCCAAGGACAAGGCGCGAGAGTGCAGAGTAGAGCATCAATGGCTAACTTGCAATCACTTCCATTGATGATGTTCGGGAGCTCCAGGACCTTTTCCGTGGTTGCCGGCGAGACGGATGGCCTCTGCTTCAATTTTGACCGAGGGGACAAAACACAAGGAGTTGGGAATTTTGGCTGGGAACTTATGGTGGACACTCACCAATGATTAAATTAATGGAAAAAATCTCATCTCTATTTCAAAATGCTCATACTAGACAGACTGTAGTTAGGTCTTCCCACTATTCTCCCAATGAAACATGAGCCTGCTCGGGAAACAAAGAGAAGATGTGTACTAACCATATATGTAGCAACAAGAAGAAGGAAAAGGATTGAATAGAGGAACTCCCGAACATTTGGAGATCCACGCTTCAACTAGTCCATCTCCTCGTGCCATTTTAAGAGTGCAATCCTCCATATTGGCCATGTTTTTATGATATGATGCCATAGCAAAAACTATAATCTAAGGATCCAGCTGTTTTTTTACCGATAAAAATATTCGCGCACTATAATGATAGGATATGACTTTTTAAGTATTAAATTCTACCTATTTAAATGGCTGGTGGGCATATTGAAGTTATGTAGCTCCTCTCCTTCTGGGACAAAACAATAATCATATTTCATTTGACTTGGCAGATCAAATAAAACGAGGGAGCTTCATTATGAATATAATAATTGTTTCTTGGCAACGAGGGAAAAAGAAAATGAAGCTTGAAGGTTTACGATTTAATTCGATCTACGGCCACTCAATTTCTTTACCCTAATCTTATGCATTATGTATCTTTGAGAGAGCAAATTTAGGTAGCAACGGCAATAACGAAGATAAAGTAACAAATATTTATTTATTTTTACCATTATTTAAAAATGATTTGTTATCAAGTGCTTTTGGAGAATAGTTGAGCAATCAATCAAGAAGTTTTGCAGCTTTCGAAACATTGAGTTGTCATGTTAAATAGAATTATGATTGGGACCCATATGATTAATGGTGATCATTGTTTCGATCGATATAAAGTAAGTTCATGTAATAACTTCTCCATTATTTGATAGTGTGATAGGGTTCATAAGGTCATATTGATACATCATAATAACTTGGGGAAACTTGGGTATATTTACTATAATCCTAGGCCATATTCAATACGTGTGGAATTGAGAACGTGGGTACTTACTTGCGGTCATTGTATTTGCGAGATCTATATATAATAAGGACTTATACTAGCAGTGTTTCTTAGAAAAATCCTAATGATAAATATAACACGTTATTGTTGAAAGTGATTTTATTGGGTTCGTTCGCTTTCTTTTTTTCATTGCAAGACCTTCGTATGATTAGTTGTTATTGCGAGAAATGAAAGCACAATAGAAAGAATGAGAAAATTAGGCGTAAAATTCAAGTGACGTGCTGGAAAAAAAAACAAGAAATAAAAGGAAAAACTATTGTGGGTGAGTCGGGAGCTAAAGAATTGAAGGTAACTGGTAACAATTAACAAGTGTTGGTCGCTTAAGGTTGGAGATTCTCGGTCGTGCGCAATGTCTCTACTGTTGTCTCAACAAATTTCAACTGTTATTACATTCAGTCACAAATTTCACGACTATCCTTATTCACGTGGATTAGCCACTACAAAAAAAGCCGGATTTTGCCACGAATTTTGCCACGAAAAATTCATCAAAATTCGTGGCAAAATGAATTAGCGACGGAAAAAAATCCGTCGCTAATAGGTCGTCGCAAAATTTTGCCACGGAAAATTTCAATTTTCGTGGCTAATTTGCGACGGAAAAAATTCGTCGCAAAATTCGTCGCTAATTTTTCGTGGCAAAATTCGTGGCAAAATTCGTGGCTAATTTGCAACAAAAAAAAATTCGTCGTAAAATTCGTCGCTAATTTTTCGTGGAAAAATTCGTGGCAAAATTTGCCACGAAAAATATTCGTGGCAAAATTCGTGGCTAATTGGCCACAAATTTTAATTCGTGGCTAATTTGCCACGAATAATATTCGTGGCAAAATTCGTGGCTAATTAGCCACGAATTAAAATTCGTGGCAAATTTCCGTGGCTAATTTGCCACGAATAATATTCGTGGCAAAATTCGTGGCTAATTTGCCACGAATTAAAATTCGTGGCAAATTTCCGTGGCTAATTTGCCACGAATTAATTCGTGGCAAAATTCGTGGCTAAATTGCCACGAATTTTAATTCGTGGCTAAATTGCCACGAATTTTAATTCGTGGCAAATTTCCGTGGCTAATTTGTGCGACGAAATATTTTCGTCGCAAAAAGCGTTGCTAATTATCCGTGGCAAAATTCTCGTATTTCGTGGCAAAATTCGTGGCTAATTTGCCACAAAAAAATTTCGTGGCAAAATTCGTGGCTAAATTGGGATGTTTTTTTTTCTGAATTTTCTAACGCAATTTGCAATTTTTTTTTGGGTCAGTATTTTTGCACGAAAAATTATTGACTTTTGCGACGGACATTATTCGAAAACGAATTTGGCGACGAAATTTAATGAATAATGTAGCGGCGAAATTTAATGAATAATTTAGCGACGAATGTTGTGTAGGGACGAATTCAATTTGAAATCTAATCTAATTAACATTGATAGAAAATCACAGTCAAGACAAATCCTGTTCATCTCAAAAAGAAAGAAATGAAACAAGAACAAATCCCAAAAAGAAAAGTTGATAGTCAGTTCGCAAAGTTCTAAGTCAACAAGAACAAATCCCAAAAAGAAAGAAATGAAACAAACATCAGAAAGAAGAGTTGATAGTCAGTTCGCAAACTGCTCATCTTGCCACGTTGTCGATAGTGTTCTCCAAGAATCGAAGTCCTGGACATCTGCAGCGCAAACATCACAATATCAAACTCCTAACCCCTGTTAATTTTTTCACATATAATCAACAGCAAACATCAGGAAATTATTTCACAATATCAAACTCCTAACCCCTGTTAATTTTTTCACATCACATCTATTCAACAGCAAACATCACAGACTTTTTTCACAATATCAAACTCCTAATCAGCAATAGCAAGGATCATCAGCAGCATTTGGTTAGCAAGGATCATCAGCCATGATATAAGTACCTCTTGGGAATTAAAACTAGAAAGGATCATCATCAGCATCGTCATCAGCATCGTCATCAACTGCAGCATCAGGAATCTCATTATCATCATCATTATGGCCATCACCTACTGGAGGAACGTCATCATCAGCTTGGAGGTTGAGGTGTCGCATGATCAATTGCAAACGTTTTTTCACTCCTATCATTTCTTCGTCCTTCTGCACAAGTAATTGTTTCAGGTGGATCAATTCTTGGTCCCGCTGCTGGTCTTGTGCCCTAAAAAAAGCGGCACTGGAGGATGGAGTTGCAGCAGCCGGCGTTCTGTACATCCTTGACAAGGATCCCATCCCAAATATTTGACATTTTCTCATTCCACCCGATGCCTGCATCCATAATGTCATACTGTCTACCGACGGCTCGGACGCAGCAACACCATCACCATCACCATCACCATCACCATCACCATCACCACTACTAGCAGCAGCCGTGCTCATTACAAGATCATCATATTTGTCCTACAAATAAAAAAACTTTATATATATAATACAAAATATAACCTTACATACATACATACATACATACATACATACATACATACATACCTTAATAGCTTTTGCTCGATTGCCAGACCATGTCTTATCTTTTTTCTGAAAGGTGCGTTCAAATGTAGCCATAAACGTTGGTTCCGTCCCCAATTCAGCTGCCTACAAAATATAAACATAAATGAGTAATTATTGATTTAACTTACAACATGTTAAAAAGACTTACCATTCTTTTTCTATGCTCCCCGATATTGATAGAGCCCCCAGCATACGTGGCAGACCCTTCACTAGAACTGGAAGCTCGATTCTTTTTATTAATTTCACTGATTTTCTTATGCTTTTCGGTGTCCCAAGTTCTCTGAAATTCCGCCCAATTGTCAGCTGTAATAAAATCAGGCTTTTCTTGCTTTCTCTTTGCTCTATTCATCACATTGCGCATGTGATCACCGGCTTTCTTTTTAAAAATTCTTTTAATTTCTCTCTCTTCCACTTCATCCCACCTGAACTTCCTCTGCAAGCAATCAATAGAAAAATAATTGTACACTTAATATGCTAAATCTAACTTAGTTTGCGAGGAAATAGAAGGACAAAACTTACCTTGAACTCATTCCACCACAATTCCTTCACTTCTTTTGGAGCGGTGGTCCAACTATGATATTGCCCCATCCAATAGTTATTGATTATTTTATTAAGTGTCCTCACAACTTGCGTAGCATCCGTGAATCCGCAAACGGGATATAAAGACAAAGAATGTCAACATACGTAGCATCATATCATACGGACAATTCAGTTGACATCCATAATAATTCACATACACTTAAAACAATGAAATACTTACGAATCTCCAAATGGGGCTATCATGAATCGGGTATCTTCTTCATATCTCGAGTGTTGCGATGAAGAAGAAGGTGGAATCGAAGGCGATGGAACTGAAGTAAATTCAGTTGGCATTTGAGGGTCGGAGGAAGGGCCAATGTGTCCATGTACTAGTTGAGGATTAGATGAAAGGGCAGGGGTAGGGGAAGCGGAAAGGGACGGGGATGAACCCGAGGAAGTGGAAAGGCCTGGTCTTCTTTGTGAAGAATCACCACGACGCATGTGACCTCCACGTTTATACTAAAAGTTGCAAGGTTAGACAAAAATGTAAAAAATCATGAACATGTATTAAAGAACATAATGATGTACGTCGTGAAGCTTACCATTTTGTTATTGAGAGCGAGAGAGAAACTTGGCCCCTGAAAAAAGGGGGCAGTTAGAGGCCTGATTGATTCAACTTCAACATACACAAAACAAAAAAGTTAAATATGACTAGAGATGGACCTTCTTTCCTTAGCTACACGGCTGGATGGGACTATCTAAAGCAAACAGCTGACTGATGTTAAATATGGAAAGGTAGGTAGTTGACTATAAATAGAGATTAGAGAATCAAAGGGCAAAGAATGGGAACTCAAAAAGCATAAGTAAATTTTGCAATTGGGTAGTGATAACTAAACTGAATATACTACCTTCAATTGAAACAAATAACACTAACTACAGTGATATAAATGGAGCCTTAGAGTCATATAAAGAAAAAGGACAAGGACAAGTTGGCTTGACCCCAATTGAGATTGCCCGATATGTATTTATTACAGTAATTAACTAGAATCACGGTACAGATACAAACATAATTACAAAAAGATCCACGACACAAACCGATTACATATTAACATGGGCCATTGAGGTGTTGTTGGAGGCTTAATCATGAAAGAGGGGGTGGTACCAATGCTTTATCCTCTTGCTTTTTGTTCTTAATTCAATAACATTCCTCACCAATCCAAAAATTAAAAAAATCAAAAAATTAAAATTAAGAAAGAAAGGGGAACAAGCCAAGTGGCTTTTTTCCGACACGGCTTAACTAAATGGTAGCTTTATGAAAGTTGGCAATTGGGTAGTGATAACTAAACTAAATGGTTTATTCGGTTTCTTGGTTGGAAGGGGAAGCTTTATGAAGTTCCCTCATTAAATGGTAGCTTTATGAAAGTTGATGGCCTATCAGATTAAAAAGTTCAAAACATGAGAAGTAGAAGTCCTGCATGTAAAATTAGAATTTTTTTTTGTTCATAAAAGCTTTGTATTTCGATCGTCAAACCAATTAGATGCATGGTGCTACTTTCAGGAACATTCTAGATGAACTGGCTGGAATGCTATCAAGTATTCAATTATTGTGCTTAATAGATAGAGCGCGCAATGATAGAAAAAAAGGAACCATGGGCTGCATACACAAATTCATGGTTCTCCATATAGTAGAAGTATCTATGTATTAGACTTTTTCAGAATTAGTGCTCTCTGCATACACAAATTAGTGCTCTCTCCATATAGCAGGCGCAAATCTTCTGGAGATTAGAAAGCGCAAAAAGGGTTCATTATTAAGCATGCAAAACCGGGAAAAATAAAAGGCTGAAATTGACCCAAGCCAAAGTCATTTGCGTGCACGACAATAAAGCTAAACCAAACCCAGTAATTCTGACTCTCTACCAATCTCAAAGCTCAAATTCCGATTATCCGAGCATGCCGTAAGAAGATTTGCATACATCAATTGACCCTCAAGTTCTTTTCATTTGATAACAAACTAAATTTCATTTGATAAGAGAAGCATTTGACACAAATGAATATAAAAGCATAATACATTTTTCATCTAAATAATGTATACGGGATACGGGATGCATGCCAATGATGGTTCAATTCAAAGAAATGACTCGGAAACGAAAAAAAAAACACAAATGTCACGGAAAACACTATTCACCAGAATCGTTTTTCGCCAAAAAACCCATCTAAACGACTTCGAAACGCAAAAAAACGACTTGGGTCACGGCCAAAGGCGTGAATTTGGATCAGCGGGCCGTTTCCACTTGACCGACCAAATTTCAGCTCATTCCGACCACATTTCGCCTCATTCCGACCAAATTTCAAACCAATTTCAACTAAATTTCAACCCAAATCTCAGCTTATTCCGACGAAATTTCAACCTAAATCCAATCAATCTTCAACTTAAATATGAGCAATTTGATTCTGTTTCGTGGGCGAAACAGATTGGGTCTATTTCGCCCACGAACAGAATCAAATTCGTGGGCGAAACAGACCCAATCTGTTTCGCCCACGAAACAGAACCATTCTGTTTCGCACGAAACAGAGCTGACTCAACACAGAAGCCAGTCAGACCCAGAAACAGAGACGCAGAAACAGACCCAACGCAGAAACAGACCCAACGCAAAAGCCAGTCAGAAGCAGAAGCAGAACCGAAGCCAAGCAGAAGCAGAAGCCAGTCAGACCCAGAAACACAGACGCAGAAACAGACCCAACGCAGAAACAGACCCAACGCAAAAGCCAGTCAGAAGCAGAAGCAGAACCGAAGCCAAGCAGAAGCAGAAGCCAGCCAACACAACCAGAACGAAGCAGAAGCCAGCCAACACAACCAGAACGAAGCAGAAGCCAGCCAACACAAGCAGAAGCAGAAGCAGAAGCAGAAGCGCAGAAGCAGAAGCAGACTGACCGAACACTATACGCTGCTGAAGAACCCAACAGAAGCAGACCGCGCGTTGGGTGTCCTCGCTTCCCAGCGTCCGCCGCCGAAGAACGCCGAAGAATTGCCGCCGAAGAGGTCGCCCAGAATCGTTCGACAGAGACCGAGACCTGCAACAGAGACAGAGACCGAGACCGAGACCGAGACCGAGAAGGGACAGAGAAGGAGAAGATTAGTCACGGAACCCTAATTTCTACCGGCTCATAAAGACGACGCCGTTTTGGCAATTTCCGCTGAAATTAGCCACGGATCAAAATTCGTGGCTAATTCCGTCGCAAATTAGCCACGAATAAAAATTCGTGGCTAATTCCGTGGCAAATTAGCCACGAATAAAAATTCGTGGCTAAATCCGTCGCAAATTAGCCACGAATACTATTTCGTGGCTAATTCCGTCGCAAATTAGCCACGAATATTATTTCGTGGCTAATTTGCCACGGATTTAGCCACGAATTGTTATTTTCTCGCGGCAAATTCAAATCGAAATTAAAATTGTCGCGGCAAATCCTTATTTTTTTAAATTCGTGGCAAAAATCCGTGGCAAATTAGCCACGGATTTTTGCCACGAATTTTATTAAAAAAATCCAAAAAAAAATTATTTTGAAGAAATTCGTGGCTAAAATCCGTGGCTAAATTTAGCCACGGATTTTAGCCACGAATTCCATAAAAAGCGAGAAAATTCGATTCTTTATGGAATTCGTGGCAAAAATCCGTGGCAAATTAGCCACGGATTTTTGCCACGAATTTTATTAAAAAAATCCAAAAAAAATTATTTTGAAGAAATTCGTGGCAAAAATCCGTGGCTAAATTTAGCCACGGATTTTTGCCACGAATTCCATAAAAACCGAGAAAATTCGATTCTTTATGGAATTCGTGGCAAAAATCCGTGGCAAATTAGCCACGGATTTTTGCCACGAATTTTATTAAAAAAATCCAAAAAAAAATTATTTTGAAGAAATTCGTGGCTAAATTTAGCCACGGATTTTAGCCACGAATTCCATAAAAACCGAGAAAATTCGATTCTTTATGGAATTCGTGGCAAAAATCCGTGGCAAATTAGCCACGGATTTTTGCCACGAATTTGATTAAAAAAATCCAAAAAAAATTTATTTTATGGAATTCGTGGCTAAAATCCGTGGCTAAATTTAGCCACGGATTTTTGCCACGAATTCCATAAAAACCGAGAAAATTCGATTCTTTATGGAATTCGTGGCAAAAATCCGTGGCAAATTAGCCACGGATTTTTGCCACGAATTTTATTAAAAAAATCCAAAAAAAAATTATTTTGAAGAAATTCGTGGCTAAAATCCGTGGCTAAATTTAGCCACGGATTTTAGCCACGAATTCCATAAAAACCGAGAAAATTCGATTCTTTATGGAATTCGTGGCAAAAATCCGTGGCAAATTAGCCACGGATTTTTGCCACGAATTTCTTCAAAATAATTTTTTTTGGATTTTTTTAATCAAATTCGTGGCAAAAATCCGTGGCTAAATTTAGCCACGGATTTTAGCCACGAATTTCTTCAAAATAATTTTTTTTTGGATTTTTTTAATCAAATTCGTGGCAAAAATCCGTGGCTAATTTGCCACGGATTTTTGCCACGAATTTCTTCAAAATAATTTTTTTTTGGATTTTTTAATCAAATTCGTGGCAAAAATCTGTGGCTAATTTGCCACGGATTTTTGCCACGAATTTAAAAAAATAAGGATTTGCCGCGACAATTTTAATTTCGATTTGAATTTGCCGCGAGAAAATAACAATTCGTGGCTAAATCCGTCGCAAATTAGCCACGAATTTCATTTCTACTATCCCACACTCGCGTAATTCATTTTTTTTTCTGGACAATAACATTAACAGTAATAGCAATAATAATATTCAATAACAATTACAATAATAATAATAATAATAATAATAATAATAATAATAATAATAACAACAACAATAATAATAAATATGACAACAACAATGAACTTTTGTCATAATAATAATTACGACATAATCATCTTCACCTTCGTCTTCATCTTGATCTTCTTCTTGAGCATTGTCATCGTCGTCGTCGTCGTCGTCGTCATCATCATCATCATCATCATCATCATCATCATTCTCTGTCTCAAAATCTGATTCTGCAATACCTTCTAAATTTGATTCGCGAATTTCAGTTACATCTACATCTATCATTACTCCACATGAATCTCGTAGAGTTGGAATGTTATATTCCTCAGTTTGAACCGCGTTACAAACTTCCTCTTGTTGATATGATGTATCCTTCCTGTGTTTCTCGATTTTTCTTCGTGCTTTGGTTTTACATACAGCCCACCAATCAGTTTTGTCACGTTTCAAACTAGGATATGATGCATAATATACTTGAATTGCTTGTTGTGCCAATACAAATGGTTCATATTTCTTATACCTTTTCTTGTGAAATTTCACAAGAAGAAGCCGAGCGGAAAAAAAGGACCAGCGAAGGAGAAGAAGAAAGGAAGAAAAGGAAACAAGAAAAAGAAAAGGAAGAAATGGGAAATGATGGGGGTAGGTGGTGTCAGGCGCATGAAGGGGGGGACCGGCGTGGAAAAAGGGTAGAGAGAGGAAAAGTCAAATCGCAATAATTGCGATCCAACGGCCACGATTCGAATTCAAAAACGATCTAACGGTCCCGAAAAATTCTAATTAATAATTTAGGATTTGACCAAATAGTATTAATAAAAACACACCGCGAGAGAGGTCTATCAGTCCACATCAGTACCCGATCAAAAACACACCGAGTAATATCGCGGCTGGCCACAATAATATCGACACCGTCCAATTATATTCGTCCTAGAATTCCGAGAAATTTGACACCAAAGTTCGGGCTCTAAATAACGGACAAATCCTCCATTGCAAATTAGCTACGAAGAATTTTTCATCGCAAATTCCGTTGCAAATTAGCAACGGAAAATGTTTTTTCTTCGAAATTAGCAACGGAAAAAAAATTCGTCGCTAATTTCGTCGCAAATTAACCACGAATTATTTTTCGTCGCAAATTCCGTCGCATATTAGCCACGAATTTATTTTTCGTGGCTAATTCCGTCGCAAATTAGCCACTAATTTTTTTTCGTGGCAAATTCCGTCGCAAATTAGCCACGGATATATTTTCGTGGCTAATTCCGTGGGAAATTGGCCACGAATTTTTTTTCGTGGTACATTCCGTCGCAAATTAGCCACGAATTTTTTTCGTGGCAAATTCCGACGCAAATTAGCCACGGATATGTTTTCGTGGAAAAATCCGTCGCAATTAGCCACGGGATATATTTTCGTGGAAAATTCCGTCGCAAATTAGCCACGAATTTTTTTTCGTGGCAAATTCCGTCGCAAATTAGCCACGAATTTTTTTCGTGGCAAATTCCGTCGCAAATTTGCCACGAATTTTTTTTCGTGGCAAATTCCGTCGCAAATTTGCCACGAATTTTTTTCCGTGGCAAAATTCGTGGCTAATTTGCGACGAATAATTTTTCATCGCAAATTTGCGACGGAAACAAATTCGTCGCAAATTCCGTCGCAAATTAGCAACGAAAAATTTTTCGTCGCAAATTTCCGTTGCTAAATCCTTGTTTTTTTGTAGTGAGCGACTCCGATGGAGGAGATACTAATTACCAAATTATAGGGAACCAAACAAAGAGAAATAATCTCATCCCCTCGAGAGGGGAAAAATTATCAAAAAAATTCTAAACATATTGCACTTTTGTAAATTCAGTCTTAAACCTTTTAATTGTGCTAGTCGAGTCATAAATATTTTCACGTTTTGCCAATTGAGTCCATCCAGTCAATTTTTATCAGAAATTGCTAACGTGGATGCCGACTGTCTCACGTGATATAGCTAGCACTGGCATGGAGATTTTTTTTAATGATATTTTAATAATTTTTGAATTTTTTTATAATTTATTTTTTTCTTTCCTTTTTTATTGTTTTTTGGAGTGAGGGCCAACGACCCTGGCAAGGGCGTCGCGGCCCTCGCCCATAAAAAGTCAATTTGGATTCCAACCTCTATGAAAAACTTGTCAATCGGATTCCAATCTAATTCATTAAAATGGAATAGTTGACCAGTTTGTTGAACATAAACAGGGGAAAGCAGCCTTCTAATGCTACTCTTGACTTTGCCTACTCCCACCCTCAAGCTTTTTTTCCTCATTTTTATGTAAATGTCTAATAATTATAAACTTTTATGTACTTGGCCATCCTTGGCACGAAAAAATGGTGATAATAATAAAAAAAAATATCAACAAAAAACCAATGTATTTCAAACTCACGTTAGTCTGTTGTGCATACGCTATAATATTGATTTTACATAAAAACACTAGGTTAATCTTCAAATGGGATTAATAAATGGGTCATATTCATCATCAATATTGATTTGGCGAGGGCATTTGCGACCTTGTCGGCCGCGGGCGAGGCCATCGCGGCCTCGTCGGCTGCGGGGAAGGTGGCCTCGCCGCGAAGGCCCTCACCCGCGGCCAGTGATGGCCTCGCCTAGGGCCTTTGCGGCCGCGCCGGCCGAGGGAGAGGCCTTTACGGCCAGCGCATAGAAAAAAAAACAAAGAAAAAAAGGAAAATAAATAATTTTAAAAATCATTTTAAAAAAAATAAAAAATCCATGTAGGACAATTTGTCAAAAGTGACACTCAAATGATCGATTTTACTCCAATGTGGCACTTAAGTGAGCGGAAAAGAAATTATGACACCTAAATGAGCGCCATATGAAAATTATAGCACTCATGCTGTTTTTATCCCGATAATCATTATATGCCCTGTTTCAAATACTTAAGAAGCATGCACTTGACCTTTAAGGAATGAGCTTGACCTGAATGAGAGCAAAACGCATGCGCTTTACCATAAGAAAGTATTCAACTTATAGTGAAGAGGGTGCACTTCGCCGGTTCGCCATAAAGAGAATGCACCTTCTCTAGGATAGGAAGGCATTTCAATAGGAACCCTGTAATTCCATGTTTTACAAAAAATAATTACCCGGTGGGCAGATCGTAGATAAGTACTTTCACTGATCTTTTAACTAAACATAAGCAATCTTATTTGACCTTGAGTCCTTGAAATTTCAAATTTTATTGGACCTCGCGACCCACGAACTATGTATGATTTTTTTTTCTTTTTGTATTTAGTGGCCAAGTGGTGACTGAACCAACTCTCACACGCTTCAACGAGTCGCACCTTCCAGGGCCATTTTAAGAGCACACTCCCCACATCGATCATTTGTCATGATATGATGCCATAACAAGATACTATAATCTAGGAATTTGGCTACTTTCTACCGCTAATACAATATTAATGCACACTATAATAACAGGGTGTGAATAAGTATATTCCACCTATTTGAATGGCTGGTGGGCATATTGAAGTTAGGTAGCTCCTCTCTTCTTGGGACAAAACAATAAGCATATATTTTTTTGACCCCGTAGACTAAACAAAAGAAAGGAAGCTTTGCCATGAATATAATCATTGTTGCCTGGCAAAAAGGGAAAAAACAAATTGAAGCTTGAAGGTTTTCAATTTAATACGATCTATAGCCACCCGGTTTTTTTTCCATTTAATCTAATAATCCGATTATGTATTCTTGAGAGATCATATCTAGGTGACGACGACAAAATTGAAGAGAAAGTAACAATTTTTTTTCTTTCTAATCATCATTTAAAAATGATTTTGTTATCAAGTGTTTTCGGACACTTGTTGAGCAATCGACTACAAAAATTTGACAGCTTTTTCAATGCATTGGGCTCTCGCGTTACGTGAAAGTGAAATAGTGGTTGGGACTCGTATGATCGATGGTTAATGATGATACGATTTACATACATCTATAATAACTCCTCCCTTATTTGATGACGGGATGGAGTTCCTGAGGCTGCACCAATGAAACAATGATGCCGTACGATATGTGTGATGCATGATGATGGTTGATGGGTGCATTTGGGAATTGCGTTACGTGAGTGGTGCGAGAGAAACGATGAACAATAACAAAGCAGAAGTTTTGGGGATGGGTTGGATACGGGCCCACTTCTTTATCTTCTAACCCTTCGGTGGCTTCAACGATGCCCAGACTTGATCCCACGTCCGACCAACTTGCTTCCGAGAAAGAAAGAGCACTTCAGCGCTTAAAAAGTCTTTTGATTCAGACCATCATTTGATGCTGTTGTCCTGGACGGAAGAACTTTTGTTTCCTCTCCGCTCTCTACACTTTGCTTCGACCTTTCCGGGCACTCTTGTTTAATCCTCTGCCGCTCACGAGCCAAGCCATGCCCATTGCGGGGATCTTTCTTGGCGCCTTTCTTCAGGTGCTGTTTGATAGGTTGGCCTCTCGCGAGCTTCTCAACTTTGCGCGGCGTGAGGGTATTGATAAGCTACTGAAGAAATGGGAGAAGAAGCTTAAAGTGATAAATAATGTGCTGGATGATGCGGAGCAGGAGCAACTGAACGGCAAACGCGTGACGTCGTGGCTCGAAGATCTCGGGAACTTGGCTTATGACATTGAAGACTTGCTTGATGAGTTCGCCATAGAATCTGCTGAAAGCAAGTCTAAGGCAGAACCTAGCAATAGCGAGGCGCGTTCCCTTCTTCCCAGTTGTTGCTTCGGATTGAGCCCGAAAGCGTTGATGCTCGACCACGAAATGAGATCTAAGATAAAGAAGATGGATGATACGTTACAGGAGATCGTAACTTTGAAAGATCGTCTGGGCCTGAGAGAGAACAAGGAGAAGCCATCAGCATACTGCCAGCCAACTGAGCGGACTCCCACTACGAGTTTGTGCGAGCCTTGGTTCGTTAGTAGGGAGGACGACAAAAGGGAGATTCTCAAATTGCTGACCCAGAAAGAAGACGATGGAACATGTGTGGGTGGAGAAGTGATTGCCATCGTAGGTATGCCAGGTGTTGGGAAGACGGCTCTCGCTCAACAAGTCTACAATGATGCTAGCGTCCAACGCTGTTTCGATGTGAAAGCATGGGCTTGCATTTCCGATAATTTCAAGTTGCCCGATATTACAAAGTGCATCTTACAGCAAATCGACAGCACTTTGTCCTGTAAAGATAAGGACTTCAATTGGCTACAGAATAAGCTCAACGAAAACCTTTCGGGGAAGAATTTTCTTGTCGTTTTAGATGATATTTGGGACAGGATTCCAAAAAAGTGGGATGAATTCTCGAAACCTTTTCAGTCGGGAGCAAAGGGAAGCAAGATCCTTATCACTACTCGTGATTCTAACGTTGCTAAAATAACCCGTGCTAAAAAGCATTCTCTCAACAAGTTGTCAGAAGATGCTTGTATGACTTTGTTGGCATTTCGTGCTTTTGGAGTCGGAAATTTCAATGATCATCCCAATCTTGAAGTATTAGGTCGGAAAATTGCGAAAAAATGCGAAGGGTTGCCATTAGCCGCAACGACATTGGGCGGGCTGCTACGCTGTTATGTCAGTCCCCATGAATGGGAAGATGTATTGAACAGCAAAATTTGGAACCTACAAAAAGAAAATAATGGCATCCTTCCGGCTTTGAAACTTAGCTACCTCCATCTCCCTCTCAATCTGAGGAGATGTTTTGCTTATTGTGCTATATTTCCCAAGGACTATGAAATCGAACGGGATGAGTTGATTCGTTGGTGGTCTGCAGAGGGCTTGTTGGAGGGAGAAAAAGGAAAGAGCCGTTGGAATGCAGGTTTGATTTATTTCAACGAGCTAATATCTAGATCGTTATTTCAAAAGTCGAGTAGCGATGAGTCACGATTTTTGATGCATGATCTTGTGAATGATCTGGCAAAGCTAGTTGCAGGTGCAACTTATTTTGACTTGGGGGAGTTTAAGGGTGATGACAGTAATGCATCTATAGCTCGTCACGCCTCATTCATTTCCTACGAATATGTTCTGCCAGAAAAATTCAAGATATATCGTGGAATGAAAAGACTTAGGAGCTTCATATCATCAAATAAATCACGGGTCTATGTGTCCCAAGAGGTGCTATGTGATTTATTGTTGGAATTGAAGTACTTGAGGGTGCTTTCATTAAGTCGATACAGTATCGCAGAGGTACCGGAATCCATTGGCAAACTGAGGCTCCTAAGGCACCTTAATCTATCGTATACTTTAATTAAAAAGCTTCCAAAGTCAATTGTTACATTGTACAACCTAGAGGCTTTGATTTTGAGGGGCTGCGAAGAGCTTGTTGAATTACCAGAAGGTATTGAAAGACTGAACAATCTGAAATTTCTCGACATTACCGACACTCGAAGCCTAGAAGCGATGCCGCTGTGTATAGGTAAATTGATCGGTCTTGAGATGTTGTCTAAGTTCGTAGTGGGAACAAGAAATGGCCCAAGGTTGAAGGAGTTAAAAAACCTGGAGAACCTTAGGGGGGAATTGTGCATCTCTGATTTGCACATGGTTCAAAACCCCAGAGATGCCACCGATGCCAATTTATGCACGAAGAAGGGAATATGTTGTTTGACCATGCAGTGGAGTGGATATTTTGAAAATTTCCGGAATGAAGAGCTTGAAGCAGAGGTCCTTGACTTTCTTCGCCCTCACCAAAACCTTGAAATGCTTGAAATTTCCTACTACGGTGGCCTAGAATTCCCATCATGGTTAGGATGTCCCTCATATGCTAACGTAGTGCAGTTACGTTTACAGGGGTGTCAGAGGGTCAAAGCATTACCATCGCTTGGGCAGCTATCTTTGCTGAAAGATCTGTTCATCGAAGGTTTAAATGCAATACGCACAGTAGGGTCTGAATTTTACGGAAGTAAAAGTCCTTTTCCGTCCTTAATAACTTTGGAATTCATGGATATGCCATCCTGGAAAGACTGGTCTCATTGCGTCGACACTGAAGAAGTAGGAGTTATATTCCCTCGACTTCAGCATCTCGTCATTCGATGCTGTCCTGCGTTGGTCGGAAGATTACCTAGTCAATTAAGCTCCCTCATAAAGCTTGAAATCTGCTCTTGTCCGCGTATGGATGCCTCGTCCTCTATCACGAGCCTTCCATCTCTCAATAAATTAAAATTTAGAGGTTGTAATGACAGGGTGCTGAAGAGTTTGGTAAACCTAGCATCTCTAACTGCACTTGCCATAGATGATGTTTCTGATTTGACTTGCTTAAATCATGGGTTTACAAGCTCCTTGACCCAGCTGGAGAAGTTGAGGATCGGAAGGTGTACAGAGTTAATATGCTTGTGGCAAGACAGAGATGTAATTCGGAATCTCGCATGTCTGAAGAGCTTGCTCATCAGAAATTGTCCGGAATTCAGATGTTTTGTCGCTGGAGAAGGAGATATAGAGCTGCCTAGCAACCTCGAGACTATCGAATTGACAGATTGCGTCAATTTAGAGAAGCTCCCAAGCAAGTTACACACCCTCTCCGCTCTTAGAGGCTTGACGGTCAATGATTGTCCGAAACTCGTGTCCTTCCCCGAAACAGGTATACCTACATCAACGACATCATTAAACATCAACCGGTGCGAGATGTTGCAATCTCTACCCAGAGGAGGATTAAGTGTTCATCTGGATGAACCAAGCAGCAGCGGTAGCAATACCCACGGTGATAGTATCTCTTGTCTGCAAGACTTAAGAATCTCCAGATGCCATTCTCTGCCAGCCTCTCCATTCGGTGATGGTAGATTTTTACCCGCAACCCTTAAAAGACTTGAAATTAGGGAGTGCAGGGGAGTGGAGTCGCTCGCAGAGATAAATGTAGACGGTCTTCAGTCGCTTCAAGAGATTACAATTTGGGATTGCGAGGATTTGAGAAGCTTACCCCAGGGCCTACACACACTGTCCCATCTCACTTCATTTATGTTGTTGACCTGTCCTGCTCTGGAGCTGGATTGCTTCCCTCGTCTTCCTCCCAGCATCTCAAGCTTTCATCTTACCGGTTGTCCGAAGATAAAATCATTACCTAATCGGTTGAATCGACTCGTATGTCTCCGTCATCTGGAAATTCACTCGTGTGAGAGTATTACGTGCTTCCCCGACGGAGGATTGCCGCCCCGACTACAGTCACTTGTTTTATGGAATTGCGGGAATATAAAGCAGCCGGTGGGGGAGTGGCTTACCCCTCTTACCTCCCTTGAATGGCTGTCGATCGAAGGCAGCGTTGGAGGAGCGGGAGAGGAGGAGGATCTCGTGCTTCCGCTCCCTCCCTCTCTGCTCACGCTCTATATCACTGATATGGGGAAGGTGGAAAGACTGTCCAGCAGCCTCCCTCCCTCTTTACGGAAGTTATGGATCATCAGATGCCCGAAGCTGAGGGAGTTGCCCCAGGATGGCCTCCCTCCCTCCCTAGAATGGCTCTGGATCAGGGGATGTGGGATTCTAGAGGAGCGATGCAAGAAAGGGACCGACCGCCATTGGTTCCTCATCCGCGAAATCCCCTACGTTTATATTGGAGGGTATAATTATCTGAGCTGGCTCTTTGAAAAGGGGTTTGTATTTTAGGCCCAAAATTATGTCACTTGAAAAAAAAAATGTTTGTTTTAATTTTGGCAGATGAGGATTCGGATGAGGATTCGGAATAACTAGGGGCGTGTCAAGAATAAACCCCCCTTCATCATCGTCTCCTTCCCCGCCTTTGTTGTGCGCACCTCAATCACCTCCTCTGCTTCGGCTCTCCCACTCCGTCGTCCGCACCTCGATCTCCATCTCGATCTCGTGGAGATTTCTATGCCTCCGTATATAACATTAAAATCAGGGTATGATCGATCTTTCCACTTACTACTCTTCTACTCGTGGTCACTTTCTCTTCTCAGATTTGGCATCACTTCCCCCGTCCATTGAAATGCTTTTTGCATGATTTCATCCATCCAGCAAAAATGTCATGAAAAATCTGGGATGTTATTAACGGACCGTTGCATTTGAATCAGCGACTTCGCCATGAGAAGATGCTGAAGGGGAAACCTGGATGTGAGACTGCTCCTCATTGTAGAGAAGAAGGGAGATGCCACTGCAAGCTTGGTTCTTAAGTTCTTGAATTTTGTGGAAGCTTTTCCATGATTAGTTGGTTCTCAAATTACTCACGGGGATAGGTATGTATATGTTCTTCTTCCCTGTTCAATAAGTGTCTGCTTTTCGCTGATGTTCAATCGACTAGATGAATCTAAAGTCTGGACGTAATTTATATGATAAATAAGTAGCAAAGACAAGTTTGAAAATGTTTGAAAGTTGCATCGCATCGAAAAAGAGTGGCTCAGGACTTTCAGATGGATAGGGCACGTTCATGTCATGTCAATGGCAGTACGGTGCCTCAAATCCTCTTTCATGTTTTAGTTTGGAAACTCCATCTGAACATATTTACTAAGTTGTGGAATGCACTTGACTAATTTCCCGTATTTCTGATTCTGATAAATTTGCGAAAATTACTTTTGTAGCATTCACCAGATTAGGAAGGAACTCGGTATTAGTTATCTGTCTGCATTTACCGATACAAAGTACTTATTCCCACACACGCAATCTTATCATTTCTGAGCATACGGTGACGCACGTCGAAATCTATGGGGCAAACAGATTTATTGCGCCTCAACCCTTCCATTCCAGCATTTTACTCACCATCCAAGATTAAGGAATGGTTTATTTGGTTCGAGTGCAGACACAAATGAAGGTGTTTCGTGGACTGGGTAGCACTCAATGAAATCTTTGCCCATTGTTCATTTTGATAACTATTCATATTCTGCTTCATGGAATCAAAGATGCATAGCCCTGGAGTCGCTGGTTGGCAAAGTTTAAAGGGTGAGTGGATCTGTTTCTGCTATTTCTTTTGACTTGTTGTCTAAGAGGCGGGTAATGATCATGGGGTATAATCAGAATCTAGAAAGAATCTCTTCTGAAGGATTAGCATATTGTCCGCATTCTACTTGTTCATTTCTAGTATTTTATCAATGCATGTGTCAAAATGGTTTAAAGTTTCTCGTCTGTTATGTTGTTTGTTATCATTTCCCCGATTATCCCATTGACATGATTACGTACATCTTCTGTTGTGCGTGTGTAAGGGATGGTTCTACGGAAGGGGAGTGTTAAGTTATATGGTATATATACATTGCTCGGCACGTTTCCTAACAGCTTAAGCTTTTTAAAAATGCATTTGTCTAACATGCAGCAATCAAATCAAACAGCATGGCCAATCAGCCAACCCTATGTTCTTGTTTGGTTCTTTCTTCTAGTAATTGCGGATTATTTGTGTCACGCCCTAAACCCCACGGGCGCGCGACATCCCGCTATGGTCGTTGAGATGCGACGTCCCAGGACTCGTCGCCGACCCTTCATTTTATCTTTTAATTACGCATGCGGAAACGAATACAACAATCCCCGGACAAACAACAAATAGGGATAGTTAGGAAAACAAATCACAACAGTCAAACAACACTATTTTAATTTCCACTTGATTAACCCCTGGGAATATTCTTACAAGCCCACTCCGGGCATTTTCACAAAAAGCCAGCAAAAAGACAAAGGCCAGGGTTAATCTACTCATCAACAGGTCGAACTCCAAAAACCAGCTTCCAAACACCCCGAACCAAACTGGGTGCATCAACACGCTAAGGACCTGAAAAAGGGGGTTAACAACAACAAATGAGACGAAAGTCTCAATAAGTTAACGGCCTAAGCCCCGCTTAGGAGGCCTACTCGCACGGGGGTCCCTAATCAGGCAACACAACATCAACGGCAACATTAATAACAACCACAAGCATCCTTACCTTGCCTTGGTACACACGTTGATGAATGCATGTATCACATACTCGAAGCATTTAAAGAGATTTTCCCTGCATTAATGCAACACAGTCGCGCGTGTCTCGATTATAAGGCAAAACCCGCTTGGGCACGTCCCATACCATGCCTAGCAGTTTCTACCCCATAATCAAACACTATGCATCACACGTATTCCAATTAATACGCCCCCTCGGGGCCACCACACATCAAGCGATACGCAGCAAGATGGCGGTCTACCGGTAAAACCGGGCTCCGTCCCGCCCCGTCGGGCACGGCTACGTCAAACGATACACAGGATGACGGCATTCCAATACGGCAACATCAAACGATATACAGTAAGATGGTATCCCGTAAGGAGCATCAAGTCCGGCCTCGGGCCGCGACAAGGCATCCGGGGTATCGGCACTCCAGATTATCCCCAGGCATCCGATGAATCGGGCAACGTCAAGCGATACACAGCAAGACGGCTTTAACATGTGACCACACGAGCACACAAGCATTCCGGCCAATTATTATCTTCTCAATTAGCTCATGCATCCATGAATAGTGCTCACATTAATGCCATGCAATAATATCACATGGTCACACATGCAACCGCCAATTAATCTCGCAAGCTTCGATAACGATACAAATATTAACCACAAAATATCACTATCAAATCTTGGCATAACAATAAAAATAATTTAATGCCAATAATCTCGTAAACTTTCTTGAAAACTTCCGATCAAGACAATTTGTCGTAAAAATAATTCTATACGACAAATCACGGCACTAATGCCAACATTCAAACTAGAAATCATAATTTGAAATTATAAATTTTCCGAAATAACAATCAATAAATTCGGAATTTAATTATTTAATAATATCCGAAATAATTTCTTTTCAAAGAATTCAAAATCTTTTCTCGAATCAAAATCGCTCAAATAATTTTCTAAAACGACAATTTATGTGGCAAAATCCAACATTGGCATCATAATTGACGTTAGAAAATTTTCCGAAAATAATAATATTTAATTTTCGGAAATTAATTATTTAGTAATAAAATAATAATATTTAATTCGGAATTAATTGATTAACTAATTAAATAATATTTAAAATTCCGAAAATGAATAATTTAATAATAATAATCAATAACAATAAACTAATCAATAACTTATACCCCAAACACAATTAATTAATCACTAACCCATAATTAACACATAATCCTAACTAAACAAACATAATATTAACCTAAACACTACTTAAACTACCCTAAGCAAGTTTAACACCCTAAACGCGGGATTAGGGGTTAACTTACACAACTAACGCCGGCGAAAGCGCGAGGACGACGGCGGCGACAAGGGCGGTCCGCGGCGGTTCCGGTTCGAACTCGACGACCGGCGAACGACGGCGAACGGCGAAGGACAGCTGCTGTGGGGGCTGATCCGGCGCGGCCTGAGCTGTTCCGGCGGAGCTGGCGGCTGGTGGCGGTGTCCCGGCAGTCGGGACAGCGGCGGTGACGTCCGGGACGGCGGCGGAGACAGGCGGCGAGCGGCGGCGAGCTCGACCAAACTCGCGGCGGAGGTGGACGGCGATTGGGCGAAGGGCGAGCTTGGCTAGAGGGGAGTTGGGATGGCGGTCTGAGACGGCACGGCGCGGCTAGGGCAGGCTACGGTGGCGCGACGAGCGACCGGGAGCGGCGGTCTCGATTCCGATGAGGCACGGTCGCGGGCAGACGGAAGCCAGAAGACGCGGTGCCGAGGGAGAGAGGAAAAAGGAAGCGGCTGGGGTGGTGCGGCTCAGTCGGGGTGACAGACGACGCGCAAGATGGATGGCGGCGCACGGCGGAGCTGGTCCGGTGAGGACAGGCCGACGGTGACCAGCAAAAATGGAGAAGCCCCGGCGAAAGAAGAAGAATGGCGAAGGAGAAGGGAAGAGAAGGAAAAAGAAGGAAAAAAAAAGAAAAGGGGAAATGATGGGGCTAGTGGGGTAGGTGGGGGAGAAGTCAGACACGCAAAGGGAGGGGGAGACCGGCGGGAAAAAGGGGAGGAGAGAGAGAGAGAGAGAGAGAGAGAGAGAGAGAGAGAAGGAAATGTCAAATCGCGATAATCGCGATCCAACGGTCGCGATTTAAACCCGAAAACGATCCGACGGTCCCCGAAAAATCCTAATTAATAATTTTAGGATTTGGCCAAATGGTGATAATAAAAACACAATGCGAGGGTGGTCTACTAGTCCAAATTCGTACCCGGTCAAAAATTCACTTTTCACATATCCCGGGTAATATTGCGGTTGGTCACAATAACACCGACACCGTCCAATTAAATTCTCTCCGGAATTCCGAGAAATTCGACACCAAAATTTGGGCTCTAATTAACGGCCAAATTCGATCGAATGCGATTCTAGCGAAATCTCAATTTTAAAAACAATAACCGGGAGTGATCAGTTCCCGGGCGAGATTTTACTATAAGCACACTGACGAATTACACGTTTTATAAATCCCAAAAATAGGTCGAAATTCGGAATGTCACAACTCTTCCCCCCTTACAAAAATTTCGTCCTCGAAATTTACAATCCAACCCAATCACTCAAACAAATGGGGGTACTGGTGTCGCATCAACTCCTCGCTTTCCCACGTTGCACCTTCGGTTCCATGGTGCTCCCAAATCACCTTAACCATCGGAATTGTCTTGTTCCGCAACACTCGTTCCCTTCTATCATCAATCCTGACCGGCCTTTCCACGTACGACACTCTGTCGTCCACTTCTATTTCTTCATAATTCAGTACGTGAGTCGGATCCGATTCGTATTTCCTTAGCATAGACACATGGAACACATTGTGCACTTGAGATAAATTTGGCGGTAGTGCGAGACGGTAGGCCAAAGTACCGATTCTCTCTAAAACCTCGAATGGACCCACGTACCTCGGGCTCAATTTTCCTTTCTTGCCAAACCGCGATATTCCTCTCATCGGTGACACTTTGAGGAAAACGTGGTCTCCCACTTGAAATTCCAAGGGCCTACGTCTCCGGTCTGCATAATTCTTTTGGCGACTTTGAGCAGTCCTTAGCCTATCCCTGATGACTTTAACGACATCTGACGACTGTTGCACCAACTCGGGTCCCGAAATTTTTCGTTCTCCAACTTCGTTCCAACAAACTGGAGTCCTACAGGGTCTGCCATAAAGTGCTTCGAAAGGTGCCATTTTGATACTCTGCTGATAACTGTTGTTGTACGCGAATTCAACAAGATGTAACTGTTCTTCCCAATTTCCTTTGAAATCCAGAACGCAGGCTCGCAGCATATCCTCGAGAGTCTGAATCGTTCTCTCGGATTGTCCATCTGTCTGCGGATGAAAGGCAGTGCTGTACTGCAACTTTGTTCCCATGGCGCCTTGAAGACTCTTCCAGAACGTGGCGGTGAACTTGGGGTCTCGATCTGACGTGATCGTCACCGGCACACCATGAAGACGAACTATATGTCTCACGTACAACTCAGCATACTTGTCCATGGAAAAATCCTTTCGCACCGGAATAAAATGAGCAGACTTTGTGAGTCTATCTACCACAACCCAGATGGAATCATTTCCTCTTTGACTCCTCGGTAGACCCATCACGAAGTCCATCGTGATATGCTCCCATTTCCATTCTGGTATTTCCAACGGTTGCAATAGTCCACCAGGTTTACAGTGTTGAGCCTTCACTTGTTGACACGTTAAACATCTAGCCACATGCTTGGCAATATCTCTTTTCATGCCATTCCACCAATAATATTGGCGAAGATTCTGATACATCTTTGTGCTGCCCGGGTGAATACTGTAGTTACTGCGATGAGCTTCCGCTAAAATTTCCTCCTTCAGTCTTTCATCATTGGGCACACACAACCGTCCACGAAATTTCAAGATCCCATCCTCGGATACTTGAAAGTCAGGTTTTCTCTTACTTGCGTCCATTTGCAGAATCTTTTGCAATTCAGGATCTGAAGGTTGCGCTGCTTTAATCCTGGTTTGCATTTCAGGCTCAATCCTAAGAGTAGCCATTAAACTCGAGAGGTGACTTACCTCGAATCTGAAATCCGAGTCTCGAATTCCTTCAAGCAAAATCCATTCTTGAACCATCATATGCGCAATCGAGGACTTTCGACTCAACGCGTCGGCTACCTTATTAGCCTTACCCGGATGATACAAAATGTCACAATCATAGTCCTTAAGCAGCTCCATCCATCTACGCTGTCTCATATTCAACTCTTTCTGCGAAAACAGATACTTTAGACTCTGATGATCCGTATAGATATGAAATCTTTCTCCGCACAGATAGTGTCTCCAAATCTTAAGCGCGAATATAATAGCAGCCAATTCCAAGTCGTGCGTCGGGTAATTTAATTCGTGTGGTCTTAACTGTCGGGACGCATATGCCACAACTCTTCCATGTTGCATTAAAACACATCCCAATCCTTTGTATGACGCATCGCTGTAGATCTCATATCCTCCTGAACCAGACGGTAAGGTTAGAACAGGCGCAGTAGTTAGCTTCTGCTTAAGCTCTTGAAAACTACGCTCGCACTTATCTGTCCAATCGAACTTCGTGTCCTTTTTCAGTAATCGCGTCAAGGGCATGGCTATAGCAGAAAACTTTTCCACAAACCTCCTATAATAGCCAGCCAATCCCAAGAAACTCCGAACTTCAGTTACCGTCGTTGGTCTAGGCCAATTCATAACTGCCTCAATTTTAGCCGGGTCTACTGAAATTCCTTCCCCAGAAATCACGTGTCCAAGAAAAGCCACTCGAGTTAACCAAAACTCGCATTTACTAAACTTAGCATACAGTTTATGACCTCGAAGAGTCTGCAGCACTGTCCTCAAATGCTGTTGGTGTTCCTCTAAACTCCTCGAATACACCAAAATGTCATCAATGAACACGATCACAAACTTGTCCAAATACTCCTTGAACACCCTGTTCATCAAGTCCATAAAAGCTGCAGGCGCATTTGTCAGACCAAATGGCATCACGGTAAATTCATAGTGTCCGTAGCGAGTTCTAAATGCCGTCTTCGGTATATCCTCCTTTCTAATCCTCAACTGATGATAACCTGTCCTTAGGTCTATCTTCGAGAATACCGAAGCTCCTTGAAGTTGGTCGAACAAATCATCTATCCTGGGCAACGGATACTTATTCTTAACCGTTACCTGATTGAGTTGCCGATAGTCGATACAAAGGCGCAACGACCCGTCTTTCTTCTTTACGAATAAAACTGGTGCTCCCCAAGGTGATGCACTAGGACGAATAAATCCTTTGTCCAACAATTCTTGCATCTGAATCTTTAACTCCTTCAATTCCGATAATGCCATTCTGTAAGGTGCCTTAGAAATCGGTTCCGTTCCAGGGGCTAACTCAATCACAAATTCTATTTCCCTTTCTGGGGGCAATCCAGGCAATTCTTCAGGGAAAATATCCGAAAATTCTCGCACCACAGCAATGTCTTGCATCATTGGTTCCTCTACCAAAGTGTCAACTACAGTCGCCAAATAGCCTTGGCAACCCTTATCCAATAACCGAGTGACTTCTAATGATGAGATTAAAGGGATCGAAGGTCCTCCTCGATTCCCGACAAACTCAAAACCGACACTCCCTACTGGCTCAAACTGTATCGTCTTACGATAGCAGTTTACCGTGGCTCGTTGCTTGGTGAGCCAATCCATCCCAATAATTACGTCAAAATCGAACATCGTCAAAACAATCAAGTCTATGCTGTCCTCATGACCACCAACAGATAATTTGCAACCAGCACAGCCTACTGTAGACACTATGCTATCCTTTAAAGGGGTAGAAATACTATAAACTACTCCCAGCGGTCTCGGACTTAACCCCACTAATTCTACAAACTGCTTAGCCACAAACGAATGGGTAGCTCCAGGATCAAACAAAGCATAGGCAGCATGGTCGTGTAACGAAACCGTACCTGTAATTACGGCAGAAGAGTCATCCGCCTCCTTCCTTGTGACAGCATAGACCCTTCCTTGCACTTGGGGTCGGTTCAACTGGTTCGGCGGGGCACTACTTGCTGGTTGTCCTACCTGCTGCATTGGTCTTTGCGCTCCCGTAGTCTGGCGTGAACAGTCTCTCACGTGGTGGCCGTGCTGGCCACATCCAAAACAAGCACCCGTCCTCATAGGGCATGGGGCTGATCCATGGTGCCTTCCACATAAGCGACAGTTGCCAATATTGTTGTTGTACACCGGCTTCCTCACTCCACCTTTCTTGTTAGGAGGGATAGGAAATCTACCTCCTACCATCGGTTTCTTCCCAAACCGACGGTTATCCTTGTTTGACACAAATCGCGATCCAGACGCAGCTGTCTTCTCAGCCAAGTTCCTCTCAATTAATTGCGCTCTCTCATACAGCTCATTATAGTCCTTCAAATTCAGGGGCACCAGTTGATCCTTAATCTCAGGTTTCAGCCCATCCCTAAACCTCTTTGCCTTGTCAACTGGGTCTTCGATCAACCTTGGGGCATATTGGTACAGCTCAGCAAACCTTGCCTCATATTCGTCTACTGACAACTGGTTCTGTTGGAGACGCTGAAACTCATTCATCTTTTGCTCTCGAGCGCAGTCTGAAAAGTACTTATTGTAAAAAGCTTCCACGAAGGCACCCCACACCCGGGCCGTACCTTCGGGAAATACCCTCCTCTGGGTAGCTTCCCACCAAGTACTGGCATTACCTTGCAACTGATAGACTGCCAGTGTCACCTTATCTTCATCTGTACATCTCAGCAAGGCAAAAACTTTTTCCAACTCCATGATCCAAAGGGTTGCAGCCTCAGGATCACCTGCGCCAGTGAACTTTGGTGGCTTGAGCTTCAGAAATTGCTCCACCAACTTATGCATGGGCTGGTTCCCATTTCCATTACCAGCTAACGGAACATCTACAGGTACAGGTGCAGGTGCAGGGGCAGGTGCAGGTGCAGGCGCAGGCACAGGTGCAGGCGCAGGCACAGGTGCAGGCGCAGGCGTAGCAGCGGCGGCGGCTTGATTCTGAGCCTGCTGTCCTATTAAAATCTGTAAAGCCTGCAGGATCTGGTCCAATCTAGGATCCTCTGGTGCTCTCCTTCTGGCACTGGCCTGACCTGGCTCAGCCCTCCTCCTAGGGGCTCTCGGTGCAGGATTGTCCATTTCGCAGGATCTTTACAGAAACCTGCTTTCCAATTCCAACAAGGAATTAGAATTTCTGAACAACCCGCTTACGAACGAGAAGGCTAATAAACAAGCACAGGCACAAGGTGTTTTCCTAACTCACTATCCCAAAACCCATCGCACCTTATCACTCCAGGCCTCGACCAAATTCGAATCGAGCTGTCCTTGCTCTGATACCAATTCGGGACGGTGATGTCACGCCCTAAACCCCACGGGCGCGCGACATCCCGCTATGGTCGTTGAGATGCGACGTCCCAGGACTCGTCGCCGACCCTTCATTTTATCTTTTAATTACGCATGCGGAAACGAATACAACAATCCCCGGACAAACAACAAATAGGGATAGTTAGGAAAACAAATCACAACAGTCAAACAACACTATTTTAATTTCCACTTGATTAACCCCTGGGAATATTCTTACAAGCCCACTCCGGGCATTTTCACAAAAAGCCAGCAAAAAGACAAAGGCCAGGGTTAATCTACTCATCAACAGGTCGAACTCCAAAAACCAGATTCCAAACACCCCGAACCAAACTGGGTGCATCAACACGCTAAGGACCTGAAAAAGGGGGTTAACAACAACAAATGAGACGAAAGTCTCAATAAGTTAACGGCCTAAGCCCCGCTTAGGAGGCCTACTCGCACGGGGGTCCCTAATCAGGCAACACAACATCAACGGCAACATTAATAACAACCACAAGCATCCTTACCTTGCCTTGGTACACACGTTGATGAATGCATGTATCACATACTCGAAGCATTTAAAGAGATTTTCCCTGCATTAATGCAACACAGTCGCGCGTGTCTCGATTATAAGGCAAAACCCGCTTGGGCACGTCCCATACCATGCCTAGCAGTTTCTACCCCATAATCAAACACTATGCATCACACGTATTCCAATTAATACGCCCCCTCGGGGCCACCACACATCAAGCGATACGCAGCAAGATGGCGGTCTACCGGTAAAACCGGGCTCCGTCCCGCCCCGTCGGGCACGGCTACGTCAAACGATACACAGGATGACGGCATTCCAATACGGCAACATCAAACGATATACAGTAAGATGGTATCCCGTAAGGAGCATCAAGTCCGGCCTCGGGCCGCGACAAGGCATCCGGGGTATCGGCACTCCAGATTATCCCCAGGCATCCGATGAATCGGGCAACGTCAAGCGATACACAGCAAGACGGCTTTAACATGTGACCACACGAGCACACAAGCATTCCGGCCAATTATTATCTTCTCAATTAGCTCATGCATCCATGAATAGTGCTCACATTAATGCCATGCAATAATATCACATGGTCACACATGCAACCGCCAATTAATCTCGCAAGCTTCGATAACGATACAAATATTAACCACAAAATATCACTATCAAATCTTGGCATAACAATAAAAATAATTTAATGCCAATAATCTCGTAAACTTTCTTGAAAACTTCCGATCAAGACAATTTGTCGTAAAAATAATTCTATACGACAAATCACGGCACTAATGCCAACATTCAAACTAGAAATCATAATTTGAAATTATAAATTTTCCGAAATAACAATCAATAAATTCGGAATTTAATTATTTAATAATATCCGAAATAATTTCTTTTCAAAGAATTCAAAATCTTTTCTCGAATCAAAATCGCTCAAATAATTTTCTAAAACGACAATTTATGCGGCAAAATCCAACATTGGCATCATAATTGACGTTAGAAAATTTTCCGAAAATAATAATATTTAATTTTCGGAAATTAATTATTTAGTAATAAAATAATAATATTTAATTCGGAATTAATTGATTAACTAATTAAATAATATTTAAAATTCCGAAAATGAATAATTTAATAATAATAATCAATAACAATAAACTAATCAATAACTTATACCCCAAACACAATTAATTAATCACTAACCCATAATTAACACATAATCCTAACTAAACAAACATAATATTAACCTAAACACTACTTAAACTACCCTAAGCAAGTTTAACACCCTAAACGCGGGATTAGGGGTTAACTTACACAACTAACGCCGGCGAAGGCGCGAGGACGACGGCGGCGACAAGGGCGGTCCGCGGCGGTTCCGGTTCGAACTCGACGACCGGCGAACGACGGCGAACGGCGAAGGACAGCTGCTGTGGGGGCTGATCCGGCGCGGCCTGAGCTGTTCCGGCGGAGCTGGCGGCTGGTGGCGGTGTCCCGGCAGTCGGGACAGCGGCGGTGACGTCCGGGACGGCGGCGGAGACAGGCGGCGAGCGGCGGCGAGCTCGACCAAACTCGCGGCGGAGGTGGACGGCGATTGGGCGAAGGGCGAGCTTGGCTAGAGGGGAGTCGGGATGGCGGTCTGAGACGGCACGGCGCGGCTAGGGCAGGCTACGGTGGCGCGACGAGCGACCGGGAGCGGCGGTCTCGATTCCGATGAGGCACGGTCGCGGGCAGACGGAAGCCAGAAGACGCGGTGCCGAGGGAGAGAGGAAAAAGGAAGCGGCTGGGGTGGTGCGGCTCAGTCGGGGTGACAGACGACGCGCAAGATGGATGGCGGCGCACGGCGGAGCTGGTCCGGTGAGGACAGGCCGACGGTGACCAGCAAAAATGGAGAAGCCCCGGCGAAAGAAGAAGAATGGCGAAGGAGAAGGGAAGAGAAGGAAAAAGAAGGAAAAAAAAAGAAAAGGGGAAATGATGGGGCTAGTGGGGTAGGTGGGGGAGAAGTCAGACACGCAAAGGGAGGGGGAGACCGGCGGGAAAAAGGGGAGGAGAGAGAGAGAGAGAGAGAGAAGGAAATGTCAAATCGCGATAATCGCGATCCAACGGTCGCGATTTAAACCCGAAAACGATCCGACGGTCCCCGAAAAATCCTAATTAATAATTTTAGGATTTGGCCAAATGGTGATAATAAAAACACAATGCGAGGGTGGTCTACTAGTCCAAATTCGTACCCGGTCAAAAATTCACTTTTCACATATCCCGGGTAATATTGCGGTTGGTCACAATAACACCGACACCGTCCAATTAAATTCTCTCCGGAATTCCGAGAAATTCGACACCAAAATTTGGGCTCTAATTAACGGCCAAATTCGATCGAATGCGATTCTAGCGAAATCTCAATTTTAAAAACAATAACCGGGAGTGATCAGTTCCCGGGCGAGATTTTACTATAAGCACACTGACGAATTACACGTTTTATAAATCCCAAAAATAGGTCGAAATTCGGAATGTCACAATTTGGAAGACTTTCAGACAAGGATTATAAGCCTCTCATAAATTCATCGAATTACAACAAGATTTAAAGCTCGGACAGTTGAAAGCCGCTCATATGCCAGCAAACTTCAACTTATTGAATCTGTTTTTCATAGTCTGGTTAACTATTAGTGTCAACTCCTTTTGTTGCTCAAGAAAGTTTTTGAAATGGTTGAGCGAAAGTGTAGAGCTTTCCTTTGGAAGGGAGATCCTAATGCTAAAGAGGGAACAAAAGTTAGACTGGACACTGTCTGTCTTCCTAAGCAGTTTGGAGGCCTTGGCATTCGAAGACTGGATTTGTGAAATCTTGCTTGTATTTTAAGTTGTCTGTGGAGTATTTTGTTGAGGTCTGGTCTCTATGTTTTGCCTGGCTCTATAGCTATCATCTGGACTGCAAGCCAGATGCTGCTTATGCTTGGAAAAAGTTACTAGAAGTCGGGAATATTTTGAAACCCCGCATTAGATATATAGTGGGTAATGGAGATAATATTACTCTTGGTATGATTTGTGACGCCATGCTGGGATTTTGCTGGAATCATTTCTCTAGGAGAATAACTTATGAATCTTCTCTTCCTTTGCAGGCCAAAGTATCTGCTGTATTTCGTAACTCTCATTGCCTGCTGCTAGGTCTAGAGAGTTGGTCTCCATCCAAGCTGCTGTTTGTGGTGTGAATTTTCCTAATTCCTCAGCTGCAGAGAATGTTGTATGCACAGCTTCTTCAACTGGTTGCCTCAACTCTTTTGTTGCTTTGGAAATTGTTAGAAATAAGAATGCTTGGGAAATTGGCACAGACTTGTGTGGTTCTCCCCTAATGTGCCAAGATTTGGCTTTAATTCTTGGTTAGTAATACATGATAAACTCCATACTTTTGAGTTGATTAACTGTTGGTCTGTTGGGAGAACAAGATCTCTCTGCTTGTTCTGTAATCCAAGCATTGATTGGTGTTCTCATCTAATTTTCGAATGTAGTTTCTCTAATGAAGTACAGAGGAAGGTCTTAATCCTGTCAAACTAATCATTGAATCTCGCTGTCATCTAATTCTCGATGTTTAATCTAATCAACATTATCGTGTTCTCTGTTAAGCATAGTTTTGAGAGTTGCCTTGGTCTCAAAATAAGATTGGCGCCAATAAGCATTGTAGGTCGTGTCTTGCTTGGAATCTGAGTTTGCGAAAACTATCCAGCTAGAGTAAGGTTTGTTTGAGGTTGTGCTTATTGTTGGTTTTTTGGCATGTAAAGTTGCATGTTTTGCTCTGAAAACTATCCAATGACGGCGGACAAACGTAAAGTTACTAACCTTCGCATTTCTCCAAATAGTTATCAGAGGAAGAAGCACAATTGATGAAAAAGGGTTGTTATATGATTAAAAAGAGAAATATTCATTGACTAAGATTCGAAGAGAGACTTACAACATTTTTTTTTGTTTTTGCATTCATCGTAATTTCACTCGGTTACATCCGTAGGAAATTCAACCTCCAAATTCGGACTTTTTTCTTGTAGTTATTCGGCATAATATCATCAACATTTCGATAAAGAAATTATTTGGAACGGTCGGTGGTGTTTGTGCGTGGGCGTACTTTTAAAAGCGCGTTTGCCGATGAAGACCCCTTCCAAGAAGAAGCCCTACGTCTTTGCAAGAAAATCCAACTTATGAAACCTTTTCTCCTTCGCCTTTTTCTTTAGGACCATTGAAGGAAAGTTCTTGAACATTTTGAAGGACCCCATACTGATGGTGGTCGTTGTTGAGGGAGTCTTATACACAATCTATGGACTTTTGTAAACTTATTTAATATTGGAGCATTCATGCAGAGTAATAGATGTTGATCAACTACAGCTACCCGAGTTCGTCGGAATCTTCCAGTCTTATGATTATTCAAATCCTATCACGATTGTCGTTAGTCGATAGAACTAATACTTCCTATGCATACTCCATGCAAAAGTTATCACTTTGCCTTGAGCGGTCTATCACTTTCGATAATTATAAAATCCCTACCAATGGATGGGCGAAGTCTCTAGCTTCAAAATAGGATTGAGCGTTGTGACAGATTGATTGTCTTATGCATCATTGTACTTCTAGGATATGTTATTCCTTCCAGCTTTGATGAAGACACATGATAGATGTTCAGAATTCAGAGCTAGGTTTCTTTTTGCATTTGCAGGTTATTGTTTTCAAGCAATCTGCGAGCAAATTAGCATCTCCGAATGAAAAGCTGATTGGTATTAAAGCGGGTGGGGGAGAGGCGAACGTCATTTACGTTATGGCCTTATCTTTGATATTTTTTTTTTTTTTGGTAAGGTAAGGTAGCCTTATCTTTGATATTTACACATGACATGTCCAAGATTTTTAGCTGCTCCATTCCGGCTATGTGAAGGATGGACTAGTTTTAGGGCAGCTCTCGGGACATAGATTTATAGTCACGCTACGGTAGGAATGACGTCACTTTTATGTGTGGTTGATTCGAACCTAAAAGTAAAACATGTACTGAGATAATTCCCTAAATGCAATCTTAAACTAAATGGTATCAAATTAAAAATATTCCTAAGATGCAACTACCTAAATTCGATTTCAGTTCTTTATGTTTTGAATTTTCATTTTGTACTTTTGATTTATTTTTTATTTTTTGAGGATTTAAGAGACCAACTCAAAGCAGGGATGTCAACATGATGCAGTGAAGCTTTAGCTCAAAATACTCACTTCTTTACATCAAAGAACGCGACTTTCATCTATGCACTATTTTCCAATATGAGAAATAGTTGACAGCAACACTGGCAGGAGACCCAACAATGATTTGCATCAATAACAGAATTGCAAGAAACTGAAGAATCAATGATTTGCATCAATAACTTCAATCAGACTTCACAGTGAATTCATCCCAACAGCCTACATTGCTACCCATCCAGCATATCGCGTCATTAATGAATTGCTGATTTCCACAAACCAGCAAATATGTCAATAAATCCGGGATGTCATTAATGAACTGTCACGTTTGAATTTGGATTCTCGGTTTAGTTTTGCATTCTAGCAGATTGTTGCATTCCCTCATCCAATTCTTTTGTTATTGCTGTGCTCTGTCTCATCCGCCAAGGTTCTCTCGATCTGGCTTGCCTTGCAGATTACATTGGAATTCCAATGGTGAAGTTTGTCCCAACGGCCCGGTGACCTATGGAAAGGTCTATATACCCTTCCTTCACCATCGCCTCACCGACATCGAGTCTAGGAGAAGTTGCTGAAGGGGGACCTTGGACGTGAGATTTCTCCTCATTGTAGAGACGAAGGGACATGCTACTGCAGGCTTTCTTGTTAAGATCCTGACTTTGGTGGAAACATTTCCATGATTCGTTGGTTCTCGAATTTCTCACGGGATTTCTCACACGAATAGGTGAGTATATGTTCTCTTTCCCTGTTCGATAAGTGTCTGTTTTTCCTTGATGTGCAATCCACTAGATGAATCTGAAGTCTGGACTTAGCAAGATATGATAAATAAATAGCAAGACAAGTTTCTGTAACATACCAGCAAATGTGCCAGTATAGTCATGAAGAGGCGAAGTGCTCAGGTCTCCATTCACAACACCGGTGCTTTATTACGCTAATATCGAAGTCCTTGATAGGTTGACCCAAGAAAGCTGCAAGGCCACATAGACGAAGTTCAAGCTTCAGCCATAAATGAGACAAATGAATGACGATAATTGGCAAGATATACATACACACATTTTACCATTGTTACCTCCTTAAATTCACGCACACGAAAATTCTAAGGAACCAGCAAAAGACAAAGCAAACATATATATCCATATCTGTTCATTTCATGGACGAAATTCCATTAACAAAGCAAGCAAACACACCCACTCATTACACGCATTCAAGTAGTCAGTCTACAATGATGCATCCTCAAGTCCCTAAACTTCAGATTATGTCAACCTGTCAAAAGGAGAAAAGGAAACGTTCGTAAAGTCTGGCCCCAAGCTTTCAGGTAACATGTCGAAAGGCTAAAAAACGAGTGAGTTCTATTTGAAAGTCAGAGACAACAAGTAATAATAAATGTATCTAACTCAAACAGCATCCAAGAAACTGCACAACCGATGATTCATATCGAAAACTTCAATCAGACAACCAAATAAAGTACCACATGAGTGGATATATAGGAATGCCCCACGGTTGGGAACTAATGATCGGCTGTGTCTACAAAGATGCTGTGTTTATTATTATTTTTTTTTGGTAAAAGTAAGTATATGTATTACTTTTCAAATCACCAAATACAAAATAGCGCCAAAGCTAGCCCTCGACCCGATTAGGACATAGAGATGTCTGAACAGGGTCAAAGATGGCTCAGCAAGAACAATACAATAGGCGAAAAAGAGGCCAACCACAAACAAACGGAACAAAACCCAAATTAGGAGGCCATCAGGTCACTTCGAAGATTGAAGGTGGAAGTCCCCACTTCCTTTGTAAAATCCGGTTCCTAAGAGTATCCTCAACTCCCCCAAAGGATATGGCTTTATCCTTCACTACTTTGAAAAGATGTTTGCGCGTTCCCGGGATAGAAACACTCTTGTTTCTGAAGATAGCGTTGTTCCTTTCAGTCCAAATGATATGACATGGTGCACCAAAGGAAAATCTAGAGTGGCGGTGAGCAAAGGAAGAACCACCACAAACTTTCATCGCCCATCTAATATGCTCTTGCCAAGGACGGTTGCGCTAGGGAATGTTGCATTTCGTTGCCCAAAAAGAAGCCAGCCTACTAGTAGAAGTGCAGCCAAAGAAGAGGTGGTTGACCGAATCCGGCCTAGTACCACAGAAAGCACACATGGCGGTATTAATCCTGCGGTTTTGCAAGAGAAGTACCTGGGTAGGCAACCGGTTGAGAGATACTAGCCACAAGAGAAAGGCATGATGGGAGGCAATGTGATGATCCCAGATGAAAGAGTGCCAAGGGGCTGAATGCCCTTTCTTTCTGATATGATTCCAAGCTACCACTACCGAGAAGGAGTTAAAAGGATGTGGTGTTCGTATCAGTTTGTCCGGAGTATTTTCCACAAAGATTGATGATGATTCCGTCCAGCTCAAGATATTGTCTAGTGTGTTTGAAGGTTGCCATATACAATCGTAGAACTTCCGAACCAAAGTATCCCGGGGGATCCGCGACTGGTAAATGTCCACATTGCTGAAAATAAGGTAGAGAGGGCCTTTGTTGTGCCACCAATCAAACCAAAAGGAAATCGAGTATCCATTACCAATCTTCCACCGAAATAATGCTTGGACAGAAGCTCGCATATCCAGAATTTTCTTCCATGTCCAAGAGCAGAATGTAGGTTTGGATACAACTCAAAAGTTTGATTTTTTTAAGAAGATTGAGTGTATCCATTTGTACCACATGGATTCCTTATCAGTGAAGAGAAGCCATAAGTGTTTAAGAGTCATTGCTCTATTGTATTCTACAAGTCGCCGTATCCCAAGGCCACATTATTCTTTGGGTAGACATACAGCATCCCACGCTACCCTAGCACCACCCATGCCTAGATCAGGACCTTTCCATAGAAATTGTCACAAAATAGCCTCAAATCTATACAACACTGATTTCGGAATAGAGAAAATAGTGGCCCAAAGATGCTGTGTTTATCTAAAACAGAATTGCAAGAAACTGAAGAATCAATGATTTGCATCAATAACTTCGATCAGACTTCACAGTGAACTCATCCCAACGGCCTACATCGATCACCACCCAGCAGAAGTTGCTTGGGAAATTGTCGAAACAAGAGTGCTAACGTTGACTGGCACAAACTTGTGTGGTTCTCCCCCAATGTGCCAAGATCTGGCTTTGTTTCTCGTTTAGTCAAAGATCAAGCATTGAATCTCGCTGTCGAGTCTATTTTTTGAGTTGGAGTTTCTCTAATCGACTACGGAGCAAGATACTGCAACTTTGTTCTGTCAAACTAATCACCGAATCTCGCTGTCATCTAATACTTTATGTTTAGTGAAATCAAAATTATCAAGTTCTGTTAAGAATAGTTTTGAGAGTTGTCATGGTCTTAAAAATAAGATCGGCACTGATAAGCATCGTCAGTTGTGTGTTGCTTGGAATCTAAATTTGGTGAAAACTATCCAGCTGGAGTAAGGTTTGTTTGAGGTTGTGCTTATTGTTGCTCTTTGGCGTGTAGCGTTGCATGTTTTGCTCTATGTCGTCTCTATGCTTGTGATACGGATGTCAACTTCAACCCTCCTGTTTGGGGTTCCAATCTTTATGGGGTCCAATTTCTATATCATTGTCCTACGCATTTCTTTAAATAGTTTTTGAGGAAGAATCCCAATCGATGGAAGGGTGTTGGTACAAGAGTAAGAAAGGAGCAATTTTATTTGACCGCAAGTTTCAAAGAGAGATTTTTCTCTTTTCTTTTTTTTGGTTCATGGTAATTTCGCTCGGTTATACCTGCAGGAAATTCAACCTTCTTCTTGTAGTTATTCATCATAGTACGTATCGTCATCATTCGAATAAAGAAATTAATTTGGAATTAGTGAGGGTGTTTGTTTGTGGATGTGCTTACTTTTATTCAATGAAAAGCGCGTGTGCCGGCTGAAGACCTCTTCCAAGAAGCAGCCCTACGTCTTTGACAAGAAAATCCAACTTTCGAAGCAAATTTGCCCACTTCAAACACGCGTCCTTCAAACTATTTCGAAAACGATAAATTAATGTAATGATAACACGGTGACTTGGTAATCTCACGGCGTGGAATTGGGAAGACCGTGTGCTTAACTTGCGCTCATGGTTCGTTTCCGAAAGTGATTTATTTGGGTCTGTTTGGTTTGTTCGTTTTTATATATTTATCGCAAGGTCTTTGTATGATCAGGGTATTATTGCGAGAAATGAAAGCAGAACAGAAAGAATGAGAAAATTTTAGCATATAATTCAAGCGACGTGCAGGAAAATAGCAACAAACAAAAAGGAAAACTACTGTGGGGGAGTGTTTGGAGCCAAAACAAATTGACGGTAAGCGGTAGCAATTAACTAGTGCCGGTCGCATAAGGTTTGAAATTCTCTATCGCGGGTCGGGCGAGGCTCGACCTCGCCAGATCCGGCCCAGCGAGGTCGAGCCTCGCCTTGGTCGGGCGAGGCCCGACCTCGCCTGGTCGGGCGAGGCCCGACCTCGCCGGATCCGGCGAGGTCGAGCCTCGCCTTGGTCGGGCGAGGCTCGAACCATCGCCGGAGGCCGCGGCGAGGCCCGACCTCGCCGGATCTGGCGAGGTCGAGCCTCGCCCGACCATGGCGAGGCTCGCCCTCGCCGAGCGAGGGCGAGCCTGCCCTCGCCAGTGGCCGGCGAGCTGGACCTCGCCGGCCTCTGGCCTCTGGCCGGTCGCCGGACCGGCGACCGGCCAGAGGAAGGGGAGAAAAAAAAAGAAAAAAAAAGGAAAAAAAATAGAAAAATTCAAAATTTTTTAAAATATTATTTAAGTTGTCCACGTCAGCACCGGTGACCGGCCGCCGGCCGGCAGGCGTCCACGTCAGCAAATTCCGGTCAAAATTGACCGGAATGACTAAATTGACACAAAAACAAAAGGTTTAGGACTGAATTGGCACCAATTTAAAAGGTTTAGGACTAAATTGGCACCAAAAAAATGTTTAAGACTAAATTGGCACCAATGCAAAAGGTTTAGGACTGAATTGGCACCAAAAAAAGGTTTAGGACTAAATTGGCACTAATGCAAAAGGTTTAGGACTTTTTTGGCACTTTTCCCATCAATTGACTGGTATGCGTATGGGAGTTTAAAAAAAAAATTTGCTGCTCAGGTTGGGTCATATGAGGTTCGGGTCAAAGAAAGAGGTTTGGTTCGGGTCGGGTATAGTATGGAAACCCAAACTGAACCGAAACATTGACCCTCCTAGCCATAACAATCATTGTGCAGCATGTTTGTCAATTACATTATGAATTGTTTTGGAGCCAATAAATTATCTTATAAGATTTGCGAATTCTTTTGTGAGTTTGAAATATTGCTCTACGAGAAATTGTGAGGGCTAAATAATATGTGAGTTATTAGAGTATAGAGGCCGAGAAAATTAAGAGTTTTTGAGTGACTTGAATGGTTATAACGTATGTCCTATTGTCCAAACCATGTATCTCCCGTGTTCAATTTATTATTTTGTTTATCATTCTGTTCGTTGACTTGTTTTTCGCAAAAATATGAGTACTTAATTTGTATCGGCCAGGTGATGATCTTCAACTGCTTTTGTCGTACTTCTTGCTGCCGGTTCAGATTTTATGGTTCTGGAGTACAATTGGAATTTAGAACAGGATCTCTCCTGAAGGGTTGGTACATTCCCTCGTGCATCTTCCATTGGCTTGTGGATATGCCTTGTCAACTCCATCAGAATGACGGTAAGCTCTCGTTCGTACGTGTGATCTCATGAAGATTTCCACGCCTCGATAAATTTCATTAAAATCAGGTAGTGATCTCTGCCATTTACTTCCACTCTACACTTCCACTCGTAGTCATTTCTCTGCTCAGGGTTCCTGTCCATTGAAATGCTTCGCGTTATTTCAACAAACCAGCGAAGATGTCAATGAATCTGGGATGTCGATAACGGACCGTCGCGTTTGAATTTGGATTCCTCAGCTTATTTATGCATTCTAGCAGTCTGTCGCATTCCCTCGTCCAATTCTCTTGTTGTCGCTGTGCTGTGTCTCATTCATCAAGATACTCTCGACCTTGCTTGCCTTGCAGATTACATTGGAATTTCATTGGTGAAGTTTGTCCCTCCCTACGGCCCAGCGACCTACAACAAGGTCTATATACCCTTCTTTCACGAGTCACCTCACCCGTATTAGATGAGTCGAAGGCTTGCGCGGGTGAATCTGCCAAGGACAAGGCACGAGAGCGCAGAGCAGAGCATCGATCGCTAACTCTGCAATCACTTGCATGTTGCCGGCCAGAAGGATGGCCTCTGCTTCAATTTTGACAGAAGGGACAAAGGGGTCAAACGCGCTGATTTGGGGGATTTTAGTTGGGAACTCGAGGTCGTCGCTTTAATAAGCTTGTCCGACCAAAACATTACGCAGAAAAAAAAGCCGAATCATCCAAGAAAATCACCAGATGATGGCAGGGAGAGGAAAGCGTTCGAGAAGTTCCTTTGCAACCGCGTCGTTCTAGACGCCTGAATCCGCACGATAGACAAGAACGAACACCAACTCCGGAAAACAGAGAACGGTTCGCAACGATGGAGAGAGAAACCCCAACCGGGATAGTGGGGGGCGAACTCGGAAGCCGCTCGGAGCAAGCGAGAGGTGTCGTCCACGGAGGAGTATTCTTCCTTCATTGGCTCTGCTCTTTCGCTTCCAGAGTGATGAAGCAGACTGGTAGAAAAGAGAGGAAGAGGGAGACGTTGCAGGGCTTCGCGTATTGTCTGAATTACAACGACGACTCAAGAGACTTCTCAAAACTTGCGATTCGATCTGTTTGAACATGTCCTTTGAGTTTTATGTTCTTTGTTAAGAGCTTCTTAAAAAAAAAAACAGGTAAATCACGGATCTACAACGAAATCATCCAAAATTATTGGTATCATTATCTGAGTAACAAATGATTGAACTTCCGCGATAACGTGCGAGCTCGTGTTATTACACAGACTAAGAATGTCATATATGTTGAATTCACATTCACGATATTAGCTCTCTCCATTATATATGTAAATGGATGGAGTACTATTAGCATATTAGTCAACATAATCAAACGGATGTGATTTTTGCTTTTAATCCCTATGATAAGATTTTAAAGCGTTATTTCTTTTGATTTCTAACTTATTGCGCCCCCTCAGTTTTTTTAAAAAATTTTTGGTCGAATATTGCACACTCAGTTAACTAGTTAGTAAATGCCGATACTCGTAAGAATGGCTTGAATTATGATTTGACTTTACCGAAAAAGGGCACATGCTTATGCGTGTGCAAAAAAAAAATGAGTAGAATCTAAATTTAATAGATAGTACCCACAACAAAATTTTAATTCAAAGAGAATGAAAAAGTGAGAAAAAAAAATTTAGAATCGTCACTAATCAATTTAATGCAGGTTAGGAGCTAAGTGAAGCATCAAGGCAATTAAACATTGTAAAGCGATCAACATACATCCATATATACAATGAGGAAACCGACATAGGTGAACTATTTAGTGAGCTGATTTCATAACCGAAGCTCTCCGATAAGAACACAATAGGTAATTAAACATTGAAATGCAGCAAATTTCTCCGGGCAATGCTATATATAAAGAAAGCATGACCTCATCGCTTATTTCTTCCAACAAGCATGCACCCTGATCTAGCTTAGGAATATCATCAAACACGTAAAATGAAACAGTAATGGAGAGACATTCACAGCCAATGTAAGATACAATCACCCCAGCACATGCAAGGTTCTCGTGATAGCTTCAGACATGACCAATTTTCACAGCGACGGGATTCAATTGGTGATGGGATGTGTCTGTCGGGAGCATGGATCGATTCCCTTCGCTCGGCTTCCCCTATGCATGCGCGCTAGTTTGTTTCCAACGTTTAGAGTAGGGGTGAGTAAGATGGATTGCCCAAACCGGAATCGAACCGAACCGACCGGTTGGGTCCGATTCTCGGGAATATCATCTGATTCCCAGTTCCTAAAAGTGGAACCAGTTTCCGGGAGGTCCGGTTTCCGATTCTAGGGTGGGAATCAGACCGGACCGGACCAATAAATATATATTTTTCTAATTTTTTTCATGGCCTTATGGGATCAAATCAAAACGACAAAGGAAGAATGGAACAATAGATTTCCGGTTCACAAATAATATTTAATATTGGTCCCATTGGAACCGGACCATTGGTCTAGTCCGGTCCACGGTCCCAAGACTAGTCGGTCCAGTTCCCGGTTCTTGAGTTGAATCAGATCGGACCATGAATCACTCACCCCCAATTTAGAGCGAGAGAGAGAGAGAGAAATGGGGAGAGGGAGGCCGGCTCCAACGAGGTGGACCGGCCTCAATTCAAATCTTTTTGGGTTTGGCCAAACAGTGCTTGATGGATTTTATTAGAATTTGATGGGCCTGGTGTGGCCTGGGCTGCTCTTGTGGTTCTGATTGGCTGAGGCCAATTAGGCCACGTGCTTGATGGGATTAACGAGTGGTTTGGGCTTCGCTTGTGGTTGGACGGGGCTGGGCCAGAACAAGGTGATCAAACTGGGCTGGAGTGATGGGCTTTGATGGACCTGGTGCTTCATTATTTTTCTTTGTTATTTATTTTTATCATTATTTTTTATTATTTAATATTATATTATGTTTGACTTGTTGGCAAAAAATTCAGATGTCAACACCGTCGTGACGTAAATGGGCCTTTTCCAAAATATTTCAAATAATCAAATGAGATGGTAACATTTTTGTCAATCCAAATTCGATGAATTTGACGAGAATCAAAATGCTACAAACTTAGAACTCTCTTCCATAAGTTGGCAGATATGGAAAATATATGTAAATTGAGTCTTTTGGTAATGTGATAGACATAACTAATTGAAGCGTAAAAGCTATATGAAAATTTACAGTTTTCAGGTAAGATCTAGTGTAGAATCTAGATATTCTTGAAATGTCATTTTCTTGGATTAGTAGATGTAATTTATGCAATGCTCACTCATGCAGTGGTGCATATATGTTATGTGTATTTTTCATGTAGCGGTAGTAGATGTCATTTTCTTGGATTAGTTAATTGAACACTTGCGGTTTCGGGACTAAAAGGATGTAGAACACCAAATTGCATTTGGTCGGTCGTTGTCGTCATCATCATTATTCTTACTCTCTTTCAGCATTATGTTGGGCAAGTATTGAAGTAGCAATAAATGCATCGTGGCTCATTGAATCTTAGCAAGACTTTTTCGGTAAATCTATAATTCGGGGATGGACTGGACGGCTTTTAGTCAATCCAACAACGCAGGAAATGATCGTCGAGACATAAAAACTTGAAAAAATGTGGCTCTTGGCAGAATAGGAAATGTCACTGCCCAATATGAGTTGCCAATGACGAGGATACTAGAATTACAGGTGGAAGAGTTTATGACACTTCAAATCTCACTTAAAATAGGAAAGAACTTGAGATATAAGTTGAAGCCCACTCTCAAGAATCACCACCTAAATAGTTTTCTAGGGAGATTGGCCCACGTTGAACGCTCTAAGTCATTACATGTGTTCATTCACATTGAGTAAATTTGTGTCACCGTGTAATGTTAGATGGAGCAAAATAATGATAAGAAATTAACCAAAGCTGGTCCTACTCTAGTGCATTAGAGAGTTAATTCTAGACCCTATAGATAAAGGGTCTGGTCTGAATGTGGACTGATTGGTGCTATTTTTAAGGCGGCAGGCCTGAGCCGCAAGCCTCGCAACCTTGAGGTCTTTAACCAAGTCAATCCCTATCCCATGCTAATGGTCTAAGAAGAGAATAATAAGAGCACAAGAAACATCGCACCAAACTAAAAATTAGAATTATTCAATTGCATCGTTGCCAAACGCCATGTCTTTCTTTGGGCTTCTATAAAGTAGCTCGCGTCATTATCTACTAGTGAGTAGTGAATAATTCAACTTCGTTGGCAACGGTCATATTTTTCATGTCCAAGGAAGGCTGTTACTAAAGTGCTTTTCTGTGCAAGCTTAGTGAATACTTCAACTTCAACACGCAAGGCCGTGCATAACGTGAATTACGTTCAGAGAGAATTACTCATTGAGTGCTTGATAGTTGTGAAAATTTTGGTAAGATTTTTGTAGTTCCTTTGTGAGATTTAGTTATTGTTTCGCAAGGAATTGAGTAGGCTAAACATTATGTGAATTATGAATGTATTTGAGGGCCGAGCAAAATATTGAAAGTGTTTGAGTAACTCGAGTGTAATTATAACCTCTATTATATCGTTTGATTAATGGTAGAATCTTGTACTGCTCTCTTTGTGGAGTAGGGCACACCGATCGAGCCACGTAATACGGTATCGATTACTTTTCTATATTTTGATTTATTGTTGTTGGATTGTTTTTTGTTTGCAACAACAATCAAGATAAATGTAATGCCATGTAGATTATTTTCTTACAAGTTTGACTTAATATGTATTTTCTTATGTTGGCCGATTTTTGTGACTATCTATTATTAGCTAATTCACCATGAAATTTATGACATATTTAAATAACTTGCAAATTATCTTTTCTACAGTAATGAAATTTAAATTTTAAAAAGTAAAATGTATGCGTCGAGGTGTAGACTTCAACGGATCCGGCGCAACAGCGCCAGTCAAATTCTAGTTGTTTTGAAAGCAAGAGCAATTATTCGATCCAAGTATTTCTTCACTTTACTTAACAATGAAGTATCCATTTTCAAAAAATTGATCATACATGGTCTGGGAAAAATTTAGTAGAATAAAACTTTATAAAATTGATTAATAAGCACCCGAAGAGTAATTCCTTTGAAAGCAAGTGGTAGTTATTTTCCTTGAAAAAAAGCCGTGGTAATTAGTACAACATGCGAGACGCGCCTCCTTTTTGTGTGCAAATGATTCTCGAGATTAGTGTTCCTTTGGAAAAACAACAAAAGGAGGAGGAGAAATTATTGTCGTCTAAGGACCCGTAGGTGTAGGGTACTGTGAACCTTGCATAGCCGTGTGAACCACACCACGATTTTTAGCTGCAAATCATTCGCGATGTCAACGTTACTTTGTTAAAAAAGCAAAAGGACAGGGTGACACTATTGTCCTCTATGGACCCGCAGTGGATTGGGGGACCACATAATTGACCCTTTGATGCTTCATGTCCGAATAAAACAACGGATGGACGTGCAGGACGCGAAAAGACCAAGATGGTCCTAATTTCACAAAAGTTCATCCAAACAAACGCCTCCTGGCCATGTGAAGCGCGCCACGTTTCGAGCTACAATTGATTCACGACATTATGCGTTACTTTGGGAAAAAAGCAAAAGAAGAAGCAGACATTATTGACCTCTAAGCATCTGTAGTGGACTCTGGACCTTATTCGTGTCCAAATAAAAAAAGAGGTGGATAAGTGACTTGGGAATATCATCTTGATGCAAATGATCACCTCAAGACCAAACCTTTCTCTTTTTTTTATTCCCATGATAGTAATAAATAGTTTGATTCAAGCCTTTGCAGCTTTCACAGGTAACATTGCTCGAGTCAGCTCCCAGTTAAATGGTAGGTGAAGCCATGCAACGGACATTGACGATAAATGCGTCTTGACGCATTGAATCTTAGCAACATTTTTTTCGGTAGATCTGTGAATTGGGATTGAACTGAACGGCTGATCCAACAAAGCAGCGATTGATCGCCGTGATGCGTGAGCTTGAAAAAGTGTAACTCTCGGCAGAATAGGAAATGTCACTGTCCATTATGAGTTGACAATGGCGAGGACACTAGCATTACAAATGGGAGAGTTTGTGACGCTCCAAATCTCACATGAAAAAAAAAAAAAAAAAAAAAAAAAAAGAACTTAAGATGTAAGTTGAATTCCGTCCCAAAAAATTCACAACCTAAAATCTTTTATTGGGAGTTTGACCCGCGTTGAGTGCCCGAGTCATTAGATGTGTTCAGTTAGATTGAATCATAATAATGATAAGAAAGTACCTATTGCTCATCCTACTTCAGCGCATTAAAAAGTTAGTTATAGACATTTTAACTTTCGATTTCAAACGTGAAACTACCCACCTAGACCAAACCGCTGTGTATGTCTCTCTATATGTATGTATGTATATAAGTTTTGATGAATGAGACCATGAGTCCTGGGTTGCAGTTTAGTGGTAAGAGTTCCACGTTGTGGCCGTGGACACCTTGGCTTGAATCCCAGCAGCCATATTTCTCTTATATATATATATATATATTTGTCCTTCGTGGGAAATATACAATTATGAAGCATTAATACTATTTAAAGCTAAACTCGTTTGATATGGAAAATGGCAATCCGTTTTAAGCTACAAACAACATTTATCTTGCTAGTGAAAACTTTCCTCGTGCCCATATATCCTTGCCACTCCCACGATGGGAGCAAAACTTTTTGAGATAATGATTCAACATTTACACAGAAATAACATTCTCAAGTCTTTGCTGCGCAAGACTTGAATCTTACAAAACAAGTCGTGCAAGTTCACAATTTGGCTGGGATAAGTACATTAGAAGTGTCATTATTTTCGTACGGCACTCACTTAAATGCGATAACTTTTTTTTTTCGCTCACTTGAGCACCACATCGATGTAAAATCAATCACTTGAGTGCCATTTTCGGCAAATCGTCTTACGTAGATTTTTTTTTTAAATTTCCATTCAAACGTGGAATTTTTAAAAATAAACTAAAGTCCAATGTGGAAATTTTTGTCCAACATGGCAAGAGTATAACAAAAGTCATTGTTTCTTGCTGTTTCTTTAAAATCTTTCCCAATTAGACAACACCGCTTTCATACTCTCTCTCTTCCTCAAACGACGTTGTTTTCAATCATACGCTCAAGTGATGTTGTTAAGTGTTGACTTCAACTTTTCGACACATAATGTCAGATGATGTATTATAAATTAATGCCACGTCGGCTTTTTCGATAAGGTAAATTGTCAATGCTACTCAAGTGATCAATTTTTTAAATTTGTGACACTCAAGTGAGCGAAAAAAATTTCAACCAAAAAAAGGTGAGCGAAAAAAAAAGTAATAGCATTCAAGGAAGCAACGTATGAAAGTTATGGCACTTTTAGTGTATTTATCTCAAATTTAGCTAGTAGGATTATCCCATTGCACGAGTTCTTTCATAGCCTTCTCAATTTCTCTCACTTCTCTTAGCAAGCTACTCATGTAGTATCCTAGAGCACCCAAACTGAGAACCATTTCGCTTTTGATCGCGTCCTCGGCTCTGACACGATCACTGCCACCGCTGATTCAAGGGAGCACCTCTCGCGAATGTTGAAGATAAGAGCCCACCATCTTCTCAACGTCGCCTTCATCAAAACATGACCCGGGAATCGGATCGGACCGGACTGGCAGTTCGATTCCCAGGTGGGTGCAAAAATTAGTGGGCGGTTTCCGATTTCCAGTTTGTGGAATCTGTCCTTCATGGGTGGTTTTCGATTTCAGGATGGGAATGAATCCCCTCTGAAACTGATCATCCCTAGACCTGAGCAATAAAATATTCGATTTGAATGTGGACCGGTTGGTACTACTTTTAAGGTGGCAGGCCCGGCCTGAAATCCTCGCAGCCTTGAGGTCATTAAGCAGGTCAATCCCTATCTGATGCTAATGGTGTGAGAAGGAAATAATAGGAGTGAGTCGAGTGACGTGTTAATTAGAATTGCAAAATCGTTGTTTGAGGAGCACGAGATACATCGCATCATAGCCATGTCTTTCTTGAGGCTCCTATAAAATAGCTCGCATCATGATCTACTAGTGAGTCGTAAATAATTCAACTTCCTTTGCAACCATCGTATATTTCACTTTCGGAATACTGTCTCTGGAGTGCTTTTTTTACAACTTCAGTGAATACTTCAACGCACTAGTCTGTCCATAAGTTCGTGAATTACGCTCAGAGAATATGAATTAAGGGTGTCTTTGAGGGCTGGGGAAATAAATAAAAGTATTTGAATGACTCGAGCGTGATTATAAATAATATTATATTGCTTGATCAATAATTAAATTTCGTACTTCTCTCTTTGTGGAATAGGTCACACCAATCAAATCATGTAATACAAAGCCCAATTTACTTTTCTGTATTCTAATTTGTTGTTGTTGGATAGTTTTTTTTTTGCAACAATTATTAAAGTAAATGCAATGCCATGTAGATTGTTTTCTTACAAGTTTGACTTATATGTATTTTCTTATGTTGGCCCATTTTTGTGACTATCTACGATTAACTAAGTCACCATGAAAATTACAAATTATTTAAATATCTTACAAATTATCTTTTCTATAATAATGAAATTTAAATTCTATAAAGTAAAATGTATGTGTTGAGGTGTGAACTTCAACCGATCAGGCGCAACCGCACGGGTCAAATTCTAGTTGTTTTGAAAGCAGGAGCAATTATTCGGTCCATGTATATCTTCACTTTGCTTAGTAATGAAATATCCATTTTCAAAAAATTGGTCATACATGTCTTGGGGAAAAGTTAGTACAATAAAAATTTATTAATTGATTAATAAGCACCTTAAAGGCAATTCATTTGATAAACAAGTCGTAGTTATATTCGTTGAAAAAAAACAAGCCGTGGTTATTGGGACAACACGGGAAACGCGCCTCCTTTTTAGCTGCAGAAGATTCTAGACATTAATGTTACTTTGGGAAAAAAACAAAAGGAGAAGGAGACATTGTTGTCCTCTAAGGACCTGTAGGTGTAGCGTACCATGGACCTTACATGGCCATGTGAACCATATCCACGTTTTTAGCTGCAAATCGTTCGCGATGTCAATGTTGCTTGATAAAAAAGCAAGACATTATTGTCCTCTAAGGACCTGTAGTGGATGGGGGACCATGTCACTGAGTCTTCGATGTTTCATGTCCGAATAAAATGGCAGATGGACATGCAAGACGCGAAAGGACCACGATGGTCCTAATTTCACATAAGTTCATCCAATCAAACGCCTCATGGCCATGTGAAGCGGGCCACGTTTCGAGCTGCAAATGATTCATGACATTATGCGTTTCTTTGGGAAGAAAGCAAAAGGAGAAGCAGACATTATTGTCCTCTAAGGACCTGTAGTGGACTGTGGACCTTATTCGGGTCCAAATAAAACAAGAGGTCGACATGTGATTTGGGAATGTGATATTGATACTTATGGTCACTTCAAGATCAAACCTTTCTTTTTTTATTCCCATTATAGTAATAAATAGTTTAACTCGAGCCTTTGCAACTCTCACAAGTAACATTGCTTGAGCCAGCTCCCAATTCGGTGGTAGGTTTAGCCATGGCTTGAATCGAATTCATACTTCATACCATCCGAGTGTTGAACGGACATGAACAATAAATGCGTCATGGCACATTCAATCTTAGTAAGATTTTTTTTGATATATCTGTGATTTGGGAATGGACCGGACAGCTAATCCAATAAAGCGGCGAGTGATCGCCATAATGTGTAAGCTTGAAAAAGTGTATCTCTCGGCAGAATAGGAAATTTCACTGCCCAATATGAATTGACAATTACAAGGACACTCGCATTATAAGTGGGAGAGTTTGTGATACTCTAAATCTCACATGCAATATAAAAGAACTCAAGATGTAAGTTGAAACCCACTCCACAAAATTCACCACCTAAAATCTTTTGTGGGGAGTTTGACCCACATTGAATGCTCCGAGTCATTATGTGTTCATTCAGGTTGAATAAATTTGTGTCACCATGTAATAGTTGACGAAGCATAATAATGACAAGAAATCACATATAGCTCATCCTACTCCAGCATATTAGAAAGTTAGTTACAGACCCGACTGATAAAGGATCCGGTCTGAATGTGGAGCGATTGATACTATGTTTTAAGAAGGCAGGCCGGACCTGCAAGCCTCACGACCTTGAGGTCATTGAGCAGGTCAATCCCCATTCCATGATAGGAGACGACATGTTAATTATAATTGCAAAAACATTGTCCCAAAATGAAGAACACACCACGCCAAAATAAAATTAGAAATACTCAACTGCATTGTTGCCAAATGTGGCATGTCTTTCTTGGAGCTCCTACAAAGTAGCTCGCGTCATAATCTAGTGAATACTTCCAACTTCATTTGCAACGATCATATTTTCCACTTCCAAGGGAGGCTTTATTTTTTTTTTTTAATCAGAGGGGAAGGCTGTTTTTTTTTTTGTTCCGTGAGGGGAAGGCTGTTTGTGGAGTGCTTTTTCGTTCAAGTTCAGTGAATACTTCAACTTCAACGCGCAAAAGCTATGCATAAGTTCGTTGATTATATGAAAAGAGAATTAATCACTGAGTGTTTGATAGCTGGGAAAATCCTGGTGAGATTTTTGTAATTCCTTTGTGACATCTAGTAATTGTTTCGCAAGAAATTGTATAAGCAAATGCTATGTGAGTGATTTGGTATAATTAGGGATTGAACAAATTTGAGAGTGTTTAAGTGATTCGAGCGTGGTTATAACCTTTATAGTATCATTTGATCAATAGTGAAATCTTATACTATTCTCCCCGTAAATTAGGTAAGCGAACTACTTAAATCCAATTTCCAATTTACTTTTCTATTTTCTGGTTTATTATTGTTATTCATTTGTTCTTTCAAAACATAAGTCAAGATTAATGTAATGATGTGTATTTTTAGTTTGACTTATATGTATTTCCTTGTATTGGCTGATTTTTTTTTACCTATATAGTATTAACTAAGTAACCATGACATTTATAACATATTTAAATTTTTTGCAAATGATCTTTTCTACAATAAATCAACAAATTCGAAAAAACAAAATGTAAGTTTTGAGGTGTAAATTTCAATCGACCCCGCACAATTGCACGAGTCAAGTTCTAGTTGTTTCGAAAGCGAGCGCAATTATTAGGTCCGTGTACATTTCACTTTACTTAATAATGAGATATCCATTGCCAAAAAATTGGTCATACATATTTTGGGGAAAAATCAGTACAATAAAATTTTATTAATTGATTAATAAGTTCCCTAATGGTAATTCCTTTAAAGGACAAGTTGTGGTTATTTTGATCGAAAAACATCGTGATTTTGCTTATGCTCAACTTTTTCGTGTCCAATCAAAAGGAAAAGGTTGCATTATTGTCCCCGAGGGACCCATAGTGGTGGTTGAAAATTATTAGCAGGGAAAAGGCCACCAAAAATCCCAAACTTTACCCTCTGTGATACATTTATCTCGAACTTTTTTTTGTGACACTAAAAACCCCAAACTTTCTTATTTGTGACACATTTACCCCAATGTACATTGTCCATGGGCATTTTCGTCTTTTCCGCTTTTTCTTTTTTTTTTTACTTTTTTTTCCTTTCCGGTGAGGCCCCCGGTGAGGGGACCTCGCGGGCGTCGAGCGAGGGTGGCCCTCGCTGGCGTCGGGCCATGGGAAACGCGCCATTGTTTTACCTGCAAATGATTCGCCACGTTGCTGTTACTTTGGAAAAACAGCAAAAGCGAAAGACATTATTGTGCCGTCCTCTAAGGACCTGTGGTGAAGTATTATGTACCTTCTTATATGGCCCCTGCGAAACGTTGCCACTTTATTAGCTGTAAAGGATGCGTGACGTTAGCGTTACTTTGGAAAAACAGCAAAAGGAAAAGCAGACATTATTGTCCTCTAAGGACCTGTCATGGAGGGTGGGCCTTATTACAGAGACTTTTGCTACTTCGCGTCCGAATAAAACAACCGATGGACACGATAGACGCGAAAAGACCAAAATAGTCCTAAGTTCTCAAAAACTCATCCAATCAAACGCCTCATGTCCTTGTGAAGCGGGCCACGTTCCTACTGTGCAAATGATTCGCGACATTAGTGTCACTTTGGAAAAAATGAAAGCAAAAAGAGACATTATTGTCCTCTGAGACCTGGAGTGCACCGTGGACTTTATTCGTGTCAGAGTATAACAACGGATGGACACGTGAGACGTGAGAAGACCAAGACGATTCTAAGTTTGCAAATGTTCATCCAAACAAACTGGGATAAGAACGATATCACTACCATAACTACTGTACGGCATCCATTTTGATGTAAAAAAAATTTTGAATAAGAAAATTACCAATTCAATTCTATAGAGGTTTGTTTTATGTATTCTAATGCAATCCTAAAATTTTCAATTTTGCTAATGTAATTCTATACTTATGTGTGAGTTTTCAATATAGCCCTTTCGATTAATTTTCATTTAATATTGCTAATATGACGGCTCATCATTGTCGACTATCCAACGTGGCATACCGGCAATCTGATCTAGACAAATTTCAAGTATGATTCATAGATACTATCTAATCACTAACTCGAATTGCGTTTTCTTATCAAGAATTGGATTTATTTGATTACCAATATTATTGAACTCGAGTTAAGAATAAAATGTCCGATGAAAACAAGAAAAAAGTGAGAGATTTAGGCCACCATTGTAAATCACATTTAATCCTACCCTATTTAAGTATAACAATTTTGAGAAATGATAAAGACTTTGAAGATATAACATTTGATATTGAAACTTTGAAAGAATGGTGACATTTTAATGATGTTCCCATTATCAAGTCACCTTTCCGAACTCACTAGATAGACTACCTTAACTTCTATGATACTGTTTGATCGTATTAATAAATTAATGTTTTATTTTCTCATGTTCAATTTTGTGTTTGAAGGATGATAGATCTTTATATGCACTATCCCATGTTAGGAACGCGATGAATATACTTATGTCTAAACTACTTGAGCTATGGAGAAAAAAAATAGAGGAGTAGAGTATTAAATCAATCGCCGGTCAATATTAGCTAATGCTCTCCATCAGTAGAGATGACTAAGACAGATAATGTTAGAAACAGTCAACTAGAGTGATATATCAAGCGATATAACAAACTGCAAATGGACCGTTAAACAAAAAAAAATTCATATGCAACAATTAAGAAAAGTTTGAAACCTCGCATAATTCTTCAATTTAATAAATGAGTCTTAATATACCATTTCCTTTTCCTTTTTCTTTTTTTTTGGCTAGAAAGTAATGTGATTTAGTGATCATCTAAAGGGCCATACAAGAAAACATTATTTGTTGGAGAAACGGGAGGACCGGGTTACACTTAATCCTGCCTTTTCCTAGAGTAGAGCAAAGCATAGACCGGAGGCTAAATCTCTCAAGGACAAGGCGCGAGAGTGCAGAGTAGAGCATCAATGGCTAACATGCAATCACTTCCATTGATGATGTTGGGGAGCTCCAGGACCTTTTCCGTGGTTGCCGGCGAGAAGGGTGACCTCTGCTTCAATTTTGACCTAGGGGACAAAACACAATGAGTTGGGAATTTTGGTTGGGAACTTATGGTGGGCACTCACCAATGATTAAATTAATGGAGAAAATTTCATCTCTACTTCAAAATGCTCGTACTAGACAGACTGTAGTTAGGTCCTCCCACTATTCTCCTAATGAAACATGAGCCTGCTCGGGAAACAAAGAGAAGATGTGTACCAACGATACATGTAGCAACAAGAAGAAGGAAAAGGATTGAATAGAGGAACTCCCGAACATTTGGAGATCTACGCTTCAACTAGTCCATCTCCTCATGCCATTTTAAGAGTGCAATCCTCCATATTGGCCAATTTTTTATGATATGATGCCATAGCAAAAACTATAATCTAAGGACCCAGCTGTTTTTGTACCGCTAAAAATATCCGAGCACTATAATTATAGGATATGACTTATTAAGTATTAAATTCTACCCATTTAAATGGCTGGTGGGCATATTGAAGTTATGTAGCTCCTCTCTTTCTGGGACAAAACAATAATCATATTTCATTTGACCTGGCAGATCAAATAAAACGAGGAAGCTTCATTATGAATATAATAATTGTTTCTTGGCAACAAGGGAAAAAGAAAATGAAGCTTGAAGGTTTACAATTTAATTCGATCTACGGCCACTCAATTTCTTTACCCTAATCTTATGCATTATGTATCTTTGAGAGAGCAAATTTAGGCAGCAACGACAATAACGTAGAGAAAGTAACAAATATTTATGTATTTTTACCATTATTGATTTGTTATCAAGTGCTTTTGGAGAATAGTTGAGCAGTCAATCAGGAAGTTTTGCAGCTTTCAAAACATTGAGTTGTCATGTTAAATAGAATTATGATTGGGACCCATATTATTAATGGTGATGATTGTTTCGATCTATACAAAGTAGGTTCGTGTAATAACTTCTCCATTATTTGATAACGTGATGGGGTTCATGGGGTCATATTGACACATTATAATAACTTGGGGAAACTTGGGTATATTTACTATAGTCCTAGGCCATATTCAATACGTGTGGAATTGAGAACGTGGGTGCTTACTTGCGGTCATTGTATTTGCGAGATCTATATATAATAAGGACTTATACTAGCAGTGTTTCTTCGATAAATCCTAATGATAAACATAACACGCTATTGTTGAAAGTGATTTAATTGGGTTCGTTTGCTTTCTTTTTTTCATTGCAAGACCTTCGTATGATTAGTTGTTATTGCGAGAAATGAAAGCACAATAGAAAGAATGAGAAAATTAGGCGTATAATTCAAGTGACGTGCTGGAAAAAAAAACAAGAAATAAAAGGAAAAACTATTGTGGGTGAGTCGGGAGCTAAAAAATTGAAGGTAATTGGTAGCAATTAACAAGTGTTGGTCGCTTAAGGTTGGAGATTCTTAGTCGTGCGCAATGTCTCTACTGTTGTCTCAACGAATTTCAACTGTTAATACATTCAGTCACAAATTTCACAATTATCCTTATTCACATGGATTAGCGACTGCGATGAAGGAGATACTAATTACCAAATTACAGGGAACCAAACAAAGAGAAATGATCTCATCCCCTCGAGAGGGGGAAAATTATCAAAAAAATTCTAAACCTATTGTACTTTTGTCAATTCAGTCTTAAACCTTTTAATTGTGCTAGTTGAATCATAAATATTTTCACGTTTTGCCAATTGAGTCCATTCAGTCAATTTTTATCAGAAATTGCTAACGTGGATGCCGACTGTCTCACGTGACACAGCTAGCACTGGCATGGAGATTTTTTAATGATATTTTAATAATTTTTAAATTTTTTATAATTTATTTTTTGTCTTCCCTTTTTATTGTTTTTTGGAGTGAAGGCCAACGACCCTGGCAAGGGCGTCGCGGCCGTCGCCCAGAAAAAGTCAATTTGGATTCCAACCTATATGAAAAACTTGTCAATCGGATTCCAATCTAATTCATTAAAATGGAATAGTTGACCAGTTTGTTGAACATAAACAGGGGAAAGCAGCCTTCTAATGCTACTCTTGACTTTGCCTACTCCCACCCTCAAGCTTTTTTTCCTCATTTTTATGTAAATGTCTAATAATTATAAACTTTTATGTACTTGGCCATCCTTGGCACGAAAAAATGGTGATAATAATAACAAAAATTTCAACAAAAAACCAATGTATTTCAAACTCACGTTAGTCTGTTGTGCATACGCTATAATATTGATTTTACATAAAAACACTAGGTTAATCTTCAAATGAGATTAACAAATGGGTCATATTCACCGTCAATATTGATTTGGCGACGGCATTTGTGATCTTGTCGGCCGCGGGCGAGGCCATCGCGGCCTCGTCGGCCACGGGGAAGGTGGCCTCGCCGCGAAGGCCCTCACCCACGGCCGGCGATGGCCTTGCCTAGGGCCTTCGCGGCCGCGCCAGCCGAGGGCGAGGCCTTTACGGCCAGCACAAAGAAAAGAAAACAAAGAAAAAAAGGAAAATAAATAATTAAAAAAATCATTTAAAAAAATTTTACGTAGGATAATTTGTCAGAAGTGACATTTAAATGATCAATTTTACTCAAATGTGACACTTAAGTGAGCGAAAAAAAAATTATGACCCTTAAATGAGCGCCATACGAAAATTATGACACTCATGCTGTTTTTATCCCAATAATCATTATATGCCCTGTTTCAAATACCTAAGAAGCATGCACTTGACCTTTAAGGAATGAGCTTGACCTGAATGAGAGCAAAACGCATGCGCTTTACTATAAAAAAAAGTATTCAACTTATAGTGAAGAGGGTGCACTTCGCCCAAAAGAGAATGCACCTTCTCTAGGATAGGAAGGCATTTCAATAGGAACCCTGTAATTCCATGTTTTACAAAAAATAATTACCTGGTGGGCAGATCGTAGATAAGTACTTTCACTGTTCTTTTAATTAAACATCAGCAATCTTATTTGACCTTGAGTCCTTCAAATTTCAAATTTTATTTGACCTCGAGACCCGTAAACTGTGTATGATTTTTTTTTCTTTTTGTATTTAGTGGCCAAGTGGTGACTGAACCAACTCTCACACGCTTCAACGAGTCACACCTTCCAGGGCCATTTTAAGAGCACACTCCCCACATCGATCATTTGTTATGATATGATGCCATAACAAGATACTATAATCTAGGAATTTGGCTACTTTCTACCGCTAATACAATATTAATGCACACTATAATAACAGGGTGTGAATAAGTATATTCCACCTATTTGAATGGCTGGTGGGCATATTGAAGTTAGGTAGCTCCTCTCCTCTTGGGACAAATCAATAAGCATATATTTTTTTGACCCCGTAGACTAAACAAAAGAAAGGAAGCTTTGCTATGAATATAATCATTGTTGCCTGGCAAAAAGGGAAAAAACAAATTGACGCTTGAAGGTTTTCAATTTAATACGATCTATAGCCACCCGTTTTTTTTTTCCATTTAATCTAATAATCCGATTATGTATTCTCGAGAGATCATATCTAGGTGACGATGACAAAATTGAAGAGAAAATAACAATTTTTTTTTTCTAATCATCATTTAAAAAGGATTTTGTTATCAAATGTTTTCTCACACTCGTTGAGCAATCGACTACAAAAATTTGACAGCTTTTTCAATGCACTGGGCTCTCGCGTTACGTGAAAGTGAAATAGTGGTTGGGACTCGTATAATCGATGGTTAATGATGATACGATTTACATACATCTGTAATAACTCCTCCCTTATTTGATGACGGGATGGGGATCCTGAGGCTGCACCGATGAAACAATGATGCCGTACGATATGTGTGATGCATGATGATGGTTGATGGGTGCATTTGGGAGTTGCGTTACGTGAGTGGTGCGAGAGAAACGATGAACAATAATAAAGCAGAAGTTTTGGGGTTGGGTTGGATACGGGCCCACTTCTTTATCTTCTAAGCCTTCGGTGGCTTCAACGATGCCCAGACTTGATCCCACGTCCGACCAACTTGCTTCCGAGAAAGAAAGAGCACTTCAGCGCGTAAAAAGTCTTTTGATTCGAACCATCATTTGATGCTGTTGTCCCGGACGGAAGAACTTTTGTTTCCTCTCCGCTCTCTACACTTTGTTTCGACCCTTCCGGGCGCTCTTGTTTAATCCTCTGCCGCTCACGAGCCAAGCCATGCCCATTGCAGAGCTCTTGCTTGGCGCCTTTCTTCCGGTGCTGTTTGAGAGGTTGGCCTCTCCCGAGCTTCTCAACTTTGCGCGGCGTCAGGGTATTGATACGCTACTGAAGAAATGGGAGCAGAACCTTATCGAGATAAAAAAGGTGCTGGATGCTGCGGAGCAGGAGCAACTGAACGGCAATGGCGAGGTGACGTCGTGGCTCGAAAAACTCGGGAACTTGGCCTATGACATTGAAGACTTGCTTGATGAGTTCGCCATAGAATCTGCTGAAAGCAAGTCTAAGGCGGAACCTGGCACTAGCAAGGCGCGTTCCCTTCTTCCCAGTTGTTGCTTCGGATTGAGCCCGAAAGCGTTGATGCTCGACCACGAAATGAGATCTAAGATAAAGAAGATGGATAAAACGTTACAGGAGATCGTAACTTTGAAAGATGGTCTGGGCCTGAGAGAGAACAAGGAGAAGCCATCAGCATACTGCCAGCCAACTGAGCGGACTCCCACTACGAGTTTGTGCGAGCGTTGGTTCGTTAGTAGGGAGGACGACAAAAGGGAGATTCTCAAATTGCTGACCCAGAAAGAAGACGATGGAACATGTGTGGGTGGAGAAGTGATGGCCATCGTAGGTATGCCGGGTCTTGGGAAGACGGCTCTCGCTCAACAAGTCTACAATGATGTTAGCGTCCCACGCTGTTTCGATGTGAAAGCATGGGCTTGCATTTCCGATAATTTCGAGTCGCCCGATATTACAAAGGGTATCTTACAGCAAATCGACAGCACTTTGTCCTGTCAAGATAAGGACTTCAATTGGCTACAGAATAAGCTCAACGAAAACCTTTTGGGGAAGAAGTTTCTTGTCGTTTTAGATGATATTTGGAACAGGAATCCAAAAAAGTGGGATGAATTCTTGAAACCTTTTCGATCGGGAGCAAAAGGAAGCAAGATCCTTATCACTACTCGTGATTCTCACATTGCTAAAATAACCCGTGCTAAAGAGTATTCTCTCAAAAAGTTGTCAGAAGATGCTTGTATGACTTTGTTGGCATTTCATGCTTTTGGAGTCGGAAATTTCAATGATCATCGCAATCTTGAAGTATTAGGTCAGAAAATTGCGGAAAAATGCGGAGGGTTGCCATTAGCTGCGACGACATTAGGCGGGCTGCTAAGCTCTAAAGTCAGTCCCGATGAATGGGAAGATGTATTGGAGAGCAAAATTTGGGACCTCCCAGAGGAAAATAATGACATCCTTCCAGCTTTGAAACTTAGCTACCTCCATCTCCCTTCTAATCTGAGGAGATGTTTTGCTTATTGTGCTATATTTCCCAAGGACTATGAAATCAAACGGGATGAGTTGATTCATTGGTGGTCTGCAGAGGGCTTGTTGGAGGGAGAAAAACGAAAGAACTGTTGGAATGCAGGTTTGAATTATTTCAACGAGCTAATATCTAGATCGTTATTTCAAAAGTCGAGTAGCGATAAGTCACGATTTTTTATGCATGATCTTGTGAATGACCTGGCAAAGCTAGTTGCAGGTGCAACTTATTTTGACTTGGCCGAGTTTAAGGGTGATGACAGTACTGCATCTTTAGCTCGTCACGCCTCATTCATTTCCGGCGAATACATTCTGCCAGAAAAATTCAACATATATCGTGGAATGAAGGGACTTAGGAGCTTCATATCATTAAATAAATCACAGGTTTATGTGTCCCAAAAGGTGCTATGTGACTACTTGTCGTCAGCATCAAAGTACTTGAGGGTGGTTTCATTGAGTCAATTCCAAATCACAGTGGTACCGGAATCCGTTGGCAAACTGAGGCACCTGAGGCACCTTAATCTATCGTATACTTGTATTAAAAAGCTCCCAGGGTCAATTGTTACATTGTACAACCTAGAGGCTTTGATGTTGAGGGGCTGCGAAAACCTTGTTGAATTACCAGAAGGTATTGAAAAGCTGATCAATCTGAAATTTCTCGACATTACCGACACTCGAAGCCTAAAAGCGATGCCGCTGTATATAGGTAAATTGATCGGTCTTGAGATGTTGTCTAAGTTCGTAGTGGGAACAAGAAATGGCCCAAGGTTGAAGGAGTTAAAAAACCTGGAGAACCTTAGGGGGGAATTGTGCATCTATGATTTGCACATGGTTCAAAACCCCAGAGATGCCACCGATGCCAATTTATGCACGAAGAAGGGAATATGTCGTTTGACCATGCAGTGGAGTAGCGATTTTGAAAATTTCCAGAATGAAGAGCTTGAAGCAGAGGTCCTTGACTTTCTTCGCCCTCACCAAAACCTCAAAAAGCTCGGAATTTCCTACTACGGTGGCCAAGAATTCCCATCATGGTTAGGATGTCCCTCATATGCTAACGTAGTGCAGTTACGCTTACACGGGTGTCGGAGGGTCAAAGCATTACCATCGCTCGGGCAACTATCTTTGCTTGAAGATCTGTACATCGAAGGTTTAAATGCAATATGCACAGTAGGGTCTGAATTTTATGGAGGTAGAAGTCCTTTCCCGTCCTTAATAACTTTGGAATTCAAGGAGATGCCATTGTGGAAGGACTGGTCTCATTGCGTCGGCACTGAAGAAGTAGGAGTTATATTCCCTCGTCTGAAGCATCTCGTCATTCGGCACTGTCCTGCGTTGGTCGGAAGATTGCCTAGTCAATTAAGCTCCCTCATAAAGCTTGAAATCTACTCTTGTCCGTGTATGGATGCATCGTCCTCTATCACGAGTCTTCCATCTCTCAATGAATTAAACTTTGGAGGTTGTAATGAGGAGGTGCTGAAGAGTTTGGTAAACCTAGCATCTCTAACTGCACTTGCCATAGATGATGTTTCTGATATGACTTGCTTAGATCATGGGTTTACAAGCTCCTTGACCAAGCTGGAGAAGTTGAGGATCGGAACGTGTACAGAGTTAATGTGCTTGTGGCAAGACAGAGATGTAATTCAGAATCTCGCATGCCTGAAGAGCTTGCTCGTCGAAAATTGTTCGAAATTCAGATCTTTTGTTGCTGGAGAAGGAGATATAGAGCTGCCTAGCAACCTCGAGACTATCGAATTGACAAATTGCGTCAATTTAGAGAAGCTCCCAAGCAAGATACACACCCTGTCCGCTCTTAGAGGCTTGGCGGTCAATGATTGTCCGAAACTCGTGTCCTTCCCCGAAACAGGTATAGCTACATCAACGACATCATTAAACATCAACGGGTGCGAGATGTTGCAATCTCTACCCAGAGGAGGATTAAGTGTTCATCTGGATGAACCAAGCAGCAGCGGTAGCAATACCCACGGTGACAGTATCTCTTGTCTGCAAGACTTAAGAATCTCAGGATGCCTTTCTCTGCCAGCCTCTCCATTCAGTGACGGTAGATTTTTACCCGCCACCCTTAAAAGACTTGATATTTCGGGGTGCAGCGGAGTGGAGTCGCTCGCAGAGATAAATTTAGACTGCCTTCAGTCGCTTCAAGAGATTACAATTTCGGGTTGCGAGAATTTGAGAAGCTTACCCCAGGGCCTAGACACACTGTCCCATCTCACTTCATTTGAATTGTCGAACTGTCCTGCTCTGGAGCTGGATTGCTTCCCTCCTCTTCCTCCCAGCATCTCAATCTTTCGTCTTGTCCGTTGTCCGAAGATAAAATCATTACCTAATCGGTTGAATCGACTCGTATGTCTCCGTAGTCTAAAAATTGGATGGTGTGAGGGTATTACGCACTTCCCCCATGGAGAATTGCCGCCCCAACTACAGTCACTTTTTTTATCGGGTTGCAGGAATATAAAGCAGCCGGTGGGGGAGTGGCTTACCCGTCTTACCTCCCTTGAATGGCTGGTGATCAGAGGCAGCGTTGGAGGAGCGGGAGAGGAGGAGGATCTCGAGCTTCCGCTCCCTCCCTCTCTGCTCAGTCTCCGTATCTTAGATATGGGGAGAGTGGAAAGACTGTCCAGCAGTCTCCCTCCCTCTCTCAAGAGCTTATGGATCGCTAATTGCCCGAAGCTGAGGAAGTTGCCCCAGGATGGCCTCCCTCCCTCCCTAGAACACCTCTGGATCTGTTTTTGTGGGAATCTGGAGAAGCCATGCAAGAAAGAGACCGGCCGCTATTGGCCCCTCATCCGCGAAATCCCGCGGGTCGTATTTGGCGATTTCACATCGAAGTCAATTACTTAAAAGGAGGATTCAGGCTCGAAAGCTATATATCATATGCGGGGAAGAGATAGGGGGGGGGGGGGTTTAATATTATCTGAGCTTTGGCTTTTTTTTTTTTTTGGAAAAGGGAATTCCGTATTTTAATTATTATTTTGGAAGATTTTAGCAGTAGTAAGCTTGAAGAAGAAGCAGCTGCTTTTGGGCGTAACCATCGCCATCCCAATCACCCCCTCTCTCCGCTTCTTCTTTTGGCTCTCCTTCGGGTAAAAACCGGGTATTTGATTTCAACTCGCCGTCAAATTCTCTCCTCAGATTTGGTACCGGTTCCCCCCCTCTCCATTGAAATGCTTTCTTCCCCCCCGTGATCTCATCGGTCCGGCGTAAATTGTCCTGAAAAGACCTCTTTGGGGGTGTGAGAGTATTACGCGCTTCCCCAACGGAGGATTGCCGTCCCAGCTACAGGAACTTACGGTAATAGAATGCAGGAATATGAAGCAGCCGGTGAGGGAGTGGCTTACCCCCCTCACCTCCCTTCAATATCTCTGGATAGTAGGCAATGCTGGAGGAGTGGGAGAGGAGAAGGATCTTCGGCTTCCGCTCCCTTCCTCTCTGCGCAAGCTCAGAATCTATTTTATGGGGAAGTTGGAAAGGCTGTCCAGCAGTCTCCCTCCCTCTCTCAAGAGCTTATGGGTCCAAGGATGCCCGAAGCTGAGGGAGTTGCCCCAGGATGGCCTCCCTCCCTCCCTAGAAGATCTCTGGATCCCAAAAATGCGGGATTCTGGAGGAGCGATGCAAGAAAGGGACCGGCCGCTATTGGCCCCTCATCCGCGAAATCCCGTTTGTTACATTTTAGGGTATAATTATCTGAGCTGGCTCTTTGAAATGGGGTTTGTATTTTAGGCCCAAAATTATGTTCCTTAAAAAAAAATGTTTGTTTTAATTTTGGCAGATGAGGATTCGGATGAGGATTCGGAATAACTAGTGGCGTGTCAAGAATAACCCCCCATTCATCATCGTCTCCTTCCCCCCCTTTGTTGTGCGCGCCTCAATCACCTCCTCTGCTTCGGCTCTCCCACTCCGTCGTCCCCACCTCGATCTCCATCTCGATCTCGTGAAGATTTCTATGCCTCCCTATATAACATTGAAATCAGGGTATGATCGATCTTTCAACTTACTACTCTTCTACTCGCAGTCACTTTCTCTTCCCAGATTTGGCATGATTTCATCCATCCAGCAAAAATGTCATAAAAAATCCAGGATGTTATTGACGGACCGTTGCATTTGAATCGGTGACTTCGCCATGAGAAGATGCTGAAGGGGAAACCTGGATGTGAGATTGCTCCTCACTGTAGAGAAGAAGGGAGATGCCACTGCAAGCTTGGTTCTTAAGTTCTTGAATTTTGTGGAAAGCTTTTCCATGATTGGTTGGTTCTCAAATTACTCACGGGGATAGGTATGTATATGTTCTTCTTCCCTGTTCAATAAGTGTCTGCTTTTCGCTGATGTTCAATCGACTAGATGAATCTAGAGTGTGGACGTAATTTACATGATAAATAAGTAGCAAAGACAAGTTTGAAAATGTTTGAAAGTTGCATCGTATCGAAATAGTGTGGCTCAGAACTGTCAGATGGATAGAGCAAGTGCATGTCATGTTAATGGCAGTATGGTGCCTCAAATCCTCTTTTCATGTTTTAGTTTGGAAACTCCATCTGAACATATTTACTAAGTTGTGGAATGCACTTGACTAATTTCCCGTATTTCTGATTCTGATAAATTTGCAAAAATTACTTTTGTAGCATTCACCAGATTAGGAAGGAACTCGGTATTAATTATCTGTCTGCATTTACCGATATAAAGTACTTATTCCCACACGCAATCTTCTCATTTCTGAGCTTACTGTGACGCACATCGAAATCTACGGGGCAAACAGATTTATTGCACCTCAACCCTTCCATTCCAGCATTTTACTCACCATCCAAGATTAAGGAATGGTTTATTTGGTTTCAGTGCAGACACAAATGAAGGTGTTTCGTGGACTGGGTAGCACTCAATGAAATCTTTGCCCATTGTTCGTTTTGATAACTATTCATATTCTGCTTCATGGAATCAAAGATGCATAGCCCTGGAGTCGCTGGTTGGCAAAGTTTAAAGGGTGAGTGGATCTGTTTCTGCTATTTCTTTTGACTTGTTGTCTAAGAGGCGGGTAATGATCATGGGGTATAATCAGAATCTAGAAAGAATCTCTTCTGAAGGATTAGCATATTGTCCGCATTCTACTTGTTCATATCTAGTATTTTATCAATGCACGTGTCAAAATGGTTTAAAGTTTCTTGTCTGTTATGCTGTTTGTTATCATTTCCCCGATTATCTCATTGACATGATTACGTACATCTTCTGTTGTGCGTGTAAGGGATTGGTTCTACGGAAGGGGAGTGTTAAGTTATACGTTATATATACATTGCTCGGCACGTTTCCTAACAGCTTAAGCTATTTAAAAATGCATTTGTCTAACATGCAGCAATCAAATCAAACAGCATGACCAATCGGCCAACCCTATGTTCTTGTTTGGTTCTTTCTTCTAGTAATTGTGGATTATTTGGAAGACTTTCGGACAAGGATTATAAGCCTCTCATAAATTCATCGAATTACAACAAGATTTAAAGCTCGGACAGTTGAAAGCCGCTCATTTGCCAGCAAACTTCAACTTATTGAATCTGTTATTCATAGTTTGGTTAACTATTAGTGTCAACTCTTTTTGTTGCCCAAGAAAGTTTTTGAAATGGTTGAGCGGATGTGTAGAGCTTTCCTTTGGAAGGGAGATCCTAATGCTAAAGAGGGAGCAAAAGTTAGACTGGACACTGTCTGTCTTCCTAAGCAGTTTGGAGGCCTTGGCATTCGAAGACTGGATTTGTGAAATCTTGCTTGTATTTTAAATTGTCTGTGGAGTATTTTGTTGAGGTCTGGTCTCTATGTTTTGCCTGGCTCTATAGCTATCATCTCGACTGTAAACCAGATGCTGCTTATGCTTGGAAAAAGTTACTAAAAGTCAGGAATATTTTGAAACCCCGCATTAGATATATAGTGGGTAATGGAGATAATATTTCTCTTGGTATGATTTGTGACACCATGCTGGGATTTTGCTGGAATCATTTCTCTAGGAGAATAACTTATGAATCTTCTCTTCCTTTGCAGGCCAAAGTATCTGCTGTATTTCGTAACTTTCATTGCCTGCTGCTAGGTCTAGAGAGTTGGTCTCCATCCAAGCTGCTGTTTGTGGTGTGAATTTTCCTAATTCCTCAGCTGCAGAGAATGTTGTATGCACAGCTTCTTCAACCGGTTGCCTCAACTCTTTTGTTGCTTTGGAAAGTGTCAGAAACAAGAATGCTCGGGAAATTGGCAGAGACTTGTGTGGTTCTCCCCTAATGTGCCAAGATTTGGCTTTAATTCTTGTTTAGTAATACATGATAAACTCCATATTTTTTGAGTTGATTAACTGTTGGTCTGTTGGGAGAACAAGATCTCTCTGCTTGTTCTGTAATCTAAGCGTTGATTGTCGTTCTCATCTAATTTTCGAATGTAGTTCTCTAATGAAGTACAGAGGAAGGTCTTAATCCTGTCAAACTAATCATTGAATCTCGCTGTCATCTAATTCTCGATGTTTAATCTAATCAACATTATCGTGTTCTCTGTTAAGCATAGTTTTGAGAGTTGCCTTGGTCTCAAAATAAGATTGGCGCCAATAAGCATTGTAGGTCGTGTCTTGCTTGGAACCTAAGTTTGTGAAAACTATCCAGCTAGAGTAAGGCTTGTTTGAGGTTGTGCTTATTGTTGTTTTTTGGCGTGTGAAGTCGCATGTTTTGCTCTAAAAACTATCCAGTGACGGCAGACAGATGTCAATTTCAACCCTCTTCTTTTCGGGTCCAATTTTTATAAGGTCCAGTTACTAACCTTCGCATTTCTCCAAATTGTTTTCAGAGGAAGAAGCACAATTGATGAAAAAGAGTTGTTATAAGATTAAAAAGAGAAATATTCATTGACTAAGATTCGAAGAGAGAATTACAACATTTTTTTTTTCTGCATTCATCGTAATTTCACTCGGTTACATCCGTAGGAAATTCAACCTCCAAATTCGGACTTTTTTCTTGTAGTTATTCGGCATAATATCATCAACATTTCAATAAAGAAATTATTTGGAACGGTCGGTGGTGTTTGTGCGTGGGCTGACTTTTAAAAGCGCGTTTGCCGACGAAGACCCCTTCCAAGAAGAAGCCCTACGTCTTTGCAAGAAAATCCAACTTATGAAACCTTTTCTCCGTCGCCTATTTCTTTAGGACCATTGAAGGAAAGTTCTTGAACATTTTGAAGGACCCCATACTGATGGTGGTCGTTGTTGAGGGAGTCTTATACACAATCTATGGACTTTTGTAAACTTACTTAATATTGGAGCATTCATGCAGAGTAATAGATGTTGATCAACTACAGCTACCCGAGTTCGTCGGAATCTTCCAGTCTTATGATTATTCAAATCCTATCACGATTGTCGTTAGTCGATAGAACTAATACTTCTTATGCATGCTCCATGCAAAAGTCATCACTTTGCCTTGAGCGGTCTATCACTTTCGATAATTATAAAATCCCTACCAATGGATGGGCGAAGTCTCTAGCTTCAAAATAGGATTAAGCATTGTGACAAATTGATTGTCTTATGCATCATTGTACTTCTAGGATATGTTATTCCTTCCAGCTTTGATGAAGACACATGATAGATGTTTCAGAATTCAGAGCTAGGTTTCTTTTTGCATTTGCAGGTTGTTGTTTTCAAGCAATCTGCGAGCAAATTAGCATCTCCGAATGAAAAGCTGATTGGTATTAAAGCGGGTGGGGGAGAGGCGAACGTCATTTACGTTATGGCCTTATCTTTGATATTTACACATGACATGTCCAAGATTTTTAGCTGCTCCATTCCAGCTATGTGAAGGATGGACTAGTTTTAGGGCAGCTCTCGGGACATAGATTTATAGTCACGCTCCGGTAGGAATGACGTCACTTTTATGTGTGGTTGATTCGAACCTAAAAGTCAAACATGTACCGAGATAATTTCCTGAATGCAATGTTAAACTAAATGGTATCAAATTAAAAATATTCATAAGATGCAACTACCTAAATTCGATTTCAGTTCTTTATTTTTTGAATTTTCATTTTGTACTTTTGATTTATTTTTTTATTTTTTGAGGATTTAAGAGACCAACTCAAAGCAGGGATGCCAACATGATGCAGTGAAGATTTAGCTCAAAATACTCACTTCTTTACATGAAAGAACGCGGCTTTCATCTATGCACTATTTTCCAATATGAGAAATAGTTGACAGCAACACTGGCAGGAGACCCAACAGTGATTTGCATCAATAACAGAATTGCAAGAAACTGAAGAATCAATGATTTGCATCAATAACTTCAATCAGACTTCACAGTGAATTCATCCCAACAGCCTACATTGCTACGCATCCAGCGTATCACGTCATTAATGAATTGCTGATTTCCACAAACCGCAAATATGTCAATAAATCCGGGATGTCATTAATGAACTGTCGCGTTTGAATTTGGATTCTCGGCTTAGTTTTGCATTCTAGCAGATTGTTGCATTCCCTCATCCAATTCTTTTGTTATTGCTGTGCTCTGTCTCATCCGCCAAGGTTCTCTCGATCTGGCTTGCCTTGCAGATTACATTGGAATTCCAATGGTGAAGTTCGTCCCAGCGGCCCGGTGACCTATGGAAAGGTCTATATACCCTTCCTTCACCGTCGCCTCACCGACATCGAGTCTAGGAGAAGTTGCTGAAGGGGGACCCTGGACGTGAGATTTCTCCTCATTGTAGAGACGAAGGGACATGCTACTGCAGGTTTTCTTGTTAAGATCTTGACTTTGGTGGAAACATTTCCATGATTCGTTGGTTCTCGAATTTCTCACGGAATTTCTCACACGGATAGGTGGGTATATGTTCTCTTCCCCGTTCGATGAGTGTCTGTTTTCCCTTGATGTGCAATCCACTAGATGAATCTGAAGTCTGGACTTAGCAAGATATGATAAATAAATAGCAAGACAAGTTTCTGTAACATACCAGCAAATGTGCTAGTATAGTCATGAAGAGGCGAAGTGCTCAGGTCTCCTTACACAACACCGGTGTTTTATTACGCTAATATCGAAGTCCTTGATAGGTTGACCCAAGAAAGCTGCAAGGCCACATAGACAAAGTTCAAGCTTCAGCCATAACTGAGACAAATGAATGACGATAATTGGCAAGATATACATACACACATTGTACTATTGTTACCTCCTTAAATTCACGCACACGAAAATTCTAAGGAACCAGCAAAAGACAAAGCAAACATATATATCCATATCTGTTCATTTCATGGACGAAATTCCATTAACAAAGCAAGCAAACACACCCACTCATTACACGCATTCAAGTAGTCAGTCTACAATGATGCATCCTCAAGTCCCTAAACTTCAGATTATGTCAAACCTGTAGAAAGGAGAAAAGGAAACGTTCGTAAAGTCTGGCCCCAAGCTTTCAGGTAACATATGGAAAGGCTAAAAAACGAGTGAGTTCTATTGGAAAGTCCGAGACAACAAGTAATAATAAATGTATCTAACTCAAACAGCATCCAAGAAACTGCAAAACCGATGATTCACATCGAAAACTTCAATCAGACAACCAAATAAAGTACCACATGAGTGGATCTATAGGAATGCCCCACGGTTGGGAATTAATGATCGGCTATGGCTACAAAGATGCTGTGTTTATCTAAAACAGAATTGCAAGAAACTGAAGAATCAATGATTTGCATCAATAACTTCGATCAGACTTCACAGTGAACTCATCCCAACGGCCTGCATCACCACCCAGGAGAAGTTGCTTGGGAAATTGTCGAAACAAGAGTGCTAATGTTGACCGGCACAAACTTGTGTGGTTCTCCCCCAATGTGCCAAGATCTGGCTCTATTTCTTGTTTAGTCAAAGATCAAGCGTTGAATCCTGTTGTCGAGTCTATTTTTTGAGTTGAGTTTCTCTAATCGACTACGGAGCAAGATACTGCAACTTTGTTCCGTCAAACTAATCACCGAATCTCGCTATCATCTAATTCTTGATGTTTAGTGAAATCAAAATTATCAAGTTCTGTCAAGAATAGTTTTGAGAGTTGTCATGGTCTTAAAAATAAGATCGGCACCGATAAGCACTGCAGGTTGTGTGTTGCTTGGAATCTAAATTTGGTGAAAACTATCCAGCTAGAGTAAGGTTTGTTTGAGGTTTTGCTCTATGTCGTCTCTATGCTTGTGATACAGATGTCAACTTCAACCCTCCTGTTCGGGGTTCCAATCTTTATGGGGTCCAATTTCTATATCACTGTCCTACGCATTTCTTTAAATAGTTTTTGAGGAAGAATCCCAATCGATGAAAGGGAGTTGCTATAAGAGTAAGAAAGTAGCAATTTTATTCGACTGCAAGTTTCAAAGAGAGATTTTTCTCTCTTCTTTTTTTTTGGTTCACGGTAATTTTTTTTTTGGTCGAAATAGAGATATCATTTCATTTAAACCCGGGCCCACCTACAAGAGTAAGGGGCATCAAAACACAGGATTTCCCAAAGAGGGGAAGGGAGGTTACAAACCAGTTTCGGGGGAGGGTCTTGCACCTTGAAGCCTTTACAACCCAGTCTGCTAATCTATTTGAGTTACGGGTGCAGAGGACCAATTCTAAGCTCTCAAAAAAAGCCAAGAGGCCAATACAATCAGTGATAATTGGCTCAACATCCCAAGGACAGAGGGAAGAATCTCTCAAACAGTTTATCAACGTTGAACAGTCAGACTCCAGCACTAGTTTTAAATGAGGCCGATCAGCAAAGTGTTTGAGGGCATAGAGACAGGCAAGGGCTTCGGTTTGAAGTGCAGAAGATGCTCGAACTGGTCGCGCAAGGCCTTCCATCAATCTTTCTTCTGAATCGCGACATACGCATGCAATTGCCCCTTCCATGGTCCCTGAGAGGTGAGATCCATCGATGTTTATCTTTAGCAAACCAGGGTCTGGTGGTCTCCATCTTGGTTTTAAATTCAGCGGTACTACTTCACGCTTTAAGTTGCTTCTATTCCACTTCGCATAATTACAATGTATGTCTAGAGCCGATTCAATTATGTTAATTGGGTCTGTCTGCACATGATGGAATACTAGGGAATTACGCGCTAACCAGATTTGCCAGAGGGTGACTGCAATGATCTCGAAAGGTATGCTTTTCTAGATCATATCATTGTAGTTTTGCAACCACTCCTCAAATCTAGTGACTTGTTGGTGAGAAAAGTGGATGTTGAAATAGGGATTTAACCAAACCTGCTTTGTCTTGTCGCAGAGAAGGAATAGATGCTCGACTGTCTTAGGCTTTTTTTGACACAATGGGTAAAAAGGTTCATTTAATACTTTCCTCTTGAACAAGTTTACACTTGTAGGTAATGCATCTTGGCAGACGCTCCACATGAAAAGTCTGACTTTTGGGAGTGTTTTTAGCCTCCAAATTTTGCTCCATAGATCGTTGGGTATTTGGTAGGAAGAAGAGGGCTGCCCCGAGCCATGTGTGTTCTCATTCTTTCGTAGCTCGTTATATCCGCTTTTGACAGAATAACAACCGGACCTATTTGATGACCACACTAGCGAGTCTTCTTTCGGGGTAGATGGTAGTGGAATAGCTAGGATTTCATTCACAACTTCTTCATCGAATAAGTTGTGCAAAAGTTGCTCATTCCAGATATTTTCCGTTGGGGCGATCAAATCTGCTACCATGTTGGGTTCATATTGGTTTTTTGGACCTCCTAATTTGCCCCTTTCTAGCCATCTATCTTCCCTGATTCTAATATGTTGCCCATTACCCACTTTTCATCTCACCTCCTTCGAAATGGCATCTCTTCCCATAAGAAGGCTCTGCCAGTCCCATGATGGATGAGAACCCCTAACTGCATGCCAGAAATCATTGTTTGGAAAGTACATCCTTTTAGAACTTTGCACCATAATGTATCTGAAGTTTGAGAGACTCTCCAAGCTTGTTTTCCTAGCATTGCTTTGTTAAACGTGGTGAGGTCTTTGAAGCCCAAACCTCCTTTATCTTTTCTTTGCTTTAGTATCTCCCAACTTCTCCAATGAAGGCCAGCTTTTGATGCATGTGTTTTCCACCAGAATAAAGCTATCTTCCTCTCTATGGCCTTGCAAATGGACACTGGGATTTTGAAAATGGACATCGCATATTGTGGTAAAGCCTGTACGACCGCTTTTATCAAGATTTCTTTACCCGCTTTGGAGATAAAACTTTCTTTCCACCCTTCCAACTTCATGTTTACTCTCGCCAAAATCCATGCGAACATTTGTTTTTTTTGTTTGACCCCAATCGGCGGGGATTCCTAGGTACTTCCCCGTTTTGTCAATCTCCGGAACTCGCAATTCTTGGGCCATATTCCTTCTCAATTGATGCGGACAGCCCGAACTGAAAAAAACTCCTGATTTGTTGAGGTTGATTGCATGACCTGTTGCGAAGCAGTACTGATGTAGAATAGAGGATAAGTTCTGGCATTCACTAACCTTTCCATCCACAAAGAAAATAGAATCGTCTGCAAAAAGTAGATGGGAAAGTGTCGGACAAAACCTGTTAAGCCTAATTCCTCTTACACTCTCATCATGCACAGCTTTCTTCATGAGTGAGGAGAGTACATTTGCAACAATTATGAATAAGTAAAGGGGATAGAGGATCTCCTTGCCAAAGTCCTCTCGATTTGACGCTAAGGGAGGTTGTAGTGACACATTGCATAATCCATGAAACCCATCTCGCACTGAAACCCATCTTAATCATGCATGCCTCAAGGAAGTCCCACTCAACCCGATCATAGGCTTTTTTCATGTCCAACTTGAGGATGGCTTGAAATTTCCTTTTCCGCTTCCTGATTCTTAGTTGATGTAGGACTTCTTGAACAACTAGGATATTTTCTTGTATTTGTCTACCGCTAACAAAAGCGCTTTGCTCCTCCGCTATCATATTAGGAAACCAAGGTTTTAGGCGATTTGCCAAGACCTTGGAGATAATTTTGTAGCCGAAATTGCATAAGCTTATGGGCCTGCAGCAAATTCAACCTTCTTCTTGTAGTTATTCATCGTAGTATCGTCATCATTTGAATAAAGAAATTTAATTTGGAATTAGTGAGGGTGTTTGTTTGTGGTTGTGCTTACCTTTATTCAATGAAAAGCATGTGTGCCGGCTGAAGACCTCTTCCAAGACGCAGCCGTACGTCTTTGACAAGAAAATCCAACTTTCGAAGCAATTTTGCCCACTTCAAACACGCGTCCTTTAAACTATTTCGAAAACGATAAATTAAAAAATTGAAATAAAAAAAGGAGGCAACTTGGGAAACTTGGCTATATATTAATGTAATGATAACACGGTGACTTGGTAATCTCACGGCGTGGAATTGGGAAGACCGTGCGCTTAACTTGCGCTCATGGTTCGTTTCCGAAAGTGATTTATTTGGGTCTGTTTGGTTTGTTCGTTTTTATATATTTATCGCAAGGTCTTTGTATGATCAGGTATTATTGCGAGAAATGAAAGCAGAACAGAAAGAATGAGAAAATTTTAGCATATAATTCAAGCGACGTGCAGGAAAATAGCAACAAACAAAAAGGAAAACTACTGTGGGGGAGTGTTTGGAGCCAAAACAAATTGACGGTAAGCGGTAGCAATTAACTAGTGCCGGTCGTGTAAGGTTTGAAATTCTCTATCGCGGGCGATAGTTGTATTAGCGTCTCCATAAGTCTCGTCTGCCAATATATTCAGTCACAAATTTCATGATTATTCCTATTCATATGGATTAGTGATCGCAATGAATGAGATATTAATTACTAAATTACGGGGATACAAACCGGGATAAACGATCTCATCCCCTTGAGGAGTACACAAAAACCCTAGAAGACCGACCTATATGAAAACTCTGTAAACCCCATTCTAATCTAATACATTAAAATGAAATTGTTGACCAATTCGTTGAACATATAAGCTGGGGGAAAGTAGCCTTCGAATGCTGCTCTTGCCTTTGCCTACTCCCACCTTCGAGCCTTTTTTCCTCATTTTAATGTAATTCTCTAAAAACTATGAACTTTTATGTACTTCGCAATCCTTGACACGAAAAGCAGGCGATAATTAAAAAAAAATTCTCGACAAAAGGCCAACATATTTGGTTTCACGCTAATCATATATGTGATATATGAGTACTTATATAATATTAATATTAATCTCACGTTTGTTCGATGTGCATACCCGATAATATTGATTTGATATAAAAACACTCGATTGGTCTCCGAACGAGATAATTAAAGTGGAGTCATATTCCCCACCAATAAAAAACGATCACCTCACTTTATCGAATTGGTGAACTAGTGGTGGGTATCCTAGCATTATCCTATGTTATTCCTCTCTATTTTTGATGGGTTTTCCTAGCGCTACTTAACTAGCCAGATATGTCTTATTTCTAGTTTCATCTCGTTGATACCTACTGTCCTTCTCAGAAGATCTGGAGATGTTGAAATTCTTGCACCAACCCGCTCGACAGGATCCTTCTCGTTGAGGATGATAATTCAGCATCAGAGAAATGCAATGCGTGTCTCAATTGCATTGCTGGTGGCCTCGTTAATGAAACATTAGGACTATTCACAGATTTGTCACAATTTCTCTCTTTTTTGGCCCAAAAAGACTTGTCACGATGGAGAAATGGCCAGTAAGTCAAAGATTTGAAGTGTGCAGTGCACGTAGCTCATTAGGAATTTCTTCGGAAGCTGCCATGTGTCTCCAGCAGCCAGATTTTTGGGCAGCCTCTCCTGACAAGAAAACTCGAACCCTAAACATCATCATCACTGTTCACATGATTTTAATTATAGGCTAACATCACGAAAAATCTCAAATTAATATATTTATGATAAATTTACTTCAAATTAATTTTTTGACTATTAAAAATTCTAAAATGGTACACATGTGACAATTTTACCCTCCGTTGGTTTCCGTTAAATTTTACTGTCAAATTTCTTAATTGGATGACATGTGACAGTTGATGGGTGTACTGATTTGGGTTTTATCATCTGTATCAGTTTGTGATTTTTCGTGATATAAAAAAAAAATTTGTCACAAATGTACCAGTTTGGGATTTTTTATGATCAAAAAATTAGTTTTGAGTAAATTTATCACAGGTATACCGGTTTGGAGTTTTTTGTGGTATTAACCCTTTAGTTAGAGCATGCAAAGTATTAAGTTTTTTTTTTTAATATCTCTAGACTTGAATTCTAGGATACTTTTAAAATAAAAGAATGCAAATTATAAATTTTAAACAAGAGGATGGAAAGTGTAATTAAAGGGAACTTAAAACACAAAATTTTTGTAATTTACCCCTAATATACGTTACCATACCACTCATCACTCGAAGAAATAATAAGATTCTTTGCTAACATGAATGATATCTTTTTCTTGACAACGAGATAGCTACCTTCTCTAGGTAAAATCTAAATCCATGAAGTACTCTACTATTCTTATGAGTTAGGTAACAGGCTCATAAAGAAAAACTTGTTTGAATTACCTAATTAATCGTAGAATTATCTGCATCCCGTGGTACGAAAAATTCAAATTACACAGGCGTACAATTCTCCTGTGTATTAATTATTTAATCACTAAGCTAATCCGGTGGCTTGATCAATTTTGCCTCCTTTTCCTTCCCCTCGGGACTCTCGTGATTCTGGTAGGCTTCTAGAAAGGAAGGCTGTCTTTTTCGTGATCTTAAGCATAGAGGGCAGGCGATGAACATTGGGAAACTTCTATAAAAATTCAGGCATAAAGCAACTGCCATCCTTTGTTGACTTTTTCCAATACATATGTACCCAAATAATCATTGTATGTGGCTCTTAGTCAAACAGACCTGTTCATGAAACCCCAAAATATTCAGGATGGATTTAGTTGAAAGAAAATGCGAGTCAACCCAAGTAGGCTACACGGTCCGGCATTCGATTCGGATGTAGGCAGAACCCATCTTCAAATCACCGCAATTCTCGCCCGAAGCGATCTCTGGAATCATACTCGTTACTCTATAGATGGTAACTTATCCGATTATGTGGTTCGCGTTATTGGAGTGATTGGCGTAAATTTGTAGGAATAATCAAGTCAAAAGGTCCTTATATCTTGTGATATTTTAGAACAGAAATAAAATAAAGTCAAAACATGACATGAGAACCTATGGAAAACTGATGTTTATATTTTGTTGAACTATTCAAAGGGGAACAAGAAATACACCTCCAACCAAGAATTCAAAGTAAAGGAAAAACGGGTAATTCTAGAAGAGTTTTTAATAAATTACAACCTCAACAACGCGTCTCAAACTTTGATGCATTCTAATATCTGAAGAAGCTTCTCTACTGATCATATCCTCCTTAACAACAATGTCAATGGTCACCAATCTCCTTTTGTATGTGTGTGCATATATATGACGAAAAGGTTTAGTAATCTCAATCTCCACAACCTTGTATAACACCCAAATACATTACTCGCCTCCTAGGCCCCTCTCTCTCTCTCTCTCTCTCTCTCTCTCTCTCCCTCTCTCTCATATTTTCTCTGCTCCTGAAGAGATGGCTTCTTCCACAACCATGGCTCTTTTAGCTCTTCTTGTTGTGCTCCTGCCTATGGCTGCTACTGCTGCTGACAGTTTGACTCCTGTCATTGGTATATATATTGCGCGCACTCCTTCCTTAGCTATTGTCGCCGGTCACGGGGCCTGCAATAACAGCTTCCGATTTTTATATCTTCATCGCTTTCACGAATAACAACAACCGATAATGGACTGATCTTCTTGGTCGGTTTCAATCAATTCTGCAGAGGAGCTGTGCAACGAAGTGAATTGTGGAAAGGGGTCGTGCGTCGTGAACACTAGCGCTCCATTTGCCTTCGAATGCCAGTGTCAAGAGGGTTGGAAGCGGACACGCCTCGACAATGAAGATGACCTCAAGTTCCTTCCCTGTGTCATTCCAAACTGTGAGAATACTCTTCTCTAATCACTCTCAGTCTTCACAAGGTTGCAGGAATTGAACAGTAGATAAAGCAAACGCTTTGCATTGGAGCTAGAAATCATCTAACTAGTTCTCAGCAGTAGAATGGGAAAAAAAGTATGACTTCCCAATTTTTGCTCGAGTTAAATGGCAAAATACATGGATGATGCGATTCTGAGAAAAAAGACAAACCAATCCCGAACACAAAGCTCGAGAGTTTGATCAGCAAACTCTCTGCATTTCCTCACATAAACCTACAACTTTGAGAGCTATATGCTTGAGGTTCATATAAATTGTGTTGCTTTTGTGGACAGATGCTTAAGTTCCAAATCTTCTCTGTGCAGGTTCTGTTGAGTACTCCTGCATGCCTGCGCCTCCGCCGGTCCCATCCGTTCCATACAACACATCTGTCTTCGATCGTAAATCATCTTCACTTCGCTCATCCTTTTGCTACATAAGTCGTATTGTAGGAAAAATTCTAAGCGGTTTCTGGGTTTTATTTTTAGCTTGCTACTGGATATATTGTGGAGGAGGGACGTGCATACAGTCCGCAACTTATGAGCACACTTGCCAGTGCAATGCCGGTTACACGAATCTCATGAATGTCAGCGTCTACCCATGCTTCAATGAGTGTAAGATATATATTCAGATACTCGATTGAAATTCATACTAATTCCCAGTTTTTCCACGCATGCATACCTTCCTCTAACGTGTCTCGTGTTGGATTCTCTGAAGGCGCAATCGGTAGTAACGACTGTTCAGAGCTCGGAGTAAAACTTTCCAACTCATCTGCTACAGGATCAGACAGCGGAAGCTACGGTGAGATTCCAAAAACCTCTCTCTTGATCTTATCTCTTTCTATGGCAAAAACAAGTTTTCCAAAGAACAGGATACTTGCTTTTTAAGGTTCAGTGAGTCAAAAAAGAGAAGTTCATCCTTCATAATCAGTGCTCATTGATGACCATGTAGTTCAATCTGAAATGGCGGCTAATAACAGAGTCACACCTACTACAGTAATGAATAGCCTTTGACAGTGCATTTGGCGTTGAATGAAAACAATCCAAGCCATCAACTTCCTTTAAGAACATTAAACAAGGCATTTATGAAGTAGAATCCAGTGAAATTTTCACCAAGCCTAATGCCTCATTTCTTATTTCTCACCAGCCCACATGTTCCTTCCTGGGAAATTGCCGTGGATGACCATATTCACAGCGTCTATGGCTTTGGTTCTATGGAACTAGAAGGGAGCATCGCAAGACCAAGTCTTCACTTGGAGCCGTACTGAAGACGTATAGATAGATTATACTCAGTTTCGATACGTGCAATGGCTTGTGTTGTACTTTGTTCTTTATTTGTTGACATTCTTGTGTAAAATTTTTATAGAAACATGTCTATTGTATGGTTAAATCTTCACTACGCTATATTACATGAATAAAAGAGACGAGTGATTTTGCTCCTGCTTTCATTGAGGCTTCCAAAGCTTGAAATCATTCTAGGATCGAATGAATCTGGCATTTTGCAGAACATCTTGATCGCGGGTGCAAACGGAGCTAGCGACGCCCTAGGCATAGCACTGTTTTTCAAAATCATGAGTCATGTCTTGGATTAAACACTCCTTGTGTTTAGCCCAAATTCAGGCTCATTGCATCGTCCCAAAATAATTTCACAGAAAAAGATATGATCTTCACAGAGAGATTCTGATGCTTAACTAACATTAGTCCCAAATTAAATGACAAATCGTAGACAACTGATAGTCCATGCAACAGCAAACAGGGAGAATGGAAACAAACAAAGATAAAATTCATCAAATTTTGCTGAATCCTGAAGATGAAACTAGACATCTTAACATCCTCAATTAGCAGGTCCAGCTTTTAGTCACATTCTCTCCATTTCTAAATCAATAGCCAGAATTTGTGAATTTCAATTTCTTCAGTACAAAACTAAAACAAAACAGCCTGTTATCTAATAAGACATGTATTCTGACCAAATAAAAAATAAGACATGAGTCATGCAAAAATGTGACGGTTCAAAATTGAAGGCCAAATTGCTTCATGCTAGAAATCTACTGTTTTCATCTCCCTTCAGTTGAATCACTTCCATAGTCTTTTTAGCAAGATTGAATAATAAACGAAGGATATGCTACAGCTGACAGTAGCGTACTCACAAGTTACAACCATGAATGCAATTATCTATAATAACAGCAGAAACTGATGAGCAGAGTATATTCGAAACGGCTTGATAATGAGCGTTACAAGGGTCGCCGCAAATTGAATGATTTACAATGTAAGCATGGGAGGACCCATCTGGACATTTGAGTCGTCTAGAACAAATTGAACATGATTACACATTAAAGAGATGCAAAATACAATCTATGTAAATCTAATGAAGATTACAATTCTCACCAAGGCGACTGCAGGGCAAAAATGTTACTTCGTCTTCACATCTACACCAGTTTTTCCAGCAATAATCACGGCAGTTGCCATGTCCAAGAACAAGCCGTGCTCCACCACTCCCTCCAGCGAAGATATCTCCTTTCCTGCGGCAGGACCGTCCTTAATTGGAGTCTTGAAATACAAGTCTACAATGTAGTTTGAGTTATCCGTCACGTAAGGCTTCCCGTCTTCATTCAAACGTAGCTTTGCCTCACACCCTTCTTCATTGAACAAATCTTGAAGTCTCACCTATCAACATCAGAATTCCGAAATGGATCAGCTTCTCGCAACATCAAGAACTGAATAGTATCATGACGAATTCCTGCTAGCTAAATTCTCTGTCGATTTCAGTTGGATCACAAAATGACGACCGAGTACTGACAATGCATTGTCCTTTAAACTACAACTAATGCAGAGTTTCTGAGTACTTAAAACGCTCTGACTTCGTGCCTTGAATTTAACGAGTAACCAAAACCATCTGGTCACATCTTCACTTACTTGCTGACAGAAAAACGAAATACAAAGCCGATTTTCGAGTTTTTTTCCGAGACATTATCTTCGAAACAAGATGAATTGCCTCTGCTTAACCGATATAACACATCCAATCCGTCTAAGAACTGAACTCACAATTCGAATTCTCCAACACTCATCTTAACTCCCGCTAACCACAATGATTATCTAACCGGTCGAGGAACAAAGATTTCCTGTTACCATCACCCATCTAACAGCCCATTTCATGATCGAATAGTCCATTTTCCTACACTCATCTTAAATCCACAAAGCAAGTTTTTTTCCCTCCTAGCGCAATAATTTCACAATTACAAATAAAAATTCCACCTTTTTCGCCACATTCCGAAGCATTTGCCCTGAATTCGAAGCCTATTAACATGGTGTAATGGACCGATCGAATTCAGTGTCCGAGACATTTACCAGATTGTACTTCCAACAGAACTGCACGACCTCGACCGGCATGGCCAGCCCACTCCCGCCCAACCCGTCGACGAGCTTGGTCTCGTCGGCGACCACCACGAACTCCTTGCTCGCCGCCTCCACCATCTTCTCCCGCAGCAGCGCGCCGCCCCGCCCCTTCACCAGGTTCAGGTCCGGGTCGACCTCGTCGGCGCCGTCGATCGCCAGGTCGATCCTGGGGTGGTCGTCGAGGATCGAGAGCGGGATGCCCAGCTGCCGCGCCTGCTCCTCCGTGCGCTTCGACGTGGGGACCCCGACGATGCCCTTCAGCTCCCCGGCCTTGAGGAGCTCGCCGAGCCTGGCGACGACGAAGGCGGCGGTGGAGCCCGTGCCGAGGCCGAGGACCATGCCGCTGCGCACGTATTCGACGGCCTTGTCGGCGGCGAGCTTCTTGAGGTCGTCCTGGGTGAGGGCGGGGGCCGAGAGGGCCTTGACGGAGAAGGGCCGTCTCGGCCGGGGGCCGCGCAGGGTGAGGGCCCTCGGGGTGCGGAGGAGGAGGCGGCGGGAGGTGGAGGCAGCGGAGGAGAGGGAAGGTAAGGCGGCGGCGGCGGCGGTGGCCGTGGCCATGGCGATGAGAGAGAGAGAAGGGGTAGAGAGAGAGAGCAATGGGAGGCTGGTCTTTGCTACTGCTGCTCATCCTCTTTTTTGTTCCTTTTTTGTTTTTGCCGTTTGGGATGTGTCAAAAATATGCCTTTTTTGCCCTTTTTTTTTCTTGAATATCCATAGGATCCTAAATTTTATGTATAATATTTGTTTTTAAATTTTTTATTTTGTATAATCGAATCCTAATTTTTTTTATCAAAATATGCAATGCGGTGTTGTCGTCGATGAACAATGCCGAAATTTATCGATGCGTCACGTAAAAATTGGCTACATTAAACTTTGATTACACTTATTTTTAAATGAGTAATATGTAAACAAATCTACCCAAATAACAACGGATGGAGGGTAATAAGAGCTTATCGGAGGAACTACAATCCTTAGTATGAATTTGTGACTCGATTGCACCTTTCAATAAAAGTTTAGAGTTCGATTGCATTCGTTGTAACGTTTAGGACCCGATTGCAATCCATGCACATGATTTAGGTATTTTTATGAAATTTTCCCAGGCAATGTATATTTTGATAACCATGGAGTCACTATTATTTGGCTTATTTAGGCATGTATTTAGCATGAAATCTTTTCCTCGATCTCATAGTGTAATATATCTATGAAAGTCTGAAATAGATCCTATGAATTAGTTTATCAAAACACTTTCGAAAAATATTTATGACGTGCGTGGACCTAAGTTCACAATCCCAAATTTGAATGATGGGCACTCTCCAGCAACTGGGATTATCTCTGTATTACGATCTATGAATTGACCATTTTCGCAAGGGGTTTATCAGTTGGATCAATCTTAACGGGAATTTATTCATTGACATGGCCATTATTCCTGCACGCTGCATTTGGGTTTCTCCCGGGAGCCTTATCGACGAATTATCCTTACATTCATTCTGCCTTTAACGGAATTGACGAGTCTCCTGACCTTAGTTCTGCAATCGTTATGGACGATTCCCTATCTTTCAAAGGTCAGCTCTAAGGCTTAAACTGCTCGTTCAACCACTTTGTTAGTCATGGGATCGGTCGTCCTTTCGAGAACTCCACGAACTGTTATTATCAGCGTCCCATTTTGTTAATCAAGATAATTAGCGATTCGACTCTCTTTTCTTTTTACCATATTGCTTGAGTGTAGATTCTTTTTTTTGCAATGTGCTCGACTCGTTTGGCCTCTTCATTCCTAACGCTTGCGTCCAAGGCCTCCAACGTTCGTTTATGTCACTAAGAGCTTTATCCTGAATTTCTAAGACGATTCGAGTGGATCAATCAAAAGAATCTTCTTGCACATTCTTGCGGGCAGACTGAGATGGCGGTCCTCCATCCCTAGTACCATCTGAAAATGGTTCGTAGCCGCTCTTGACCACTTAGCTACATCTATTCCTGAAGTGATGGATTCTCCTTTGAATCAGTCTTCAACTCTTGCCCATGCTTAGAATCATTCAATCGTGGCCACATGTCACGCCTCCACTTAAACTCGATCAATTGAAAATTACCGTTTAGTGAGCTCATCAGACGTTCCATTGATAGCCTTACGAGTCACTCGTATAATCACGGCCTTATTGATCACTGAGCTTGTCATCCATCGATCGAGCCTCGTGGTTTAAGTACGTTGGCATGGCCCGTTCCTGGCCATCGCGATTCCCCGTTCCTAGATTTTTGGGCACGGGGGTCAACAAATACACTATATATCAACACAAATCAAAACCCGCCCGTCGCGATTCCCCGAGCCAGCTCGCCAGATAAGAACCATACCATTTTCATTCTACAGTACAATCGACGTACCAAACAACCGTACGCGACGCACCGTCTTAATTAAGTACAAAAACATCGCAAGCCCGGATTATGAGGAAAAAAAAAAAAAGAAGAAGGAAGTTTCCCGTGGAAACGGGGGTACCTTAGAAATTCCCAAGGAGGGGAAACGACGCCGTCGCTCCGCTCGCGAAGGTTCCCCCTTTTCCCCCGAATTCTCTTCAAAGCAAACTCTCTCTCTCTCTCTCGCTCGCTCGCCGAAGCATCCGAAATCGCTGCGCTCCAATTTCACTGCGGAAGCTCTCTCCGATCGGGACGAATTCCTCGGCCATGTCTGCACAATCGGCCAACGCGATCCAAAGGAATCAGGTACCTTCTCCGTACTCTCTGTCTCTCTGCGCGCGCGCGCGCGCTCGCGGGGCTGGACATGCGGAGGATCCGATTGTCGGAAGTTGTGTGTTGTTGTTTTTTTTTTTTCGGTTTGCGGGGCGATTTGACTTGTTGTCCCCCCAGGTTGACCTGTCGGACTTCATAGACTGGTCCGGCGTCGAATGCCTCAACCAGAGCGCCACCCACTCCCTCCCCAACGCCCTCAAGCAGGTCGGTGAACGGCTACTACTTCGGTGTCCCTTTTTCATTATCTCGCCTTGAGCTTTGTGATTTTGGGGGGCAGTTTCTGGAAGGCGCGAGTTTTCGGGCCCACGAAGCGGCGGCGGCGGGCAGGGGCGGGGGTGAACTTTTGATTAGGGCTGGCGAGGTTTCGAGACCGAGAGACCCCGCAAAATCTAAACTTTGGGGGGGTGACCCAAAAACCCATGAACTCCGTGTTAGATTTCGTGTACTGTATAGTAGACAATTACTGGAAAAAATTACACTGCCCGGCAGATGGCCCGAGGGCGGTGGCGCCGAGGGCCCCCTTAGGTCCGTCTTTGCCTCTGTCGAATTGGGATCAATATGCTTTCTTTTTTTTACTTTTTTAGTGGACGAAATTATGTAGAAGCTATAATCGGAGCCGTTAGGTCGATGTCCTTGTGCTGTCACTCCAGGTTGCGGGCTTCCAATTGCTTGCAGTGTTTGGTTGATGCATAATGGTAAAGGAAAATAATCAATTCTCCATTTTTGAATATTGCAAATCAAGGGGAATATAGCAGGTATCAACTGATGGTCCTTAAAGATTGGCCATTGCACTTTAGGGAAAATAGCTTTTCATTTTAGTCTCTGAAGTTTAAAATTAGTCAATGTTTAGACTTGGACATAGTCGTTTTTGGCGGAGCCACTGGGAATGTAAATAATTTTACATCTATTTGTCTCTCAACCACAATTTGGATGATGTGGTACATGTTTTTTTATCAAAAGAATCCTTTAGAGAGCCAGATCATGATTATATTGTTCAGATTTGTTGGATTCCTTCAGCTTCATTATCAATATTTTCATTACATGAGATGGAGGGAGCAACCAATCAATCAAATTGAATTCTTCAGAACCAACAGTTTAGCAATAGGGGCTTAAGTGCAAGACAGGATAAACTTTGGGGACTAGGCTTCATGTAGTAGTAAAATTGTGTCGGATTTGTATAAGATACCTCCTTCTGCACTTTTCATGCTTAACGAAATTTAATATATGTTCAATCATAGAAACACTTATTTTTTATGGATGATTTTATGAATGCTTTTTATGTTTTATCATTGGTCATTTTTTGTCTTTGTTGATGTCCATGTCAAAACCTATAGCACCGAGATATATCTATCTACAAGGGGGCTCTAAGGTGAAAAATGACTAATTTGACTTTACACAGCATGCAGTTAGAACTTAGGACTGAAAGAGTACTCCGTATATATAATTTTCATAGGTTACGTTGAAGAACACAATTTGACAGGTTCAAAAATTTGAAAGCTCCTGTCCTTTCATTTTCTGTTTATGTTTATACCTTTGTTGATGACTGGAGACCGTTGTTTACCGAACTTTGAAGTTAAGTTTGGGCATTGAAATTTTCACATGAACTGTCGAACTCTTGACTGGGCATCATGGAAGCTCTCTAGTACATAGGTCTCCATTGTTTGACATGCAAACGATATTTCATAGTTATAGGCCTGGATTTGTTCTTATGGCCTTTTTTTTTTCCTTTGAACAGGGTTACAGAGAAGATGATGGTTTGCTTCTAGAGAGTGATGCAGATGAACAGCTTTTAATTTATATACCTTTCACCCAAGTGGTCAAATTGTATGCTCTTGTCATAAAAGGGCATGAAGACGAAGGTATAATGATTATGGTGGCTATCTTTCCCCTGTACAGTTTTGATCAAGCATGTAGAATTACACACCTTTGAGAATTTTAACAAGCGAATTTTTATCTAGGTCCTAAGACAGTGAAGCTGTTTTCTAACAGAGAACACATGGGTTTTAGGTGAGATAACCTGATGATTGCTTGATTTGATTTTACGTTGATGAAGGAAGAATCTTATTGTTCCTCTTTCTGACAATGAATATGGCAGCAATGTTAATGATTTCCCTCCAAGTGACACAGCAGTTTTATCAGAAGATAATCTTAAGGTAGAGGTCCTGCTTTTGTTAGTTATTTGACAGATTCTTCTCTGAGTTGTTGCGCTTAAGATATCCGAAAGATGCATGTTAGTACTAATTCCATCCTTATGATCTTTGATAGTGTGAATAATGATTGTTAATGTTTGTTTTCTAAGAACTTCCTGTACTTTTGTGTAGGGAAAGCCAGTTGTCTTGAAGTATGTCAAATTTCAAAATGTTCGCAGGTAATTAAGTGTTGATATCCTAATTTTACTTTCTTTCATGATTTGCAGTTTTTGACATATTTCTCTTTTTAAATGTGTTTCAGCTTGACCATCTTTATTGAAGACAATCAGTCTGGTTCTGAAATCACAAAAGTGCAGAAGATTGCGCTGCATGGAACCACGTATGTTCTCCCTATTTGTGGATTAATAATCACATGCATTTGGTGCAACAATCAGAGTTAAGAAGGAAAGGGATGAAAGAGATAAACACTTAATTGGTGGAGTTATGCTGGCCAGTACCCATTAACAATCAGAGTTAATGGGTACTGGCCAGCATTAGTTTCTGGAGTTTTCTGGCCTATTAAACTTGCTTTTGTAAATTGTGCTGGCTGCTTGCTGGATGAAATACTACATTATCCCACTGAAGTGATAGTTTTGTAGCTTGTCTATGTCCATTGTCATTATCAAGATATTCAACTGCAATGTCATGAACATAAGTGTAGTGAGTGGTTGGGTGTAAGGCAGGGCAGCGTAAGGGAAGATTAATAGATATTGCAAAGAGTAACAGCTATTGACATCCCTTTTAGCCCCATGAAGTTATGCTTGCGAATTGGCAAGATTAATAGATACTGGACGATTTGCAAAAGAGGGGAACAAAAGTAGGAGTTTGCAAGGAAAAGAAAGAATGGATCATTGTTAAAGACAGTCGAAGCAGATTGGCTGGTCTAACTATTATCTACGATCTGTTGGGCAAAATGGGGTTCCAGGCCTAGGCTGGATTATGAGGAATCTTGATTGCATTTGGAATGGATTAGATACTAGTAGGTTGTATCTGAATATGCCCATGGCTTAAAAGAACTTAGGGCGACTTTACATATGATCCGCAAAAAGCCTGAGGAGTGGCATGATGTATGGTTATGGGGATAATGATACAAATAGTCCTTGAACTTTGGCGCAATAAGTGATGTGGTCCCTAAAATTTTAATTTGTTCATTGTAGCCTCTAAACTTTAGCCCAATGTGCAATGTCGAGTCTAAACTTTTAATTTGTTTAATGTGGTCCCTAGAGTTTTGTACATGTTCAATTTAGTCCCTGGATTATATGAAAGTGTTCAATGCTGTCCTTCCATTACTTCAAGTTTAGAGACAACATTGAATCATTTCATGTAGTTCAGGGACTAGATTGAACATGTATCAAAAGTTTAAGGATTACATTAAACAAATTAAAAGTTCAAGGACCACAATGCACGTTGAGCCAAAGATCATGAACCATTTGTGTTGTTTTCCATATGGTTTTATGCTTGGTAGAATTGGGGAAAGGTAAATTGGAATGTCTCTTGGGGCTTCTTTGATAAAACTGAAAATTAAGTGTTGTAAGTTTAAGTACTGAATTTTAAGTATTAAAAATAAAAGATTACTTGACAATAATTGAAAAATAATAGCTATTCTTTTACCAAAGATATAACGATTACAATTATTGGCAGGTTTTAACCATTACAATTGTTGGTCGGTTTTAGTTATCATCAACTATTTTTGCTATTGAATAAATTAAGAAATCCCAACTGGATTTTTTACTTAATTGGGTCTATTAAGTCAATACTAATTAAGGTTACCCAAACAAGATCAAGCTATTTAAGGGCTGAATTTTCAGTTTTCAACACTTAATTAGGTTATTAAACAGGTCCTTAGTTTCGACCCGAAAAATAAAAAATAAAAAACAGGTCCTTAGTTACTATGTTTGCCCAAATAGAAATTGTCCTGCGAATACTATTGAAGGTTGCTTGATATTAGATGCGGGACTCGAGCAACTCCTATAGCTTTCAAATCAACTCAATCAACCTGCATTTCTCTTCTCTTGGGAGGTGAAAGACAATCCTCCTTTTTCACTTTTTCTCGATTGCCTGGCCTTGGGCCTCCCTGAATGGCTTGTTCCCGTCTTTTTAATCTAGTGAATCTTTGGTTGGGTGGGCATCAACCGCTTTGTTTCTCTTCATTTATACTTTGCTTGTTTCTTTCCTTTTGATATCTTTGCTTATTGGAGTACTAGTTGCCATACACACTCTACACAGCCTAGGTAGTGCTGCTGCAAGCAATATCCGTTCATCTGGATCTGCATGTCTGCAGAATCTCATAGCTGTTCGTCTTTTGGCTTGCTGTGCAGGGTGGAAACAACAGACATGAAGGGTCTAAAGAAGGTCGAGGACCATTAATGTCGGAGAAAATGAAAATGCTGGATACTTTTTATATCAAGGGGAAGCAATGTTATCAGTGCAAAAATCCTCCAGTTTCTCTCGAAATTTTGCTCGTCTTACTGATAGATGGATCTACAGTGACCAATTGTCCTGCATAACTTTATCACTTTGTGTCATAGAGAAGAATCAACTTCTTTTGGCATTGTTGTGACACCTTTATTACAAACATGTCTTACCGAACAAGATCTATCGACTATGTGTGGTTGAATTGATGTTCTCTCTTGCCGAGCAACATTTAGCGGCATTGCTTTTGTGAATTAATGTTCAGTACTCAAATCTGAGCCCTCCTGCTCTTACAATTGCATTGAAAAAAATGTTTTCTTTTTCTTCCTGGGTGGAGTATGGCATGCTTGGTACCAGAACTTGGCTCTCGTGGGCATCCTAAGGTAGATGTCTGATTCCACATCCGCGCTTGATGTGGTAAAAAGGGGTGAGAAGTGCATGACAAACTTAAGAAAGGCCTGCAAAAACTTGTCTGCTAGATGAAGAGACAAGGTTTCTTCTGGCCAATGAAAGAAATGAAGTGACAAGTTTCCAATCAATCTGTAATCTACCCCCTTTTTTAAGGAATTCTATGTAATTAACGGCCGTCATGTGTGCTATGACGTTTAGAAAGACGCGCGTGTCATATGACGCTTTTTCTGCAATTTCTTTGTGCTTTCTTGAAAAAGCCGCCCATTGAATGAATTCAACCGACACCTTCTCCTTCCTTTACCTTATCCCTCCCTTCACCGAGGTAAAACCTGAAATTTGAGAACTTAATCGATAGAAACTTGTAGATTCCAGATTTTTAGACATGCAGGATATATTTTAAGTTTTAGACCCTAAAACCACGAACCTGAAACTTGGAATTTGAACCTTAAACAAGTTATTTGTATGAGTTCTCTTATTTATAAATGTGGCCAATCCTTCATTCTGTTGCGCAAGGAGCACTTTGATCTTTCTCTCACATAACCAATAAACCCAAAAAGAAAAAATTCGTGCAAGCAAAATTAGAGAATGGTGGACTCTTCCAGTGAGAGCCCGGTATAGATCCAATCGACTCTAACGGCAGAGTATCCAGCAAGCCGGTCGGACCGGGTCAGGCCTACAAGCTATCCGCGCAGGACCACGCAATGGGCCGCCACTCGGTCCACTTGATCTTCTACTACCGGGTCAGCCCGTTCCGGTCTTTCGACTTGGACCCTATGCAGATCTCCTTTTCCTTTCTCTTTACCCGTCCACTGGTCGGTCGGCGAGGGACGGAGATGGCCATTGGGTAGTGAAGTGGAACGATGCCGGCTTCCAGGTCCTCCAGGTTAAGGTGGGGGTCGGTTTTGACGAATGGCTGCCAACGAGATCGAAAAGAGAGATCTGACGGTTCGGTAGGACCTGCCCCAAGATCCTTAAACACGATCGCAGTTTCGGATTCAGCTAACATGCATGCCCTTGCTCTGCTTTTGGACTCATGGAAGTTATGATTGTTCTTGGCAAACAAAGTAACAGTACCAGAAACTTAAGTCCATAGAGTAAATCGACTACGCATATGCGTGTGGATTTTTAACACGAATACCATTGCAGAAAAGCAAATTTTTATCCAAGCGTTGACTTACAAAACCTGGAAGTAGTACCTCAGCTCCAAAAATTCTATACGAGCAACACTGGCGTCGGCACACATATACAGTAATTTGTCATGACAGCATGAACTTCTATATCTACAATGTTTGGCAATATCCAGGATGATAAAAACTATAGGACGAAGGCTATATTCGGAAACATCAAGATCTGCTTGGATTTATCACATTTGAAATTTCTAGTGCGCTCTACTTATATGGTAAAGAGAGACCTTTTCCTTGGTTCGCATGGTATATAGTACAGCTCTTCGATTGGACCGTGATACGTGATACCACAGTTGCATAAGTTACTTTCACCTCTCATCGATCTTTAACCTCAAGTAAATATAATGTCGGGATGATAAAGTATAAAGACAGAACATAGACTATGACAAAAGGGGACTTGCACAAGACTCGATTTCTCAAATGATTATAGAAGTCCCATGACAAGGAGAGCATCATCTCATGTGAATTGAAGAAGAAACAAAAGAACGCCAGGGTTCTACGGTGTTCGGTTACGGAAAATCCCTCCATTTACATTTTCAGTCTTCATTTGGAAACTAAAACCATTAGAAAAGGCCAGTTTGGTGAAAAAAGAATGGTGAAGTTATCAACCTAGGCAATTGGAAAGATGCTCCGGCCTTGTGAGAGCAAAATGTTGCGAAAAAGCATCCAGCTCGATGTTTTCGCTAGCAATAGTTTATGCAACAAAGCGTAAATTCATCGAATAGAAATCATATACCACAGCTTGAGATAGATATACCACTGTAGATGAGTTGCGCTAAAGTAAAACGAGCAGATACGGTTTCAATGGTGACAAGAGCATGCAAAGTGAAGCAAGCTCGCCTTGCCAAAGGGGGTGATCAAACTGTTCCAAGGACTTGCTCAAGGGACACGATTGGTTGACCTTAGCTATTGCCTAGGTATGAGTTCACAGACCGCGACCAAATTGGTTAACAATTTCCACCACAACTCTCTCTTCAGAAAGATTAGAGGCACGATGAGACATGTCGATTGCTATATTAGATAGACCACGTTTGTTAAGAATTAAGCATGCGAAAATGGATGCTTCTACTCTCCAAGGAGGAGAGAGGAGTGATTACTTAATATTAAACAGCAAGCTATATAGCAAAGCAGAAATTTTACCCCCCTTAATGTCTATGAAATAAAAGCCACTTTCTCATAGAAGGCTACTTTCAACAAATGATTCGTTCAAGTGACAAACATTTTAGCCAAAACATCGAAACCGAAACTCGCCGAACGGCCGAAACCCGCAATCCACATGATGCTTGCAAGTGTTGAAACTCGGCTGTTTGATGCAAGACAATCTCTCATGTCAAAAGCCATGGATGCCACGAGGAAGTTCATTGTGCCACTGAAGACAGAAGAAAAAGAGAGTTAATGGATGTATTCTTCACCCAACTTTGTGATCCCCAGCAGTTTAAGCTCGAAAAGACATAATTACATGAATCAAACAAGGTTAGCCACTCTAGCGATTGATGGTGGGAAAGCTTACAGAAAAGCAGGTCATCTTACAGCTCGGTGAATCTTCCACACACTTCGTATTCTCATCAGAGTAGCAACAATAAAGATCTGATAATTTGCTGCATAAGCTCAATCAACAGCTCGGAAAGTCAATTTAGACAAGGTAGATGAATCAACTACAGAGATTTTAAAAATTGACTTCTGCTCCATTAGCCTCTTGACACAGTGATGATAGGCTCACATAAAACAGGACCAATAACACAGCAACATCAACCCCCGAAACAAGCAATGACACAGAATACTCAGCTCTTATGATATCATATCATAAGCCCAAGATCCATACATGAAAGGATGGAATCCAGTGATAGTACAAATTGGAGCAATTTCAATAAGCATTCAGATGGCAACCCTATCATGAAGCTAGAGCAACCGCAAACTTACCAATACATCCATGTTTTGTTGTGGAGGTAGAATAAAGAGAAGCCATAGCAAAGTCTAATCAGAGAATCGAAATAAATAGAACTGGTCTCACATGAAGATCGATGAGCATGGCAATAGGTAACTGGGGGAATAGATATAAATAAAGAGTAAACTGCTAAGTTCAGTTTAAACTAAAATAAACTCGGACTACATACTCGACAATCTGCAGTGCATTACTTTAGTTTCAATTAAGAGCAAGCTATCTTCATGAGCGAGCATACTATTCCTAAAAAGAACAGAACATCTTATGATAGAACACAGCTAGACATGGAGAACTGGAGGAATGAAACAAAGAAGGTAAGTACAGAAAACCCAGCTTCCCAATTATAAAAAATAGCCCGAAACAGCAGGAGTAGAATTTCTTTTGCTTTCATAAGGATCCTAGATTAGACCGAACAAGTGCGTAAAGCTCAGAACTAGCTTGCAAGACCCATCTTCTCATTATAAAGCTCCAACAATTGGGGTGCTTCTACCAAATAACGGGTCACGAATCTCTCTAGGAACCTCCTCTCCGGAACTATCAAGGATGTAGCCAAGCTATGGGTATGGACCAAGCCCTTAGACAACAGGACTTGAAACACCGAACACCGAGGAACAATTCGCTTCCGTAAGCTCAGTGAGATCACCACCGGACGCCGCACGATATGCACGGAATCAAGCCCCATCTCATTGACAAAGAAGTCCATCACGTTCGTAATTTTGCTCTCCGACACTGCCATACACCACGGATGCCTCCTGAAAGCCAAAGCAACTTCCTCGTCCGACCAACCCCACTTGCCATACGCACCGATTTTCTTCCTCCACGACGACTCGCTCATGCACCTAATTACGTGCAAAGCCGTGACAAAACCCACTTTCGAAGGGTTAAAACCCAGCGCCTTAACCTTATTCACAGCCTCATCGAACCGTTCAGTCGATGCCAGGAATCTCGGCCCATGGTACAGAACAAAGTGCCCAATGTTTGCACGAGGCACTCCATTATTCCTCAAAGTCGTGATTTTGGGAATGAGTAGAATTCCCGGAGACTCATACAAAATCCTCGGACAACGTTTGATGGCTGCAACGGCATTCTCACCGGATTGCACCACGTCGCCTATATAATCCAAAGTAGGCCTCAAATGCTTCTCTAAACTCCTGGCCAATAACCTCGGGATTGCGCTTATGACCCTGGCTAGATCAGGATCGGAAAAGCCCCTGGAGCGCAAAAATTCGATCTTTGGCAAGAGAATCTTATCCGGGCTCGCTAGAAGCACCGTGGGGTATCTGCTGACGACGTCCGAGATCTGGGTCGGAGAGAAACCTCGTTCCTTGAGCAGACCCAGGACGGAGTCGGGCCTCGAAGGGGTTTCGAAGCGGACGCGCAGCGACGCCGAAAGGGCGGACTCCGGAGACAACCCGCAGGCATTGACGAGGTAGGAGACCGTGAAGGAGCGCGATTCCGCGGATGTTGAGGCCGGCCGGAGCAGGGTTCGAGCTCCGGTGGTGGGAAGCGCGAGGACCACCCTAGCGTGAAGCAGGGCCTTGCGAGCGAGGTTGGCGAGCATGGGATCGAGTCGAGCGGCGGTGGGCGTGCGAGAACTTCATGAAACTCCGCAATGGACCTGACCTTCGTTTCGCTCTTGAGACCGGAGCGATCCTGCGACGTCGAAGGTGGTCGCGATGTAACGATGTCTCGCAGGTGGTTCAGGGCTTCTCATGGCCGTTGGGGTCGAACGCAATTAGGGTTTGATTCTTGGACATTTGATTTTTGAAATCTCGTCTATGCTATTCTGAAATACAGGAAAAAGTACATCAAATGTATCATAATTTTGGTATGGCGCGCGGTAACTATTTTGAATGCTCAGGTGTCTTAACTTTTTTCTGATCACTTGAAGTACTGTAACTTTTCAATCGACCACTTAAAGTGTGAATAATAATCATTTTTTTCCCGAGCTCAATTTCTTGTCATAAATAAATTATTCTATTTCTATTTCTTGAACTAGAAAGTAGGCTTAATAATAACACAAAATTTATATTCCCAAAATAGAAATATGTCTGATAACGTCGATGTAAAATTCTTATGGAGGCGGCCGGTAGCGACTGGTGGCGACCAGCGAGGGCGAGATGAGTTACCTTGGAATTAGAAAAAATAGTTAGATCACAAAGTGTACGGATTTAGGATAAATTTACCATAAATATACAAGTTTAGAATTTTGGTGGTCAAAAAATTAATTTGAAATAAATTTATTATAAGTATACCGATTTAAAACTTTTTGTGATATTAATCCAAAACAAATAAAGGAGAACAAAAGTTGGGGAGGGAGGAGCAAGAGCGAGACGGAGATCGCAGCATTGACGTTTCGAAGGGATAGCACCGTCACCTTGTGTTCACTAACTCGTGTTTGTTGATACAGGTCTTTAACCCCTGCTCGGCACCCTGCCTTCACCAGCTCGTGTCAAGACTAGCAACTTGTGTTCACATACCATGACCGTTCTAGCAATTCATGTCCATTAGTGTTTTCCTAGAGCGTTTTGAATTTAACATGTCAAATGATTGAATTATGATATTCGTGTCAATACGTGTCAACATATATAGTTAGGTAGTGTCGTGCTCGAGCTTTTTCTTCATAAATTGCATTGTATTGCAAACGGGTCGCATTCATCGTTGGCAACTCTATCTCAAAGTTGACTCAACATTCCTCGCCAATGATGCCACCCCCTCCACCTCCGCCCCCCTCCTCTCCCCGATGTACAAGCCCCTCTCTCTCTCTCTCTCTCTCTCCTCGATTCTTTTTTAGAATATGGGTAATTTTTTTTTTCTATATGATGCCTACTTGATACCACGTTATTATAGCTCGCCCTAGAAAATATTTAAAAAAAAAATTCCTAAACAGTCATATACTTTATTGCAATTGTGTCCATTCGGTCCTAAATTTTTTGTATCAAATAAATTCTAAACCTTTTGCATTTGTGCCAATCCAATCCATCAAGTCAATTTTGACCAGCCGACATTGATTTGGACACCAGCTATCCAACATGACGCAAGCAGCGTAACATGGAAAATTTTTAATAATATGTCACAAGGATGTGAACGACTGAAATTTGTGCATGTCCATGATATAAAATTTTCTTCATTGATATTTCGTTGGATATTAAATGCAACAAGAAAAATCAATTGGACTAGCTCGCACACGAGAGGGAGACAAGAGGGAGGAAGAAGAAGAAGACACTATGAAATGATATTCTCAAGTATGAAATGTTGCTAAATTGGAAGGAAGATACGAGATGACAAAGTACAAAGACAGAACATAGGCCATGACAAAAGGGGACCTGTATAGTCCTATGGAAGATCAATTTTCCTATCATAACTCGTCGTAATCATATACATCTTAAGTAACGCCTCGACAAAAGTTTGTAACATACAAAAATTTTCTTCAAAGTTTTCAAACAACAAAGAGATCTCTATTACTTTGCAATCCAACGATCACAAACTCATCAAGAATCGGTTTCTCGAAGGTTTATAGAAGTCCCGCGACAAGAGAGCATCACCTCTTGTGAATTGAAGAAGAAACAAAAGAACGTTGACGTTCTATGGTGTTCGGTTATGGAAATTCCCTCTATTTCCATTTTCAGTCGTCATTTAGAAACTGAAACCATTAGAGAAGGCAAGTTTGGTGCAAAAAGAATGGTGAAGTGGTGAAACAGATCGACCTAGGCAATTGGAAAGATGCTCCGGCTTTGTGAGAGCAAATTGTTGCGCAAAAGCATCCAACGCGATGTTTTCGCTCGCGATAGTTTACGCAACAAAGCTTAAATTCATCGAATAGAAATCATATACCACAGCTAGAGATAGATATACCACTATAGATGAGTTGCACTATAGTAAAATGAGCGGATACAGTTTCAAGGGTGACGCGAGCATGCAGAGTGAAGCAAGCTCACCTTGCCAAAGGAGGTGATCAAACTGTTCCAAGGACTTACTCAAGGGACATGATTCGTTGACCATAGCTATTCGCCTAAGTATGAGTTTACGGACCGCACCCAAATCGGTTAATGATTTCCACCAAATTCTCTTCAGAAAGATTAGAGGCACGGCGAGACATGTCAATTGTTATTTTAGATAGACCATGTTTGTTAAGAACAAAGCATGCAAAAATGGATTCTTCTACTCTCCAAGGAGGAGAGAGGAGTGATTACTTCATCTTAAACAACACGCTAAATAGCAAAGCAGAAATTTTACCCCTTAAAGTCGATGAAATAAAAGCCACTTTCTCATAGAAGGCTGCTTTCAACAAATGATTCTTGCAAGTGATAAACATTTTAGCCAAAACATCGAAACCAAAACTCACCGAACAGCCGCAACCCGCAATCCACGTGATGCTTACAAGTGTTGAAGCCCGCCTGTTTAATGCAAGATGATCTCTCATGTCAAAAGCCGTGTATGCCACGAGGGAGTTCATTGTGCCACTGAAGACAGAAGAAAAAGAGGAGTCAATGGATGTATTCTTCATTAACATCACTTCTTGTTGGGTTGCAACTTTGTGATCCCTGGCAGTTTAAGCTTCAAAAGACATAAGAATTAACGAGGTTAGCCACTCAAGCGATTGATAGTGGGAAAGCTTGCAGAAAAGCAGGTCATCTTACAGCTCAGTGAATCTTCCACACACTTTGTATTCTCATTAGAGTAGCAACAATAAAGAGCCGGCAATTTGCTGCATAAGCTCATTCAACGGCTCGGAAAATCAATTTAGACAAGGTAGATCAAACAGCTGCAGAGATTTCAAGAATTGACTTCTGCTCTGTTAGCCTCTTACCATGGTGATAGGTTCACATAAAACAGGACCAGTAGCACAGTATCATCATACCCCAAAACAAGCAACGATACAGAATGGAAAACTCAGCTCTTATGATCTCATATCATAAGCCCAAGATCCATACATGAAAGGATGGAATCCAGTGATAGTACAAATTGGAGCAATTTCGATAAGCATTCAGATGGCAACCCCATCATGAAGCTAGAGCCTAGAGCAACCGCAGACTTACCAATACATCCATGTTTTTCTGGAGGTATAGAATAAAGAGAAGCTATAGCAAAGTCTAATCAGAGAATTAGAAATAAATAAAACTGGTCTCAGATAAAGATCCATGAGTGTGGCAATAGGTAACTGGGGGAATAAATATAAATAAAGAGTAAAGTGCAAAGTGCAAAGTTTAGTTTAAACAAGAGTAAAGTCGGACTAAGTACTCAACAATCTGCAGTGAATTACTTTAGTTTCAATTTAAGAGCAAAGCTTTCTTCATGAGCGAGCATACTATTCCTAAAAAGACAGAACATCTTACGATAGAACACAGCTCGACATGGAGAACTGGAGGGATGAAACAAAGAAGGTAAGTACAGAAAACCCAGCTTCCCAATTATCAGAAATAACCCAAAACAGCAGGAGTAGAATTTCTTTTGCTTTCATAAGCATCCTAGATTAGCCCGAACAAGTTTGTAAAGCTCAGAACTAGCTTGCAAGACCCATCTTCTCCTTATAAAGATCCAACAATTGGGGTGCTTCTCCCAAATAACGGGTCACGAATTCCTCTAGGAACCTCCTCTCCGGAATTATCAAGGATGTGGCCAAGCTATGGGTATGGACCAAGCCCTTAGACAACAGGACTCGAAACACTGAACACCGAGGAACAATTCGCTTCCGTAAGCTCAGTGAGATCACCACCGGACGCCGCGCAATATGCAAAGAATCAAGCCCCATCTCATTAACAAAGTAATCCATCACGTTCGTAATTTTGCTCTCCGATGCCGCCATACACCACGGATGCCTCCTAAAAGCTAAAGCAACCTCCTCCTCCGACCAACCCCACTTGCCATACACACCGATTTTCTTCCTCCACAACGGCTCGCTCATGCACCTAATTACGTGCAAAGCCGTGACAAAACCCACTTTCGAAGGCTCAAAACAAAACGCCTTAACCTTATTCACGGCCTCATCGAACTGTTCAGGCGATGTCAGGAATATCGGCCCATGGTACAGAACTAAGTGCCCAATGTTTGCTGGAGGCACTCCATTATTCCTCAAAGTCGTGATTTTGGGAATGAGTAGAATTCCCGGAGACTCATACAAAATCCTCGGACAACGTTTGATGGCCGCAACGGCATTCTCATCGGATTGCACCAGATCGCCAATATAATCCAAAGTAGGCCTCAAATGGTTCTCCAAGCTCCTGGCCAATAACCTCGGGGCCGCACTGATGACCCTGGCTAGATCAGAGTCGGAAAAGCCTCTGGAGCGCAAAAATTCGATCTTTGGCAAGAGAATCGCATCTGGGCTCGCTAAAAGCACCCCGGGGTATCTGCCGACGACGTCCGAGATCTGGGTCGGAGAGAAACCTCGTTCCTTGAGCAGACCCAGGACGGAGTCGGGTCTGGAAGGGGTTTCGAAGCAGACGCGCTGCGACGCCGAAAGGGCAGACTCCGGAGACAACCCGCAGGCATTGACGAGGTAGGAGACCGTGAAGGAGCGCGATTCCGAGGAGGTCGAGGACGGTCGGAGCAGGGTTCGAGCTCCGTCGGTGGGAAGCGCAAGGACCACCCTAGCCTGAACCAGGGCTCTGCGAGCGAGGTTGACCAGCATAGGATCGAGTCGACCGGCGATGGACGTGCGAGACTTTCATGAAACTCCGAAATGGACTGGGACCTCCGTTTCGCTCCGACACCGGAGCGAATCCGCGGCGGCGAAGGTTTCGTGTCCTGATGCGGTGACGATGGTGTCTCTCGCGGGTTCTTCTTCACTGCGGGCTCCTTTGAAGAAGGCCGTTGGCGTCGAATGCGATTTAGGGTTTTTGACTCTTAACGTTTCAATTTTGAAATGGATCCCAAGTCAAAGCTTTTTGCCCAATCCTTTCTGACGTTTTGGTACTAAGGGGAGCGCACAACGTCTTGGTCAACAGGGAGAACATATTAGAAGTGTAAAAAGATATGTACGCTCGTTGACATAAGTTTTTGCTAGATAATTTAAGTGTTAAATTAAAGAAAAAACGATCGCTTAAATATCAACAGCAAAATATTCCAAAGATTTTTTTTTGGTGAAGGGCAAAATTGATTATGTGGCTTTTTTAATTATTAAAAACCAAGTCCACGTGGCTCGATCAAAAGAAACGACATCGCACAAAGCAGATTAAAATTGGGGCTTTAAGTTCCTGTTCCTTCACAACACTATGAACTCCTCCTTGCTCGCTCGCCGTTGCAAAACAGTATTAATTACCATCTTATTTGCTTCGTTGAAACAAATTTGAACAATTGCTAAAGCTCTTGAACTCCATTTACAAGATTGAGCTTGTAATTTTGGGGGCAAATCGGGAGTGACTTTGGGTTCAATGGGCGGTTAGGGTTTGAATTTGGGGGAGTTCTCTTTCAATTTGGGTATTTAGGATCTTATTTGGGGAAATGTATTAGACGACGTCGTTTTAGGATTCAAATGCCGACTGGACTCTTCAACGAGCCACATCAGCTTAAGAAACTAATAAAAAAAAAGGCCACATCGGATTTCCAACCGAACAGATAAAAGTTAGCACTTAAATGAGCATTTTTAAAAAAATTTAGCACTAAATTGAGCTTTTAACATTAAAGTGAGCGTCGTACATAATTTTTTATACTTCTAATATCTTTCTCCCACCATATATGTATTAGCACCATATAATTGAATGTGCAAGGAATTTTTTTTAAATATCGAAATAAATGAGACTACAATCTCGAGACTTACAGCAATATTACAATAAATTTCTCAAAAGTTTTAAATAGTGAAATTAAGCTGTTGGTGCGACCCGTTACTTCCATTAACCGGGTCAATTTCAACTAACGAAAAATCTAACACGGCATATTTTTTGAACTCTTTTGAAGATATGAGGAACCGATGTGGTGTCAAGTGGACACTACGATGGATGATGCATGAAATGAAAAATAGGAAAATAAAAGCTGGAGTGGGAAGGAGGGAGAACATAAAACAATCTAAATTTAATAAGGCAAAATCCACTTACTTTGCTCAAAGTCAAATATGCTTTGCATGCTGTTACTAAGAAACATATATAAGGTTTTTTTTTTTTGTCTATAACATTATAAGGTTTAGAAATGATGATATTGCTAACTTTAATGGTTGCCAACATAATATTTTGAGCCACGCTTTTTCCACTCTCTTTGGCTAAAACACTCCTCAACACATGTTCTGACAATATTGTCTTTTGTAGGTCTCACTTTTTTGGCATCCCTCAGCCACTATTTTAAGAAAGTGTCCCCTATTTTAGTTGTGTCTCCTTTTTTTCTTGATTTTCTATTTCGTTTCTTGTGAATCTTACGTTCACTTTCATCATTGTTCTTCCTTCTCTTCGTTCTCTCTCAAGAGGTAGAAAAATGGGAAATTATAAAGGTCATGCCCTTGTGCTTGCATAATACTAGTAAGGGCCACATCTCCGCTCTCTCCGTTTTCGATGAAGTGTTTTAGCTTGTGGAGAGTATGCCTCAAAGCCACCACCCTCAACCTCCCCATCACCCTTACTAGCTCCTCCTCCTCACGGCATGAACAACTCCACCTTCGTCGAGTTCATCAGATACAAAGTGCACATCCTCCTCATATCCTACTAGTATACGCGACTCTTAGTGAACACGATACCCTTATTGCTGTAAGACATGTGGCGTAGAGCTTTCACTCGGCGGCTTGAGAATGTTCTATCGTGGGTCATGAGGACCATCTTAGCTACCTCCACCAACACAAGCATGGAAGTCTCCATTTCTCTACTTCTCTATTGCTCAAAGCCGCCACCCTCAGCCTCCCCATCACCCTTACTAGCTCCTCCTCCTCACGGCATGAACAACTCCACCTTCGTTGAGCTCATTAGATACATAGTGTGTTGAAAATATATCTCGATTTTGAACCCATTGAACGAACCCGACCCGAATTGATTTAGTTTATATAAGCTCGGTGAAAGAAAGTTGAAAATATAAAATTGCAAATTACGGATATTATTGTGGTGTACGAATTGTGATTTAAGGTAGTTTCCAGATTTAAGTTGGAGTCTATTGCTAGAAACTGGAAAGTCCAATATGGGCTTTGAGTTAGACATTGACTCGGTCAATGTGTCAGACAAAGAAAGAAAGCAACGAAAAGATTGAAAGAAGAAGAAGAAGAAAGTTGGGTTGGTTGACCGATCCTAGTTGGATTCTATTTCCTTCTCCAACATGGTTGGTTATCTTTGATGATGATCCAAAGATTCATTAATCATTGGCGATGATTTATACATATACTCGAGGGTGCACACCGTAGAGTACGCGAAGAGAAGTCTTGAAGCGCCACGTTTGACATGAAGATATTCTAAACGAGTGTTTGGCATCGAGTTTGTGATTTTGTTCGTGAAATTACACTAAGAGTTCAAGTGTTTGTAGCGATTAAATCTTGTGGTAAGATTTATGTATAATTCTTTTCGTGAGATTAAGAGATTATTTCGTGATGAATTGTAAAGTTAACACTACGTGAGCTATTAGTGTAATTAGGGCTTGAGAAATACTTAGAGTGTTTGAGTAACTCGAGTATAGTTACAATTTCCATTGTATCGCTTGATCTATAGTAGAATTCTGTACTACTCTCCCTGTGGACATAGGTCATTACGATCGAATCACGTAAATCTAGTATTCGATTTATTTTCTTATTCTGTCTATTTTATTGTTTGATCGCTTGGCTTCCGCAACAATTGGTATCAGAGCTAGGCTTGCTTAAGTTGAAATGAATCGATGGCGACAGAAGAAGGAAAAGTGAAAATCGACAGATTTGATGGAAATGACTTTGGTTTCTGGAAGATGCAGATTGAAAATCATCTATATCAGATGAAACTGCACTTGCCCCCATCGAGAGAGAAGCCAGAGACGATGAAGCAAGTTGAATGGGAATGGTTGGATAGACGAGCTTTAGATGTTATTCGGCTGACATTGGCTCGTAATGTCGACATCGTGAAAGAGATAACCACTACGGGTTTGATGAAAGCCTTGTCGGATATATACGAAAAGCCCTCTGTAATCAACAAAGTCTACTTAATGCGATGTCTATTTAATTTGAAGATGAGCGGAAGTGCGTCGGTTGCTGATCATATTAATGAATTCAACATGATCGTTAGTCAATTAAGTTCAGTTGACATTGACTTTGAAGATGAGATACGTGCTTTGATTCTATTATCCTCATTGCCTAATAGTTGAAATACTATTGTTACTGTTGTTAATAATTCCTATGGATCAACAAGTTTGATGTTTGATGGTGTTCGAGATTTAATTCTGAGTAAGGATCTGTGACGCCCCCACCTCGGGGTCATTCATGCGACGTCCCATTCATTATTATCTTTCTTTAAACACACACGCGAAAGCATATCTCGGGACAATCACATTTAAAAACAAACAGCGAGATTAAAACAAATATCATGAGCAAACCTTATGTTTATAATTCATGCAAACATGTTTACAAGCCAACTTAGCTGAATTTAGCCAATTACACACAACAAACATTATGGTTTGGGTGTCCTAAGCCCACTACTGCTTCTCGCTTTCCCCGAACTCTAACATGGCTCGAACTCCTCCTGTCGCCGCCGTCCATTCGATCATCCTATGAACCTGAAGGGGGAGGAAAATGGGGGATGAGTCGGGGAGACTCAGCAAGTAAACCTACTAATATCAAGCGAGGACGAGGGGATCGCCGTTAGCACAAGTCGGCCCTTACCGCACCCGCATTAATGGCAGATCAATAGCAAAATTCATACAAGAGAACATCAAACATGGCTATAACATGTGCACTTTACCAGTCAAATCTCGTTTCTACCTCTGAAACAAACTTCAAACACGAAACATGATTAAATCAAGAAATGAACCAACTACGATCAACCAAACGACCGAGAAACAGTCCAAGCAAACCGTGTCACAACGTATCACAACTTCCTTTCTCGATATTAGGAAGTTTACTTACACGACGGCAAACAAAACTAGAGAACAAGGGTCGAGACGGGTGAGCTTGGGAAATTTCGGGCTTGAACACGAACACTCGGGCCTCGCCGGTAAGCTTTTTCTTTCTTTCTCTCTTTCTTTCTCTTTCTCTCTCTATTTCTCTCTCTCCTTGGCCGAATGGCCTTCTTTCTATTTATAGGGAGACAAAACTTGGGGCCTAAGCTTGGATGAGGTAAGCGCACGTGTCATCGGGGCGATGAGGTCATCGCTTACCTCGCAAGCCATCATGAAGGGCCATCAAAGTCTAAATAATTAATACAAGTCATAATGAGGGTGGCCTTCAAAATCAAGAACATTAATGGCCAATTAATGCATGTCATCATGATAGGGACTCCAAAGTCAAGATCATTTAATTAGGCTTCTTGAACAAGCTTCATCCTTGGCCACTCATTTCCAGGCTTACTTCTCTATTTCGTTTTCCCCTGGTTCGACCTCCGATCAAAGCATAAAATATCTCATTTGAAAGCTCATAACGCGTACTTTAAATCACCAGAAGACGCCAAGTCCAAATTCCAACGTTTTCGTATAGAAATTGCTGAATCTTTGAAATCTGGCAAAACCGAAAAGTTTTGCACTGTTCACGAAATCGGACTTGAAATCATAGTAAATGAACTCCGAAAATTCTCAAATTCGGATATGTCATAAATAAGACCTTAATAAACATTTTTCATGAGAACATAAAATCTAATTCTCTCAATAAGCACCATTTTTAGTAGCTCAAAGACAGACTAAAAACAGTTCACTGGAACAGCATTTTTGTTTCTCAAAATAAGCTCTGTCCAGCATCCAAATCATCTCAGAAAATTCCCAAAATTATACATGTTATAGAAAAGGACGTTCTCAACAACTTTTGTGAAGGAAACTTTTTCAAAATCTGCCCAGAAAAGCTTGTAGAAAATCAAGACGGTGTGAACATCACCGAAAAACCCATTCTAGGCAGTTTCACACGGTCCTAAAATGAGACCATCGTACCACTCATATCAACTCCAAAAATTCTGAAATTAAATCATGTAAAACTTCAAGATGTTTGGAACAACTTTCCAGAAGAAAGTATTTAGAAATTCGGATCACAATAGTCTCCCCAAAAATAACAAAACAAATGCGTACAAAGGATCCAAAACTGGGTTTTCCAAAACAAAAGAAAACAATTTAGTTCTGATTGGAAAACCACCAAACTTAACTCATAGCCAATTCCCAGGGACTGAAATTGAGGATATTATAATTTACCTGCGGCTTCCCAGGCCCAAAAATCGGGATGTGACAATTCTCCCCCTCTAATAAAATTTCGTCCTCGAAATTTAAACGCGTACTTGGTTCCTCGAATAAATGCAGGTATCAACTTTTCCTCAATTTCTCACTCTCCCAGATAGCTTCTTTTATGCCCTGGTGACACTATAGGACCTTAACTAGGGAACGGCCTTACCTCTCAACACTTGCTCCTTATAATCCACGATCCGCACCTGCTTCTCAACATAGGACACTCTGCTGTCCACTTCGACCTCGTCGAAAAATTCAGTAAGCGTGCCGGATCGGGCTCACGCTTTCACAATATCACAACATGTACCTGAGCAAGTTTCGGTGGCGACGCCAACCGATAGGCCAAATTCCTTATTCTTTCTAGAATTTCAAAGGATCCTACGTACCTGGGACTTATCTTACCTTAGTACATTTACAGTAGCCACTGTCATGTGGATTAGCTCTGGACTAGCGACCTTTCTTTCCCCGACCTCGATCCAACATTCCAAAGTGCAGCAAGCTTGACCACGCTTCCGCTGCACTACTCTGATAAAATCTTCCTCAAACACAATTTACTTACTTATAACAATCACAAAGATCACACTGATCATTTCAACCAACAGTTCCCATCTTACTTTCAATTCAGTACCTAGTTCGATTTATTCCTTTTCTTACTTGCCATCCTAGAAGCCTGCCAGGAGTCGCACCTTGTTCAGGTCTTCAACCCCGGCGACACTCTTGCTAGAAGCCGCACCTTGATCAAGCTTCTTGCTCTGGCGTCCACTTCCTAGCCAAGAGCCGCTCCATGATCAGGTTCTGCCCTGGCGATCACTCCCCGCCCTCATCGGATCGGGTTATGTCAAAATTCATCAGCCTTCTCTTGGCTCAACACCGAACTGCAACTTACAAGAGGGGAACCTGTTTGGATTTCTCTTTTGAGGTCGTGGCATCCTGCTGGGACTTTTCTTTTTCCTCAGCGGTCGTAACCTGGTCCTTAGCACTTATTTTGCTATCAATAGTCTAACAAGACTTTCTACAACACAAGAATAGGTCAGTGATCATAAACAAACTGGAACACTTAACCTATTCAACCACAATCAATCATTCACATGCATAGGGGTGTTTCTTAGCTAACTACCCCAACTTCAGCGCACCTTATCACTCTATGTCTTTATTCTCGCTTTGATTTCAGAATCGTTTTCCCAGTTCGGTGCATAGTTCGATCATTCTTGCCCTTAGCCATCCTAGAAGCCTGCCAGGAGTCACTCAACGATTAGGCCCTTCACCCCGGCGCCACTTCTGCCTAGAGGCAGCTCAATGATCAGGCCTCTTACCCCGGCGCCACCTCTGTCAGAAGCCGCTCAATGATCAAGTCGTATAGCCTCGGTACCACTCCTCGCCCTCGTTGGACTGGCCAATTGCAAGCTGCCCCGAACTGCACCTACTGGAGGGAAAACCTGCTCTGATACCAAATCAATCTGTGATGCCCCCACCTCGGGGTCATTCATGCGACGTCCCATTCATTATTATCTTTCTTTAAACACACACGCGGAAGCATATCTCGGGACAATCACATTTAAAAACAAACATCGAGATTAAGACAAATATCATGAGCAAACCTTATGTTTATAATTCATGCAAACATGTTTACAAGCCAACTTAGCTGAATTTAGCCAATTACACACAACAAACATTATGGCTTGGGTGTCCTAAGCCCACTACTGCTTCTCGCTTTCCCCGAACTCTAACATGGCTCGAACTCCTCCTGTCGCCGCCGTCCATTCGATCATCCTATGAACCTGAAGGGGGAGGAAAATGGAGGATGAGTCGGGGAGACTCAGCAAGTAAACCTACTAATATCAAGCGAGGACGAGGGGATCGCCGTTAGCACAAGTCGGCCCTTACCGCACCCGCATTAATGGCAGATCAATAGCAAAATTCATACAAGAGAACATCAAACATGGCTATAACATGTGCACTTTACCAGTCAAATCTCGTTTCTACCTCTGAAACAAACTTCAAACACGAAACATGATTAAATCAAGAAATGAACCAACTACGATCAACCAAACGACCGAGAAACAGTCCAAGCAAACCGTGTCACAACGTATCACAACTTCCTTTCTCGATATTAGGAAGTTTACTTACACGACGGCAAACAAAACTAGAGAACAAGGGTCGAGACGGGTGAGCTTGGGAAATTTCGGGCTTGAACACGAACACTCGGGCCTCGCCGGTAAGCTTTTTCTTTCTTTCTCTCTTTCTTTCTCTTTCTCTCTCTATTTCTCTCTCTCCTTGGCCGAATGGCCTTCTTTCTATTTATAGGGAGACAAAACTTGGGGCCTAAGCTTGGATGAGGTAAGCGCACGTGTCATCGGGGCGATGAGGTCATCGCTTACCTCGCAAGCCATCATGAAGGGCCATCAAAGTCTAAATAATTAATACAAGTCATAATGAGGGTGGCCTTCAAAATCAAGAACATTAATGGCCAATTAATGCATGTCATCATGATAGGGACTCCAAAGTCAAGATCATTTAATTAGGCTTCTTGAACAAGCTTCATCCTTGGCCACTCATTTCCAGGCTTACTTCTCTATTTCGTTTTCCCCTGGTTCGACCTCCGATCAAAGCATAAAATATCTCATTTGAAAGCTCATAACGCGTACTTTAAATCACCAGAAGACGCCAAGTCCAAATTCCAACGTTTTCGTATAGAAATTGCTGAATCTTTGAAATCTGGCAAAACCGAAAAGTTTTGCACTGTTCACGAAATCGGACTTGAAATCATAGTAAATGAACTCCGAAAATTCTCAAATTCGGATATGTCATAAATAAGACCTTAATAAACATTTTTCATGAGAACATAAAATCTAATTCTCTCAATAAGCACCATTTTTAGTAGCTCAAAGACAGACTAAAAACAGTTCACTGGAACAGCATTTTTGTTTCTCAAAATAAGCTCTGTCCAGCATCCAAATCATCTCAGAAAATTCCCAAAATTATACATGTTATAGAAAAGGACGTTCTCAACAACTTTTGTGAAGGAAACTTTTTCAAAATCTGCCCAGAAAAGCTTGTAGAAAATCAAGACGGTGTGAACATCACCGAAAAACCCATTCTAGGCAGTTTCACACGGTCCTAAAATGAGACCATCGTACCACTCATATCAACTCCAAAAATTCTGAAATTAAATCATGTAAAACTTCAAGATGTTTGGAACAACTTTCCAGAAGAAAGTATTTAGAAATTCGGATCACAATAGTCTCCCCAAAAATAACAAAATAAATGGGTACAAAGGATCCAAAACTGGGTTTTCCAAAACAAAAGAAAACAATTTAGTTCTGATTGGAAAACCACCTAACTTAACTCATAGCCAATTCCCAGGGACTGAAATTGAGGATATTATAATTTACCTGTGGCTTCCCAAGCCCAAAAATCGGGATGTGACAAAGGATATCCGTAGAAGAGAATCTGGTGAACATGTATCTGCTGCTTTAGTAGGTGAAAATAGAGGAAGAATCGGTACACGTGTTAGTAGAAGTAGTATGAACTCAAATAAACGTAGTCAATGTAGGACTAATAGTGTTGTCTGTTGGAGCTATGGCAAGAAAGGGCATCTTCGAAAGGATTGCTTAAAGCTGAAAAACGCAAAGGTAAAGGAATTAGAACTGAGTCTACGGATGATATTGCGACTATAGCATACAATAATTCGGATAGTGCTAATTATGTCTTGTCTGTCATTGATGATTCGTCGTTTGGCGGATGGATTATGAATTATGGTTGTTCGTTTCATGCTACACGAACCAAGAACTAGTTTCCTGCTTATCAGTACATGGATAGTAGTAAAGTGCAGTTGGGAAACAACGCAAAGTGCGATATTATAGGTGTTAGTGATGTTAGAATCAAAATGTACAATGGTATTATATGGACAATGACGGGAGCGAGGCATGTTCTAAAGTTGAAGAAAAATATAATTTCCTTGAGTGCCCTAAATTCAGCTGGGTGTCAGTATTCTTCAGAATATGAAATTTTGAAGGTTGTTCAAGGTGCCTTGGTGATAATGAAAAGAATTAAGTATAGTGGCCTGTATGAATTTCAAGGTGAGATAGTGATAAAATTTGTCATAGAGATGTCGAATGCATCAGTTTGAGAGTCTGAATTGTGGCATATGCGTTTGGGGCACATTAGCGAGAGAAGCCTGAAGGATCCAAGTGAAAGAAATTTGCTATGTGGTTATGTGGCTAACGAACTGAATGCATGCATATGCTATGATTTAGATCAACGGTAGAAAGTATAGTTCGGTGCAACTGTTAGAGAAACTACATATATTACATAATTAATTTACTTGGATGTTCACGGGTTGTCACGGTTTCCTTCGAGATAGAGTATCAGATTTATGCTAACAGTTGTTAATGACTACTCGAGGAAGACGTGGGTGTTTGTGCTTTGGCACAAGTTTGATGATGTTGTTAGAATCAGGCAGTTGAAAGCTTTGATCGAAAAGAAGATTGGTAAAACAATCAAGCGGGTGCGGACTGACAGTAGTATGGAGTTTTGCTCGAAGCTATTAAACGAATTTTGCATGAAGGAAGGTATAGTGAGATACTGCACTAGTGTCAATGAACCACAACATGATGCGAAGTTGATGAGTAGAACATTACTAGAGATGGCCCATAAAATGCTCTCTAGTGTTGGTATAGCTAGAAGATTCCTGACGGATGTACGGCGTGTTACCTGAAGAATAGATCCCCATCGACTGCGATTGGATGTTGGACTCCCGAAGAAGTGTAGTCAGGTAACGTTGCTAATTATTCTATTCTTAAAATATTTGGTTGTCCATGTATGTTCGAGTTGGTGATGGTAAGCTCGATGGAAGGACAAAAAAATATATGTTCCTAGGTTATGCACAAGGTGAGCAGGGCTATAAGTTGTGGTGCCCAAAATTAAATTCACATGTTATCAGCAGAGAAGTTACATTTTATGAGTTTCCAGTACTTCTGGCTAAGAATATTATTGGCAGTGTTCATACAGATCTGAATGGTATTCAGCTTGAGGTGGAGTTGCAATTAGAAACTCCTAAGGTAGTGTGTACTAGCAAAGTAATTGACACAGATTGTGCTTATAGTGAGGTAGAGCCTATAGAATCGACAATTTCTGTAACTGCTGAAATTGACAAAGTGCGTATTCAATTTCCTCGTAGATATGAATGCAATGATGATTTGCTTTATCTGCGATTGAGAAGGTTATGTCAGAAAATCTTTGTGGAGCGATTAAAGGTGTATGTGGAGTTGGTGTTATGATGAGGTCCATGGTCATGATTAAGTTCAAGCGCAGCTTCAACTTGAAAGATGTCTATGGTGGTTAAGCCCATTGGGGCTGTGGAAGAGTAGTAGCTAAATTTGGATTCTATCGAAGTGATTGTAACTTGGCTCAAATGTCAAGTTAAGGTGGAGATTGTTGAAAATATGTCTCGAGTTTGAGCTCATTGAACGAACCCAACCCGAATTGATTTTGCTTGTATAAGCTTCATGCAAGAAAGTTGAAAATATAAAATTGCAAATTACGAATATTAGCTGCGGTGCGCGAGTTGTGTTTTAAGGTAGTTTCCAGATTTAAGTTGGAGTCTGCAGCTAAAAATTGGAAAGTCCAATATGGACTTTGAGTTAGACATTGACTCAGTTAATGTGTCAGTCAAAGAAAGAAAGCAACTAAAAGATTAAAAAAAGAAGAAGAAGAAAGTTGGGTCGGTTGACCAAATCCCGGTTGGATTCTATTTCCTTCTCCAACACAGTTGGTTATCTTTGATGGCGATCTAAAGATTCATTAATCCCTGGCGGTGACTTATATATATACTCGAGGGTGCACACCGTAGAGGACGCAAAGAGAAGTCTTGAACCGCCACGGTTGATGTGAGATATTCTAAGCGAGTGCTTGGCATTGGGTTCGTGATTTTGTTCGTGAAATTACACTAAGAGTTCAAGTGTTTGTAGCGATAAGATTTGTGTATAATTCCTTCGGAAGATTGAGAGATTATTTCGTGAGGAATTGTAGAGCTAAACACTGCATAAGCTATTTGGTATAATTAGGGCTTGGGAAATACTTAGAATATTTGAGTGACTCGAGTGAGATTGTAATCTCCGTCGTATCGCTTGATCTATAGTGGAATTTCATGCTGTTCTTTTCATGGATATAGGTCATTACAACCGAATCACATAAATTTGGTGTTCGATTTATTTTCTTATTCTGTCAATTTTATTATTCGATCGCTTAGCTTTTGCAACAAAGTGCACATCCTCCTCATGCCTTGCCAGTATATGCGACTCTTAGTGAACATGATACCCTTGTTGCTGTAAGACATGTGGTGCAGAGCCTGCACTCGGCGGCTTGAGAATGTGCTATTGTGGGTCATGAGGACCATCTCAGCTGCACTTAGCTTTCGCAACAAAGTGCACATCCTCCTCATGCCTTGCCAGTATATGCGACTCTTAGTGAACATGATACCCTTGTTGCTGTAAGACATGTGGTGCAGAGCCTGCACTCGGCGGCTTGAGAATGTGCTATTGTGGGTCATGAGGACCATCTCAGCTGCCTCCATCAACACAAGCATTGAAGTCTTCATTTCTCTGCCTCTCTATTGCTCAAAGCATGAGCAACTCCATCACCCTTACTAGCTCCTCCTCCTCACGGCATGAACAACTCCACCTTCGTCGAGCTCATCAGATACAAAGTGCACATCCTCCTCATGCCCTGCCAATATATGCGACTCTTAGTGAACACGATACCCTTGTTGCTGTAAGACATGTGGCGCAGAACCTTCACTCGGCGGCTTGAGAATGTGCTATCGTGGGGCATGAGGACCATCTTAGCCGCCTCTACCAACATAAGCATGGAAGTCTCCATTTCTCCACCTTTCTAGTGCTCTGAATGATTACATGAGAGAGAACGGAGAGAAGGAAGAAAATGAAGGAAAGTGAACGTGGGATCCATAAGAAAAGAAATAGAAAATAAAAAAAAAAGGGACACGCCTAGAAAGCTCGAACACTTTCTTAAAACGTTGACGGAAGAGGGTTGCTAAAAAGTGGGATCCACAAAGGGCGATATGGTCAAATTACTGTTTTGAGGAGTGTTTTAACTAAAGGATGAGTGGAAAAAATGCCGCCCAATACTTTTATTTTTCTTTTCATTTTTTACTGTACTTTACTTATTTTTCGTGGAATATTTCATTATATGATTCAAATCTCTAGCTATAGTAGTAAGAAGTTATCTGGCAGTATATTCAATCTTGAAGCAAATTTTCATTTACTTTCCTTAATGAAAATTGTAAGGCATAGAGATCTAAGGTACCTAGTTGTTATTATGACTTCGGCCATAATTTTGTGGATACCGAAATTTAAACTTTAAATTTATAAAAGACTTCACCCAATGGAGATTGTCGATTTAACTTTTCGATTTCTATTGCAACTATAGAAAGTGGTATATTCTGAAAAAGTACTTATCCAATTATTATGTTTTGGTTTCTCATTCATATGTTATAAGGTTTTATATCATACAATTTGTAAGTTCCTCTTTGATTAACTAAACATTTTCACTGTACATGACATTATAAAGTTGACAATCATAACTTTTTATGCTTATTTTAAATTTATCACCCAATGTTGTACATGGCATTTTTATTGTAATTTTATATTTTTCTTTAGTGATTGGAAAATTAGTTTTTAGTGACGTGAGATATTACATTATTTGCTTGTGCATTTTGGTGCGGACGCTTCTTCTTGGGGGACGGTGTACACGTGGCCAATAACAAAGGGACCACGTGTCAAGTTACTATGAAGTTTGGCTAATCCTGGGCTCTGCTTAATCATGCAACGATTAAGTAAGATCGTTGCGTTTACCTTGTCATTAAACCTTTTCAGGTTCTTAAGCTACCTAATGGGCCGTCTAAGCCCACCCATCTTGGATGAGTATGCGGGCCCTGTTCGGCCCAAATAACAAGTCGCTTCTCTTATATCTAAGATTGTCGTTTGGGAGTTTGGGTTTGGACTTGTATTAAGATATTTGCATAAAACCGACGCCCGGTGATGCACTTTGGACGGGATTAACTCGAATAAGTCCGGATAAAAAGCTTGATTACATATTGGGCAGGGAGGTGAGATAGATTTGAATAGGATAAGAAGAATCTCAAGAAAAATGAAAAAGAAAGAAAACCAGGATACCTTCCTCTCCGGCCATGCACCATCGGTGCCACCCGTGCGGTGGTCGTGGCTCTTAGGTTTCCACCACACGGTGGTTGCAGACCTCCCGCTTCACCGGGACATAGGCAACCACCCCACCACGGTGGCCTCTATAGTCTTTTTTTTTTTTTTTGCAATCAAGGTTTTCATTTCCTTTTTGCATCTTCTCAACGGTTCGATTCAATTTTTTTCCCCTCGCTCATGCCCCGTGTGCCCTAACCGCTACTCGGGAGTGAATAAATCTATATCCATAATCCGTCGCAATCCTTACCTCGGGATTGCGACCGATATCGTTTCGTACGTACACCTCGAATGCGTTCGTCCGGGCATAACAAAAGTCGAAAGTCGCGCTGCTTTCCCGCCTCCGGTACTAGTTTAGGGGGTTATCGGGGAGCGGCGAGATGGCGGGTGATCCCAGCCCCGTTGGGATTTCCTGTGGCTTCGGGGGTGAAATTTCGTCGATGATTAGGATCGCATAGTTGCAAGGGAGTGAAGAAGGATCCAAGAAGGAACGAGGTGGGGGTTCGGAAAAAGCCAGGGTTGCTCATGGCAATTCGTCTCGAGTCGTCCTGGCCATAGAGGAGCCAAACACGAGAAGAGATGTTCCTTGTCCCACCACGTGATGGTGTGGTGGCCGCCGTGGTGGCCGCCGTGGTCTCCACGCGGTTCGGAGATCGACGTGGGGGGGTGGGGGGTTTTCTTTCTATTCATGAGGGTAGATCCGCGTGGTTTGGAAACTTCCGCGCGCGCCGAGGCCGTGCTCGGACGAGGCCCCCCGCACGTATAATATCTAAAATATTAAATCACGGCCCCATCTTCTAGTAATCGAAAAAATTGAAATAACGAAGAATCTCAAATTGGTACACTCATAATGAATTTACCATAAATTAATTTTTCGATCGTCGAAAATCCTAAACCGGTACATCTATGGCAAATTTACCCTATACTACAGTTTCCGTTATATTTTTCCGTCAAATTGCCGAGCTGGATAGCATGATGTACCGGTTTGTGATTTTACCCTCCGTTGTCATGAGTGTACCGGCTTGCGGTTTTTTGTGGTATTGATCAATTTAACGGAAACTAAGGAAAGGCAAATTTGTCGCAAATGGATCAGTTTGGGGGTTTTTTGTGGTCAAAAAATTAGTTTGGAGTAAATTTATTACAGGTGCTGCCAGTTTTGAGTTTTTCGTGGCATTAACCCTAATTTAGCCTTCCCACAAAAATATTACATGATCTTAAAATAGGAGGTCTTGAGTTCAAATCTTTCTCCGTAATTACATATTCTTAGGCTTTAGCTTTTTTAGAATAGCTATATCGGTCTCGCAAAATCTTACACAAAAGATTATTTAAGTTCCCGCGGACAAATAATTTTAAAAAATGGGAGTCCCTGTCCCAAAAAGTCTTGAAGGCGTGAATCTTGGCAGTTTTGAAGTGCGTGAATGATTGGCTTGACGTCGTGGCTTATATATAGCAGGAGTAGTTGGACCGACTATAGATCATTGTCGTGCAAGATAAGATAAACTGAAAAATAGATGACTACCTCATGCTTCATATGGATTTAGTGTACTATAATTAGGTCATATTTGTCTGAATCCTAAGAAAAGATGAGCTTGGTTTTTTTTGTAATGATCGCTGGTTGTCATATAGTGGAAGATAATGAGAAGAAAGGCATGGAAAGGGCAGCACGATTATGATTGAGACTAAAGTGATAAAAACTTACTATTGTTTTTTTTTTCTGTTCGAGATACTTCAAGTTGCCATATTATTTTTGTCTTTTATTTAACTTATCCTAAATTTTGGGATTATGGTGTTTTCATTTAGTTTTCTAAATTGAGGGCTAGGTCACATTGGTTCGACTGTGGGGCCAAACCCAGAATTTAACATGTTAAATCGGTCAATTAAAATATGTTAGTATCGATAATTGAAACAAAAAAATAAGATGGCGAGAGATACTTAGGAACCATCACTATTACGTAAGACATGTAGGATGATCCGACTAATTCAATCGGGCGCTAAGCAACTTTCGTTTTCTGTTTGTCTTACGCATTACGAACCGTGAAGATTATCTAATTAATATGCGGTATATATTTAATGACGGCCATTTCGCCAAATAAAGGATGAAAGCCAAGTATTGTCCATCAAAATATGAAATAAAAATTGGAGGGCGTTGTATAATTTTCTTTTCAAGAATTGGGTTTCTTTTAGTAAGTGATCAATTCGGAACAAGTCATAATACAAGAATAGGTCATTTATCCGTTCTCATCTTATGTTCGAGCTTTACGCAATTTAAAATAATTTCGATCTCCGATCAACGCCTTGAATCACGACGTCCTTACTATTCGTATTTATTTGAATATATGAAAGAGAGAGGGAAGAAAAAAAGAAGATGGCCGTAGCTCTTTCATTTGAATAAAAATATGTTAATGAATGCCTCCACGCAACTTATTACGACTTCTTGACTATGCTTTGAAGATGCAATATTTTCCGTTTGAAGTAAGTGATCTCCTCTAAAATACGAGCTTTTCGATTCTCAAATTCTCTCGAAAAAGTGTTATTTCTAATTATCATCCATTTAATTAGGTAGCTATAATTATCATCCATTTATATTGTCATGTAACAAGCTAATTACGGTTCGTGACATAACAATGCCTACTTAAAACATATACTCTCACGCATACATATCTATTTTTTCTCACGTCAGGCGTAAGTCCTCTACCCCCTTAATATAAATCATTTATACATACCTCATTTATGTATATCGGAGTTGAAATCGATCGTGATGTCAGAGGAAGTGTCTTACGGGCATTCATCCATGCATATAATTCTTCATATTGTGTTCATCTGTTTTGCATTTTACGTGTTATTATTCTTAAACAAACAGAATGCGAGTATACAAATTGTAACATAAAAAATAAGTTAATACTTTTGATTGTCTGTTATTTATTTAATTATTTATCGATTCTCTATTTCTATCGTTACTGCCCGGGGAGATTTCTTCAATTTTTGCTGGGAAAAAAGCTTGCTTTTTAACCTGTTGCCTTGATAATTACCACTTACTGCTTTATAAATCAATATACCTGTGAAATTATTGCTTATACCACATGTAATGACTATTGTAGTGTCGCCGACACGTGCGCGATAAGGATTGGTCCGTCCCACTATTCTTTAATTTTAGATTTATCTAATTTTTAATTGAATAAAAAGAGTCAATAAACAAATAAATCAATCAAAAGCCTCCACCGGTCCGTCCTCTAAGTAACTGCCTTTCTCTCACTCCCTATTAAACTCATGTCTATATGGAAGTTGTTGCCACCGATTAGTCGTTTAAGGAGGCTCTGCCGCCGGAGAGGGTCCAGGGTGGCCCGCCGTCGGCGGCAGTCGCCCTCCTCTCCGGTCGACGGCGGAGCCGATGATTTCACCACCTGCAAACAGCGACGTACGTCGGCATTATCAGTTTCCTGCTTACCGTTTATTTGTGCACATGTGTGTGTATCCATATCTATATATCTATGTACATGTTTTGCTCCAACCCGAAACAAAGCCCAAAAAAAGAAGGAAAAAAAATGGAAGTTATTGCCCCTAAATTATGTTGTATTTTTCCATGATTGGACATTTTTTTTAATATAGTATGTCAAAAAGTGCAATTTTATTTTTACTTTATACCTAAAACACAGCAAAGATGCGCTATAAATAATTCAACAAAGATTGTCGCTGTGCAAGAAGAATATAGTAATATGAAGGGAAACAAATCCCATTTTTCTCTCAGCTGTATAAATGGGATTGTACTTTATTTTTTCCGTCCATGGTTGGATCCTTCGATTCTACCTTTAATTGGTGAGTTATATGTTATGAACATCAAAATTACATGCAATTTAGCTGAAACTAAAACTTAAGTAAGATTAGTATTTTGTTGATGAGCATTCTCGGATACTTATGGAGTATAATTAATAAGAAAATGTTTAATTCTTAAAGTATTGATCATACGTAATATAATCAAAGCAGACTTTATAAAAACGAGCCGTGTAGAAAAAATCAGGAGAACTTCGACATTTCATCCCCGTATTTACATGTTGTTCTAATCAAGTCTGTGTTTTCTTTTTAATTTCTAATCGAATCCTTCGACTAGCGCAAATCGTCTAACCAAGTCCCTTCAGCATTGCATCCGGCCAGCGTGGCTGTTGACCACTCTCGAGCATGATTTTGCTTCATTGTCTGACGGATGCATCGGCTTGAGGGACAAGTGTCAGAAAAGTCCTAAGTATGTTATATTTGAACTTATTTAGTCTTAAACGTTTTTTTGTGCTAATTTAATCCTAACATTTTGACATAATGTTAATTCAGTTCTTTTGATTAATTTTCGCCGAATATTACTGATGTGAACATCAGCTGGTTTATGTGGCACCATCGGAGCTAATGTGAATAATTTAAAATAATGATTTAATTTGTTTCAAAATGAATATTTTTTATTATTATTGTTCTTTCTTCTTCTTTTTGCTGATGACTCGCCACTAGCCACAAGCGATGGCTGGGCATGCTAGCCTTCCTGGACAAGGGTTGCCATCGATCATCACGGACAAGGCTCGACCAGGCGAGGGCAAACCCCAGCAAGGGCTCCCCTCGCCAAATCTAGCACGGCTGTTGTGGCTTGGGCAAGGGTCGACCTTACTTAGACTAGATTTGGAGAGGCTGACCCTCACCCCGACCCTCACGCTCACCTATCTCGGCCTTGCCAGTGGTAGGAGATGTGACCCTAGCGCAGGCGAGGCCAGCCCACTCGATCCTCACTTACGGTCGGTCACCGGCAAAAGGAAGAAAAAAGGAAAAAAAAAATAGAAAAAAATCAGAAAAAAATATTAAGATATTATTAAAAATTACCCACGTCAACGCTAGCGATGCTGATGTCATGTCAGCAGTATCCAGTCAAAATTAGTCAAAATTACTGAATTGACACTATGTCAAAATGTTTGGCCTTAAATTAACACTAAAAGAAAGTTTATGAGTAAATTGACACGATAAGTTTAGCACTATGCTAACACTTTTTCCTGTCAGTTTGATCAAACTGGTTTTGTTGTCCAAGAAACTGAATTAGATCATTTGCATAAATCAAACAATTTGATTAGAAAAAGATTAAAAGTACACGAAACTTGATTAGAAAAGTCGTAAGAGCACGAGGGCGAAAAATAAACTTTCTCTTAAAAAATTATAATAAATTTTACGGCGAAGAAACACATAAGCCCCCCAAAACCACACCCCCCCCTTCTCTCTATCCCAATAATTGCGAAAAACAAATTAAAATAAAAAATAAATGTCTGTCGCTTGACTGGTGGCCCTGCTCTATAAATAGCGCGACAATGGAGGGACTGCAAAAGCACATCTCGCCCCTTCTCTTACCTCGCGTTATCTTCTGCTTCCTCCTCTCTCTCTGTCGGGAACACGCGAAGGAAGGCAAAAACCTCCGAAAGCTTCGTGCTTTTCGTCCTTCCAGGTAATGCTCGCATCTGGGTTCCGCGCGCCCTTCTCGCTCGTCTCCGTTTCCGCCGCTCTCTATGCTTGAGTGTCGTGGAGTTTGGGTCGCCCGGTTGCACGGTCGCGGTTGCGGCGGCGACCCGAAAACTTCGGCCGGGTCTGTCCTGTCGCGGTCGGAGGTTACGTGGGCTTGGACCCTTTTGAGATATTGTGGGAGCTTGGCCAATTTCGCTACGTGTTTTTCACGAGCAGACATGTGAAATGGACTTCGTCGAGTTTTTTTTAATTTTCGTCTGAATCGGCTCCGGTGCTAGCGGTTTCGGCTGATCTTTTGTTAATCATGGGTTGAGCCTCCTATTTTTCTTTCCTTTGCTTTTCTTTTTGAAGATGGTAGGGAGCTTCAGCAACCCTTTTGTTGCTTGAGTAAGAGATTGATTGAACATCTTAAATTTCCGTGCTTTTAAATCTGGTTAGAGTAACCTGATTCGGTCTTGGATGAACAAGGGGAAAGGGAACTTTTTGTCCCCCCACCCCTTTTTTTTTTCTTTTTGATAGCTCCGGCGTTTCATAATGATTATGTAAATTCTGGATTTCTGGCGGAATAAACGCCTGAATATCATTTAATCGCGTCTTAAAAGTTGTTTTTTTTTTTAATTTGGTAATGTGAATGCATCTCGAAGAAGAAGATTGTGATTTTTGTTTGTTTTTAGTTCTGGTTGTGGGGCCAAAGAAAATCCTTTTGATTGAATCCTTAAATAATTGTTCCTACTACAACAATTTCGGTCTGTGGATATGTTAGTTGGAATTTCCCATCTCTGCATTGATGCTTCATCGAGGGAGTTCCTATTGCAATGATTGCTTCATGATGTTCAGATGATAAAATCAAATATCTTGTGTTCCGACACTTCGCTTCAATGAGTTTATTTTTCATTATGATGGAAGTAATTTGTGCGAGTTCTTTTTCAGATCGCAGTTAAGTCTCTAATTCTATTCCTCAATAACTGCAGAATGGGAAGCACCACTGGAATCGGTTACGGTGCGTACACCTATGAGGCCCTCGAGAGGGAGCTCTACTGGCCATCTGAGAAACTCAGGATTTCCATCACTGGGGCGGGGGGTTTCATCGCCTCCCACATCGCTCGGCGTCTGAAGAGCGAGGGTCACTACATTATCGCCTCCGACTGGAAGAAGAACGAGCACATGACCGAGGATATGTTCTGTCATGAATTCCACCTTGTTGACCTGAGGGTCATGGACAACTGCTTGAAGGTCACTCAGGGGGTTGACCATGTCTTCAACCTTGCCGCCGATATGGGCGGCATGGGTTTCATTCAGTCCAACCACTCAGTGATCATGTACAACAACACCATGATCAGCTTCAACATGCTCGAGGCGGCAAGAATTAACGGTGTGAAGAGGTGACTTGTCTTCTCTTTGTTGTATTGTTGTACTTGATTCAATGCGATTTATGAGTTTCTTTTCTTATACTGAGCTATTGCAGTAACATATGCTATATATGGTATGTGCAGGCTCTTTTATGCCTCCAGTGCTTGTATTTATCCAGAATTCAAGCAACTGGAGACCAACGTGAGCCTCAAGGAATCCGATGCCTGGCCTGCTGAGGTATGTTTTGTTTTGTCTTTTTCGTGGCATGTGCTCTAGCTCTCTGCTTTATCAATGTGATGTAATTAGATGAGACTGATTTTTGCTCAATTGGCTTTTAGCCTCAAGATGCGTATGGCTTGGAAAAGCTTGCAACGGAGGAGTTGTGTAAGCACTACACCAAGGATTTTGGAATCGAATGCCGAATTGGAAGGTTCCATAACATTTATGGTCCTTTTGGAACATGGAAAGGTGACCATTTAATCCCACAAGTTGGCTATATAAATGTGTCTTGTGCTGCCTTTCCCTTGCTCATTTCGGTGGGTGCCACAATGCGTAGGTGGAAGGGAGAAAGCTCCGGCTGCTTTTTGCAGGAAGGCAATCACTTCCACAGACAAGTTTGAGATGTGGGGAGATGGACTGCAGACTCGCTCTTTCACATTCATTGATGAATGTGTTGAAGGTGTGCTGAGGTAACTCTATCAACTGGCTTTTCAAAGCTCAAACTTGTCATCATTTATTTCTGTTTGTTTATGTGTACGTTTTAGCCCTAAATGGCGTTTGTGTTCTTAATAGTTGGTTTGCGTTGTCATATCTCTGTGCAGATTGACAAAGTCGGACTTCCGTGAGCCAGTGAACATCGGAAGTGACGAGATGGTGAGCATGAACGAGATGGCGGAGATAGTTCTCAGTTTTGAGGACAAGAAACTCCCAATTCACCACATTCCCGGCCCAGAGGGCGTCCGTGGACGTAACTCGGACAACACACTGATTAAAGAGAAACTCGGATGGGCTCCTACCATGAGGTTGAAGGTACTCATGCAGCGAAATTGAATGAAAATTTGTTACTCGTCCATCTTTCCCTGAACCAATTATGAGATGAACTGGAATAACAATTCCTTGTGTGATTACATTGTTTTTTTACATGACTTGGTTGTAGGATGGGTTGAGATTTACGTACTTCTGGATCAAGGAGCAGATTGAGAAGGAGAAAGCGCAGGGGATTGATTTGTCGATCTACGGGTCATCGAAAGTGGTGGGCACTCAAGCCCCTGTTCAGCTCGGTTCACTTCGAGCTGCCGATGGCAAAGAGTGAAGCTCTAGCAACGTCATATCCCCGAGTGGTAGTCCTCTCGCAGAAGCCAGAGTTTTAGCGGTATGGGCATGGATCTATGATTTACAGGTTGTGGTCGGGTGTTCATCATTGTAGGCTGTGTAACATGTTGGGCATGCCGGTCAAGGTCGGCTTGGATTCAGAGCGGGGATGAATAATTCTGAGTAGTCGCATTTTATTTCAAAGTGACCTGAAATCTTTCTGAGCTTGTAATGTTGAATTCAATTGTTTCCCCCTGTGTCGGGGTGGAAGGCTCTGGAACAGGTTTCATTGCTTTATGATCATAATGAGTTTTGTATGTCGTTTGTGCTAGTCTCTCTCTCTCTCTCTCTCTGTTTTCAATTTGAGGTTTTTATCAGTATTACTTAGATCTCTGACTTGCGTAAGACTAGTGAATCTGTTGAATCTTTGCATGTATTACTTGCAGTTGGAAGAAAACCTCGTGATTCTGAGTTGAAGATGTCATAAAGCGTTCTTTCTAGGAAAACAAATTTCAGGTCGCTTCCTGGGTGAAATTGTCGATGCTGGGAGCGTGAGCAAAGATGGTCATACAACTACAGATGTTTTTTGTCCTGTTTTTTTCTCAAATGTACGTGGAAAGAGATGAGATCGGGCATTCAGATACGACAAATTCTTATTGGACATTGTCACGGTTGTCTCGCACCGACAGCGGATTGTTCGAGTTGAGGCATGGTTAAAGAGATCTCCCCCATTATTGTTACTCTCATTATTACAACGGACTATTCGATTAGAGTCGCGGCTAAACGGATCCCGTTACTAAAAAGGGTTATTCAGGTCTGGATCGATGTTTGTTTTCAGATCATTTGGGAGTAGAGTGAGGTATTATTTGACCAAGATTCATGTGGCCGGAAAAGTGTCAAAAAAAATCATAAACATTTTGTATTGGTGTCAATTAAGTCCGAAACCCTTTTTTGGTATCAATTGAGTCATAAACCTTTTGTTTTTATGTTAATTCAGTCATTCCGGCTAATTTTGGCAGGATTTTACTGACGTGAAAGCCGTCTGATTGCCGGCGTTGAATTTTGAATAATATTTTAATATTTTTTGAATTTTTACTTTTTTCTTTTCTTTTCCTCTCCCACCCTCCCTCCTCCAGCCGGACCGGCGACCGGCCAGAGGCCAGAGGCCGACGAGGAGATCGACCTCGGCACTGGCGAGGCTTGCCCTCACCAGAGGCCATGAGGTCATGGCCTTCAACCACACGGCCTTTGGTGAGGGCTGGAGCCTCGCCGACGGTTGGGCGAGGCTCACCTTCCTGTCGTTGGCGAGGGTGAGCCTTGCCAGTGGCCTGTGAGGCTTGCTAGAGACCGGCGAGGTCGACCTCGCCGGCGGAGGGAGGGTGACGAAGGAAAAAAAAAGAAAAAGAAAAGAAAACAATAAAATAAATAAGTAAAAATTTTAAAAAATATTAAAATATTGTTACAAGCTGTCCACGTCAATATCGATCGCCAGCTTCCACATTAGCAAAATCCGATCAAAATTAGTCGGAAGGACTGAATTGGCACAAAAATAAAAAGGTTTATGACTCAATTGGCATCAAAAGAGGTTTAGAATTCAATTTGCACAAATACAAAATGTTTATGACTTTTTTTTTTTGACACTTTTTCCTTCACGTGGCGGTGGAGAGTAGTATTGTTTTCTTCTTTTTTGGGCATAAGTTAAATCAAAAAGGGGAGGGTATCCACCAGACTTTCCAAGTTTTTCTGGTGGTCCTGTGATGATGACATGATGAGACACGATGCTCCTGTTTTTCAACCCTATTTTCCTCCAACATCTGTCCTCACCTCTCATAGGCATGTGGGATGAATTATTCCCAAGAATATTTTGTCGATTCCTGAATCTTAATGTTCAAATGATAACCTTGTTTTTCCAAGAAAATTAAATATAAGTAACTCTCTACTAAAAGAAAAGAAACCCAGGAAGCACAGGCCCTCGACCTTTTCTTGATGATGGGAGATTTGAGATGGGAATGGTACCACCTCAACCTTTTTATTAACTTGGTCATCATCGACCACACACTGGTTTGTCACCATAACCTCATCATGCTCCATTGATTCTTGCCACGCTGCACATGATAAATGAGGAACTTGTTCCACAGATTATCGGTACGAGTAGTACGACATCGCCACTTTCTCATGACCACAACGAAAAAGCAGTATGAAATTACATGTTTCATTGAAAGTGAAGGCGCCCGAGTTGAGAGCGCAAGTGGAGTTTTTCTTGTCAAGACTCTCTCGTGTCAGAGCATCATCCGAAAGTTGTGGATGGACTCGGGATCGATTCGTGGCTGAGAAGAGGATGACGGCTAACGCTGGGGCTGTGTGGCTTCGAATAGGATTGAAGTTCGCAGGGGTGATACGAGGGGCATGCGTGGAACGATTAGGGGCTCTACAAATTGATAAGAATTTCTTGGATGGCGATATATCGATTTCATTTTTAATGTGAAGATTTGTATAAAGTCGTATTCGAACTTGTCTTTCATATTCGCAAACTGAAATGGTGTTTGATTTGAAAACATTTGAAAGGTAGGATCAAAATTAGCAAAATTTGCTGCACAACTTGTGGGATTGTGGTGTCGTGGGACATGCCACCATGTGCTCATCGACGACAAAAAGCTAGCCCTTTCTTTTTAGTACCATTATTGTTTGGAGGTCCCCTCTGGGATTTTCTTAATTTGATATTGGATCTTCAAATTGACCAGGGGTCATGCACTTATCTTGCACCAATATTGAAATTCTGATAAAAATTGATAAGCAGTACTTCGTTTACTGCATCTCCACCAACCATTCAACGGGAATTTGAATTCTCAAGGATTCCGCATAAAACAAACATGTCTATTTGGAAAAATTGCCGCCATGATTATGCTTTTTAATCATTGATTCCATGGTGGATTAGGACTTGGCAGCATCTTAATGTCAGCCTGGCATCAGCATCTGTCCACGATTAGATTCCCACATGGCCTCTTACATATTGAAGCCAGAAGTTGCATTAATGATGAGGATTTCTAGTGCTAACAATTTCATGATTGGGTCATCTGTGTTGCTGAGAGGTTTTTGACTCGCCTCTTATCTGACCAACAGGGTAATTTGATGAGATCGGGAGTCATGCACCTAAAACAGAGTTCTATGTGGTTAAAAACCCTTTTTTTTTCTAAACTGGGATTAAATGGGAGAGAAGAAGAGTTAAAGAAGATGGATGACACATGTTGAAGGTGAAACAGTGGACTCTACTAGATCATTTGGTTATCTATGGAGATGTAATTTGCAGTTGATTGAGTTCTGGTCTAGATCATTACATATTCTGGAAATTGAGGTCATTTGAAACGAGTGGTTATGTTTCACTCTACTGTACTTACTGTTTGATTTAGTTCATCTATCTTGACGGTTATTTCTTTATTATCTGATCCAAGATATGAGGATACGACAATAATTTGATATGAGTGTGTCGATAATTGTGTTCACATTAGATGTTAAGCACTGCATATCCTGTCTGAACTTGATCTTTATAGTCTTCTTCTCAAGTTCATTTGGTTGTCCTAATTATATAAGTTCGGCATGTCTACACAGCGAATCAAAGCTTTTTTGGTAAGGAATTCATCGGTCTGCCATGTCTCTTCAGCTTCTGCATTTGGTTTTACTCCGAATTTGGTGGACGGTTGACTACAAGCCATCTGAGGTAACAGGCTGTTGTAAATCTAGGGTCGCGAAGAATCTGACATCCTAATGCCACGGCCAGAGGTTTTCAACGTACGATGGACCAAAGATCATCCAAGAAGAATGGGCGAGCCTTAAAGTCCCAGGGTTTCTTGTGTATTTTAGAATATTCACGGGCAATATGTAAATTGTACAGTATTAAGGAGAATTCTTGTAATAAACGTGGATAATTGGTAGATGGGGAGATAGAACTTCCACAGCTAGATTGAAGGAAGATCTAGGGTTGTGATTAGGAGAGTACTACATAGAAAATCCAAAACTCCTCTCTAAAATCCTTTTAAGTGTGGTAAGGAAGGCTCGCTTGGTAAGAACTAACGCTAGATCAGCAGCTTATCAGTAGGTCTGCTTATCAAAAAATTTTGCATTTTCCTCTGTTCATTCAATAGCAGTTAACTTCAGTTGGTTCAGATTCGTCCTTCGGTTCGATTGCATCTCATGGGTCAGGATTATCTAGCCCATCTCACTCATCGTTGTGACTTACTGTTCCCCATTTTGATTCACCGTAACGGAGAACTCATCACATTGACAACATCAATCGGTCAATTGATGAACTCTTTTCTATGTGGATAATACTAAGCCTAGGTAATGTTAGGTTCGATAGTAACAAAAGGTATCATTGGCCAGAGAGAGCCCCATAAGAGATCTGCTGATTAGCATCTTCAAGCAATGATAAGAAACGAAACTATGTTGTGGCTACGGCTACTTTCGATTTGGTAACTCCAGCTAAAAGACAAATTATTTTGTACAGTGTTTGATAGGTTGGTGTTATCTGTACAAGGAAAACCGCATCTCCAACATATCATTCAGCAAAATACAAACTTCATTATGCCCCAACGTCAGTCCTATGCCAGCCATGCCAGCTTATCACGAGATCCTCGGGTTAGCCAACAGCTCCAGAAGTCGAGGGATGTGCCCCAAGAATCCTCGACCATCCTTGAAAATCTTCATTTTAAATCGCGGCGAGACTTCTGGATGTGAAGATTTCAACCACATGGATGACATCGGACAAAAAAAGATCCCAAGACTCGTCATCATCACAAAGGGATACTTCCACTCCGTTACTTCTACGGAGTTATATCACACCAGAGCTTCCAGTCCCACTACTGTCCCTTAATCCCTGCAGGCACGAGTGCAAAGCTCTCTGCACATTGTCTGCAACTACTCTCAGCCTGCCTTGAGTAGCATCACCTGCCGAACAAGTTTCAACGATCCGAGTAACTCTCTGTTTGCATTTCTCCCAGTCATCCTTTTGCAACCAGCAAGCCCTTCCACCGTGGCTCCCCTCCATCCCGAGGAAAGAGACATGCGAGTTCTCACCAAAGGAGTACCTGAGTCTCACAGAAACGCAATAAGGAAGCCAAGCAGCCCCACCAGCAGCATTGATTTGAGGGATGTGGGCAGGGTCGAGAACAACAGTCAACCCAAAGTCAACCGAATTTCGAGGCCTGTCGTAATGAATGTTGCTCTTGCATACAGAAGAGTGGCCTTCGTTTTCACCCATGCTGAGCCCTGTGTGGTTCTCGAGGCACAGTTCAATGCGGGGCTTTTGTGCAGGTGCTATATCTCCGCCTTGTGCCTGGGATAATCCTTTCTTCCACGCTATTAATTTCAAGAACTCCCTCAATACTGATATGGGCAATGTGAGGAGAGTAATGAATGATGCAACACGGGAAGCGTCGTAAGGCTCTGAAGCTACTCGACGGCTGAAGTAGTCACAGATCTCCCCGATTTCAGATTGAGTTAGTTCCTCTTGAGTAGTTGATGAATTTTGCTGCTGCTGCTGTTGCTGTTGTTGTTGATGAAAGCGCTTCACACTGAGGACTTGCAGAAGAAGTTGAACTCTGTGTACACTTACAGCAAATACATAACCCCTGCAGAAAGACAGTCCATCAAATTCAGGAACATAACAATTTAAATCAAATTTGGAATGTACTAGTGTCAAGTTATTTTATGTCGAGCAAAATCTCCATATGAATCTAATCAAGACTAACAAAGAAATAAGGCGACAAAATTACTGGTGCTATATGAAGCAATTCTCCAACCAAACATTAGAAGATAATAACTTGAAAGTACTGGGAACATATAGCATATGATCGTATGTGACAGTCTCCCTCCCTTGTTCATCAGCTTCCAACATCAATCAAGCAAGGTTCTTATTTCCAGAATATACTCATGCCATCCTTTCAGTTTCCCCAATCATTTTGAGCAATTTATACACAAAAGTTCGAATTACTGGAGGACCCAGTTATAACAGGCTCTATGTTGTGATACAAAATGATAAGCTACAACATCCATATCTGAAAGGTGCAAGATGCATAATCAATCAAAAGTTTAAGCTCTCACATACCCCACAAAAAAGCGCAAAGCAGGTTGTTCCTGGTCGAGATTAAGGAGTGCACCCTCATTGTTATTCAAAATTGAACCAAGAATTTCTTTCAGAAGATCTGGTAACTGAGCAAATAGCCATAGCACCCCAAGGTACTTGAGAATTCCTCTCAAAACCTTCTTGAGAGCAACAAGTGGTACCCATCCACCTCCATAGCCCCCATCGTCACCTAATCCAATTATGGCTGTATTCAACTCCCCTCTCACATGTGCTGGGACAGCTGTACCAGGGGATCTCCGTAGATGCAACCCAGGACTGGAAGCTCCCAAAGTCGAAGATCCTGCCTGAGCATTTCCCAAACGATTCCCAGGAGCAACTTGGCTTCCTGCCCTGGAAATGGAGGTAGAACTAAGATTAGCTCTATTGCCATTGGCAGCTGAGTTTGCGGTGGTTGAATTTGCTAGTCCAACGGTCTGTTGGCTTCCACCTAGATTAGGTTCTAAACCATTCAATTCTTGGGCAACATGCTCCATGATGAACGGTCGAAACTGTGGACAGGGTAATGATCCCCCAACTGATGGGCCCCCTTTTGGAGGCGTTGCTGGTTGCAACCATACTTGATCTCCAGCAAAGCAGCGCATGTCAACCGCAAAATTTTTGCGATAGATGATCCTTATCCAATAGGGTCCTCGCAGTACAACAGAGACATCAATGGGCAGTAATGAGCTCGGGACAATACCAGGACCACCACGCACTGTGGTGGCTGACATTGCAGCTCCCTGAAGGTTATGACTCCCAGGAGGGCCTGTAGCAGAAGGCAGAGTGGGATTTCCTACATGGGCAGAGGTACCCTGACCAACATTGGTGGCTGAACTGCTTGATAGTAAACCATGTGATGGAACAAATCCCGTTTGTTTTGACATAGATGAAAGAGCTGCTGTTACCCCTGCCATTCCAGAAACTGGTGTAGCTCGTGCAGGTCGAGTGGCAGCCGCAAGAGAATGCAAAGGTCCAGCAGTGAGACGTATGCAATCCAACAAGGATGCAACTTCAGCTCCATTAATAAAGTCTTCAAGAAACTGCGTTAGGAAGGTCAACGTGTGAGTGAGAAGATATTCAGAAAGAGTATGAACCAAAAAAGACACTTTGCAGAGTGATATAGATGCATTATTTTCTTGAAAAAGAGCTATGGATAGGGCTATTAAAAATTTCGGCAATCCATATTGAGACAGCTATGCTTAAGGAGCTTAAGCTACAATAAGAAATTCACGGTACAACCAAACACATGTCAAGCAGCATTTAAATATTGCGTCTCAGCAAAATTTAAAAAAAAAAAAACGCATTCAAGAATAGACACACATTGCCACAATATCATCATCAGAAGAAGCTATCCAAGGGTGATTCATGATGTAAATTGCATGGAAAACTCAAAGCGAAGAAAAGACCTAATAGACGTCATTTCGAATTTATGAGACATCTGCAACCCAAAACAGTGTCTTTCATTCTTAACACTACAGATCAACAGTACACTTTACATGTCCCCATTACTTCCCTTATCTTGCATGAACAGACATGCTAAAGAAGAAATTCCTTTTTTTCTTTGGCATTAAGAAGAGATCCTCATATAGCAATGGCTTCATGTGAATACAACCGACAAGTTCCTTGCAAACATCTTCATTTGACACATTCCATCCCAATCAAACTAAGCAATCTTAAAAGTCCTAATCCCTTAAACTGCATTATGTCCTCGATTCACTTTTCTGTTCCCCCTTATTGTGATATGGACAATCCAATTATTCCAGTCTTGTCGAACTACTTCAAAAACCAAGATGTGAGCACATATAAACAAGAACCAAACATGCACTGAAGACTACCAATGGCTACACCTGCATACTCAAATCCATCTACAAGAATTGACTACACACGGTGTTCGAGTTCGGGGATAACAATAGCAGAAACACTTGAAAGAGAAACTTCTTGATCTAAATATAAAGCAAAGAGAACGAGAGAAATTCAAGTTGACATTTAGTTAATTGAAAAACAATAAAACATTCCAAAAGAATCTACCTTTGTATGGGGCCAAAGTTGGTCAGGAGAAACATGCATGGTACAACCCTCTTTACCTGATTCCCACTCAACAACAAAGCGAGCAAGAACACCAGAACCAAAACTAAACCATAAGCTCATTAACCCAACTGCCTCAATTCTGAAAACCCTCCTCATCTGCTCTGCAAACTTATCGACTGTCTCTGCAACATATTTGGCTCCAGCAGGCACTTTAACATCAGAATTCGCGGGAACTTCTTCTTGTCTGTCATCCGATTTCACACCAAGCAATTTCCGCATTCCAAGAGCAAACATTCTGGCATTGGAGAGTCTTCGAATATCTGCCACCAACTTTTTGATACTATCAGCTTCAACAGATTGATAGCTAAGAACGACGCCTTCTGGATCATAACGTATATGGGAATCGACATCAGATGTATTGGCTATACGAACACCAGAGCCCCATGGGGTGATACTACTCCCCTTTTGAAGTTCCCATAAATCTCTGAAGTGCTGGTCATTTATCTTAACATCCCAATACATACTTCCAGGTCCACCAAGCCGCAGGCATATTTGTTGCCATGCATCGCCTCTGGCAAACGGAAGTCGGAACCATATCTTGGGGGAAGCATTTCGCAAACCCACTTCTTCAACATATGGAATGTCCAGGGCTTCCATTTGGCTTGTTAGTCTGGCATGCTTGATGCTTAGCGAACAATGCCGGACTACATGAAGCAGAGCAGAGACATAAATGCTGGATGGTGCATTCCCCGTGTTGGCTTCAGCTATAAGGCTTCCATAGCTGTACCCACAGCTTCTAGATATTGCTTCCGTCAGATTAACTATTTCGGAGGAAGGCTCTTGACTGGCAGCTGCATCTAAGACTCTTCTCCTCTTGCAAGACTTAACATCAGCTACTTGACCTTGCAGAGATGGAATCAAGTTTAACATATCGGAAACTGTGCGTTTGCGTGATGTCTTCTCATGCTTAGGAATAACCTCTTGACATGTGGTATGTACAGCTGAATCCGCCACTGGAGCTGAAATAGTGAATTAGATTGATCAGAAATGCTTACCAAGGAGAAATCCTTGTGCTACAAAAATTGAAATAAATTACGTTAGTACAAACATTGGTGAAGTTGCCTTACATACGGGAGTTGAAACCCATGAATTTGGTGCAGAAACTTTCATAGATCCACCAACAGATCCGTGAGTTCCACTTTTAGGTCCAGTAAACTTTCCACTAGGTCCAGGAACCAAAGTGCCAGTCGGTTGTGGTGGAGACAACAATTGAGACGACCTGGCAGATATCACGTCTTTTGCAGGATCTTTAAGCAACCTCATCTGATCTTCATCTATTGTTGTATAAGAAGCTACCTCAACTGAACCTGGAGATCTAAGAGAAGTCAAGTCCTGATCAGACTTTGAAGCAGATAATCTCTTCATGTTTGCGCTCCTTCCAGAGGCAGAAGAAAGAGAACTCAAGGAACTGGATTGTATGGAGCCTCTGACATTGCCTGCTGAGTACAACGAGCCACTATGATGAGGTGCAACATGCAACAATCTCGAACTATTGTTTACTTGTGATAGCAGGGCACCTCCCTCCCACTTAGGAGAAGGGCTTCCCGCTTTGACATTATGAAGATTCATTGGAATGGAACCATACTGAGAAGCAGATGTACTAAATGATGAAGGGAAGTTTTGAATGGACAAAGGAACTATAGAATTCCCCTTCTCTAGGTCAAACACCTCATCAACAACAGATGAGAAACTCGATGGTGGACATCCTGCCATTTGCATAGAACCTTCAAGGATCAATTCAGAAAGAAGACCTCCTTCCAAATTCTGGTTAGGACCTCCAGCACTGGGCAAGAAGGATTGTAGTTTTTCTTTGTCAATAAAACTAAAATTGAAGTCGTCTTCAAGCATCTGCATCTGATCGATGTCAATTTTTTTAACACAGGTTGCACGGTTCGAGTCACCAAACGAATGAATTTTTCCAGACGTATCTGGCTGGGTCTCTATCAATTTGAATAGAGGTTTGAAATCATTGTCCAGCTGCATCAACAAAAAGTAGGAGCTCCCACAATCTGGAAACCCCAACAACAACATAGCTGAGTCATTAGCAATGCTCTTGGGAATTTTTACTGCAGCAGAGTTATTTTCATAAACCTGCAAGGAGCATTCCACCAACTTCAGCAAAAAATAAATGTACGTGAATGCCTGGCACTATATGGTTTAACGTATGAAATTGAGAAATGTTACCTCAAGGCCTAAGAACCTCGAAATTGATGCAAACAAGTGCAATATACTATTACTTCTTAAGCTCATAAACACTTCAGCGGAATTGATGCTTCCCTGATTTAAAGCTTCCTCACATTCTGATAATGCAGAAGGTGAAAGAATATTTTGAGTAGAACCGAGAAGAAATCGACCATTCCTGCAGCCAAAAATTGCAATTAAAATATGGTAAAAAGGAAAAACCATGAATATACTCCAGCCAGATGAGTCATTTTATCCCTTCCTATTGTATATAATCAATGTAATAATCTTTAACCTCATATTCAATTTGTCCTGCTGCTTCAATTCTATCCGTAAGAAATGAACTTTATCTGTAGTTTAATTCTATCATCCTCTAATAAGACTCTGAAAGTGGTCACACTACTGCGCATGAGAGAAGCAAGAAAGGGAGGGAGGTGAAACAAGAACAATAAAAAGGAGAGTAACAAGAACAGGGAAAAAACTTGTGTTAGCTACAAAGACAGACCTTATGTTAATCCCAAGAGTGAAAAATGCCGAGCCATAGGCACGCACATGCAACACTTCATGCCCCTCGTGCTCCGTAGCCTTCTGCACACAAGTTAATTAGGAAAAAGAAATTCACTACTATTATTCTTGGTCAATGCAGACGATAGTAAAGACCTCATGCTTAGTTAATCACCTAGAAGACCCATACCATTCCTACATTGTTGAGCATTGATAAAAAAAAAAATCAATCAAGCTCACAGATTACGTCATTTATTTGATGAGAGCACAGATTCACATGCACACTACCCTATTGAGGTATGTTAATAAAAAATTATCGACCAAAAAAATTCACTATGCGTCAAAAGTAAACTAACACAAACAAACTACTTCCAAAGAGAACTGATATAAGAACAGGAGAACAACAATTCGCATCTCTAAAAAAAGCTTCACTAAGAAATGTTACATCAGAGTGTCCACCTAGATCAAGGAAAGCCCCAACGTGTGCGCAATCAAAAACCCACTACCACTGACATCCAAACAGAAGCCCCACACTCATTTAGTTGACATTCCAGAAACCAACAAATCCAAGAAGCACCGCACAACACTCAAATCAAGATATCGCTTCAAAGTCACAAACTTAAGAAGGAGGACTAAACACCAGCATCTACAATGAGCATGGGGAGATTAGGTTTTATATGCCCAAAAACAATTATGCAAAATCTTAAAAAGCAAGCCCTGAAGAGAAAGAATTACTTGGCAGATCAGAATAGATAACCTATTAGTTGACTGCCTAGATAGATAAAAATTCAGCGGACAATGCATCGAGCAAACTCATTGGAAAAGGAATGTACTGAGGAAACTAACCTTCATAAAGTCAACATCGAGCTCGTCCGTGTGAGAAAGAAGATTAACATCACCTGCAGCTCGACAGATCTGACCATTTTTAGCCAGCTCCTTCTGAATTTCAAGCAGACGAGTATATCTATTACAACATATAGCTCTTAGCAGCAACTTTTCAACATTGATGCAACTCTGATCAAGAGAAAATTCTGCTTCTTTGAGCGTGAAAGGATCAATGACAAAAGTGCTATGAATACATTTAATCTGTAGATCAGGCCCAGGTTCAATCTTTACATAAGGGCATGAATCGGATGTACCAGAGCCCTTACTGAAATCTAACCAATACATTATTTTCAATCCTGGTGTGCGCAAGCTAGCTGAATCAACTTCCCCGTCTTGATTTATTTGCGAACTTGAAGATCCAGTATGACTCAGACCACCATCAGATATGAGCTCAAAGCGAATTGCATCTTTCCATCTTCCCTGTCGAAGCAACTGCACTTGCCTTATGACCGTGTCCATGACGAGGGCAACGCAAAGCTCATGTAGAACCGAATATATTGTAAAAAAAGGATTTTCTGCCACTGACATTCGTCTCTCTAAATCATCGCCAAGAACATGCTGTCGTGATTCTTCCAACTTTATTAGTCCACTTTTCTCACCGACAAGAAGCTCCAAGTGCAATATCCTCCACATTGATAGGTGTCCCCGGTAGCCAAGAGTGATTAAAACCTTAAACTCCCCATCCACACATAGCAACACTGTACCATCAGAAACTTTGACCTCAGATATTTCCTTGGGAATTGAAAGTTCAAGTAACTTAGTCCGAACAAGCGTGTCCAGCTTCTTTAAAACAGGTTTTTGCTCTTCTTCAGTTAAAGCTCCTTGAGCACCAACATCCTCTATACATTTTGGTAGCCGCTGGTAATTTCCTGTGAGAAGAACTTGAATTGCAGAGGGAACATCATATGCAGGAGCACGTGCTTGCTGGAGCCCTTCATGCATGAAAAACAATGAATCTGCCGCTTGAGTGAAACATGTATCATGACTTGATAGGGTTGATGAGAGCTGCTGACAGTACTGTATCAGCGGAACCTGCAAGTCAAAAGTTCAGAGGAAGAACAATTAAAAGAAGGATCACAATTACGAGACTTGTATCCAGCAAAAAGATGAATAAAACTTAAAGAAACCAATGAACATTCTTCTTACTATCGGCGCATGAAAAGCATAGCAAAAGTACCAGTGTTAAGGGGCAGGTTTCCCATTTAATATCATCCAGCCTCAACTATTACCCATCCTTAAAAAACTAACCAAGTATTAATTCATTGAAAACACTCTCTAATGACATCGAAGACCACTCTCTTGAAGGGAAACATTAGTACAGAAAATTTCAATAACAAAGCCACATAGGAATTGACAAAAGCACAGCAAAATTTCCCTGTTGTCAATAACAGATTTCTTGTCACCTACAGCGACTCTAAGCTTCTCCAGATCCTAAACATCAGGGTGGTCGAGTCTCTCGATGCCCTAAACAACAAGTCGATTGCCATCGCAACAGTCCGCCTACTCTCTCCTTAGGAGATACTTAAGTATAAGAATAGAAGCCGAAGGCAATATCTATGGAAATCGAACTTAAAATTCCAACCTCCCTATTCCTTCAAGGGCGTACTCATGAAAATCACTCCAGAGATCAATTCTACGTGAAGACCCAAGACTGAGAAACAGGAACTCGAAGCAGAGAGCAAACTCTGAGGCAACCCCATTCACCTGGTAAAGCACCCAGGGAGAAATTCTATCCCAACTTCCATATCAACCTCGGTATATAATAAAAAAATAATCTGCTAATATTCAGAATAAAGGTCTAACTGCAAAACAAATCTTCACAGTCTTCTCAAGGATTCGTTCTTGACAAAAGAATTAACCCCACTTGCAAATTTTTCTGCCAAAGCAAATGGCAAGCCAAAACCTAGTCGCAGAAGCCGAAAACTCAACGGTGCAAAGATAAAACTTTTCAGAGAACACAACGAGAAAAAGCCGAATTTGCTCCTTCCTAGCTGCGCAGACACTTAAAAAAACCCACCAATTGCCACTCCACAGATTCCATAGCAAAATATAAAAATAAAAGATGAAAAATTTCCCCAGAGATTCGCTACATCTTCAACAACGAGCAATCACCCACTAATCAAGCCACTCGGTTCAACAAGAAGCCCCCCCACCTGCTTACACCACTTGGCGAGGACGTTGAGCCGGAGCATCCGCTGCTGCGTCTTGACCAGGTACTTCAGCAGGCCGATCTTCTTCTCCGTGTCGGACTGCTCCCCGGACTTGGACTTCTCCACCAGCTCCTTGAGCGAGAGGAACGACTCCTCCGCCGCCCGGCCCACGAGGGCCGAGAACTCCACCGCCTGCTGCCGTACCTCGGCCGCCATTCCTCCTCCGCCGCCGCCGCAGCCCCTTGATCCCCCGCTCGCTCCGAGAGATCTACGCAACGCTCATGGGGGGGAAAAACTAGGGTTCGGCGATCGGAAGGGGGACCGGGATGAATCGGGAGGAAGCTCGCGCGCTGTGTCGCCGCTAGGGTTTTTGGGGAAAGGACGGAGGAGAGAGAGAGAGAGAGAGAAGCGCGAGCCTTCTCCTCCTCCTGCTTCTTCTTCCGCGCTTTGCCCCCACCCCCCCAACGCAAAGATGCTTCGGCTTTAGCGGAAAATGGGGGTTTTGATTTGACGCCGTCGTCGTCGTTTATGTCGCGAAGGTCCATGAATTCCTGGATTTGTGCAATTTGGTCCTTTCCATTTCTCATTTTGGCCCCGTTGACTCCCCGGATTTGTCCCAATTGGGACCCTCCAATTTCATTTTCGTGTAAAATCAAGGGGCTCCGGCCCTTTTTCTCGAAAGAAAATTGTATTCATTGCTCGGAACGATAAGGGAAAAACGAATGCGGGCTTTACGGCGAAGGCAAATGGAGACGGAGCGAAGCCTAGGATACTGCGGAACGGAGCTAAATCTTAAAAAAACACGAGGGGGGATCAGCAGAACGCCGGCAGGGCTGAGCAGACGGTCATTCCGCGAGAAACGATCTGCCCCGGCAAAATAATTAGCGGCCGATCACTAGATCCCGTGCCTTCATCAGTGGTGCGGCGTGCACCGAAAAAAACTCCCTGTCCGGTAATTACGGCGGCGTTATCAACTGGCGATGCGCATCTAAGCTCGTCTTCCTCTGCACCATCTCCACCGTTGTCACCGCCGTTGTATGGGAACAACCAAAACGGATCGAACGAACATGGATCTATTATTTGGAAGAGCAGGTCTTCGTAGTTCGGCGAGCGGCTAGATTTTCTTGCGATCGCCATTGGAGCTATAGGTAGACGGGAGTTGTTTAGGGACGGAGCATCGGGACATCGAGTCCTCGAGAGCATGTATTTATGAAGTTCTCGATCTAAATCGGGAGAGACACGATAAATCCTATCCAACCTCAATATAATGTATGAGGCGTAACTTTTTTAAAGTTTTAACATATTAAGCCTCGACGAGAATCTAGAAATTTCGTACAAATTAAGGCAATCCCAACATCTGTAAATTGCCCATTCTCAACTAATGCTACAATCGTGTTGTAGCTAACGCCGATTAAGTTTTTTTTTAATGGAAAGTCCGCGTTCAAATGATTTTCGAGGATACATGAATCGCATCGAAAAAATCGATCAAAAATTGAAAATGAGCAATTCCGTGCCGCACGGTTTTCGAATAACGGCACGAAAGTCGTTTATCTGTATTTTCCGTGCTAATTTTAAAATCTAAGGAAACGAAATTTTAGGGCGAGCTCGGATATATTTTTATTTTTTGTTTAAAATCTAAATCTCGCGGTACACGTGCTTTGACTTTTTTTTCTTTTAATCCGAAATGCATAAGAATTTCAATACCTTCAAATATGGATACGGAGATTCACATATAATACTTTTCATAATTTTAAGATTAGTCAAAAATAAAAAAAAACACAAACCGTGAATTTTGCAATTTAAATTCAACGCACGAGCTTCGCTGCCCAGCTGTGTCTTGCCAATTGCCAAACGGGCAAACGCGTTCGGGCTGAGTCGACTCGTCCAGGAATCGTTCCAGCACCGAGTCAACTCAGCAAGGGTGGGTCTTCCCTCCCTCTCTAGATCTCGAGTCCCGCGAAACGAAACGGAGCGGAACGAATCCACCACATCAACGATGCGGGCAAAATCGCCGCCGTCGTACTCCGGCACCGCCGCCGCCGCCGCCGCGAAGCCGACCTCCCAGACCCCGTTCGCCACCCTCTCCTACACCACGTCCGCCTCCGCCGCCGCCGCCGCCGCCGCCTCCTCCTTCCTCGCCACCCGCCGCCCCTGGCGCGAGTTCCTCGACGTCTCCTCCCTCTCCCTCCCCGCCGGCTACGCCGACGCCACCGGCCGCATCCGCCGCAACTGCGACCACTTCCGCGTCAACTACGCCATGGTCGCCCTCGGCCTGCTCTTCCTGAGCCTCCTGTGGCACCCGGTCTCGCTGATCGTCTTCATCGCGGTCTTCGTCGCCTGGTACTTCCTCTACTTCTCCCGCGACAGCCCCTCGGTGGTCCTCGGTCGGACCGTCGACGATCGGGTCGTGATGGCGGCGCTCGGCCTGGTGACCGTGGTGGCTCTGGTGCTCACCGGCGTGGGGCTGAACGTGCTGGTCTCGCTGCTGATCGCGGTTTTCCTCCTAGGGTTGCATTCCGCGTTACGGAACCCGGACAGCTTGTATGTCGATGAAGAGACCACGGCCGGGGGCGGGCTGGTGTCGGTTGTCACCGGCCAGCCGATGAGGGCCACGGCCTATACACGGATCTGAGGGCTTTAGAGGGGGGTGTTTTGAAATCATTTGATTGTGTTGAGAGATTGTGTGGTGCTTGTTGTTCGCTTGGGTGTCTGATGCAGTGTCCTTGGTTCGGCTCGAGATGCAGTTCTGGGATTTTTTCGATGGAATTTGGATCAATGTGAGAGTCTCGACAGGAATTCACGGGACTTGTGCATTGAGATTTGGCCTTGCATTGCTCGGGTTTCGATATGGCTGCGGAAAGCAGTTGGATCTTTCGATGCCGGATCTTCTGGTTCCGGACGGCGAAGAAAAGAAGCAAGAATGGTCCTGCTGTTCGCGAGAGCGTGTTTATCGGTCGTGCTTGTTGTCCGTTTTGTAGCCCGAAAAGACGGCAAGGGATGGTCATTTTGTGGTGTCGTCTCTCGTTGTACTGGTGAAGGCTCTTTGTCTTGAATAACTCGGGAAACAGTAGGTGCCGATTCAGCAGAGTCCGGTCCTTTTTTAGTCCTTCCTACTTTCATCTGGTGTGGAGCATTCAAAGATCCGTGATATGATTTTTAGCATTCTGATTTCTTGTTGGTTTCTGGTATGGTAATGTTGCGGCTTCATGTTCCCTGTTCAGACATTAAGTTCAGCGTGATCCAAAACCGTATGGTCCGTATTTAGGAATCCGATTTAGGCGAAGAACACTTGCTTCTTGAGAATGATTGCTCGAAAGAGTGCATGTCAAATGCAAAGCTAATATGTAAAATTTCCTAGGACTGCATCCTGTTTCCCGGCTTCATTTTACCGAGCTGGCGGCCGAGTAAATGGCTTAGTTTACCTCCTACATTTTGTTTGCTTGATGATTATCTCTGAATGTTTTAAAAGCAGGAGTCTGTCTCGAATAGGCAGTCTACCAATACATGGTACTTAGCTTTTCCAAAAGTGATTATGCAAAATGCAGATTTTCTGTAGCCTGTTTATTGATCACCTCGGTACGATACGATGGCCGAGGCTCTTCGAGCACCCGAGCACCGTGAGTCGAGCTTAAGTGGCAACGATATTATTCTTTCGACAAATGCTCTCTCTCCTCTCTCTTTACATCCCTTTGTCTTTCGCTCGACTTTCCCTAGTTAATCAACACTGTAAGATGTCAAAGGATCTTCGAGCTTGCTCAATATCGACAGGATTACGGTTACATGAATTTTTTCTTGACGACCCTGAGCGACTAGCGAGTGTCCAACTAGGTGCAACAATGCAAGTACCGATAGGGATGAATTGTGAGCAACCGGAGTTACGATCTAGTCCCAAATAACGAACAAAATTTGGTATCTTTGTAGCAACGAGGTGATAATCACAGTAAAAAAAGACCGAGCTTTTCTTACCGGTGCGTAGGATTTCCGGATAATTCTCACTACAATGGTTTTGGTCGATTCTCAAGTTGAAAGCTGCTCATCCTATCAAAGCACCCAACAAATGTGGAGCCAGATTTGAGAAAATGGTACAATCATACTATACAGGAAACGTCTTCGAAAAGTAACAAATCAAATTCTATCTCAACTTGTAACGACATGCCACAAAACAGCATATAGTGTCGTATTGACCGAGACATTGAGCATCCTGTTCATGATTATGACTTTTAAGGAGTTAATTCATCAATCTATATAACCAAGAAAGGGGGAGGAATGTGAGGTCATCTTATGGAGCTTGGATTTTCCGGCAATACGACAGAACCATCACGAATTCTTTGGCCGAGGTCCCGACAGACGCGGTCACCCTCTTCGACAATGCCGCGGTCGGGAACCAGAGATCGACCAGATTATTCAAGAGCAACGTAGGGAGCACGGGCTGACCCCGGCACAGTATCTCCACCTGTTTAAAAAGTGATGAAATGCCATAAGAAAAGTTGGATCTCCTTAGGGATGCATAAAGAATGATTAGCCCATAATAAACTACAATAAGGCATATCTCGGATGCATAATTCATTTTAAATATCGCTTTTGACAAGATTGGCTTCAATCCGATTGTTTTATAAGAGCTATCTGGATTAGGGTAATGCGAATGGTCTAAACTTGCCAATAACTTCACCATGAGGCGTCCACACCTACAACTGTGAAACAAGCCCATACAAAAGATGTGACAACCAGCTAAAATACATATCTAGCAGTGAAGGGATCAGGCTGATTTTTGGATCAGAAATTGCATTTTTTTTAACCTACCTTCGTTTAGATTATTTGCAGATTCTAGTCAGAATGACCGTGGGATGATGTATATTACAAATCATTCTGTTACCAAAGAACTCGTCACGGCACTTCATATCAGTATACAATGAAATCATCGTGTTTATGACCGGTTAGATTCCTAGGGGAGCCATAAAATCTCTGTCCCTAAGAACATTCTTGAGAATTGATTAGCTTTACAAACTGCAATCAACGAATTGCTGAATACGGTGAATGCTAAAGAATTAGGGAGGCAAGAAAAGCAATCTCACTTCCTATGCAGGATTTAGAGAAAGAGAGCCATCTTATCATTGACTCATTAACTTGACTAAAATCTCCAGATTAGGCCAATGTGCGCCATTTTGTATAATATGATCAGAAATTTTACAGCTAATCCATTGTCACCCTACTTGTGACAAATTAGCATTTAGAAAAAGAAAAAAAGACATGCTCATCAAAAAGCTTAAGTTCTCTAATGATAAAGTATAGACAAGCTGACTTAAAAGAGGGTATGAAGCTACTCAAAGATATGCATTCTCAAAAAAGAAGGCTAACCAACCTGAAATTCCATACTACATTAGTAAGTTATAAGCAAGTTTTTAGACAAATCGAATCCATATTGCGACTAGAAGCAAAGTATGTGGGTTTTCAGAGCTGAAGATCTAACAACAAACGTGTTAGTCTTTTCTTTTCATTGATAAGGAACAAACTGTGTATCACCAGTGAAACAGTAATCCTCGATTCAAGTCCAAATGCAATGCTCTCTAATTGCATACTAGTAGGTTACCAAAATATTAACACTTCACTGCACTATATACTACCGTGCGAAATATGATGTTTATAACCTTCCTTTTGTGACACCTCCGGTTTTTAACAATGTTGTCAGTATAAGTGCAGTTACGACAACAAATGAGATGTACCAGCTCATAGAAAAGCATGGAAAGAACGAAACTAAATTTCATCTAACAAATTGGGTAGAGCAATATCAAAACATGAATGCCTAGAGTAGGTGCTGAGGAAAGAAAAAAGTAAAGACTCACCTCAGCTTCACTCGTAAGTTGAAGTTTCTTGACCAGGTACTTTTGGATGATCGAGACAGGGACGTTGCCATCCCTGGGGAATAAAAAAAATGTCAATGCTGAAGGAGACGCTAAATCGTTTTCTATCTTGATTGGTTCATTTATTAGAACTAAAGTTATATATCACCATACCAGCCAAAAAAATTGTTAAAACGAATGTAATGAAATTAGATAGTACTGTTGCTACAGGTGCAACCCATAATTTTCATGTCATCACAACATAGCATAGACAGTACATCACGATAAATGAAAAACTAGAAAGAAGATTATTCATGCATCTATTGAGTCGTTTCCAGGCAAACCAGAGAAGAAAATAAATGGTATTGATGATAAACTAAAAGACTCATAGCATAAAAACTAACTAGAACATAATCACCATTCACATGCAACTTAAAAGGGGAAATTGTTCATAAAGCTGATAAATAAACTTCCAGATGAATGTAAGACAATTTCAGCGATATCCTTTTTCTTGGTCATAAAATTCAGCTATATGCAAACATAAAGAAAGTGACATACTGGTACAGTGTTGTGTACTAAACGCAACTGTATAGAGTACCCAATAAATCTGTGACAGAATACGCTACAGGAGCATCAGCCACATTAATGGTTCGTCATCATCTCAAATGACTCAGCTTAAATAAAATCAACCCAGGACAATGTAGAGAAGAAGGTTGCACCCACGGATATGACAGATATAAGTGATGCTAAAAGCTCAAAATCTTGCACTCCTTCAAAGCCAAAAGCAAGAAAAATGTAATTCATGACCTTCACTACCACATCAATGCACAGATAACTCCTTAGATGGATAGTTGAACACCGATAAACAGATTAAGGACACGTGTCAAGGAGTCACTTCTCAAAGTATAGAAAAAAAAACACTTTGCCAAACAAACAGAATACTTTATTTGGTTTACTACCTTTGATTGTTTACGGTATAAATTACATGAATGCTATTTGATACGCAAAATAGCCACCTCTACTTGGGAAAGGCATACTTCATAACAAAAGCCAAGTAGTTACACAAAGTAGCACTAGTCCAATAGTCTAACTCTTCTCTTTTAGAAAGGGAATACAAAGTAGGCAAAGATGTACGAGGCTCACTATAGGAAGGACAACAAACACTGACCACAAAATAAGTATCAAATGCGCACTTCACTTTCAATACAGACTAGGAAAGCAGTCAACATCCACAAGAACTTACTTAATCCTCAGGTAACAAGAAGATATCTGCGGCAAAGAAGCCTCTCCTTTCCTGTAGCCACTTTATCCTATTAGAGGCTTATTAAGAATTCAAGCTCTCATGAGAAACAAGAGACATTAAGCAACTTACAGATCTTCAGAGGCAATTAATGAAAACCATATTGGATGATTTCTTCGGTCGTGTTTGCCACTAGAAGCATCTAGCAAGAGCTGTGCTGAGGTGCTCAACTCTTCAGATGCAGCCGCTTTCTTTTGGCCTGTTGCACGCATCCTTTTACGCTTAATTGGTCCCGATAAAGGAATTCCCTTTTTGTCATCTTGGAATTTTGTTTTGAGTGCATGGTCCTTAGTTTTACTTTTAGTCAGATAGAGTCCACTTTTAGGAATATCTGGCAGTTCTTCCTTGGCTTTCTTCTCCGGCACATGAGGCTCCCTATCAAGGGCACTAAGCGACTCCAACTTCGGAAGAGAAAGCCCATGTGAACTTGACTTTGAAGATTTAGTTCTGTTAGCAGCCTCAACAAGACAATTTAGGGGTGTCCATAAATCGAATTTGCCTTCCATTTGTTGGAAACCATCCTTTGTGTCTTCAGCAGGTTTTTTCCGGTCATAAGGCTTGTCAGGAAATGACTCCTGTTGCAATTGAATAAGGATAAAGCATTTTCAATTATAAAAAAAGCATGTAATTTCTTCCCCTAATAAGTTCCCTTTTGACAAAGTATCTATGTGATTAATTGCAACAGAGAATCAGCTTTTGCCTGTCTTTACCTGCCCTTTATTTGTTTTATTTGAAGAATCTGGTGAGCTCGATCCCACGGCACAATCTCCTGTAGAATCTTCTTCTTTCTTATTTGGTTCCTCATAGGCAAAACTGGATGCTCGCGAACTAGCAGCTCTTCTTGTGACTGATTTTGTTCGTCTGCCTGTTAAACCACTCTGTATCGACACCTTGGGTGCGCTGACCACCAAGGAAGACAGCGATCTCTCCTTCCTTTTGATTGGGAGGGGAACTGGAGGTGTGATTTCAGGGGCTTTTACCTTTCTTCTTTTTAAAGGGAAAACTTTGGCCCTTATGTCTTGCAAATTGTGGTCAGGCCTGCATGTCATCAATCAACAAGCTTTAATGAAAAGCTTTGAAATGTGGAGAGGCGGAAAGACAAAGGAACGGGGAAAAACGCGGCATATGCACGTCTATGGAAGACACCAACCGAAGCTTTTCCACGGGAAGACACCCAAGATCAATTTTGCAGACTGGACAGCAATCCACCTCATCGTCTGAGAGCTTCTCATATATGCACTTCCTGCAAACTGTTGGGCAGTTGAAACCTTAATGTATCAGAAGCAAACTACAGCATGGTGAAAGTATTCTACCAGAGAGACTTTAAGATTGTACTTGTCCATGTTGCGAAAGCATTTTTCCCTCCTATTTTAAGAAAAGAGGATGAGGAACAAGAGTTTGGTCTTATCATATTGCCTGAGGCATGATCGGAGCATGCCCAAAGGCAACAAAATACAGGGGATGACATGCATTATTGTTCAAAAGAATATTTCTTTCTAAGAAAAGCTCCTAAATGTAATGTAAACAGGGGTTTAACCAGACAGCAATTAGAATATCCATAGGATCCAACTCAACTAAAATACTAGCTTTCTTCTATTGTATTAGTTGCTTGTGGTCGCACTGTCAATAAAAAAAATGTATGTTATGTAATTCTTTCATCTCAGCACCATTCCTTAAAATTGATCCTCCACACATCCCTTAATAGCATATGGTGCCTAGACTTTTGGCTTCATCCTACCAAAGTAGGCATATAAGCTACAGGAGGGATTACTGCTCCTGAGCACTCTAAATGATCTAATTTTCAGAAAAAATGATGTTTACAGCGGGACATATAGAAATTGATGGGCGCAGAAATCCATGTTATGTAGCTATTGGCTCTCGTTTTGTGTAATTGCAACCTGTAAATAAATAGTTTGCGATGAGCATCAATTTCCTAAGATGGCTGACTACTTTGCTAAAACGGGAACCAAAGAAAAGTCCCCCTTGAATTTAGTCCACTAACCAATTAAGAGGAAAGAGCACGATGCAGCTCAAAACTTGACAAGATACCAGAGTTGGCTGTCAGAGATAATCGATACAGAAAGTAGCAAAAGATAATTTGCTTCGTAATAAAAACATAAAACAAGCGACGAGTTTTGCAGGACCACTGTGCTAAATGAAGCGCTAAAGAGCCTGGAAAAACTTATATTCAGGACCACCTGCTTTGGTGCAAGGTAAAATTTTGCGACAACTCAAAATTTCAAAGTAAGAGTTCGATATTTCTCGTGTCTTTCCGTCTATGTATACAAGTATACAAGAGACACGATTATAGCACCCTAAAAACAAAACTAAAACATATAAAATTCAAGCTAAAGCTATTGCACAATTTAAAACCAGAGGTTAGGATATTAAATCTCCTATCTTATGCAACCACAAATAGATTTCAATCTTTACATAATCTTCTTATTTCAATTTTTGTTGGTTGCAAATCACTTTTTAACTTTACAACCAGACAAGAAGCTTCAGAAGAAACATTGGAATTAAATGAAAACGAATTCAGATCCAATAAATAAAAGTTTAAGTGCACTAAGCAATAATAACAGGCTATGGTACTCAAATGAGGTCAGTGATTCCACGAGGAGATCGCCAGTAAAAAACACAGAGCTGGGACATAACCATTTAGGGTACTTCGAAGTGATAGTACTTGAAGAAGTAGCTGGAGAGACTAACAGAATAGCTTTCACTTGATGCAGAGTATATTTTGCAGATCAACGTAAGTGGTATCACTAAGACTGATACCTTCTACAATCAAAACTTCTCCATCAGTCAATCAAATTAACCAACAACAGCTTCCATCTCTTATAAGTTATTTGAAGGCACCTAATTTTCCTTCGAAGGAAAACAATAATAGGTTTTTGACAATATATACTTGAGGAACCTCGAAGTACACTTGCATTATTACTGCATTAAAAACTCAAGGTGGAATTGACAAAAAAAAAACCACAAAATCTAACAGCATTAGTCACGTAAAAGAGTCTTTACCAACCAATGATATATTTCTCCAGTTCAAAATTCATGCAATTCTGAGTTGAAGACAGAGCAGATCAATACAATAGAGACAAATATCAACAATTTAAATACCCACACGAACCACATACACGGGGTCAATTGAGTAAAACAGATTTACGAAATTCCTGCAGAAAGAATACTCCAATCTCTCTCTGTTATTGCCGATTATAGCGAGCGCACAGAACTCAAAACAAGCTGGAGCAACATTAACTCGGTGCAAAAATCCAGAAGCTACAAAAATCCAATCTTCAATGCCCCCATTTGACGACACCCCAAAATGGCAAAAACCCGGATCACGTAGAGACAGAAAGAGAAGCCCCACCATCACATTCCCCAAAATTAAACCAAACCCAGATCAAAACCATCGTAAAAAACGCCATCAATCAGCTCAAAGTCGAAGAATTTAAAGGGAAACTTACACGTGTGGAGGCAGAGTGATATGGTGGTAGCTTCCTTCAACAGCTTATTACAAAGAGGGCATGTCATGCATGCCTTTATCGTCTCCCTCTTCACTTTCACCGCCTGACCAGCCATTACTCCCCCTCCTCCTCCCTCTCCCTCTTTCTCTCCCCCCCAAAAGAAAAAAACAAAGAACTCCTCCCTGTTATCTCCGCAGCATTCGACCAAGAACCGATTCAAGAATCGATAATACCGCGGCACCCACAAAACAAGAAGCGCAAAAATCGCGACTTTCGGACAGGAAACCGCAAGAAGAGCTCGGTTCTTACGTAAAAAGAGGTGTGGATCTGAGGAAGTCAAAGAAATCGGGAGGTGGGTTCGGTCTGGTTTCACAGGAGGAGGAGGAGGAGAATTTACGTGTTTGGGGGGGTTGTTTCGGGGAGACGCTGTTTCGTGTTTCCACGAGTGACGAGCAGCACAAGGGCAAAGTAATAACCGATAAAATATATGTAAAAAAAAAAAAAACAAGTTTTTCTCTCGATGTGTTCTTTCTTGTGCCTGTCTGCGTACGCGTGCGTTTGAGAAGGAAACCATGCTTGGGTTCCACTTCCGCTGTTGACGAATTACGCCACTTTTCACGGATCTCGTGTAGTAAAACTGTGGGGAGGGTGCGATGCAGCTGAAACAAAAAAGGCAACAAATCAGAGAACTGCAAGAGAAGGAAGTACCCTTCTCAAGATTTTGTGTTTTGGCTTTCTTTCTTTTTCATGATTATCGAATATAACTTTTCGTTTACTTGAATGTATTTTATTTTATCTTTCTGGCAAACTAAGTCGGGTTATTTGTTAGGTCGGATTTGAGACTTATATAAGATGGTTGGTGGCAAGATTATCGCGTATAATTATCAACGAGCGTTCGCGCATCGTAACGCGACGTGTTGATTACCAAGTGCATCTGATTTTGAATTGAGAGTTAGTCATCGTAAGCTCTTTCGCGAGGGTTCTTGAAATAAGCGAAAAGGAAGGATCGGTTTTGCATGGAAGGCTTGTAAGACTGGGAGGACTAATTCCATCCCAAAAGATAAAATCAAAGAAAAAGAAACCACGACGAAAAAACTAATCTTGCACATTTTTATGTTTATGCAAAGTGAAAGACGTACGTAGATCCGTCTGCTTAATTATATGACGGACAATTCCATTAGGAGTCTTATCACTGAGCTAATAGTGCATTTCAAATCTAAAGCTAGCTAATAGAGCATTTCAAATCTAAAGCTATTATTTCATTCATTCTTTTTTTGAACATATATTATTTCATTCATTCGGGCATTGGGATTTTGCACAAAACATATGCCATGTTAGTTTTTCTTGAATTAAAATCCTAGATTGCTGTTTAAGAAACTGTGATGAAAAAATAATTTTGCACATTCTTATGTTTATGCAAAGTGGAAGGACATAAATTCGTCTGCTTATATATATATATAACCAGCTATTTCATTGGGGTCCTAAAACTTAAGCTAATAGAGCATTTCAAATCTAAAGCTATTATTTCATTCACTCGAGTATTAAAATATAGAGTATAGTATTTCTAGAACGTGGACATATTCTTCTATGAATAATGTTTTAAAACAAACGGCAATGCCATTTGGGAAGAAACAAGCCCAATGCAAGCGCAAACCCTAAAATGTCAAAACCAGATCTGGCTTGGGCCTGCTCTGTGCTCTATGCAGGGCCTAGACTCAGTTACTTACATTTAAGGAAGGTCACTTATGAAACTTCATTTTCGTTTCTTGTTTTGGGATGACAACCTTAAAAGGGGCCAAGAATTATCGTACCATGTTAAATTTGGTACCATTACTTTACAAACGGTTTTTTTTTCTCTTTTTTTTATAAAAATATCGTTTGAGTGTCTCAAGTGACTTGGTGAGCCGGAGGACCCCACGTGGCAATCTTTTTAAAATAAAATTATCCGACATGACATTTTCGGGGAATTGATTTCATAAATTAGAAGTTTCAAACTAACCATGGACCAACAACATTTGCAGCACAAGAGCTTCACCTTAACAATTAAGTAACTTCATATCCACTTCAGCAAAAAAAAAAAAGCATTTCAAGCGCAAAAGAAAAACCTTGCCCTAAAAATATTTACTAGATGACATTGTTCAGAGTATAAACTTTCTCCAAATTGAGAAATTGGGACTAATTCATTAAAAAGGTTTAAAGAGAAAATGGGGTAACGAATAGATGAATAAAATCGAGAAAATGGAGCAAAGAGAGGCTTTAAGGCAATTCCTCCGCCACCTTTTATGTCCTCGGGCATAAAGTTGAATAGAATATAATTAATATTAAAACCATAATCTAATATATCATTATCGAATTGTGTATGACCAATTGTGGTTGCTCCACGTGGCGTAACACACACGCGAGTAAGCCTTGACGTGGCGGCATCCACCAGCAATGACTTGCCATTTGCACCATCGGTTACATCTAAAGACGGACGTGTAAGATATGTTAGCTCCTCTTATTCACTATTATTTATTTTACAATTTAAATTGGGCACAAATGATAGGGTACATCATTGATTGAGCAAAGTGTGCACTATAAGTTTGGTATTCCTTTCGGAACTAAAGATATAATTTATCTTATTTTAACAAGGTAATTTAGATACATTCAATAAAACGAACTCTTGACAAATGACAATATGAAAGAAAAAAACAAAAATCAATATTTAAGTACGTCTTTAGTTAATAAGGAGCAAAATGGGATTGGGCTAGAGACTGTGATATAGCATAAATTAAGGCTAGGGCTAGACTTTAGCTTGGTAATGAATTGAGCCCTAATTCCTCAATGACATCTTCAAGCCCTCACTTACGTTGTCAAAGTCAATGGTGGTTAACTGTTGGGAGAAGCCTTTGTGCTCCAATTATTGCTGAATAGACAGTTTGAAATTGCTGAGACTTGTGTTCTTCTGTATTTCTATTAATAAATAGCAGAAGTTCCAAAAAAATCCAAAGTCGATCAATGTAATATAGCCCATATTTAGATGCTTTAGGGCCCATTTGATTTGACTTTGCAAATGAGTCTCGGGAAAATACAAATATCTTTAGGTTAAACCCCTTTGTGAAAATGCAAATGGTGTTTCGTGAAAAAACTTTATGAAGCTACTTTTAACCAAAGTAGTGTTTGGCTAATTTTTCTTTGCAAAGGGTTTTGGGATTTTCTTTTTTATTAAAAAAAAAGTTTACCCTTCGCAGGAGCCGATGAAGGGCTACGACCACTGGTGAGCTAGATTTGGCACCGACAGCCGTCGCCCGAGGTCGGGTGACCCCCGACGAGGGTTGCACGACCTCATGCGGCCGTCGCTTGGGGTTGGGTGACCTCACCGGCCCTTCGCCGTCCGGATCCGGTGTCGTTGGCCCTCGCCGGAGCTTAAAGAAGATGAATAGTAACAAAGGGGCGAAATCGAAATATTAAATAATAAATGAGGATAGTTTGGGAAACAAAATTTTAGTTTCAGCATTTGGCAAATGCTGCAAGCCCAAAACTGGTCCGGACCAGCTTTGAGATTTGACCATTCCCAATGTTGGGTTTCAACTGAAAGCCCATTGGGAATGCTTGTCAAACGCTCCAACATTTCCCCAAGGGGCCTTTCAAGCCTGAAAGTTACTTGGGAATGTTGAACCAAACGGAGTCTTAATCATTTGAATTTGAACCCGTTATACCATTCTATTTCTATAGTAGATGAAATGAAAAAAAAAAAAAAGTTTCTTTCATAGTCTTACATCCAACTTGATTGAAAATAATATAGTTACTATTGTGTATAATGCAATAAAATTTACTTTGTTTATGTTATAAATCATGACAGATTTATATATAGTTTGAAACATTTTCCTCTATCATATAATTGTTCTTCCTAGTTCTACAATATAGTGTTTAGTATCAAAATAAGTTGTTTATAATTTGATTCAAGTCTTTTAAAATATATCTCAAATTCTTTACTTTCGTTAATCAAAATGTAGACTTTTGTTTTACTTTACCAAAAAAAAAAATGTAGAATTTTGTTTGCAGAAGAAAGGCTCCTCTCAATAAAGTCAAATGCATTAAACGTGCTAGAGCCTCATTTACTACTTACCAAACTTTCAAAGTTGCATTTTCTAATACCACGAAAAATCCCAAATTGATATACTTGTGATAAACTTACTCCAAACTAATATTTTGACCACTAAAAATCTCAAACTGGTACATTTGTGACAAGTTTACCCTATATTAGTTTCCGTTAAATTGAATTAATACCACAAAAAATCACAAAATAGTACATCTGTAACAAATGGAGGATAAAACATGAAAATGGTACATCAGTTAACTGTCACGTATTATTTAACAAAGTAATTTGACAATAAAATTTAACGGAAATAAACTGAGGGTAAATTTATCATAAATGTACCAGTTTTGCATTTTTTATGGTTAAAAAATTAATTTAAAGTAAAATTGTCACAAATATATCAGTTTGAGATTTTTCGTGATATTAACCATTTTCCGCTCGTTAAAGTGAATGCATTAAATGTCTGAGTCTATTTTAGTACAATATATTAGATCGATTATAGATGCCTCTCCAAGATACATGATAAATGCTTGAGGACAAAGAATTCCTGTCAGTATATATCAACACAGTTTAATTTCTTTCCTATGTGTCCGTGGAGACATGCCCATCTCTTGCTTTCTTTTTTGTAGTTTGCTACTGTCGTGGCTCGAGCGCCCGTCACATCCCCATCCACAGGGGCGTAGTCGTGTTGACTCGAGCTGATAAAGTGCCAAACTCGAGAGAGCTTGTCTAGACAAGGATTGGCAAAAGCTTAAACTAGACTCGACGTCAAATGAGTTGATCTTGAGTAATTACCGAGTCGAGCCTGGGATACTCGCATACAGCTTGACTCGTTAGGGGTGAAGTGGGACAACCCGGTCTTGTTAATTTTGTGTTATTTCTCAAACCCGGCCCAAATCCGTTATGGCTTTTGATGTGAAGTCCCAAACTCGACTCAATAAAATAAACGAGTATCCGCGACTCATCATACTACTTTTTGAACGGACAAATATCTTACGTCAAAAGCATAACAAACCACATCAAGATCGAAAAAAATTTAAAACCTAATGATCCTCAAATGAGCAGCCATGCTTGAAATTTTGTTACGGTTTGACAAATTTATATCAGCAATATATATTACTTTTATTTTTAACTTGTGTATCCAAAATTTAATCAAATTATAATTGGGGTTTGGACAGTGCGACTAACTGGTCGATTGATTCTCATAATTTCCTTTAGATAATTACGGCAAAAGGGCTTTTCTTCGGTCCGCAGAAGGATCTGCACATGGTCCTCGTCATACCACACTCACCTCGCCTGTGCTTGATCGATCATTCATTCCACAAAGGTAGATTCATAACAATAATTTGTTATTATTTCATAATGATGACTTCCATTATAGAAGAAGTGATCACTTATTTCTCGGCAAAGCCTTATTTTTTCTGGCACGAACATGCGAAAACTAGGAACCAGGAGCGAGTCAGTCACCACAGTTAACGAACTGGTAGTTCACGGTGAGGTGTCCTTGGTTGTATCCGTTTCCGTCTGTGTCCAACGGACGGAAGATGGTGTTGTAGTCCAGATCGAGCCCTCCGTTGCTGCACTGGTCGACAATCCTCGCGGTAATTTGCGCATGGGTCCTGGTGTTCGTGATCTGCGCGCAGCGGAAGTTGAGTTAATAGTCTTATTTCTCACCTCTTTAGGAGTTGCTCGAACCATACGGGAGGTCTTAAAAACAAAGTTATGGGGCAAAAACAAATGGACTGTTCGAAATCTATGAAGTTTTCTGTTACCCTCAAGCATTTGCCACAAGCCGCTTGCCCGTGAGGCCCGACCGGCCCGCAGAAGGCGGTCCATCCGTATTTCCGCCGCCATGCCAGCGGCTTGTTCGCGTCCCAGGTCGAGCAATAAGCGCTCACGGCATTCAAGTCCCACCCATTCTGCGCGGGGTTGTAGTAGTGGTACGTCGCCCTAACATTGCTAGCGCTCTGAGCATCAGCTGCGGAGATGGCGAGGCAAAGCAGCAACGCCAAACAAAGGCTAAGCCTCCCCATGATTTGCAAGAAAGAGTGGTTGTTTTTGCTGTGGAAGGAGATGAGCAAGAGAGCACGGGAGATTTATAGGAGACGAGGACTGCGAAATTACGACTTGCCCTTGTGAGATAGGATGAGTGACTCGATGAATTTGCTTGCGTCTTGACTTGGAACTTGACTTGAGGGGGTAACTACGTGCGGATCCTTCTTCCCTGTTCTCCATGTTTATCTCTTTTGACAGCAACAACAGGGGGGAAAAAGGAGTCTTTGTTTCTGTTTTATTTTGTGAAATGAAGAAGTAATTTAAGACATACTAAGGTTAGCTAGCTAGTGCATGTTGCATCAATGGCAGGACTCAATCTTGATTTTAAAAAGTGTAAAATTAATCGAGAGTTTTATACATCATCAGAATTATAACACGTACAAAATAGCAATTGTAGAAATGCAATCAAATTAGCAGTATAGGATGTATGACTCTTGGGTCGATTAAGACTGAAGAGTCAGAAATGGGGAACTTCCAATGAACTTTGTGGCGTCTCGGAACTCGAAAGTGGAACTTGTTATTCTGTCGGCCATTTCAGAATTTTTTCCAAGAAAGTCAAAGCTGTAAAATCACATGAACGACGGAAATTCAAGATGAGGCCGATGGATCATATCCACGGTTGCAGAAATCCGAGGGTATTGAATAGTCAGACGTTGTAGTCAGTCAACTTTTGGATTAGCCTTGGTTTATTCCATGGAATCTTCGGATCATATAGGCCTAATTCCATTAAAAATCCTAAATTTTTATGTTTATTCCAAACTTTTTTCTAACTCATAAACTTTCGTTTTATACCTAAATCTATCCTCTATTATTTTTCCATTCAATTATACCCTTAAACTCTGATGTGTCATCTATTTGTCATTTTTTACACGTCAGTTTAGTTAAATTTTTTTTCTCCTTCCTTTTACCGCCGCCATGGACACTATTCATCGTCTTCTTCGCATAGACATGCTCGGCCATAGTTCACCGGCGCTCACCCATCGCCACCCAGAACTCCGACGCCACCACGACTTCCGACAACCCCTCCACGACTATGGGCAGTCATCAGAATCAAATCCGGCAGTCTCAACCGAGACCCCTATTTTCGGTTCCAGTTTTTCAAGCTTCAAGAAGGCATTTTTATTGGCCATTACCTTCGCTCAGTCATCCCCGCAGCTTTGTAGAATTATTTCATGCCCGGGCGAAAACAGAACGAGCCCAAGCTCTTCTCTCTCTCACTTTATGCTCTATGGTCGGCCTACATTATTGGAGGTTGCCACTAGCGATTGAGGCACGCAACCTCACATTTGAGTTAATCTCTCCTCTTAAGCTCAACAAAATGGAACCAAGACTTAGTTTCGCACATGCCTTTGGGCTCTAACTCACATATAATCACTTCAAAATCGAATCATTTTGGCCTCAAATCCCTGATTTCGACCATTTTCAGTCCTTAAAACTCTCGGAACTTGAACTTATTTTTGGTAAGTCTCACTAAAATGCATCAAGACCCATCATCACTATTTCAACCCGCGACAAGTCCTTAATTTCCAGAGCAAGAACAGCTAAAATGCCCTCCCTGTGATTCCATTAGTACTAAGTTCTGCTACTAAAATAGCTCCAACCTCTTTTAGTCGCGCCACTTTTGCAAGAGCTATTGTGGCTACAGGACCGCCGGCAGTGCCCTCCGCAACATCCCCGTCGGACGCATCATCCCGAAGGCCACCGGTTGATGTCATGGCTGGGTTGACGGTGGTTTGTTATGACAAAAGTGAAAAGGATAAGAAGAAAGGAAAAAAATGAAAAAAAAAAATTCATTTGGAAGATTAGAATGACGTGGAACTCATTAGTCAAATTCCAAGGGTATAACTGGACAAAAAATAACAGAAGGCAGATTTGGAAAACAAAGTAGAAGTTCGTGATTTTTTTATGAGAAAAAATAATTTGGAGTAGAATTGACACCTATAGTTTAGGATTTTTAATGAAATTAGGCCGATCATGTACAGTAACGTGATGTGCATGTGCTTGCAGATACATGGTAAGTTCTAGGGAAATCACGAAATGGTGACTTTATCCATCTTTCGACTCCTCTTTTGGAACCGGCGTATTGACCTCCGTATACGTCCCCATCTTGGTGTGTAAAGAGGAAGGTAGAGGAACTGAAGTTTAGCAGGAACTTGAAGCTGAGCCAATCTCAGTGATAGTTTGTCCGCTGGAGAGTTATCATCATGGAGTGTTTAGGGGATTTGGAGATTTCATGGAAACTTAGGGTTTCTTTGTTGCTAAATTTGGAAGAGTCAAGTCGATAATCGATGTGTAGTCATCGGTCAATTAAAGAACTAATTAGATTAGACAGGCAATTACAATGCCCCGTGTTATTCACCACGTAATTCGAATTACTAGCATTGTCTCGGCATCGGTGGCCTTCAATCCCTCAGGGAACTTCGATCCTGCCCTTTGCGATGACAAAGAAGGTAAGAGCTTCGGTTTGTTTTTGGCGGAGCAGATGACATGTTGATTGTTCGAAGTAGGTCCTAATCAAATTTGGGGATGAAGAAGAAAAAGAAAATGGGTCCGGTGAGGTCAGGTATGGATCTCTAAAATTTAATTACGTTAAAAAAGGGTTAATAAGGATTAAATGGATTATTTTAGATCGAACGCATTTTCGAGCTGCCCAAACCCGACTTGACCTACATATTTGATTAAGAGACACGCAAACCCTAATTGTTCACAGCTCAAAAAGAAGAAACATAAGCCCAAAATGAAGAAGAAAGTCCGGCGACCATAGACTTCTAACGAATCGGAAGCGAAAATTGTCCAAAAGGTCCTAAACCTATTACATTTTTGCTAATTCAATCCTAAACATTTAAGTTTGTCAATTTAGTCTTAAACCTTTTCACTTCTTGCCAATTAAGTCTATCCGGTCAATTTTGATTGACTGTCGCTGGCCAATGCTAACGTGGCAATTTTTAAATATATATTTTCTTCGAATTTTTTAATTTTTTTTTGCCTACTTCCCTTTGGCCAGTTGCCGGCTGACAAGGTCAATGTTGCCGGCCTATAGTGAAGCTCGCCCATGTCGGCCATTGGCGAGGGCGAGCCTTGCCTGTTGCTGCCAGGCCAACCTTGCCTAGATTCGGCGACGCCGACCCCGCTGTCGTTGGGCGAGGTGAAATTCAGCGACAGCGAGATCGAGCCTCGCTCAGCAACGGCGAGGTCGAGCCTCGCCCAGCAACGGGAGGCCAACCACGCTGTTGCTGGGTTTCACCACACCCAATGATGGCGAGGTCGGCCTTGCCTTGGTTAGGCGAGGCTTGACCTTGCTATCGTTGGGTTTCACATCACCCATCGACGGCGAGGCTGGCCTTGCCTTGGCTGGGTGAGGTGAACCCAGCAACGGCAGGGGCGGCCTCTCTGTGGCTGGGCGAGGTTGGCCTGGCAGTGGTGGAGGAGCTTTGCCAGAGGCTGGCAAGGTTGACCTCTTCGACTTGCGCCTCTGGTTGGTCGCTGGATTGGCCAGAGGGAAGAAGGTAGAATTTTTTTTTTAAATTCGAAAAAAAAATTTAAAAATTGTCACATCAACTTTAACTGAACGGACAACGTCATTTGGCAGCCACATTAGCGCCGGCCAGTCAAAATTGACTGAATATACTCAATTGGCAAGAAGTGAAAATGTTTAGGATTGAATTGGCAAATTTAAAAGATTTAGAACTGAATTGGCACAAGTAGAATAGGTTTAAGACTTTTTGGATAATTTTCCCTGAATCGGAATGTGAGCCAATTGATGATGATGATGCTTTACTGAGTAGGAAGTAAATGTGGTTGGACTTTTTATACTCACTATTTATGAAATGCTAGACATGCTCAAGAAAATGTTTACCGAGTTGAGAAATGTTTCTTAAAAGAATGAGCTCAAAAGAGATATTTCCTTGGTTAAACAATAGGAAATTTTGCAAAAGAGAAAATTTATTTAAAAAGTCATAAACTTATTGCATTTTTGCCAATTCAATCCTAAACTTTTTAATTATGCTAATTAAATCTCAAACCTTTTCACTTTTAGTCAATTGAGTAAATTCGATCAATTTTGACCGGAAATCGTTGATATGGATGCTGGTCGTCCTACGTGGCGCTGCTAGTGCTGACGTGGACAAATTTCTAATAGTATTTAGGATAATTTTAATAAGTTTAGGACTTTTTGGATAATTTTCTCACAAGCTAGCACTTAAACTACCGTATGTGGTGTTAAACTTCACTCCTTTAAATTAAGCATATCTTGATTGGTACCTTATAGCACCTCGTCTCATGTATACTAATTCATAAGATGATCGACAACCCACAACGAGTAAATGCGATAACGATAGCTCAATACATGCATATGCATGTCACCTCAATGGGATAACTCATTTTCAATTTAATCAATACATGACTACAACCTCAACAAGTACAAAGGTAATTGTAAAATTTGCTGGGAGTTTATTTCTTTTAAGGGTTAATACCACGAAAAACCCTAAACTGGTACATCTGTGACAATTTTATTCCGAATTATTTTTTTGATCATTAAAAATTCTAAACTGGTATACTTGTAACAATTTTACCCCGAACTATTTCTTTAATCACCAAAAACCCTACACTAGTACACCTGTGACAATTTTACCCCCGAACTAATTTTTTGACCACTAAAAACCCCAAACTTATACATTTGTGATAAATTTACCCTCTGTTAGTGTCCGTTAAATTATATTAACATCACAAAAAATCACAAATTGGTAAACTTGTGACAAATAGAGGGGTAAAACCCAAAACCGGTACACATGTTAATTACCATGTGTCATTAAACTCCGCAATTTAACAGTAAAATTTAACGGAAACTAACAGAGGTAAATTTGTCACAGATGTACCAGTTTAGGATTTTTAGTGGCCAAAAAATTAGTTTGGAGTAAAATTGTCACAAGTATATCAATGTGGGATTTTTGATGGTCAAAAAAATAGTTCGAGGTAAAATTATCACAGATGTACCAGTTTAGAATTTTTTGTGGTAAAAAAAATAATTTTAGGTAAATTTATTATAAGTGTATCAGTTTAGGATTTTTTATGGTATTAACTCTTCTTTTAACTCCAAGAAATGCTCTCACCAAAAGAAAAAAAAAACTCCAAGTAGTGCAACTAAATTAACACTTTAGAATGTTTGACTTTTCAGTCGATTGAGACTGAAGAGTCAAAAATGGGGCACTCGCTCTGAATTTTGTGGCGGCCCGGAACTGGACGATATGACTTCGTTAATTTGTCTATAGAAACTTCTCAAAAGAAAATCTAAGCTTTACAATCACGTGGATAGGATGGCTGAAAATTAGACTTGTCAAATAAATGGATCGGATCCGGTCAAAAATAGTCCAATCCAAATTTGACTCATTTCATGTAATATAAATCTAGCGATCTATACAAAATCTGATCCATATTACTAAAATACTTATTTTTTTTTGGTAAGGATATTACTAAAATACTTATATATTTAACCAAATACAAGAAAACTCATACCCAAATTAAAGTGAGAGTACGGATGAGCGAGTGCGAGATCGAGTGAGGATGAGAGAGAGTGAAAAAGGAGTTGTAGAGGTGAGTTGGGTCTAAGTAAGTTATGAACCCATTTAATACCCATATTATTTTCAGATTTTATCATTCTAAATCGATTTATGACTCATTTACTGAACATGACTAATCTATATAACAACTTAGCCTATCAAATATGGGTTGAAAAATAGGTCTATCACTCGTTTTGACAGATCTACGAAAATCAAGAAGACACATCACATGACATTTTTCAAAGTGAAAATGGGATGTTGCTTACCCAATATAATTCAGCCCCTCCTTCGATGCTTTGATCATTTGAAAAGCCAATTAGGGTTCTCCGGCCAATTAAGTCGCTGATATCATTTCATTAAACCCGAACCCACCTACAAAATTAAGGAGCATTAAAACACAAGATTTTCCAAAGAGAAGAAGGGAGGTTAGAAACCCAGTTTAGGGAAATGGTTCTACATCTTGATGCCTTTATAACCCAGTCTACTAGTCTATTTGAGTTACGGAGGCAGACGTATCAAACTGCATGTCATCAAGTATGTCATACAATAACTTTTCTCCTATGGTTATGAAGCTGATGGCAATATTTAGCTAAAAGTAATTATTGAATATTTAGTTTTCTACCATTTGGGTCATAAGATAATGAATAATACTCATAGACATCAATTGCTCTTTTGGCTAATGATATCAATCTATTTATATCTCTGATATAGTAGCATGTAACATGAGTTTATACTTCAAAAATAAATTGCAACTGTTAGAGAATTCGTGCTTGAAATTTTGTTACGGGTTGACAAGATTGTATTAGTAATATTAATTTTCTTTCCAACTTGTATATTCAATATTGTTTAGCTTGCAATTGGGGTTTCGATAGTGCCATTGACTGATTCATTGATTCTCACCATTCCCTTTCAATAGTTGTCCGTGGAAGACCTGCAAATAGTTCTCGTTGAGCCACCCACATCTCGTCTGTTTGATCACTCATTCCACAAGGACAGATTCACAATAATAACTTCTTGTTATTTCGTAATGACAACTGCCGTTACAGAAAAAGTGATCACTTATTTCTCAGCAAAGTCTTATTTTTTCTGGGCGCGAACATGCGGAATCTAGAAACCGGCTGCAATTCAGTCGCCGCAGTCGACGAACTCGTAGTTCACGATGAGGTGTCCTTGGTTGTATCCGTTTCCGTCTGTGTCCAACGGATGGAAGATGGTGTCATAGTCCAGATCGAGCCCTCCGTTGCTGCACTGGTCGACGATCCTCGCGATAATTTGCGCATTGGTCCCGGTGTTTGTGATCTGCGTGCAGCGGGACTTGAGTTAATAATCCGATCTCTCACGTCTTTAGGAGTTGCTCGAAATACATACGAGGTCTTAAAACAAAGTCATAGGGCATAAACAATAAGAAGGTTTGAAATCTCTAAAAGTTTTCTGTTACCCTCAAGCATTTGCCACAAGCCTCCTGCCCACTTGGCCCGACCGGCCCGCAGAAGGCGGTCCACCCGTACTTCTGCCGCCAGGCCAGCGGCTGGCTCGCGTCCCATGTCAAGCAATAAGCGCTGACGGCATTCAGGTCCCACCCGTTCTGCGCGGGGTTGTAGTAGTGGTACGTCGCCCTGACGTTGCTAGCGCTCTGAGCATCAGCTGCGGAGATGGAAAGGCAAAGCAACACCGCCAAACAGAGGCTGAATCTCCCCATGGCTTGCAAGAAACGAGTGGTGGTTTTTGTTGTGCAAGGAGATGAGCAAGAGAGCCTGAATTTATAAGGAGATGAGCAACATGATATCACGAAATTTGCTCTTGCGAGATTGGATGAGGGATTTGAGGAGTTCGCTTGCGACTTGACTTGTGGAACTCGACCGATGGTGCTAACTGCGTGCCGACCCTTCTTCCTCTTTCTTAATGTTTATCTCATTTGACCGCAACACTGTGGAATATAAAAAGAAGAATTGAAATGAAGAATTAATCTAGGAGAAATAGAGGTTTAGCTAGCTAGGGCTTAACTATCGTTTGTGGTGTTAAACTTCGTTCCTTTAAATTAAGCATATCTTGATTGATTCGTACCCTTAAGCACTTTCTCCATTTGCATGTTGCCTTCATGGCATGACTCAATTTTAAATCTAAACAAGTGTAAAATCATTCGAGAATTTGATACATGATCAGAATTATAACAGGTGGAAAAGTAATTTTGGAATTTTGCTAGGATTTTAGTGTATTTTTCATTCCAAGAAATGCAATAAGACAGGAGAGTAACCCTTTTAGAATCTTCTCAAAGAAAAAAAAAGTTTTAAAATCACATGGGATTGGATCAAATTGAGGGTGGCAGTGACTCGACGGAATTGAATGGTCAGAAGTTATACTGGGTCAACTTTTGATTTTTTTTTTGTGGCATTCTCAAAATGTTGGCTCCGTCAATCAAGGCTTGGTTTATTCCGTAGGATCTTTCGATGAGCTACAATAGTATGATATGCACGCAAGTGGTCGAATCGGGAAAATTATCAGATTTTTTTTTAAATTTATTGTAATTATACTAATTCAGATCTAAATTTTTTTTTTGTGTCAATTTAGTCTTAAATCTTTTGCATTTGTGCCACTTCAGTTCATCCAGCTAATTTTGACCGGCTGGCGCTAACGTGAACGCCGACCGGCTGGTCAATGCTGAAGTGGCAATTTTTAATTTTTCAATTTTTTTCCTTTATTTTTTTGCTTTCCTTCTTCCCCTGGCCAGTCGTCGGACTGATCAGGGGCTAGGCTCGGCGAGGTCACCTCGTTGGCCGCAGGTCTGGCGAGGGCAAGCTCACCCAGCCATGGCGAGGGCAAGCTCACCCAGCCATGGCGAGTGCAATGACCTCACTGTAGAGAGCGAGGTGCCATTGCTGAGCAAACTCGACCTTGCCCAGATCTGGCGGGGTCGAGCCTCGAGGTTAGCCTCACCCTCGCCACATTTGGGCAAGGTTGAGCTCACCCTTGCCATGACCTCACCATGGCTGACCTCGCCCAAATTTGGCGAGGTCGTTGCCCTTGCCAAACTAGTGGCCGGCGAGATCACCTCGCCGGCCCTTGCCCCTTGCCTGGTCGGTCGCCGAACTGACCAGGGGAAGAAGGAAAGCAAAAAAATAAAAAATGGAAAAAAATAAAAAAAATAGAAATGTTTATTAAAAAATAAAAATTGCCAGTAGTTCATAGTGAGGTGCCCTTGGTTATATCCGTTTCCGTCTGTGTCCAACAAACGAAATATGGTGTTGCAGTCCAGATCGAGCCCTTCGTTGCCGCATTGGTTGACAATCCTTGCGATAATTTGCGCATTGGTCCTGGTGTTCGTGATCTGTGTGTAGCGGAACTTGAGTTAATAATTCGATCAGTCACTTCTTTAGAAGTTGCTCGAAATATATCGGAGGTCGTGAAAACAAAGTTATAGGTAGACCTGTCAAGTGGGTCCAGAACCCATTTATGAATCCACGTTTGTTTAAATGGGTCGCTAATGGGTCATTCTTTTTTTTCCAGATCAGCCTTAATGGGTTTCAAACAAAAGAAGGCCAAAATATATGGGTCTTAAATGGGTATATTCTGAACCCATTTACAACCCATTTGATAACCCATTATGAAAAGCTTGGCTGATGTCTCCCTCTCGCAACAGCGATCTTCTCTCCATCTTCTTCGCAGCCACCTCCGCCGCTATCGCCAACTTTGCGCCGCCCCTCTCCAGTGCACCGCCCATCTCCGTCATAGCCGAGGTTCTTCGACGACTCAATATGAAAGTGTTTTAGCAATACGGGTTGGGTCGGGTATGAGTCGGGTTGGGTATGGGTCAAGAAAATTGCATTGCGTATAAATGGGTCATAAACGGGTTAATGGGTCAGTTTGGGTCAGATCATTTATGACCCAACCCAAACCCGACCCAACCCACCCATTTGACACCACTAGTTATAGGGCAAAACAAAAGGAATGTTTGAAATCTTTGATGATTTCTTTTACCTTCAAGCATTTGCCACAAGCTTGCCCTTGAGGCCCTACTGGCCCGCAGAAGGTGATCCACCCGTACTTCTTCCGCCTAGCCACCCGTTCGGCTTAGAGACACACAGAGCCTAATTGTTTACGGGAAAATTACCAAAACAATCCTAAATCTATTGCAATTATGCCAATTCAATCATAAATAATTTTTTTGATCCAATTCAATCTTAAATCTTTTGCATTTATGTTGATTCAGTCCATCCGGACAATTTTGACCAGCTGATGCTAAGTAGATGCCGGCAATTTGGCCGATGTTGATGTGACAATTTTTAAATATTTTTTTCTTTGACAAATTCTTTTTTTCTAATTTTTTAATATTTTTTCCCTTTCTCTTTCCTTTTTTTTTGTTGCTTTCCTTCTTCCCCAGGGGCTAGGGCCGACGAAATCACCTCGCCGGCACTAGCGAGAGTGAGCCTTGTGGTGAGGCTCGACGTCAACCCACCATGGTTGGGCTAGGTCAGTGCCCTTGCCGTGGCCGACCTCGCCCGTAATGGTGAGGTGGAGGCTCGCCCTCGCTGGCCCTACCCGGTGGCCGGTTGGCTAGGGGAAGAAGGAAAGCAAAAAAAAAAAAAAAGGAAACAGAAAGGAAAAAATATAAATTTTTTAAAAAATTTAAAAAATATTTTAAAATTGCCACATCAGCATCGCCCGAACGGCCGACGTCCACATCAGCGTCGATAGGCCAAAATTGATCGGATGAACTGAATTGACATAAATGCAAAAGGTTTATAACTAAATTGGTCAAAAAAAATATTTATGATTGAATTGGTATAATTGAAATAAATTTAGGATTGTTTTGGTAATTTTTCCAATTGTCTATGGCTCAAAAAGAAGAAACATATGCCCAAAATGAAGAAGAAAGTCAGGCGGCCGCAAACTTCTAGTGAATCGGAATGGGAGCCAATTGGTGATGATGTAGAAACGACCAACCTCTTCTGAATTGGATGTGAATGAGGTTGGACTTTATGTACTCATTTATGTTGAAATGCATGACATACTCAAGAAAATGTTTGCCGAGTTGAGAAATGTTTCTTAAAAGAATGAGCTCAAAAGAGATATTCCCTTGGTTAAACAATAGGATATTTTACAAAAGAGAAAAAATTGTTCAAAAAGTCATAAATCTATTACACCTTTGCCAATTCAGTCACAAAACTTTTAATATTGTTAATTAAGTCATAAACCTTTTTACTTTTTAACAATTAAGTCTATCCGGCCAATTTTGATCAGAAATCGTTGACGTGGATGCGAGTCATCCGATGTGACGTTACCAGTGCTGACGTGGACAATTTTCAATAATTTTTTAATAATTTTTTGATTTTTGATTTTATTTTTCCTTTTTTTCTTTTCTTTATCTGCCTTTTTTCTTCTTCCCTTCTTCCTTGAGCCGGTTGTGGGGTAGCGATCGGTCAGAGGCGAGGGCTGGCGATGACAAGCTTTTGCCAGACCTCACCGGCCAGAGGTAGAAGGGAAGAAAAAAAAGAAAGAGAAAGAAAATAAAAACGAAAAAATAAAAGAAAAAAATAAAAAAATTCGAAAAAACACTAAACTATTATTAAAATTTGTCCACGAAAATGCCGGCGGTGCCATGTAGGACGGCCAATGTCCACATTGGCAATTTCCAGCCAAAATTGACCGAATAGACTTGATTGGCAAAATGTGAAAATGTTTGGAACTCAATTGATAAAATTGAAAAGTTTTGACAAAAATACAATAGATTTATGACTTTTTGAATAATTTTCCCGGAAACCGGCACTTAAACTATCATTTGTGTTGTTAAACGTCACTACTTTGAATTAAGCATTTCTTGATTGGTACCTTAAAGCACCTCGTCTCATATAAACTAATCTTATAAGATGATCGACAACCTACAACGAGCAAATATGATAACGAGCGAAAGCAAATACATTAAGCTCAATGCATATCCATGTTGCCTCAATGGGATAACTCAATTTCGATTTAATCCACTACATGACCACAACCTTAACACGTGCAAAAGTAATCGTGAAATTTGCTTGGAGTCTATTTCCTTTAACTCCAACGAATGCAACCAAATTAACACTATAGAATGTTTGACCTTTCAGTAGACTGAGACTGAAGAGTCAAAAATGGGGCACTCGCTATGAATTTTGTGGCGGCTCGGAACTCGACGATATAACGTCGTTAATTAGTCTTTAGAAACTTCTCAAAAGAAAATCTGAGCTTTACAATCACGTGGATGGGGTGGTTGAAAGTTAAACTCGTCAAATTGATGGGTCAGATCGGCTCGGGTCGGATTTGGATCATGTTAAAAATGGTACAATCCAACTTTGACTTATTTCATGCAATACAAATTTAGTGACCTATACCCTACCCAATACATATCCAATCTATATTGCTAAAACATTTCCATATTTAATCAAATTTAAGAAAATTCATACCCAAATTAAGGTGAAAGCATGGAGGAGCAAACGTGAGATCGGGCGAGGGCGAGAGAGAGAGTGAAGAGAGAGTCATAAAGGCAGGTTGGGTCTAAATACGTTGTAAACTCATTTAACACCCATATTTTTTCAGACTTTACCATTCTAAATTCGTTTATAATCCATTTACTGAAATAACTAATCCATATAACAATCCAATCTATCATGTATAGATTGAAAAATAGGGTCTATCACCCGTTTTGATAGATCTATGAAAATTAAGAAGACGCATCACATGACATTTTTCCAAGGGAAAATGGGATGTTGCTTACCCAGTATAATTCAGCCCCTCCTTCAATGCTTTGAACATTTGAAAAGCCAATTAAGGTTCTCCGGCCAATTAAGTCGTCAAAGTCCCTCAAACTTACTCTCTTGAAAAAGTTCTAGAATCAAAACGATCATTCATAAAAATTATGGTATCAAATTGCATGTCATCGATTATGTCGTACTAACATTTTTTCTCCTATGGATACGAAGCCGATGGCAATGTTTAGCTAAAAACTTAAGTTTTTAAAATAGTTGATGGTGGTCCAACAAAATCTCACACTTTCCGCAACAATAGATTCACAACAATAATTTGTTGTTATTTCTTACTGACAACTGCTGTTACAGAAGAAGCGACCATTTATTTCTCAGCAAAGTCTTTTTATTTCTGGGCACGAACACGCGAAAACTAGAAACTGGCTGCAATTCAGTCACCACAGTTAACGAACTCGTAGTTCACAATGAGGTGTCCTTGGTTATATCCGTTTCCGTCTGTGTCCAAGGGACGGAAGATGGTGTCGTAGTCCAGATCGAGGCCTCCGTTGCTGCACTGGTCGACGATCCTCGCGATAATTTGCGAATTGGTCCTGGTGTTCGTGATCTGCGTGCAGCGGAACTTGAGTTAATACCTCTTTCGGAATCGCTCGAAATACATGCGAGGTCTTAAAACAAAGTAATAGGAAGCAAAAAGAAGGTTTGAAATCTCTAAAAGTTTTCTGTTACCCTCAAGCATTTGCCACAAGCCTCCTGCCCACTTGGCCCGACCGGCCCGCAGAAGGCGGTCCACCCGTACTTCTGCCGCCAGGCCAGCGGCTGGCTCGCGTCCCATGTCGAGCAATATGCGCTGACGGCATTCAGGTCCCACCCGTTCTGCGTGGGGTTGTAGTAGTGGTACGTCGCCCTGACGTTGCTAGCGCTCTGAGCATCGGCTGCGGAGATGGCAAGGCAAAGCAACACCGCCAAACAGAGGGTGAATCTCCCCATGGTTTGCAAGAAACGAGCGGTGGTTTTTGTTGTGCAAGGAGATGAGCAAGAGAGCCTGAATTTATAAGGAGTAAACCTGTCAAAATGGGTCATAAACCCATTTATTAACCCATATATTAGTAAATTGGTCATAAATGGGTTAGTTATATTTGGTAAATGGGTCATAAATGGGTAGAAGTCTTATATTGATGTTAAATGGGTCGTAAATGGGTTGTAAATGGGTCATAAATGAGTTTACAGCTGATTTAAACTTAACACATCTCTTTTGCCCTCACTCAATCTTGCACTCACTCACTCCACACTTTTATTTCAGCTTGGGTATGAATTTTCCTATATTTAACTAAATATGGAAGTATTTTAGCAATATGGGTCTGATCGGGTATGGGTCGGGTATGGATCGGGTCAGGTATGGGTCAAGAAAATTGTATTGCGCATAAATGGGTCATAAACGGGTTAATGGGTCAATTTGAGTCAGACCATTTATGACCCGACCCATACTCGACCCGACCCACCCATTTGACAGGTCTAATAAGGAGATAAGCAACATGATATCACGAAATTTGCTCTTGCGAGATTGGATGAGGGATTTGACGAATTCGCTCGCGTCTTGACTTGTGGAACTCGACCGAACGTGCCAACTGCGTGCGGACTCTTCTTCCTTGTTCTTAATGTTTATCTCATTTGACCGCAACACCGTGGACTATAAAAAGAAGAATTAATTTTATTAAAAATGAAGAATTAATCTAGGAGAAATAGAGGTTTAGCTAGCTAGGGCTTAACTATCGTTTGTGGTGTTAAACTTCGTTCCTTCAAATTAAGCGTATCTTGATTGATTCGTACCCTTAAGCACTTTCTCCATTTGCATGTTGCCTTCATGGCATGACTCAATTTTAAATCTAAACAAGTGTAAAATCATTCGAGAATTTGATACATGATCAGAATTATAACAGGTGGAAAAGTAATTTTGGAATTTTGCTAGGATTTTAGTGTATTTTTTCATTCCAAGAAATGCAATAAGACAGGAGAGTAACCCTTTGAGAATTTTCTCAAAGAAAAAAAAAGTTTTAAAATCACATGGGATTGGATCAAATTGAGGGTGGCAGTGACTCGATGGAATTGAATGGTCAGAAGTTATACTGGGTCAACTTTTGATTTTTTTTTTTGTGGCATTCTCAAAATGTTGGCTCCGTCAATCAAGGCTTGGTTTATTCCGTAGGATCTTTCGATGAGCTCCAATAGTATGATATGCACACAAGTGGTCGAATCGGGAAAATTATCAAATTTTTTTTAAATTTATTGTAATTATACTAATTCAGATCTAAATTTTTTTTGTGTCAATTTAGTCTTAAATTTTTTGCATTTGTGCCACTTCAGTTCATCCAGCTAATTTTGACCGGCTGGCGCTAATGTGAACGCCAACCGGCTAGTTAATGCTGAAGTGGCAATTTTTAATTTTTCAATTTTTTTCCTTTATTTTTTTGCTTTCCTTCTTCCCCTGGCCAGTCGTCGGACTGACCAGGGGCTAGGCTCGGCGAGGTCACCTCGTTGGCGCAAGTCTGGCGAGGGCAAGCTCACCCAGCCATGGCGAGTGCAATGACCTCGCTGTAGAGAGCGAGGTGCCATTGCTGAGCGAGCTCGACCTTGCCCAAATCTGGCGGGGTCGAGCCTCGAGGTTAGCCTCACCCCCGCAACATTTGGGCAAGGTTGAGCTCACCCTTGCCATGACCTCACCATGGCTGACCTCGCCCAAATTTGGCGAGGTCGTTGCCCTCGCCAAACTAGTGGCCGGCGAGATCACCTCGCGGGCCCTAGCCCCTTGCCTGGTCGGTCGCCGAACTGACCAGGCGAAGAAGGAAAGAAAAAAATAAAAAATGGAAAAAAATAAAAAAATAGAAATTTTTATTAAAAAATAAAAATTGCCAGTAGTTCATAGTGAGGTGCCCTTGGTTATATCCGTTTCCGTCTGTGTCCAACAAACGAAAGATGGTGTTGCAGTCCAGATCGAGCCCTTCGTTGCCGCACTGGTCGACAATCCTTGCGATAATTTGCGCATTGGTCCTGGTGTTCGTGATCTGTGTGTAGCGGAACTTGAGTTAATAATTTGATCAGTCACTTCTTTAGAAGTTGCTCGAAATATATCGGAGGTCGTGAAAACAAAGTTATAGGTAGACCTGTCAAATGGGTCCAGAACCCATTTATGAATCAACGTTTGTTTAAATGGGTCGCTAATTGGTCATTCTTTTTTTTTTCCAGATAAGCCTTAATGGGTTTCAAACAAAAGAAGGCCAAAATATATGGGTTTTAAATGGGTATATTCTGAACCCATTTACAACCCATTTGATAACCCATTATGAAAAGCTTGGCTGATGTCTCCCTCTCGCAGCAGCGATCTTCTCTCTGTCTTCTTTGCAGCCACCTCCGCCGCTATTGCCAACTTTGCGCCGCCCCTCTCCGGTGCACCGCCCATCTCCATCATAGCCGAGGTTCTTCGACGACTCAATATGGAAGTGTTTTAGCAATACGGGTTGGGTCGGGTACGGGTCGGGTCGGGTATGGGTCAAGAAAATTGCATTGCGTATAAATGGGTCATAAACGGGTTAATGGGTTAGTTTGGGTCAGACCATTTATGACCCGACCCAAACCCGACCCAACCCACCCATTTGACACCACTAGTTATAGGGCAAAACAAAAGGAATGTTTGAAATCTTTGATGATTTCTTTTACCTTCAAGCATTTGCCACAAGCTTGCCCTTGAGGCCCTACTGGCCCGCTGAAGGTGATCCACCCGTACTTCTTCCGCCTAGCCACCCGTTCGGCTCAGAGACACACAGAGCCTAATTGTTTACCGGAAAATTACCAAAACAATCCTAAATCTGTTGCAATTATGCCAATTCAATCATAAATAATTTTTTTGATCTAATTCAATCCTAAATCTTTTGCATTTATGTCGATTCAGTCCATCCGGACAATTTTGACCAGCTGATGCTAAGTAGATGCCGGCAATTTGGCCGATGTTGATGTGATAATTTTTAAATATTTTTTTCTTTGACAAATTCTTTTTTTCTAATTTTTTAATATTTTTTCCCTTTCTCTTTCCTTTTTTTTTTGTTGCTTTCCTTCTTCCCCAGGGGCTAGGGCCGACGAAATCACCTTGTCGGCACTAGCGAGAGTGAGCCTTGTGGTGAGGCTCGACGTCAACCCACCATGGTCGGGCGAGGTCATTGCCCTTGCCGTGGCCGACCTCTCCCGCAATGGTGAGGTGGAGGCTCGCCCTCGCTGGCCCTACCCGGTGGCCGGTTGGCTAGGGGAAGAAGGAAAGCAAAAAAAAAAAAAGGAAACAGAAAGGGAAAAATATAAATTTTTTAAAAATTTTAAAAAATATTTTAAAATTGCCATATCAGCATCGGCCGAACGGCCGACGTCCACATCAGTACCGGTAGGCCAAAATTGATCGGATGAACTGAATTGACATAAATGCAAAAGGTTTATAACTAAATTGGTCAAAAAAAATATTTATGATTGAATTGGTATAATTGAAATAAATTTAGGATTGTTTTGGTAATTTTTCCAATTGTCTATGGCTCAAAAAGAAGAAACATATGCCCAAAATGAAGAAGAAAGTCAGGCGGCCGCAAACTTCTAGTGAATCGGAATGGGAGCCAATTGGTGATGATGTAGAAACGACCAACCTCTTCTGAATTGGATGTGAATGAGGTTGGACTTTATGTACTCATTTATGTTGAAATGCATGACATACTCAAGAAAATGTTTGCCGAGTTGAGAAATGTTTCTTAAAATAATGAGCTCAAAAGAGATATTCCCTTGGTTAAACAATAGGATATTTTGCAAAAGAGAAAAAATTGTCCAAAAAGTCATAAATCTATTACACCTTTGCCAATTCAGTCACAAAACTTTTAATATTGTTAATTAAGTCATAAACCTTTTGACTTTTTAATAATTAAGTCTATCCGATCAATTTTGATCAGAAATCGTTGACGTGGATGCCAGTCGTCCTATATGACGTTACCAGTGCTGACGTGGACGATTTTCAATAATTTTTTAATAAATTTTTGATTTTTGATTTTATTTTTCCTTTTTTTCTTTTCTTTATCTGCCTTTTTTCTTCTTCCCTTCTTCCTTAAGCCGGTTGTGGGGTAGCGATCGGCCAGAGGCGAGGGCTGGAGATGACAAGCTTTTGCCAGACCTCACCGGCCAGAGGTAGAAGGGAAGAAAAAAAAGAAAGAGAAAGAAAATAAAAACGAAAAAATAAAAGAAAAAAATAAAAAAATTCAAAAAAACACTAAACTATTATTAAAATTTGTCCACGAAAATGCTGGCGGTGCCACGTAGGACGGCCAACGTCCACATTAGCAATTTCCAGCCAAAATTGATCGAATAAACTTGATTGGCAAAATGTGAAAATGTTTGGAACTCAATTGATAAAATTGAAAAGTTTTGACAAAAATATAATAGATTTATGACTTTTTGGATAATTTTCCCGGAAACTGGCACTTAAACTATCATTTGTGTTGTTAAACGTCACTACTTTGAATTAAGCATTTCTTGATTGGTACCTTAAAGCACCTTATCTCATATAAACTAATCTTATAAGCTGATCGACAACCTACAACGAGTAAATATGATAACGAGCGAAAGCAAATACATTAAGCTCAATGCATATCCATGTTGCCTCAATGGGATAACTCAATTTCGATTTAATCCACCACATGACCACAACCTTAACACGTGCAAAAGTAATTGTGAAATTTGCTTGGAGTTTATTTCCTTTAACTCCAACGAATGCAACCAAATTAACACTATAGAATGTTTGACCTTTCAGTAGACTGAGACTGGAGTGAAAAATGGGGCACTCGCTATGAATTTTGTGGCGGCTCGGAACTCGACGATATAACGTTGTTAATTAGTCTTTAGAAACTTCTCAAAAGAAAATCTGAGCTTTACAATCACGTGGATGGGGTGGTTGAAAGTTAAACTCGTCAAATTGATGGGTCGAATCGGGTCGGGTTGGATTTGGATCATGTTAAAAATGGTACAATCCAAATTTGACTCATTTCATGCAATACAAAATCCAGTGACCTATACCCTACCCAATACATATCCGATCCATATTGTTAAAACACTTCCATATTTAATCAAATCTAGGAAAATTCATACCCAAATTAAGATGAGAGCATGGAGGAGCAAACGCGAGATCGAGCGAGAGCGAGAGAGAGTGAAGAGAAAGTCATAGAGGCAGGTTGGGTCTAAATACATTGTAAACCCATTTAACACCTATATTATTTTCAGACTTTACCATTCTAAACTTATTTATAATCATTTACTGAAATAACTAATCCATATAACAATCCAACCCATCATGTATGGATTGAAAAATAGGGTCTATCACCAGTTTTGACATATCTATGAAAATTAAGAAGACGCATCACAACATTTTTCCAAGGGAAAATGGGATGTTGCTTACCTAGTATAATTCAGCCCCTCCTTCAATGCTTTGAACATTTGAAAAGCCAATTAAGGTTCTCCGGCCAATTAAGTCGTCAAAGTCCCTCAAACTTACTCTCTTGAAAAAGTTCTAGAATCAAAACGATCATTCATAAAAATTATGGTATCAAATTGCATGTCATCAAGTATGTCGTACTAACATTTTTTCTCCTATGGATACGAAGCTGATGGCAATGTTTAGCTAAAAACTTAAGTTTTTAAAATAGTTGGTGGTGGTCTAACAAAATCTCACACTTTCCACAATAATAGATTCACAACAATAATTTGTTGTTATTTCTTACTGACAACTGCTGTTACAGAAGAAGCGACCATTTATTTCTCAGCAAAGTCTTATTATTTCTGGGCACGAACACGCGAAAACTAGAAACTGGCTGCAATTCAGTCACCACAGTTAACGAACTCGTAGTTCACAATGAGGTGTCCTTGGTTATATCCGTTTCCGTCTGTGTCCAACGGACGGAAGATGGTCTCGTAGTCCAGATCGAGGCCTCCGTTGCTGCACTGGTCGACGATCCTCGCGATAATTTGCGAATTGGTCCTGGTGTTCGTGATCTGCGTGCAGCGGAACTTGAGTTAATACCTCTTTCGGAATTGCTCGAAATACATGCGAGGTCTTAAAACAAAGTAACAGGAAGCAAAAAGAAGGTTTGAAATCTCTATCGGTTTCCTCTTACCCTCAAGCATTTGCCACAAGACTCCTGCCCACGAGGCCCGACCGGCCCGCAGAAGGCGGTCCACCCGTACTTCTGCCGCCAGGCCAGCGGCTTGCTCGCGTCCCATGTCGAGCAATATGCGCTGACGGCATTCAAGTCCCACCCGTTCTGCGCGGGGTTGTAGTAGTGGTACGTCGCCCTGACGTTGCTAGCGCTCTGAGCATCGGCTGCGGAGATGGCAAGGCAAAGCAACACCGCCAAACAGAGGGTGAATCTCCCCATGGCTTGCAAGAAACGAGCGGTGGTTTTTGTTGTGCGAGGAGATGAGCAAGAGAGCCTGAATTTATAAGGAGATGAGCAACATGATATCACGAAATTTGCTCTTGCGAGATTGGATGAGGGATTTGACGAATTCGCTCGCGTCTTGACTTGTGGAACTCGACCGAACTTGCCAACTGCGTGCGGACCCTTCTTCCTTGTTCTTAATGTTTATCTCATTTGACCGCAACACCGTGGAATATAAAAAGAAGAATTAATTTTATTAAAAATGAAGAATTAATCTAGGAGAAAAAGAAGTTTCGCTAGCCAGGGCTTAACTATCGTTTGTGGTGTTATACTTCGTTCCTTTAAATTAAGCAGATCTTGATTGATATGTACCCTTAAGCGCTCTCTCCATTTGCATGTTGCCTTCATGGCATGACTCGATTTTAATTTCAAACAAGTGTAAAATTAATCGAGAATTTGATACACGATCAGTATTATAACAGGTGGAAAAGTAATTTTACAAACTCGCTAGGAATTATAGTTTATTTTTTCACTCCTGGAAACGCAATGAGATTTAGCACTAAGAAATGCAATTGGATCAAATTGACGGTGGCAGTGATTCGACGGAATTGAATGGTCAGCAGTTATACTGGGTCAACTTTTGATTTTTTTTTTTGTGGCATTCTCAAATTGTTGGCTCCATCAATCAAGGCTTGGTTTATTCCGTAGAATCTCTCGATGAGCTACAATAGTATGATATGTATGCAAGTGGTCACATTGGGAAAATTGCCAAAAAAAATCCTAAATCTATTAAAATTGTACCAATTCAGTCTTAAATTTTTTTTTCTTGTTTGCGAATTGAGTCCTAAACTTTTTGCATTTGTGCTAATTCAGTCCATCCAATCAATTTTGGCCGGTAAGCAATGTTGTGGAACAATCGGTAATAATGTGGCGCAACTGATGCTGACGTTGATAATTTTTAATAATATTCTTATATTTTTTCGATTTTATTTTTTTCTTTCTTTTCTTCCTTCTTCCTCTAGCCGGTCGCCGAACCGAGGTGATTGAGGAGGCCAACTCGCCCAGCCACTAGTGAGGCAAGCCCAGATCTGGTGAGGGCTTGCATTGCCACTGGCTAGGCAGACTCAACCTCGGCCGCCCTTAACGAGGCTCGACCTGGCCAGCCCTTGCCTCAGGCCGGTCGCCTCGGTCTGGCAATCGGAGGCGACTGGCCTGAGGAAGGATGAAGAAAAAAAAATATAATATAATTCAAAAAATATTAAAATATTATTAAAAATTGTTTACGTCAGTATTGGCCGGCCAAAATTGACTGGATGAATAGAATTGGCACAAATGCAAAAAGTTAATGGCTCAATTGGCTAATAAAAGTTTTAAGATTAAATTGGTACAATTGCAATAGGTTTTAAACTTTTTTGGTAATTTTCGCAGCTCGAATTACATTGTAAATTTTAGGAATTTGTCTACCTTTCGAGTACTCTTTTAGATTGATGTGCTTGGCTCTATATACCTCACCATCTTTGTTCCTTGACTGTGGAAAAAGAGGAAGGTAGAGGACTGAAGTTGAGAGCCAATCTCCATGTAGTTGGTTCTCTGGAGAGTTTTCTGGTTATTTCATGGAAACTTAGAGTTTCTTTGTCGCTAATTTGGAAGAGTAAAGTTAATTATCAATGTGTAACCATCGAGTAATTAAAGAACTTAGTAGATTAGATGGAGCAGTTACATTGCTCCATGTTATTCACTGCATAATTCAAATTACTGGCATTTTCTCAGCCTCGGTGGCCTTTAATCGCCTGGGGGAACTTCGATCTTTTCCCTTTACGATGAAGAAGAAGGTAAGAGCTTTAGTAGTTTATGGCCGAGCAGATGACATGTTGAGTGTTCGATGTATGTCCTAATCAAATTTGAGGGTGAAGATCATTTGGTAATGACAACTTCTGTTGCAGAAGAAGCAATCATCTATTTCTCATCAAAGTCTTATTATTTTTTGGCAGGGATATGTGAAAACTAGAAACCGGGTGCTTTCAGTCACCACAGTTAACGAACTGGTAGTTCACAGTGAGGTGCCCTTGGTTATATCCGTTTCCGTCTGTGTCCAACGGACGGAAGATGGTGTCGTAGTCCAGATCGAGGCCTCCGTTGCTGCACTGGTCGACGATCCTCGCAGTAATTTGCGAATTGGTCCTAGTGTTCGTGATCTGCATGCAGCGGACCTTGAGTTAATACCTCTTTCGGAATTGCTCGAATTACATGCGAGGTCTTAAAACAAAGTAATAGGAAGCAAAAAGAAGGTTTGAAATCTCTATTAGTTTTCTCTTACCCTTAAGCATTTGCCACAAGCCTCTTGCCCATGAGGTCCGACCGGCCCGCAGAAGGCGGTCCACCCGTACTTCTGCCGCCAGGCCAGCGGCTTGCTCGTGTCCCATGTCGAGCAATATGCGCTGACGGCATTCAAGTCCCACCCGTTCTGTGCGGGGTTGTAGTAGTGGTAGGTCGCCCTAACGTTGCTAGCGCTCTGAGCTTCGGCTGTGGAGACGGCAAGGCAAACTAACTGGGCATCGGCTGTGGAGGAGACCGCAAGGCAAAGCAATAATGCCAAACAAAGGCTGAGTCTCTCCATGATTTTGTGTGTTTTGCAAAGGAGAGTGGGTTGTTTCTGCTGTGCAAGGAGATGACCAAGACGGGGAGATTTTTAGGACTTGAGGAACGTGAATTACGGGAATGACTTTGTGAGATTGGACGAGGGATTCGACTAATTTTCTGGCGTCTTGACTGGGCAGTTGACTGAAGGGGTTTCTACGTGTGGATCCTTCTTTCTTGTTCTTCATGTTTATCTCTTTTGACCGCAGTACACTGGGGAAACACAAGAAGGTTTGTCTTAACCTCTCAAGCGGGGGCTCCATTGACTCTTTGATGTTCGATTAAGAGGTAACTTCACTAAAAGAAGGGAGCCGAGGCTTCCATAGGGGCCTCTGCGGCCTGTACTATAACCGGACGGACTCAACAGATGCATTTCTAATTCTAACGTACTGGTGTCTGCACGTCCTGTATCCTTCAAATCCCCTTGTATCTTTGTCTTCCTGAGGAGAGGGAATACCCTCTAAGCGTTTTACATCTCGATGATTCCGAGGTCCGAATTGGACTGAGATGAAATCTTTTAAGGGCATGCTTAGGTCCACATTTTCCTTTTATTTTGTAAAACAAATAATTAATTTAGTATAAACAGGGGTTAGGCTAGCTGGCACTTAATTGTCATTTGCGGTTTTGAACTTCACTCCTTTGATTTAAGCATATTTTGACCAGCACCTTTAAGCATTTTCTCTTGTGTAGACGAATTTTATACGATAACGAGTAAATTTGATAACGGACGAAAGAAAATAAATTTAACTGATCAATCCATGTGCGCGCTGCCTTAATGGGCACGGCTCAATCTAAAATTTTAACAAGTGTGAAAATGATCGAGAATTTAATACACGAACCACGATTTTAACACGTACAAAAGTAATGGTAAATTTTGCTAGGTTTAAATCTTTTTATCCCAAGAAATGCAATCAAATAAACTATATGTAATGTTTGACTCTTGAGTCGATTCAGACTGAAGAGTCCAAAATGGGCTAACTTGTTATGAATTTTGTGGCGTCTCGCAGCTCAGAATTTTAACTTGTTAATTTATCGGCCTTTTAGAAACTTCTCAAAGAAAATCTTAGTTTTATAATCGAATGAGATGGATCAATTTGATGGTTGCAGAAATTCGACGGAATCGAATGGCCAGAAGTTTTGATCAGTCAACTCTTGACTTTTTGTGGCATTCTGAAAATCTTTGCTTCGTCATTTTGAGTGTTGGTTTGTTCCATAGAGTCTTTTGATGAACTACAATAGCATGATATACATGGGCTTGCAATACATGGTAAATTTTAGGAAATCATGAGATAATAACTTTATCTGCATCTTTGTCCCTTGACAGTAGAGAAAAGGAAGGTAGAGGACTAAAGTTGAGTTAATCTCTATTATAACAGTTGGTTCGCGGGAAAATTACCAAAACAATCGTAAATCTGTTGTAATTGTGCTAATTCAGTCATAAACTTTTTTTTTATGTCAATTCAGTCAATTCGGCCAATTTTGGCTGGCCGGCATTGATGTGGACACTGGCCGGCCGGCCGACGCTGATGTGACAATTTTTAAATATTCTTTTTATTTTTTCAAAATTTTTTATTAATTTTTTTTATTTTTTCTTTTCTTTTCTTTTTCCTTTCCTTTTTTTTTTCCTTCATCTTCATCTTCAATCTCTGGCCGGTCACCGGATCGGCGACCGGCCAATGGTGGAAGCCTGTGAGGTCGGCCCCACCGGCTGCTAACGAGGCTTGACCTTGCTGACATTGGGCAAGGCCGACCTCGCCAGTTGTCGACGAGTTTGAGCCTTGCCAGATCTGGCGAGGTCGGCCTCGCCTGCCCCCAGTGAGGCTCAACCTGGCCATTGTTGGGTGAGGCCAACCTTGCCAGAGCGACGACAAGGACGATCCCTCGCCAGATTTGGCGAGGCTTGAACTCATCGACAACTGGCGAGGTCGGCCTCGCCCAACAACAACGAGGTTAGCCTCGCCCAATGTTCGCAAGGTCAAGCCTCGCCAGCGGCCTGCGGGGCCGACCTCGCTAGCTTCTGCCCGGCAACCGGCCAGAGCTTGAAGATGAAAATGAAGGAAAAAAAAAAGAAAAAGGAAAAGAAAAAGAAAAGAAAAGAAAAATAAAAAAATTAATAAAAAATTCGAAAATTTAATATTAAAAAATTACCACTTCAGCGTCGGAGCGTTGGCTGGCCGGCCGGCATCCACGTCAGTTCCGGCCGGCCAAAATTGGCCGGATGAATTGAATTGGCATAAATGTAAAAAGCTTAGGACTGAATTGGCAAAAAAAAAATTTACGACTGTATTGGCACAATTGCAACAGGTTTGTGACTGTTTTGGTAATTTTCCCATTGGTTCGCTGGAGAGTTTTTTGGTTATTCATGGAAGCTTAGGGTTTCTTTGTAGCTAATTTGGAAGAGTAAAGCCGAGAATCGGTATGTAGCCATTGAGTGATTAAAAAAACCAGTTAGGTTAGACAGAGCAATTACATTGCCCCATGTTATTCACCGAGTAAATTAGAATTACTAGCGATTTCTCAGCTGCTTTCAATCCATCGGGGAACATTGATCTTTCCCTTTATGACGACGAAGAAGGTAAGAGCTTCGGTTCGTATTTGGCGGAGCAGTTGGCATGTTAAGTGTTCGACTTATGCCTGAATCAAACTTGAGCGTGAAGAAGAGACGAAGATAGAAGAGCAAAGCAAAATGATGATGATCATGATGAAAAATATGGGTCAGATTGGTAATGTGTTGACTCAGTTCAAGTCGCGAAAATTGTATTACATAAAGATATGTCGATATAGGTTAAATGGATTAATCTGGGCCGAACCCATCTTCGACCCACACAAATTTGACCTAACCCACCTATTTAACAAGTCTAGTACAGACACCCAAAAAGAAGAAGAAAGTCTGGAGCGCAAATACTTGGAGTGAATCAAATTGTGAGTCTATTGAAGATGATGTAGAAGCAGCCAACTTCTAAAGAACCAATAGTAGATGAGGTAGAGAAACTTTTATACTCACCGATGATGAAATGCATGACTTTCATAGGAAAACGTTTGCTGAGTTGAGCAATGTTTCTGAAAATACTACTGAGCTCAAAAGAGATATTTCCTTGGTTAAACAACGAGGAAAAAGAGTTCTACAAGAGGAAAGAGATCCAACCATAGAAAAATGCATCTTTCTGCAGAATGACATGCTTTTGAAAAAGAAGAGGTTATTAGACTGAGCATGTTACTAGCATCAAAACTTTTGTTTAAATGCCCTGTTAAGGTGAAGTGAGATTATGGGAGAAAATCCTTGTGGATGCCAAAAAAGAAATGAGTTTCTTGTAAGTACATGGATGAAAGAAGCTGAAGAGATTGAATTTTGGTGGAACATTCAAAGGAAAAATCATTCAGCAAAGCAAACATCAAGCCTGGAACTCTCGTCACTGAAGATATGTCTTTAGTCAAAGGCTTAAATCACAATTTATTAAGCATTAAACAACTTTGTGATAAGGGATTTTAGATCAACTTTGAAGAAGGAAAATGCATTGGCTCGGATAATTATCAGAAATGAAAGTTCGTTGGAAAAACTGTAGAGTTAACCTTCTGTAGAATCACTGCCTTGTTTCTGTAAAAGATGAAAGCAGGATTTGCCGATTCGGCACAAGAAACTCAGATGCACGAGCCCCAAGCAAATATCAGAACTATCCAAGAAAGGTCTAGTGCAAGGATCGTCTAAGATTAGATTTGAAAAAACCGAGATATGTGAAGGTTGCACTTTAGTTAGGCAAATTAAAAGTTCCTTCGAGTGAAAAAAGGCTGTTTCTACCGACAGAGCTCTACAGCTTTTACGCATGGATTTATTCGAACCAAAAAGAAGTAAGAGCCTTGGTGGTAAGAAATAGCGCTCGGTGATTGTGGATGATTACACAGGGTTTACTTGGATTGTGTTTCTTGCTCATATATATGAAGCATTGCATTCGTTCATGAAGTTAGCGAAACGAGTTCAAAACGAAAATTAGTCTTATGTGAACTGGGGAAGAGCTTTGATTACAACTTTTCTGCTCCTTGTACTCCACACCGAAAGTGGAGTTGGAGAAAAAAGAATCGTTCTTTACGAATCGCGGCTTGTACAATGCTTGTACAAAGTCATAATCCTGCCTACTTTTGGGCAGAATCAATTAGTACTACATGTTATATCAACAAGTCATCAAAGATTTTTGCTTACCAAAAATCCCTTTGATCTAGAAAGCCATCATTTCATACTTTGGTATACTTGGACGCACTTGCTATATTCTTAGAAGTGTAAATTACAATATTGGCAAGTTTGATCCCAGATCGAACGAAGGCATCTATTCTTGCTATCTAAGTAGGGTTTGACAGTACGATTAACTGATCGATCGATCGATTGATTGATTCTCTCCATTTACTTTTGATAGTTACAGCAGAAGGGCTTTTCTTCGGTCCGTGGAAGGACCTGGACATATCGAACCACATCTCCTGTATTTGATCATTCATTCCCCAAAAGTAGATTCACAATAATAATTTGTCATTATTTCGTAATAACAACTTCTATTACAAAATAAGTGATTATTTATTTCTCAGCAAAGTCTCATTATTCTTGGGCACGGCATAAAACGTTCAGTCATCGCAGTTAACAGTGTGCAGTTCATAGTAAGGTATCCTTGCTTATATCTGTTTCCATCAGTGTCCAATGGACGGAAGATGGTGTTGTAGTCCAGATCGAGCCCTCCATTGCTGCATTGGTCGACAATCCTCGCGGTAAATAAAGAAAACTTTGCACAAGTAGTCTAATTCACGCATCATTTGGGGATTTCAACTACCCAATCTCTCACTAATCAAGAAATGGAGGATACATAAGGCCGCTTGGAGAAAAATAATTTTAGATTGGCCATGTAGGGTAGAATTACTTCATATATATTCCAATGGCGATCTTAAAATCTGAAAGTGAGACGAATGACACGTTTCATTTGATTATATAGATACATTGCACTAAGATCTCAATTCATTGTCTCAAACGCGAAATCGTGCATACCATCTATTTAGCCAAAAGAATTGCAAAAAAAGAAAAGGAAAAAGGAAATGTAGTTCTTTGTTGGGAAGACAAAGAAAAAATGAAGACAATGATCATTTGATCATGAATAGGCGAAATGCAGATCTTTTTTCATCTGCATCTTTTACCCAATTACAGAAATTAGTGAAAGCAGTACAGTTTAGATGAAGGAGGAGAACTTCTTTCCTAACCAAAGTTATAATGAATTGACATTATGGAAATGTCATTCTCTTATCCTAAGAGATAAACATGGAAAGCTACACAATTTTTTTTTCTGTGAGGCTATTAGAAAATCATTGGAAAGAGGAGACTCCGATTTAACCAAACCGTTCTCTTTCTTTCCTGCTTTTGCATCTACAACATGCCATCCCTGTGCAGCCTCACGGAACAGGCCACAGCCTGAGCCCAATGCCTCAGCTTGGTTTTTACTTGCTGAGGATTTTCCCCTATAAAACAGATATCAATCGCCAAGAGCATGTCTTCGTTAATTACAACACGAAAAAGAACGAAAATGTTAGAACATACTAGTGATTTGATGCATAGCGGATGTGCGATCAGGTTTTACTGCAAGAGGAAATTCTTTAAAAGCAAATTCATTCGCTGAGCACCATCAGCCCATTTGAGAGTCTGAGATTGTCTTCACATTTTCTACATATATAATTAAAACTTACCCGGACTACAAATCTTCCATGTGTCGGAATCACTCCTAGGACTGCCAAAGGATGAAGAACCTCCGCCAAGCGAGGACGATGACATTGAAAATGACAGTGATGATCCATGGCTTTGTGGCGTCGATACTGGACTCGGCGACAACTGCCTGTTCACGGCGAAGTAAAGGTCGAGGGCTGGCAAAGTGTTGCACAAATCTTGTACACCCTCCTCTTCTTTGAACCCAAACCCTAGATCTATGCATCCTTTGAGCTCATTCAAATCCTCATCGGTGATATCCCCGGAGTTATTAATCCCGTTTTTCTTCCTTTCTTGGTGAAGGATCTGCCGCCTCCGCTTCTCCCACGCAATGTCCCGTGGGGTCTCGCACATTGAAAGTTGTTTGGATAGGCACTTGCGGCTATTCTTCTTAGCCAGGCCAACTGGAATCTGTTGTAGCTCTTCCCCATCAGATCCGCTCGGGGACGACAAGGATGGGGATGAACATGATGACAATAAAACAATGTGGCTTTGTTCAGGCTCTTCTTTATTCATATCTCAGCGACTTTGAGTACGTACCTACCTTCCAGGGCTTGGGGTATGCCGTATGAATTCTCTCCGTCTGATTTCTCGAGTCGTTCGAGTCGAATGTCAATGTATGGGATTGCCTGGGCCGTGGCAGCGTGAAGAGCCGCCCGGCCAGGAGGCAGTGGTGGCAACAAGGTGGAAACGGCAAGTCTGGTTGGTGGGTTCTATATAAGAGGAGAGGTGACTTTTTGTTATGTGATGAAACAGAACCAAACCAACCGGCTCAAACGGGAGGAGTTTGGTGGTGGTGGTGATGGTGGGGCTTTAATGGAGGCCCTCATCAAATCCCATCCTTTGTGTAGTGTGGTTGTTATTCCACACCATCCATTTCTAATATGAAACTGGACAAATTTAGGAGCTTTGATGGTTTATGTGTCGGAGGGCTCAGCTTCTTTCGAGGGAAAGTTAGAAGCATGAACCTGATGACTGCTATTAAAAACTGTCCATTTTGGAGACTAACGTCCAAGGACGAGACAATGCACCCTTCAACATTTGCATGCTTACCATGCAGAGAGTCTTTTTCTTGCAATGATACTGTTTAAGAGCAATTGCTAAGGATATTAAGCTGCTCGACAATCATGAACCTTTTTTGCTTTTCTCCTGAAGTAGTATTTTGGCGACAAAAGATTGTGAAACAGATGAGAATTGATTCTGTTAAAATCGATAATGGAAAATTCCGTCTGTAGTGCTGTAAATTTAAGTACAAAAGTAAAGCAAACTGTATTTTAAATTAATACTTTTACTTAATTAGATTCTATGATTTTATCCCAAACAATGATCCAACGATGCTGTTTCTTAAGTAATTATAATGTTAAAAAAGATGAGAAGATTGTCCCAAGCCTTGTTATATATACAGGATTGCTTTCTAGATTCTCGATTCAAATCTCATCATTTGATTCTATTCTAGATCCAAATGATTCATCTTTATTACGATCATCAGCCAAATGTTGAACCACAAATGAACCTAGTAAAATACCGTTGAATCTCCCACTTTGATATTAATATGTCGATACTATCAATATACAAGTCCGCATCATATTTCATGATTTATGCCATATTTTGATGGAGTGAGAACCTTTATCTCCATTCATGTCTCCATTTGGCTTCTCATTCATCCCAAAAATTGAGCCATATGAATATGGGTACCTGTGACATTATGACTCATTATATCAATGGTTGAGATTTGTTGATATTGATGAGTAAAACAGCTTGTGATATCTGATCATGCTGTTTAAGAGTTGATTATAGCACCAAATAATATTTTTTGTCCTAAAGTTGTCATTCGCTCTTCTTACGGTTGATCATTGTTCACTATTTTTTGAATCTTCATGACACAGCAGATGCGAGTTCCCCTCCCTTCTGCCGATGCCGCCATTAGGACCTCCGCCTCCACTATAAGCTACATCCAACGTAGAAGCGCCACTACTTTTACCATACAAGAAACTAGGGGATTTCTGGAGAAATGACAGTTGAAATCAGCGGAAGCGCTTCTGAGGTTCAGATAGCACAGCAGCTGATACAGGAAACGATCATTTGGCCCCCGCGAAAAACGCTTTACAAGTAAATGCAAACCACACCTACGTGTTTGATTTGAAAAATCTCAGCTCCCCTTTGTTTCTTGGAATTGGCTTGAGTACATGCACCACTGTATTTGTGTGCACGTCTTTATCGTCACACTACAATAAAAACTTTCCGAGTTTCTTTTGTTTCTGCACCCAGTTCCCACTTTGATGCGCTCATGCACGCAGATATGTTGGTTTGTTTTCGTTTTCGCGTTTCATGTCAACGGCAGCTGCAGGATTCTATCGCTGAAGCGGCCGCAGTAGCTCAGACAGAGAGACCGCTGCTTCGTCGGACAGAAGGTTACAACACTTGAGCATCTCTCCTAAATCCAGGTCATACTGGAGGTTATGGCATTGATTATGGTCAACTTATGGGTACTAAGCCAGGTTGTCGGTCTCCCCTTAAGCATATTTTGGAACGACCGACTTCACCATCTCCGTTTGATTGGAGACTACATATGTACATTTTAATGTTTCTGTTCTGACACATCTAATTTCATGGCTGTTCATTCCGAATAGAGTATCTAATGGAGGCAAGCCAAGAGCATCATTAGGAAAAGCTCGCCCAACGAGTAATATCGTGGCTATTCATATGTTTGCAATCGATACCGCATTCTGATACAATTGATTCTTGATTGAAGATACCGCATTCTAATACAATTAATTCTCGATTTAATAAATTTTGGCCTAAGGTTTGGTTTAGTCAATGATTTTTTCCTTGTTTTAGAATGATTTGATTGTCGAATTCATCTAAACACCTCTTTAAGTAACCCAACATGGAAAATGTGCAATTTTCAAAACACTTATTTCCGCATGTTATGCTCACCAATGCTTTGAAAATTGAAATTTACTTAACAAACGTGCCAATGACCCCAGAGCGCTCCTTAACAAAACCTTGTTAAAAATTAACCCATCAAAGGCCAGATCTCTATTTTTATGATCATTTGCTTCTTAATCGAATTTCTTTCTTTATCGGCTTTTTAAGTACCGAATTTCGACAGCTTTATCTGCTACGCGGTCAATAATGACATATCTAATGACGTGATAACACGACACGACATGATATAGGACCACGAATCCTTCGAGGAACATTTACTGTATCCAGTGATGTTCACGTGCATTTCATCTCAATCGTCATGTCACGCAAATTCTCGAAAAAGTTTTCAGACTGACAACTGAAACCAATCTCCGAGGAACGGTTCTTGGAGCGGTTGAAGAAGATCCGGGGGTTAGATGCGTCTTTTTCCGCATCCCATGTCGGTTGGCTTTACCTGTTTTTGGTGGGCAACACTTTGTCACCGGTTGTCGTTTTCTCTTCTCGGATCAGCAGCCGACTTTTCATGTCTTCGGTCGGCGCGCTTTATTCACCCACCTTTTCTTCATTTCTTTCTTCGTTGTCCACGATCCAACCGACGAACGTGTATGTAGAGGCCCATTTGGCATTTGCTCCTTTAACAAAAGAATAATGCGTCCATGACTGTGGTGCGGAAAACTACGTGCAATGCAGATTGTGATTCGCTGTAAAAAGAGAGAGAGAGAGAAAAGCATTGGAAAAGGCTCAAACTTTCGGTTGGCATTTCCCATAAAACAATTGACCCAGTTCTTGGCTTGGCTTGGCGAGTTGGAGAGATTGATGGGTTGATCGATCAGTTTTGGAGAATTCCCAGGAGCCCGTTGCTTTGAATTTCCATCGCATGAAAAGGTGGGGCGTCTCTGTGTCTTTTTTGTTCCGGGTTCTGGATTTGAATTTTCACGGGTTGATCATCGATTCCATGATCCGACTGTTTTTCCGTCCGTTATGATTTCCTTTGTTCTGATTGATGAAAGATTCCATGTGTTCGTGATTGTTTGGTTTCATTCGCTAGAAATTTTTTCGCCTTTGCTGGTGTGATTTTTGGGTGGTGATTTTTTGTTTGTATGACAGTTGATTCTGTCATCTGCAAATAGTTGGTCTTCTTTCAGGGGAAAATTTTAGTGTGCGTTAAGCTTGGATATGTGGCCAATTACTTTAGAAGCTTGTTCACTGATCGGACATGGTTTATTTTTCAAAGAATCAGAGAGAAGAAGGTGAAATGTGTGGGTGGCAACCTCTTTTCTAGTTAACCCTTTCGGAAGGTAAAGAAACTGTTCTTGATTGCCGTCAAGAAAATGGAAATGAGGTTATATAGTTCTTGGCACTCTCGTTTTCTTTATCTGAGCAATGAAATGGAATTATGAGAAACATTGAGCCTGACTTTCAATTGGAATCATACATACTTTTAAATTTATGTTGCAGGAGAGTTCTGTAGAACTTTTTTTATCAGCAGTCTATCATGCACACTATAAAATGGTTCTTGAGCTTGTTGTTTGGACCATTTGTGTTACCTACTTACAGAGGCTTATACACTTGCATACAACTATGGGTGAATGCTTTGCATGTATCATGATACTGTTATGCATAGCATATACATCTACGTGAGTCACAAACCATTGTAGGCATGTACATCCTTTGCATGTGTCCTGATAGGAAGAAGGGTGTCAATGCATCACATCTGAACTATATTTTGTACAAATGAGTGTAGGATTGATATTTATATCTTTGCATCATTGAATAAATTTTTCTTTCGCTGCTTGTCACTTGCTGCAGGAGCAATCTGGGACTGAGCCTATTAATTTGTTTTTGGGAAGATTGGACGTAATTCTGTTACTCTTTAAGTTTGATTCTCGAAGTCACTTGAATTTTTCTGGGCATGGCTGCTGGAGAAGCCTCTCATGATAAACTGGAGAAGATACCCCGGGGATTTGCAGTGGCTTTGTCATCAGCAGTTCTTGAATGGCTTCTCATATATGTGCTCTTCATAAATGCCCTTTTCTCGTACTTGATTACAAAATTCGCTTGTTATTGCGGGTTGCAAACACCTTGTCTTTTGTGCTCTAGACTTGATCATGTTCTAGGTGATAAAAAGGTTGGATTTTATTGGGACATGATTTGTGGCAACCACAAGTCGGAGATTTCATCCTTGGTTCTCTGCCATGCTCACAATAAACTCGCTGATGTTCATGGGATGTGTGAGAATTGCCTTTTCTCCTTTGCTACAATTAACAAGTCAAATGCTGAAACATACAGATTGCTGGTGGGTAAATTGGGAGAGGATTCTAATATTGAATTGGAAGAGAACATTTCTGAGGATCATAATCTATGTAGTTCAAGCAGAACGCGTTGCTCTTGCTGTAATGAACCATGGATTTCAAGAGGTTATGCCCAAAAATTGGTGCTCACAAAATCAAGTGGGTTTGAGTTTGTGGATCTAGATGTTCCTTTATCAGGCGTTGTTGGATCCTATCAGTATAGCCTGAAGAAGAATGACGAAAGAACATTACAAGGAGCTCCTCTCCAAAAGGATGGTGGACTAGATTCATTGTCTCATGTAGAATACACCAAGCTGAAAATTACTTCTGATACCGAGTCAGATGTCCTGTTTTCAGATGATGATGAAACAGCCATTCGGCATCTTAAAGCAGTGTATCTCAAAGAAGAATCTGCAATTGATTGTGCTCCGATCAAGCCTCTAATTGCGGTACTAGGTGATGATGCAAATTCAGAGAAACTTGTAGATCCAGCTTCGTTGAATGAACATTCTCCAGCTTCCCAAGTGCAGTTAGATGTTGTTGAGGCTCCTGGTGGGAACTCCGTTGCATCTACTACTGAACATGGCTTGGGTGAAATTAATTGCCAGGGTTCTGATAATTCTGATACCAATGCCGCTTCAGCTGCTCTACCTGAACTTATTTCCTTTGATGACATTCCTTCTGCAGCAAATGACACAAGCACTCCTGAGAGAGTACTAATTGAGAGCTGTAAGTTTTGATTCTCTCTCTCTCCCTCTCTCTCCCAAGACGATTAAGAATGTTTATTGTGATATATTGTTCATTAACAAGAGACTATTACACTTCCATTTTGGACACTATTTACTCATAACACTCTAGCTTGTGTTTCATCTATCTGTGAGCCAACTAAAACCGTGGACAAGTAGTGTATATGCCTTTTGCATCACAATTTATGCATTATATAATTTCTTCATCTTCTACTCCGATAAATAATTTCTCTATCGTCCGATGCATCTATTCTAGAAGCTGGAGCTTATACTGCATAACCATGTTTGTTTTTCCTTGGAATTTGGAAAGAAATCACGGTTGTCTGACTGAATGTGAACTCAAATGCTTTTGTCGCTTTTTTTTGGGATTTGTAGCTGTTAAAGAGTTGGCATTTAAGACAATTGCCTAATCTTTTAATGAAATAATTTATCTGCACAGGTGTTACGGGAGCTGATGAAGATGAGAGAACAGCAGCAACATATTCTGATGGAGCCATTAAGGAAGAGACTGACCCAATTGCAGGAATTGACAAAGCCGAAACAAATACTGTATGTACTGACCATATTGCACAAGCGCCAAATTTTTTGGATCTTGGTGATGCCTATAAGATAGCTGTAGGCAACAGGGGAAGGCAGTTGTCCGATGTGCTTGCTGAGCAGTGGCTAGCCAAGGATTCTTCCAGAGTTAGTGAAGACTTGAAGAACTTGTTCTCTCAGTTATCTGCTGCTCGAGGGTTTGAGCAATCTGTAAATGATATTAGTCCAAAAGTGTCTACTAACAGTGATGAATTTAGAACGTCCGATGCTCCTAACTCAACTGCATTTCAGGTCCTTCAAAAGAAAATCTCACTTGAGAGAAATGAGTCTGGTCTTGAGTCTTTAGATGGTAGCATAGTCAGTGAGATTGAAGGTGAAAGTGTGATTGACCGATTGAAACGTCAGATTGAGCATGATAAAAAATCTATGAGTGCCTTGTATAAGGAGTTGGAGGAAGAAAGAAATGCCTCTGCAATTGCAGCAAATCAAGCCATGGCCATGATTACTAGACTGCAGGAGGAGAAGGCAACACTCAACATGGAAGCATTACAGTATCTTAGAATGATGGAAGAGCAGGCTGAATATGATATGGAAGCTCTGCAAAAATCAAATGACCTACTTGCAGATAGGGAGAAGGACATACAAGATCTTGAAGCAGAGCTTGAATTCTACAGGAATAAGTACTCGAACGAACCATTGTCTGAGAATATTATGGAGTCGGTTCATTTAGAGGCCAGTAGTCCTCAAGTTACTGAAAAAGCCAAGGGAAATGAAATTTCTGTAGAAGATAGTGGCCATGATAAAGTTGACCATGCTGATAGGGTCATCGGCGAAACCGGAACAGTTGAATTTACTGATTCTGCAACCGAGATTGAAGAAGAAAAATTACACATTTTACAGTTTCTGAAGAAGTTGGAGAAAAAGCTTGGCCTGTCTCCTAAGGACAGCAAAAAGTTTGAGTTGGCTAATGGTGAATATTCTGAAATCAAAGGTGGTGAGGTATGTGACTTAGAGGAGCTAGACTGCAGAGCAGAGAATTCTGAAAGAGGTGGCGTGGAAGATAGTCATTTATCTGTGCCAGATGATGTTTCTCAATCAAAAGGTAGTTTAAGTTCCCAGGAAGGACAGGGTGTCATGCCGGAGAATCCATTATTATTGAGCAAGAAAGATAAGGATTTTGTTTCCATCGAACAATCTTCTGTGTCGATTTCTGAAGGGGATGAGTTGGTTTCTCTTAGAAACGAGGTCCACTCTTTGTTTGAGAGGTTGGAAGCATTAGAGACAGATCGTTGTTTTCTTGAACGTACAGTTAAGTACCTCAGCGTTGGAGACAAGGGGCTTCAATTTGTTCAGGATATCGCTTCTCATTTGCAACAGTTACGGAGCATTGGGACAAGAAGTGATCAAGCCGTCCCTTGAGAATTGATGCTGATGGGTTGTAAAGGTAGATTATGATACTAAAATGAGAAACTCTTCTTGTTTTAATGTGGCTTTGCTGAATCATCTTTTGATTTTGTTCCTTTTTTATATATTAAAGAAATCTGAAATTCTGGAAGCAGAAAATTCTCGACTGTATGATGTTAAATCCTGGTTTTACTAAAGTTATGTGTTTCCACTCAGAATTAGCCCTTTGTTCCTAGCCTCCCACCTTTATCTCCATATCTTTGCAATAGGGGCTGTGTTTATAATGTTTCGTATGCTTTGTGAGTTTAGTTCTTTTGTGTTAAGAAGCACAGCATGATTTCTTACTGTAATTAATTGTCACAATGCAGAGGTGATGTTGACAGATGTAGCTGATTGCTTTATAAGCACTAGAAGAGTGTTCTCGTTCTGCATTGTACATGTAATGTATAGAAAACACTATTTTCTCCGATATAAATCACTTGAATTTGCTTTCTCAAGCTGTTTTAAAAGGTTTGACTTACAAAAGTAACGTACAGGTTGTTGGGATATGTGGTAGCTCTTAATTGGGTGCATATAGTGCTTCTTTTGTTATACATGCTGATATATTATTCATTTTGTGTGTTCATGCGTGCACATTTTACAGTTCTCATTTCTTCTTCTTTTTTACTTTGGGTTCGGAATTTCCAGTTCTGAGTTGGGACTTTCTTTTGTTGAGAAAAGATTTCTCTTATTGCAAAGGTTTAGCATTTTACAATGGCTAGGTCGACGCATGTGTTTACCCAAGTAATTTTGTGCTGTCATACTTAACATGTTTTTCGAATCACTTCATGGACAAATCATATAAAATTGTAGTCCTTTGTCCCGTGAAATTTCTGGATATGGGTTTTCAAAAGCTCTGACCCTCTTAATATGTATCTTTTGTTCTTGCAGATGTAAGTAAGAGTAGAATTCTGATGACCCTAGAAGCACAAATATACTATGGTCATAGGCTGGGGAGAAACGTGTATACAGATTCACACGATGTCCGTTCACAGCATTGCTCAATGCAAAAGATCTCGACACCGTACATCGGGTTGCTCGCTTAGATCCCCTTTCTTTTTTGCGGCTTGTTTGCGTTTTCCACGATAGTATATGAAAAATGGTGAGTCTTTGCTTAGTTGAATCAGAGTTTGAAGATTCTTTCTTTTCCATTACAGAAAGAAGAGTTTTGAGTGATTAAATTGTACAAGAGTTGAATTCTATTTAGATTCAATAATACGATTCCTATACTGGTTGACATTGGAAAGTCAGTTAGGTATTTTGTACATCGGTGAGAACAGTGATTTAACCTGTATATTTTGTTATCGCCTCTTGGCTCTAGATTGATATGTCATATACCACTATTTTCCTTAGTTTCTTCTTGGACCTGTGTAGTATCTAATATCTCATGTTCATCCTAAGTTCTGACTTTTCTGAATGCGATGCTCCTTGCTTTTGTCTCGTTGCATTAGTTACTTGAACCACCTTATTACTTATTTATATTATGGTTAATAGCAAAGTTTGTTAAGTATAATTTGCTGCGACACTCGTCATGTCTCAGAGAAAATGTAGGGACTCTGTTCTAAGTCTTACTATAGCATGCTCTGTCAAATTCCACGAAATCCATTATACTTGTGACAAGGGGACTCCAGCATCAATGTTTTGATCTAGGCATATTACAAAGTTACCTTGAAAGGCATCGATCCATGTCCCGGACATAGACATGAAACAATGCCTTTCAACTCCACTATTTTTCTGAACTTTTGTTGAGAAACTGCGCATTTAAATCTACTCGTCGTGTTTTATTAGTTTACTAGATCTATCACATTATATGACTGAAAGTGCCGGAGTTATTTTCGAATCACAGGGGGATGTTCCTACGGTTTCACGAAAACTTAAGGGTGGTTAGAGTAACTTTTTACCCCGTGCTTTTGATGTCTTGGTTATTTCATCGGCATTCGGATCCTCGTGTGCTGTCAATGACTATCCATGTTTCGCTGATTAAAGGAATTTCATGTGCTGCTGCTACTTGTACAGCACCAAGTAGAAGGACCTGCACTAGCAGAGGAGCTTAATCTGTCCTTGTTTAGCTACAAATCCAGTTCGTATGGTTTGTCAGGCGATGCATATCCGTACTGCATATGCTTGATTTTGGTTAATGTAGTTCCCACGATTCACAAGGGAAAGTTTGCAGCTCTCTCGACTCCTGCAGAAACTTCATATACCTGCAAAAAAAAATTGCCCAAGTTGCCTGGAGACCCAAAGTAGACATTCGGTTGTCGAGTTTGGCCAATGTTAGGTGCATTAAGACTAGTCTAGAAAACCGACATAATATTAAGTTACACGGCAGGCTTGTAGGTATACAACTAAGCATGCGGGCCATATTCAACGCTTAATGGTAGTTTGTCACATCATTCGATACACACCGTCTCGTGAATCGGTCGTGCTTAGCTAGCATCTGATGGTTTAGAATGAAGGTGAACGGCAGCTGCTTTGAGTCAACATTATGATTTGACCAGCAGCAAAGTAATGAAAAAAAACAAGATTATGATTTGACCAGTAGATACCCATTAAAGAAAATAATGAAAGAAAGGAAAACAAAGTCATACTCTGTAACATATATTTCTGTTCCTGTGACATCTCCTTTATGCTGGTGTTGACCTTGTTACATTGTTCAGTCTACCAAATCCACTGCCCAACTTTTCGTCGACTTTAAACTTCGATGGTTTTTTTTGGGTCTGACTTTGGGAAAATTGTACGCGATGCGGTCGGCAAAAAAAAACCGTTTCCTTAATGGCGTGCCCGAAGGGATGCAAGGATCGCTAGGTCAAAAAACGGAAAATTAAGAAGAAAATTATCAAACATAATCACATGTATTACTTGAAAAAATAAATGAATAAAATATAGTTTTGATATCCCCGACAATGTTTAAACATAAATTGTTGTCGACAATGAAAATATTGTTTAATCGATTGGGCTTTTAAACGATATAAGCGATTATTTTCGGGAATTTTTTTTTCAGATCATTTATTCTCCGCGAAATAAACAGAGTGGAAGAATCCAAAACTAGAGTTGCATAACATCTACAGGGAGATTATAGCGTTTTGATAAATGTCAAATTTCTACGGTCTTGGGATTTTCGCTAGTAATGATGTAAAAGCAAGGTTACCGAAGAAGACTATTTTACTGTCGATCTGTTTTAAGGTACACTGAGTGTTTCGTACGTTGCAATATGAACAATCATATTATTCACCTAAAATGTATGTTTTATGTTAATTTTTTATATTAGAAATAGTAATTCTTTTTTGAACGTGAAACTTAGTGACTTAGATATTTCCGAAACTCGTTATACTACCTAAAATTGACAAGATTTTCCTAATTTTACCCAATTTATGCAATGAGAAAAGTTGCTGTGCCGGCCTCTCCCAAACATTCGAGGAAGTCCACTATTTCACTGTCATTCTCCCTTCAAACCCCAATCTCACGTTCTGCGGTCAAAGATCAAATTGCTTGGTGCTGGATTTATAAGACCATTTCAATTGGAACAAAAAAAAAAGGAAAAAAGTCATGAAATCCAAACTATGCCCCGACAAACTTACCCTAATTTTTTTTTGTGATATCAAAATTCTAAACTATACCCACTATGACACACTTATTCTAAACTGCTTCTATACTTATGTGACAAGTGTACACTTCATCGAGTTTCCGTCAGATGATTTTTCAATCAAAACGACGTTTTTATTTCACTTAAATCATGTGAGTGCCTTGTCAATAACATTTGCTTTCTAGCATCGGTATAGATAGATTTTTAACGGTCTTCACTAATGGAATTTTGATAAGTAAATATGTTATATAGGTACAAGTTTGAAATTTTTGGCGTCTCATAATAAAGTTTATGATCCATGCGTGGCAGTAGGCATAATTTGAAGTTTTGTGTGGCTTTTGCCCCCAAAAAATCACGCATACATAGGCATGTGGTTGAGTTATGAAGTTTAAACATCTAAAATTCAATTGTGATCAACCTATAGATGTACGGAAAATTCAACAAGGCCACTAACTTGCCTTGTATATATATTCACATGCCACTACTTCAAATTCAATTCATCTCATGACCTAATCCTAGAAGGCCAGAAACCCTAGTTTTTGGTACACGGAGTGTTTCGTACGTCGTAACACGAATAATCATATAGTCAGCTAAAAATGTATATTTTATGCTAATTTTTTATGTTAGTAAAATATTTAAGCACGGTAATTCTTGTTTGAACGCGAAACTTAGTGACTTAGATATTTCCGAAATCCGTTATACTACCTAAAATTGACAAGATTTTCCTAATTTTCCCCAAATTTATGCAATGGGAAAAGTCGCTGTGCCGGCCTCTCCCAAACATTCGACGAAGTCCACCATTTCACTCACATTCTCCCTTCAAACCCCAATCTCCGTTGTGCGGTCAAAAGCAAATTGCTTGGTGCTGGACATTGAAGACCATTTCAATCGAAAAGGAAAAGATCGATATGTCACGACGAAGTCAAGTTATGAAACCGAAATTAGACGTCTAAAACTTAATTGCGATCGAGCGACATATCTATCGAAGATCGCTACGTCGACGGCCGTATAGTCAAATATCATTCACGAAATGATGATTTTTTTTATTTTTTTGGTTGCCCAAGCCTTTTCAAATTCGGACTTTTGAAACTGCGGCTAATTGAGTCAAGTCAGACCATTGACATCTCAACAAGGCCACTAAACTTGCCTTGTGCATATATATATTTGCATGCCACTGCTTCAAATTCAATTCATCTCCTAACCTAATCCTAGAAGGCCAAGAAAAACCCTAGTTCCATCTCCAGGATGGGTTGCGATCACATTCATCACAACTCCACAACAACCATCGTTTTGCTCATTAGCATCCTCTTCATTGTTTCCAGCAATCTCGACCTCACCCTCGCCGCGAGACCTCTACGAGAAGAAGAGTGGTCGAAGAGCATTAGGAATGGCCTAATAGAGTCGCTCCAAAGGGGGCCCATGCCGCCGTCAAGTAGCTCGTCCTGCACGAACATCCCCGGGCAGAACCGCGGCCGGTGCACGTTGAGCGGCAGGAACATCGCAGGCCGTCTCTTTGCTCGCGGACCGAGAAGCACTTTCCCGGGGGCTGGGATTGCGAAAATATAAGACGACGGATGGTAAAGCTACGGCACAAGATTCGAGCTCTTGATATGTGGTTTTGGGACTATGCCAAGCATGTAGATAGCTAATTAAGCTAGGAAATGAAACAAAGATTGGGTTATAGTTTTCAACCCTTTGGCTTTGGGTTCCTTTAGATTTCAACTTTGTCATTCTCTGAAGCGAATTAATTGTTTGTTCATTGCTTCCTTCGATCATGTGGTCTTGTGAGTTATAATAAAGATCTCTGTCCACGAGACCGTACGTTGGAAATTAATTAGAAAAGGAAGGCAAAAGAACTTTCGAACCGTGAAGTTGCTCTTTTTTTTTTTTTTTTTTCAATTTAGTGTTTAAGCTTTTGAAATTTATATAATCAAGGTTTTGAACTTTGTAGAATTATTTTAATTAAGTCAATTCAATTCCAAATTCAGTTAATTAGAGTCGACAAAACCGGTCGGAGTTGACAAGAATCTAACATGGAGTACTTGTTCGCATTGCGAACTGTCGACTAATGCATTAGACTAAAAATAACGAAGATGAAAACCACCCGACCTTGAGCAATGAGATTTCTCGACACAAAATCGTAATTCAGCTTTTCACGTTGCTCCAACGAACATGTAGGCTCCAATTAACTTGATATGGAGTCAAAGAGATTCGATCATAAATTTAAAACATATTCAAGAACTTGAAGAGACAGATTAACAGTTCGAGAATTTGATTGTGAAACAAGTACGAACTCATATATCTAGAGTAAAGTTTTACCCAAAAGGAATGATAAACGGCATGTAGGACACTAGATGCTGTTGAGTTCTATACTTCAAAAGGGAAGAAAGAACGTTAAGGTGGTTTTATCTTGTGATACTAGAGACAACTCTCCAAATCAAGTCCGCAATTAGCACCATCCTGTCACAACTTTAGACAACTCTCCAAATCAAGTTCGCAATTAGCACCATCCTGTCACAACTTTAGAGCGTTTGTAAAGCTTAAGTTGTTCGGTGAAAAATTTAGAAACGTATTATCAATCTAAATGAACACGTTACAAAAATAAAAAAAAATGCCAATTACCCTCCTCACTTTTTAGCCAAAACTATAAAGTACTTACGTTTGGTCCTTCCAAATCTGAAATTCATAATATGCCTCGTAATTTCAAAACACAAAGTTTATTTATAATCGCAAAACTCACTATGAACCTGAGCCCATACGAATCACATTCATCGGAACTCTCAATCATATGATCTCACGTGCATAAAAGGGTTTAAATGATCAATGGTCGAGATAGATCTGCGTACGTAAAAAATATTCCGATCACGGAGTGAATGTGAAAATATCAGTTTGGCACTGTTCAATGAGTACCAACTTTCTCAAGAGAGCATTCAATACTCTTGTCCACCGCCTAGCCACGAAAGAATGCGTCTCCACAAGCGTCAATTCCGTGGGGACATGAAGAAGATCAAAGCCACCCTCTTTGCCCAGTCACATGGTGTTTGTGCGGAGGAAAGCCCCAAAAAACAAACGAAGTACCTCCGCGGTTACAGCTTTCTTTTGGCAGGAGTAAGAGGGAAGGCAATCTTGTGATTGCATTAAAATGGCAAACTCGACATGTGTGTTGTGTCATAAACCCTCACTCCATTGAAGAAACCCTTTGGCGCACCGGATATATGTGAGCCCAGTTTGAATGCGCCATCCGATGATAGGATTCGGATCTCAGATCTTGCATGATCTGGGGGTAATTTCCTTAAAAAAAACCTCTATATTGAAGTTCAATCACAATCCTATTCTAAACTTCTTCTTTTTTGGTCTCGAAATGAATCCTTAACTTTTGCTTTGTCCCAGATCTACCCCCATGTCCAAAAATCGACACTGGTTTGCTCGAGATTATCAACATCGGAAGGCTACTATTGAGGTGAAGTTGTTGATGAAGATTGGGTTTCTTTAATTGGCCCCGATGTTGATAATTTTGAAGAAACCAGTATAGATCTTTGGATACATAGATAAATTTGGGACTAAAGTGAAAGTTAAGGATTTTGTTTTACACAAGAAGAAGTTCGATACAGAATTTGAATTAGACCTAAATGATTGGGGGTTCTTCAGGGAATTAGGCCCGTGACCTAACGGCGTGAACGAGCTGTGCTCACACGCGTCGGGTGCACGAAATTCTCCCTCCGCCCCCACTGAACAAATGCATTTTGGCCAGTTGTCACCCTTTGTTTTCACTGCAGAAACCTAGTCACATATGTTGGCACCCACTTCTATGTGCTCTAAACTCCCACCGCGATGGGCCATGCCCGATTTTAGCCTTAACTTTCATCCTTGCCAATCGATGCACCCACGTACGATGTCCATTATTAAGGAAGAGATGATTGAACCGAGCGAGGGAAGGAGGAAAAGGTGGAAATGGTGGGACAGAAAGCTAACAGCCATAGATGTCATTGTTTATCTCAATAGCCATCGCTCAAAATAGCATGTCCCATAATTTTTTTACAGATTTTTTCGCTAAAAAACAGTAGATGAAATGCGATTGGTAAACTAATCGATTAAAATCACCTACCCTGTTGTTAGTTAATACATCGGAAGACATTCTGAGGTGTCCGTGCCGATCCGATGCGGTGATATTGAGAACGCCGCCAGAAGATATCACAATAGGAAGCAGTGAATTTGGCCATAGCAAATATCATTTCGAGACTTCTAAAACATCTGGCATATTGTTCTAGCTAGTTGGAACGATAAGGCATTTGGGATGAGGAGCGGGATCGGAATAAATCATCAATAATTGAAATTTATATATGATGTGCAGATTAAGACGTGAGGTGACAACTCATAATCAAAATGGGTATTCTTATGAATTAAACCACAGCATAAATTGACAATAACAACAATGAGAAGATCAATGAAAATATATTCCAAGAGAAGCCAAAGCGAAAGAGAGCAAAAAGAGGAAGGAGAGAGAAACATCTTGATTTAGCTGTCATCATTTCATATATTCCTCCCTTTATCAATCTTCTTTCTTTCCTGAGTAATTACCAATTCCTTTTCATCATCCTCACATATCTTCACATTGGCGCCATTCACCCCTCTCCATCTATGGTTACTCGATGCCAACAGAAGGCTCTACTCCGCTTTCTGGCTCTTATAGCATGCTGCTGCTACATTTCTTTTATAACTTACATGATGAATTTCTAATGTTTTTAATTGGTGTTATAGCAGTCACGGTATGTTTCTTATGGGAGGTTTGGAAAAGCATGTGTCCACTACAAAAACTGCTTTTTTTTAGTGGGCGCACTTTCTTTTTGTGATGTTCCCCCCTTCCAATCGCCCTAGCGTGGTCACTACAATCTTTCTCGTGTCGAGGCACACCTTCTCTCGAAGCTATGCAGCTTTTTTGCCAAGTTCTTTAGAAAGGGTTGCGTCGTGTCCCTAAGTATTCTCTACTTACCCACTTATGTTGTTTTCGGTTTTGGGTACAAGTATCATTTTGTTAAATGTTGCTCGAGTTTTTCCGATATGTATGGCATGGGTTACTTCATCATGTTGCACCCGGTACTCGAACATTGACTCGAGGCAAGATACCTAGCATCCTTGAACCGATACCCTCTTTCAACTGGCCTCGCTTCCTCCGGGCCTTTTTCTTACCAAAAGCATAAACAGGTTTCCTAGGAAAATATGTGGTCCAGTAGGAACAATTATAGGGTTTGATTTCATCCTTTCCGGAGAATTAGTCTGTCTTTATTGTTTTATTTGGTAGGTAAATTTGATGAAGCTAGTGAAATGGTTGCGACTTCAGAAACGAACAGTTAACTCTTTGTGTGTTAACCCCTGATCAAAATTTTTGGGATTGGAAAGTGAAATAAATCATTTTATTTACTAAAAAGTTTCTTTTCAGCACAAGACTAGTGAATTCACATTCCAAATTGCATGATTTCGGTTTAGTTTAAAGAAATAATCAATTAAATGGAGATGGATAAAGAATTGAAATCTGGCTCTCGCACAACGCCAAAAACCAATTAAAAAAAATTTAACCTATTCGATAAAGAGATTACGTGAGTAAGTACAACGTTACTATAAATCGGTGAGTAGTTTTAGAGATTTCGAACTTGTTTAAAAACTTTGACTTTTATTCACGAGCGACCTCAAGGCACTACAGCATTTAAACAAGTTGTACAGATTTCAATGTGTCAGTACTTTCATATTGTGAGAAACCCTCGCATTAAATTGTGAAATTTTTCTAGTTATGCATACTAAATCAGAACGTCTTTTCCAAGATATTTTGAGGGAGCTTGGGAACAGACATATCTCGAGCAATAATTGAAACGGTGGGGAGACCCAGAGAGGGGGGGGGGGGGGTGAAAAAGCGCTCGTTGAAAGAACAAGGACTGACAGAAACAATAAAGAAGGTCGCGTGGGTGTTGCAGTGGGGGAGAGTCATGTCCTGAGGGCATCAGCAGCAGCAGCAGCAGCAGCAGAAGCAGCAGCAGCCGTGGGTTTCGATGGAATCGAAATTTTGGGGTACACACTTCAATGGAGACACCCCAACCACCCATCATGCTTGCTCCGCTGGGAGCATCACCTACCATTCCATTCTCCCATCGTCAGCGTCCTCCTCCCTCAATGATTCTTGCCATGATTCCATCAGACACTGTGCAAAAGCACTTGTTGAGCAGGCTGTAAAGCAGGCTCCAGGGTTTTCGACGTGTCGTTTTTCTCGTGCTATGCGTGACCGATGTATTTGGAATCAAAGCATCTTCGTATTATTATGGTTGACGAGTGCCCCAGAAATGCTCGTTATCATAATTCATTCTGGTATTAGTAAGGATGGTCGATTTACATGAAGGTTGTAGTGATAAGCGATCTTACCATCAACGGCGATGGTTAATCCGATGCAAAAGATCAGTATGGAAACGAGATGGAAAGAGTGTCTGATACCTTTTGATGACGCAGAAGTGACATGCAAATAAAAGAAGTTTCGGTATTTTATGTCAAATATATCCCTAGAAAGAAAATGTGGCCTATGGTCCATACATTTCCACAATGCAAAGAATTGTGGAAACGAGACCGTCGATTGCGACAACGATGAAAAAATAGAAACCGATAGTGATGAACATGTAAGTTCTAATGCCAAGGAATCTAATGATTATATAGGTCTAACTAAGGGTTCATTTGTTTGAAGAAATACTATTTTTGGGAAATTATTTTCTGACTTTCCGATGTTTAGATGAATAAAAACTAATTGATTTACGAAAAAACATTTTCCCTGGACCGAGAATAACAAGTTTAGATTGAGGGAAAACGAATTCCCCTTCTGATAATAAAGAAATCACTTTCCCTAAACTATCAAACAAATGAGAAAAAATAATTTTTCTTGAAAATGATTTCCATGAAAAAAAAAAATTTTATCGCGAAATTTTCAGTGAAAGAAACGCCCCCTAAATAACCGTGTCTATGGTCGGGCAAGAAATTGATCATTGTTTGCATGATATGCATGCCATATTGTTAAAAGACATGTTGAAGTAATAGAGCCTATGTTTGATTTACTCTTACGAAAAAATTATGCCAAAAGTGCCCAAACCATTCATTGTACTGTGTACCGTGTAGTACTAAAGCTTTATGAACGGCCATTTATGCTCTGAAACATGAAAAATCAAGATGCATGTGAAACGGATTTATTACTCGACTCGCCGGAAAGAGCATTTGCGCAACTCGCCGGAGCCGAGCTCTTCTCGGTAGGGGAGAATGATGCAGAACCAGATCCATACCGAGATTCCTTCTAAATTAATTTTTTTTTCTTTTTTCTTAGATTAACTGTCATCTTATTACTTATTATACTATAATTGTAACTTTTTCCCCTCATTCCCTTCCCTTTCTTGCTATCATGTTTCTCCCTCCTTTCTATGATTCTCAAGCAGTCTTTTCGTACGCGCTTCCGCCCTTTATTAATGTAGTTTTCTTTTCACTACAATATGAGTTTCCGTTTAGTGAATTTGAGGTAAATTTAGATGAAAAAGTTGGGAAAAAAAAAGACTAAAGAGAAGAAAAAAGTTGGGGTTAAAATTTTGAAATGAACCTATCCAAACTTATCATTACATTTGGTCTAATTTCACTTTTCCTCGGTCCATGTGAACTCGATCTAGTTTAGTTTGGTGTCCAAACCTATGTTCAACAAGTCGACCCTGCACGTCGCAAGGTTACCCCAATATCGAGAACTCTAATGAGACATTACATATTAAACTCGAGACTAGATAATTTTTTTTTTGTCTATCTCCTTCTAACTCTCCTCTCTTTTTCTCAGACTATTATTCTTCCTTTCTGCAAAGCGTGGGAGTCGAACCCTACATTTGAAACTAAATCTCCCCACTCAATCCAAGACCGAAGAATTGAATCATATGCAACTTTGGGAAAAGGGTTTTTGTTTCTTTTCCTGTGGGGGGGAAACAAGACACTCAACCTGTTGTTTCCCACTTTTTGAGACACGAATGGGGGGTGTCCACAGCTATCAAATATGGTGAAATGCGCAGGTTCGGTCGTTGTCATTGTTGGGTGGAACGCAACATGGTCCTTTGGATGATTCTGTGGTCCAAATACAATCCCTCGCTGCCCCCACCGCCACCCCCACCCTAATTCGACCCATTTCCCTCACGTTGTCGTCTCTTCTCACACATACCCAAGACAGAAGATAAGGTTTCATTGAAGGTGGTGAAATTCACTCACGGGGGACCTTTTCGCTTTAGCGCGGTGCTATTTCCACGTCCTCTATCTATCGAAGCGAATTCAATCGATTGAACACAACACATTGGTCGAACTCATACTCGAGCCGAGCTAAAGGGTACAAGAGCACCACTTTTTGTTTTGTCGTCTCATTCAATCATCTTTGTCGTTGCCGCTTCTTTCTTGTTCTACTTAACAGGAGAAGTCCTAAATCTCTCGTATAGAGTAGATTTCGGGATCGCAAGTTTTCGACCTCTCATTTAAGCGAAGAAACTTTTCAAAATGACTCGATCAAGTGTCATTAGTGACGACCTCGGCATAAAATATCATGTGACCTTCGTATACGGTAAACTTGTTCAATGTGGCCACTGAGGAAATATTTCTCCTAAGATCCATGTCATTTTGTGGTACATTTAGTAATGAGTTTCTATATCTCGGTTAAAAGAAACGAGCTATGCATGATTAAATAGGCCTTCTTTTTAGGCTTGCGAGTACCTAATGAAGCTCTTGTTCATTAGAAGAATTTCATAGGTTCTGCGAGGATTGATGAGCCCCTGAATTTCTCTGCGTTTTCTAGCGTCCCACGGGAAAAGCAAAAGAAAAGGCTTCTGCTTGAGTACGCTTTCGTGAACAACTTATGTTGAGATTCGCTCTCGAGGTCCGTTTGCTTCGTGAAAGGGTTTGCGAGGAGTGAAGATAGGGGAGATCAATAAGGATCACATACTAGAGTATACGCGGGACGGATGAGGTAGGGAGGCGCGTCCGGTGATTTGTGCGATCACGGGATGCTGCTGCTTAAGCTTTCAAGGGAATGTTCTGTAGAACGACCGAAAGGATAGGCGATGCTCCGCGGCTGCATGGCTACACATCAGCACGTTCGTAAAATGAGTGTGGGTAAGAAGAGAATGACTCGTTCAGTATGCAGGCTCTGAGAGAAGAAAGAATTAGTCATTAATCTCTTCGGTGAGAGGTGGAAGTTGCTTCGATCGAGGATAAGATGAGAGAAGGTCGCTTGGACATTTCAACCATGTTAAAATGAAGACCTTCGGATGCTTCAACGAAGAGATTCGAGCAAGCGATGGAAACATAGGCGAAAAGTGACGAGAGAAGACCAAGAAAGTTATGGAAAGAGACAGTAAGGAAAGATCATTTCGAGATTATCGAGTTTTTAGTAGCGTAATATGATTCATATAGCCGGCTTCACTTATTGGGATAAGGCTAGATTTAGCCCTGTTGTTGTTTTTGAGGTAGTGCTTTCCCTAGTAAGTATTAAAAAAATTTCCATTAAATGACAATTTTTGTCAAATTCACATATTTTGGACACAAATTACATCAGAAAAAAAATACTTTGTTCTCCGTGAGCAAATCTTTGTAAATATAAGAAAACAACAAAATTTAAAATGATATCGTTTGTCCATGTATACAATCAAGAAATACCATTTTGCGATTTATTGTTACAAAACACCAAAAAATTAACAAAAAAAGTATTTAATGCTGCTATTATAATACGGTAAAAAAATACTTTAATTTGTTCAAAGTAGGAGAAATTGGATACGAAATTTAATTTGTGAAGTCTAGGCTTAATGGTAGAATTTTTTCCTGTCCTAGATATAATTTATCATTTATTTGAACTAAGAGAAATAAGGGTTATTCAATACAAAATTTAGGAGAAATTGGACTGTAATTTAACACTAGGGATAAGGACACAATAGTCCCTGAACTTTGGTTCAATGTGCAATATGATCTTTGAACTTTTAATTTGTTCAAAATAGTCCCTGAACTTTAGCTTAATATTTAATGTAGTCCTTGAACTTTTAATTTGTTCAATATGGTCCTTGGACTTTTGATACATGTTTGGTGTAATCCCTGAACTATATAAATATGTTCAATGTAGTCCATACACCACATTGCACATTTAGTTAAAGTTAAGAGATCACATTTAATAAATTAAAAGTTCATGGACCATTTCGTACACTGGGCTAAAGTTCATGAAGTATTTGTGGCAGCTTACAATGTTCTAACAGCAAAAGATAATCAAATTAAACTTCGCTGAAACAAATGGATTAGAGGGGACCATCGAGTTTTCCTCCATCGAGTGTTATCGTTCAATTTCCGCGATCTCTAGGCTTACATCTTCGTGAAGTTCCGAAGACTTTTATTTTTTTCATGGAGACTCATAGGAAGTACCTGGAACATCTGCAGAACTTGAGGCGATATCAGCGGGACGTGATGAAATGGCCAGCGAGGGTCCTTACGCTCGATTCATAGTATGTTCGACTTGCAGATTTGCCGAGCACAGGGTTACATCATCTCCACAAAAAGATCTTCTTAGAATGGGTGAGTCCGTCACCATGATCACGGTAAAAGAGCCAATCGAATACGATGCCCCTTCTTCGGGAGTCAACACAAGAAGTTTATTTTCCGGACTAGCACGACTCAAACTTCTAACCACTTGATGAGAAATCAATCCAGAGCAAAGACTTCATCTAACTGCACTACCATTTCGATAGTAATTTCCTTTTTCTTCTTTTTTTTTTTCCTGTTTTACCAATAACGGATGTCCAATCCAATAAAATTTCGGCTATCGCCGCTAATCCTGCATCCGATTATTTTCATTAAGTGTGTCGGTCCTCCCCGACCAATGCACGCGATTCAGCCACCGACTTCTAAGATCATCATACCGAGAAACCGTACCGATACAAAGATTCAAATCCAGATCATGGGAGCCCGACCTGCCAATGAGCGCTCGGACCAAGACGGGGGCGGGGGAGGCGGGGGGGAATAATCTCCCGGGACTCGGTATTCATCACATCCGTCGATCTTGTGGGGGCGGTTTGTTAACCCGAGCTTTACACGTGGATCACACGAAAAAAAAAAATTGAATCGAGGGATTGGATCCGGCGGACAAAAAAAGTTTGTCCATCGACATAAGTTCTTTTATAATATTATCAAGATGCTGTGCAGTAATACTCGGGGTTCAAAGATGCTCACCTCCTGCACCAATTTCTTCTCGTTTTCCACCCGATCTCTCTGTCTCTCTCTCTTCCCCATCACGTGACCCTCCTCCTCTTCTCCCATTCTAGAGAGAGAAAGCCGTGCGGAAATGCGAACTAAAGAACAAAAAACGAGCAAGCACAAGACCCCCCCAAGCCCAAAGCCTCCTTCTCCATCACTCTGTAGCTCCCTTCCCTTCTCAACCCTCTTTCTCTCTCTCTCTCTCTCTCTCTCTCTGCGCCCGCTGTCTCTGCTTTTGTCCAGTGTCTGTGCATGAGCGGTGCGGTCACTGCTTCTTTCTGAACAGGGGGTCGAGAGAGAGAGAGAGAGAAGAGAGACAGAGATAGAGATCAGGGGCATCTCCCTTTCTGCTCTGGATTTTTCCTCTGCACCGTTTCTTGAGAGTTAGAAAGAGAGAGACAGGAAGAGGGTGCGTGCGTGTGTGCGCGACCGGGGGTGTGTTCTGAAGGGATATATAAAGAGGGGGAGTCTTGAGACAGGGTCGTCTGTTTTTAAAGAAATGCAGCAGCACCTGATGCAGATGCAGCCCATGATGGCCGCCGCTTATTATCCTAACAACGTCACTACCGATCACATTCAACAGGTCCTCTCTCTCTCTCACACTCTCTCTCTTTGTGTGTTCTTTTTCTTCCCTAGTCGTTTTCCCCTCTCTTTGTTCGCTTCTCTTCTTCAGTTTCCCCGCGAAATCTCCTGTTTTTGCTCGTACCCTTTTGCTCTTTTCCGTTTTTTTTCTAGGGTCAGCTTGTCATTTTCGTTCTGGTACTTGTTTCGATTTTTTTTTCCTAGAGGCGTGTTGCAATATTGGGTATTTCCTGTTGGTGCGTCTGATTGATATTTGCTTGACGTTTTTGGTGGGTAATCTGAGCTCTTCCGATCTTTTTGTATTTTTCTAGCTAGCTGAGTAGCGAGTAGCGAGGTTACTTTTGGTTTGGTATGTCTCATCGGTTATCTGGACATCATGTTTGTGTTTTGGTCCCTTAGACATTACTCAAGTTCTCTCTCCGGCTATAAAAAGGGCAAAAAGAACCTTTTTTTTGTTTGTTTTGGTAGTTTAGATGATGGGTTGATAAGGTCGAAAGTTGTAGTGTGATTAATTTTTATACTTGCTTAAAGAGTATGTTTTTGTCTGGGATTTTGATGCAAGCAATAATCAGTTTTATATATATTGTCGGCTGGCTTACTGATATTTATGCATCTGCTTGCGTGTGATGTAAATTTTGGCTGTCTCGTGTTGGTGATGATTGATGAACCATTAAAATATGTGTCTATAGAGCTAGAAGATGATCTTGGTTTTTCTTTTTGGTACCTATGCTTCACGTGGTTCATTTGCACGACTTGCTCTATGTTGTTAGTGTCTATTTCAACCACATGGTTCTTTGCATCAACTTAGGACCTTAAAACTTTTGTGATTGACTGATTACATGGCATTGACATCTCTGGGACCACAAGATTTGTTTATGAAAGTTTACTTTCCTTGTTCTTGAATAACAAAAAAGCACCTAGTTCTTCGGCTGGTTCATTTGTAATTTTGGCAGCAGCTTTTTAAAGAGAGAAAGTGTGTTGGTACCAATAAATTAGATGCTCCGTAGTTCAGACAAGGCAATTGTTGCGGTTTCTCTGGAATCTAAGTTTATTTTGCTTTGGACAAGTGCTGGCCAAAATGGACACACGACTCCTGAAACTCTGAGATGGCTCAGTTATATGATAGAATTGAGCATCAGCCCATCTCAAATATGCATGTTGTCCAAAGCAATGAAAGCACAAGAAATAGTGAGCATGTTCTACTGGGACGTCATAGATGGTTAGGTCAGCACGGACATATTACTATTCTTCCCAAATACATTTTAATATCGACATATGTTGTGCCTTGCAAATGTAAGTTCTCTTTCCACAAGTTAGTATTAATAGATTCTTATCCATCTTTTCTCAATAAGAGCAGCTGATATTAGTTGGAAGATTTTGGAAGTCTATCTGACTATGAAACAAATACATGTTAATTTTTACCGGTGGAACTTCCTTGATTTCCCGGCAGTCTCCCTTTTCCTTCATTTTATCAGCATGGAAGTTTCCGTTACATAAATGGTTTTTATTTGTCCGTTGGGTTTGCTCTACTACATTTTTGGTTCTTATCTTTGCAATATTTGGAAATGTGCAGTATTTGGACGAGAACAAGTCGCTGATTTTGAAGATCGTTGAGAGCCAAAACTGTGGGAAGCTAAGCGAATGTGCAGAGTGAGACTTAATAACTTGATCTCCTTTTAAGTTTCCTAACGGTTTTGCTTATCTTTGACACTATAATTTTGCATTCTGCCAGCCGCGTGTATTCCAGCTCGGGGTATCTGAACACGTTTTTAGTCTTTTGCACGTGAATCTGAACATTTTGGAAGTCTTTGTCGGGAGAATAAGAGACGCGGCTATTCTCTAAATAGCTTCTTGTGACGTCTCATGTCTTCCTCAAGTTCTGTAGCTACCGAGTTTTATTACAATTATCATGTAAAATTGTGATGTAGTCGCGTTCCGGACCAATTAGTAGGACAAGTTTTCCCAATACGAACTATAGTTACCATTTCTTCTTCATGATGAGCTTGCATTTTCACACATTTACTCTCGATAGTGGGTTCTTTTGGAAAGATATTTATTTGCTTATTTTAACTTTCAAAGCCTCTCACGATTATCAAGAACTTCCTCAAGACGTTGGTGCATTGGTACTCATCCGTGAAGACTGGGCCCCCGATATTCTTGTTTGTTGATATTCAAGAGGGGAATTGTGTTTTTTCACACTTTAGTTATGCTCAATATCTGAGTCGTTAATGGTAGAAGTAAGCTCACTTGGCTATGGGATGCATGCAATCGAAATTTTTTCTTCTGGGTTTCTCCATAAGTCGCGGAACTTTGGCCAACGATAATTTAGCCATTTTGGTTGCATTTTGCAGAAACCAGGCTAAGCTCCAGAGAAACCTCATGTACCTTGCTGCTATTGCTGATTCTCAACCTCAGCCTCCAAGTTTGCATTCTCAGGTTAGTACCTTCTCCTTCATGAGAATTCAGTATGTAGTCAATGCTTCTTTAAGGATTTTGCGGATGAGCCTCAGGACTGAGAAAACTAGATGTTTCGGTGGGTGCTTTGGTTTCCTAGAAAATATAAGTTTGTCATCTTTGTTTCCTTACTGCGGTATCCATATTGCATACGGGCTCGTTGCTTCTTTCTCATGCCATGGGGAGAGAGAGATTTCAATTGCAATTTTGGTGGAATTTAAGGCAATCTGGACTGTTAGATTTTAAAACCATTTTCACTAAATATTATCATCTTGAGAGATCCTCTCAAGCATGCGTGTGCGGTGAATTCATGTGCATTGAATGTATTCTTTTTGGTGATATTCTGGTCCAGATAAATTATTGTGCATTCAATGTTCTTTTTTCCTGATATTGTGGTCTGAGTGGCATTACTTTGGGTAACATCCTAAGTAGCCAGTTATGCTCTGAGTCTATCTCTTCTCTTTCCTGTCTTGTGAAAGCATAAACTACAATTGACACTCTTCCAATTCTTGCAAGATCCTTATTTTTTTCTTCACTATAACCTCAAACCCTCATTGTCCTCTGGCCACAAATTCCAAGATGTACCAGATTTGTCAATTGCCTCCTCTTGGTCCCGGTTTGACAGCCGAGTCATCAAGATTGTTCTCACTTCTCTGTCCCAGAGTGTCACTGTTCTAATTCTGCATCTGTTCCTCCCAATTTTACAATCACTGACCCTCTGTTCCTACCATGCAGTATCCCTCTAGTACCATTGCACAGCCTGGATCATACTATGTGCAGCACCAGCAAGCTCAGCCGATGACCCCACAGTCGCTCATGGCCGCTCGATCTTCCATGCTGTATACCCAGCAACAACCCTATCCCTCGTTGCACGGCCAGCTAAGCATGAGCTCTGGTGCTAGCTCAGGGCTGAACATTTTGCAAAGTGAGAGCAGCCACTCGGGAGGTAGTGGGGCCCTCGGAGGCGGAGGCTTCCCTGAGGGCTTACAGGTTGGCGGGAGAGGAATGGGGGGTGGGAACAAGCACGATGTGGGGAGTAGCAGCTCGGGTGAAGGACGAGGTAGCGGCATGGGCAGTGGTGGCCAGGGTGGAGCAGATGGCGGCGAGACCCTCTACATGAAAGCGGCGGACGATAATTGAGCGAGGGTGACAGCGAAACGAGCCGTATGGTCACTTTGTTTTGATCTCTGAACTTTGATGAGGTAGGGAAGCAAGAGGGGTAGAAGAACTTTGCTTCTTTTTGGTTTTTCTAGTTCCATGCAATGAAGGTCTTAAATCTTGCAGTCTGTTCAAGAGGCAGGCCATGCACTTCTATGTCAGCGTATCATGTAAATTCTGTAGGACAGTGCTTATGATGTTTGAAAAGTTGCCTGACCTCCATGAAATTCATGTGCTTCTTTTGACAGATCCAAATGGTGGTTTTGGTTGCATAATCAGCTATCCCGAGTCTATGACTCTACATATAATTGAAGGATTCTGTTAAAAAGTGCCTTCAGACTACTGATTAAACAATCATTCCAAGAAACTTTGTAGTTTCTGATACATTGTTTGTTGTCATGTTATGGGTGCATGACTTTTGAGAATCGAACAATTCCACACATATTAAGTATGCATAACAAGTGTCTCGAGTCACTCATCGATAAGATGTATAACTTAAAAAGGTCAGTTTTGCAAGCTCTTTAGATGGATTAAAGCCTGGTTAAATGGATTAAAAGCTTCTGGAAGCTTGGATCGGCAGCTCCAAATGACCAGCTTAGCTGATTGTCAAAGATTGTCACGATTCATTTGATGTGCAGCCTATGAACTCGAAGTAAATGTTCTCCTGAGCATAACAGTTAATAATGCTCTCCGATCGCTTAATTCTGGATTAGCTGATCAATTTTACTTTATGTAGCACCGAATGTGATATTGTGATTTACTAAAACTAGGGTGCATCCTTAAATAGGTAGTTTCGAGATCTACTTATTCTTTCCCTCGCAAAGTGCCGATAGACATGTGCGATGCTCTTAAGCTCTCGGAGAAAAGGAAAGGGTATAAAGTCATATGATACCGGTTCCATAATTTGACGAATGTTAAACAGGCAAGCATCCTCTTCTCATCCATTTTCTTTTATACCGGCGCCTCATCCTTGCTTCTCAGACGGCGAGGGAGCAAAGAGAGAGAGAGAGAGAGAGAGATCCGAGGGCGAAGATGAGTGGTGGAGTGGAGGACAAGCAACAGCGACCTTTGTTGGCTAAACGAGCGGCCGACTGTAGCGGTGGTCGTCTTCGCAGTGGCCGGCAATGCTGTCCTTGGAGGTGGCTCGTTGGCGGGTTGGGGAGATACACAGAGCAGGAGGTGGTGGGAGTCGCATGGCCGTCGGATCGTGCCTGCAAGAGGACACGTGTCCTCCACCTGGGGTGGGGACTGGGTTTTGTGGGAGGTCAATGATCCTTGTTTGAAAGTCTTCCGGACAATCCGAAATTACTAGAAGAAACAAACAAACAAACAAACAAGAACATAGGGTTGGCTGATACGTCGTGCTCTTTGATTCGATTGCTGCATGCATTTCCTAAAGGCTTAAACTGTTTGAAAATGTGCCAAACGATATATAATGTATAACTTAACACTCTCCCTCACGTAGAACTGATCCCTTACGCAGGAGAGAATGTGGACGTAATCACATCAATGTGATAGCAGGGGAACATGGTAACAAACAATATAACAGTCTAGAAATTGTGAACCTTCACATGCGCACTTATACAGTGCTAGAAATTCATGCGGACAATTCGTTGGAAATTTAACGAAACAAGTAGAATGCGGACAATTTGCTAATCCTTCGGAAGAGATTCTTTCTGGGTCCTGATTATACCCCATGATCACTACCTGAGTCCTTCAAATAGCCAGTCAAAAGAAATCGCAGAAACAAATCTACTCACCCTTTAATCGTTGCCAACCAGCGACTGAAGGGCCATGCCTCTTTAATACCAGGAAGCAGAATACGAATAGTTACCAAAATGAACTGACGGGCAAAGATTTCATTGAGTGCTATCCAGGACGCAAAACGCCATCATTTATGTCCGTACTCAAACCGACTAAATCATTCCTTATCGTCGGACGGTGAGTAAAATTCTTGAATGGAAGGGTTGAGGGTGCAGTAAATCTGTTTCCCACATAGACTTTGATGAGCGTCACTATATGTTCAGAAATGAAGAAGATCATGTGCATGGGGATAAGTACGTTGTTTTGGTAAATAAAGGCTGAAAGTTAATACCGAGTTTCTTCCGCTTCTGGTGAGTGCTGCGAAAGTAATGTTCGCATATCAGAATAAGAGATAAGAGGGAAAGTAGTCAGGTATGTTCCACAACTTTGTAAATGTGCCCAGATGGAGTTTCCAGACTAAAACAGGAAAGGGAATTTAAAGCGCCTAACCGCCATTAACATGACATGAACTTGCTCTATATCCGAAGCTCTGAACTACTGTGATGCAACTTCCAAATATTTTCAAACTTGTCATTGCTAATTATTTATCACATAAATTATGTCCACAATTCATATTCATCTAGTGGATCGCACATCAAGGGGAAAACACACACTTATGGAACAGGGAAAGAGAACATATGCATACCTATCCTCGCGAGAAATTTCAGAATCAAGTAATCAAAGGAAAAATCCCTACAAAGGTCGAGATCATAACAAGAAAGCCTGCAGTGCCATGTTCCTTATTCTCTACAATGAGCAATCTCACATCCAGGCGCCCCCCTTCAGCATCTTCTCCTAGACTTAATACCGGTGAGGCGACGGCGAAGGAAAGGGTATATAGACCTTTACTTAAGTCGCTGGGTCGTATTGAAAAACTTCACCGATGAAATTTAGATGTAATCTGAAAGGCAAGCAAAATTGAAAGAATCTTGGCCAACAGGACTGAAACTGAGGAGAGAAGTGACTACAAGTAGAAGAGTAGAGTAGGAGAAGCAAATGCCAAGATCACACCTGATTTTAATGTAACATTTCGATGCATAGAAACATCATGAGACCGAATTTATGGAGAATATATGCGGATCCTCCCTCCTGAGGGAATTTAACAACCCTTCAAGAGAGATCATGTTTTAAATTCCAATTATACTGCATAATCATAAACTCTCATCCTTCAAACTGACAGCAAGAAGAATAACCAAAGCAGTTGAAGAACATCACCCAATCAATACAACTTAAATTTTCATATTGTCGTGAAAAACAAATGATCAGACACAATAATAAACAAAACAAGAGAATAAATCAAATACCAGATTTACACGATTTGGTTCATGGACCTACTTGCTTCAAGCAATGTAATACCATTGCATCCTCGCTCAAACACTCACAGAAAAATTGCAAATTTTACCACAAATTTATTTGCTTCAAAACACTCGCAAGTTCTCTAGACCGTAATCCAAGAGCACGCTGCACAATTGGTCCAAAATAAAAGAAATCTCTTTCAGGAAACTGACTCAGATTTGAAACCAGTCAATCTAACTTCCGGGATTTCGTGGACGAGGTGCCAATAGGCACCAGTCAGTTTTGAGCATCGCTCCTTGAGAATCCCACATCGTTCAATCAAGAGTTGTGCTAGGGAGGGAGGGAGGGAGGCCATCGTGGGGCAAGTCCCTCAGCTTCGGACATCGTTGGATCTCTAAGGTCCGGAGAGAGGGCGGGAGACTGCCGGACAGTCTTTCCATGTTCTGCACATCACATATACGGAGATGGATCAAAGAGGAAGGGAGCGGAAGCAGAAGATCCTCCACCTCTCCCACTCCTCCAGGGCTGCCGTCAATCGACAAATATTGAAGGGAGGTGAGGGGGGTAAGCCACTCACTCACCGGTTGCTTCATATTCTTGCATCCCCTTACCTCAAGTCTCTGTAGCTGGGGCGGTAGTCCTCCATGGGGGAAACACGTTATACTCTCACAATCTGAAATTTCCAAATGACGGAGATATATAAGTCGGTGCAACTGATTAGGCAACGATTTTATCTTCGGACACCCATAAAGACGAAAGCTCGAGATGCCGAGAGGAAGAGGAGGGAAGCATTCTAGCACCAAAGTAGGACATTGGGCCAATAACAAGAATGTGAGATGGGACAGTGTGTGCAGGCATTGGGGTAAGCTTCTCAGATCCTCGCAATTCTGAAAGCATGAAAATTTTGTCACATTCACATATTTTGGACACAATTACATCAGAAAAAAAATATTTTGTTCTCCGTGAGCAAATCTTTGTAAATATAAGAAAACAACAAAATTTAAAATGATATCGTTTGTCCATGTATATAATCAAGAAATACCATTTTGCGATTATTGTTACAAAACACCGAAAAATTAACAAAAAAAAGTATTTAATGCTGCCATTATAATACGGTAAAAAAATATTTTAATTTGTTCAAAGTAGGAGAAATTGGATACGAAATTTAATTTGTGAAATCTAGGCTTAATGGTAGAATTTTTTCCTGTCCTAGATATAATTTATCATTTATTTGAACTAAGAGAAATAGGGGTTATTCAATACAAAATTTAGGAGAAATTGGACTGTAATTTAACACTAGGGATAATGACACAAGAGTATCTAAACTTTGGCTCAATGTGAAATATGATCCTTGAACTTTTAATTTGTTCAAAATAGTCCATAAACTTTAGCTTAATATTTAATGTAGTCCTTGAACTTTTAATTTGTTCAATATGGTCCTTGGACTTTTGATACATGTTCGGTATAATCCTTGAACTATATAAATATGTTCAATGTAGTCCATACACCACATTGCACATTGAGTTAAAGTTGAGATATCACATTTAATAAATTAAAAGTTTATGGACCATTTCGTACACTGGACAATTTTGACAAAATTGTCATTTAATGGAAATTTCCAACGAATTTTAGATCTTCCGGGCAATTATTTTAGTGTGTATAATTTTCGTTGGAAAATTCGTTGGAAATTTCCAACGAAAAATTTTCGGAGCAATTATTTTAGTGTGTACAATTTTCGATGGAAAATTCGTTGAAAATTTTCAACAAAAAGAAATTCGTTGGAAATTTCCAACGAATTTTAGATCTTCCGGGTAATTATTTTAGTGTGTACAATTTTCGTTGGAAAATTCGTTGGAAATTTCCGACGAATTTCAATTTTCCTTCTCCCGCTCGACTTCGACTTCGCCTTCACCTTTTTAGCCCTCTCCCGCTCCCTCTCCTTCTCCCTCTCCTTCTCCCGCTCCCTCGCCTTCGCCTTCGCCCACACAACTCAGCTTCTGCTTCTGCTTCTCCCTCATCGCCCTCAACACCGCTGCGACGTCCCTCTCCGCCCCCACATGCGCGAGGAATTCGCTCCGCTCGGCCACGAACTCGAAGGCCTCCTCGATGAACCCCAGCGGGCCAGACGGATCGAACCTCACGCTGAACTTCGTCGCAACAAAGGAGGAGCAGGAGGTCGAGGGCTTGGCCTCAGGTTGCTTCTCCTCTTCCTCCTCGAAGTCGGAGATGATCGCCATGGACGGCGAGCTCTGGGAGGGATCAAATCAGCGAGCTTGAGCTCGCCCAGATCTGGCCGAGTTCTGGGCGAGCTCGGCCCTCGCCGGCGGTGAAGGCGATTTTTCGACCAAAAAAAAAAATTTCGGTGGAAAAAAAATTTCCACCATTTTTCGACAAAAAAAAATTTGTAGTTTTTCTAACGAATTTAGCCACGAGTTTTCCAACAAATTTTCCAACGAAAAAAAATTCGTCGCAAATTTCCAACGAAAATTGAAATTTTTTGTTGGAAAATTTTCCGACGACGAATTACCCACGAATTTTTTTTCGTTGGAAAATTTGTTGGAAATTCATTTTCCAGAATTTTTCGTTGGAAATTTCGTCGGAAAAAATTCGTTTTTTTTGTAGTGATATAGTTCGCATGCTAGGTTGCATTAATCGCATGTCATTTTTTGCAAGTCATTGCATATAGGTTAGTTTGCATTTTAATAAAGCGCAAACCCTAAAGAACATTTTGAGTGCCTTGCTTTGTTAATTAGAAATCATATTAGGATTGTCTATGTGATTCTCCACTAACAATGCAGATGCTTGTGTTGCATTAAGATACGTCATTCTCCTAATCTTGCAATTTAGTTATTACTTTCTTGGGTGTTAAATTGGTGGTTTGCACATGCGCATGAACACCTCGCATGTTAGTGGTTAGGTAATAAAATAGATCCAAACTGCCTGCATAAATATTTTTGAAAAGAAAATGTACCGAAATGGCGTTAGACTAGATCTAGCATAACCAAGTCCCCGAGCTTAAAATCTCTGGTTCGTAGAAATAAAACATATCTCCCTATGTTTTATTTTGGTTTCTAATCGACCTACCACAAATAGATTAGTGGCGACTCCAAACATGAAAAATTTTGCATGTTAAAAACTTAAACCCTAAGTTGCAAATTAGTAGGGCTTGGGAGGGCTCGAGTTAGGCTTAGTCTTAATAATCCATTAACCTGAGAAATTTTAGGTCGCGACAAGCACGACCTTAAACAAACCTACTCCAGCTGGATAGTTTTCACAAAGTTCCATTCGAAGCCAGACATAACCTACCATGCTTATCAGTGCCAATCTCATTTCTATGACCAAGACGACTCTTGAAATTATGCTTAGCAGAGAACTCATGATTTTGATTGCATTAAACATCTAGAATTAGATGACGGTGAGATTCAATGCTTAGATTACAAAACAAGCAGAGAGATCTAGTGCTCACAACGAACCAACTGTTTATCCTCTCAAAAGTGGGGAGTTATCACTTATTACTAGCCAAAAAGTAAAGCTAGATCTTGGCACATTGGGGGAGAACCACACAAGTTTGTGCCAGTCAACATTAGCACTCTTGTTTCTGACAATTTCCCAAGCAACAAAAAGAGTTAAGGCAACCATCTGAAGAAGGTGTGCATACAACTTTGTCTGCGGCTGAGGAACTAGGAAAAAATACACCATACACTACAGCTTTGGTGCAAACCAGCTCTTCAGACCTACCAGCTGGCTACTTATAGTTACAGTCACATATTACAGCAGATACTTTGGCCTGCGGAGGAGGAGAAGAGTCGTCTCCTCAAGAATGATTCCGGCAAGATCCCAGCATGGTGCCTCAAATCATAAGAACCCTCTCTATGTATATTTTATCCATTTGTCATCAATTAAGGATAAAGAAAGATAGTCTTGAGTTTTAACTTGTAATTGGAATAATTATACTTGCATTATAAAAATATAGCAATTCTAAAAAAAAAGCCTTGAATTTCTAAAAATGCTGATAGTTTTCAAAGTCTTATTTCCTAATTTATCTATCATACATCCAGTTCTAACTAAGTTTAAATTATATAAACTTTCATGTTGCCTTTTGTATGTTTGGATTTAAGCATTTTCCATTTTTTGTATGTTCAACTTGCGAAAAGTTTTCTTTTGCATTGATGTCCAACACTACACAAAACATAACAATATCCTCGAGGTCATAAGTGTCAACTGTTACATGCTAAAACAAATAAAAATAACACGTAAAAGTACCGATATATGACAATTGAGAGAATGTCAAATTCTTTGCTCCCCTCATGGCACTTCGCTTTGCCTCTATGCATGGCACATGGCGAGACATTTGAAACGATTTTGCCTAATGCCTCACATTCCTTCAATAGATATTTCTTCATTGATTTGCAATCCCTAAACTCCATTCTTATTAGAGAATATGTTACCAGATAAAAAAATCCATGTATTCTAAAACGAAAATAGAATCAAATTTGGAAAGAAATGATACAATACTAAATATTTAGGGCGCCAATGATAACCATTCTATTCAGAAATCAATTTTTGGTCAGAAATAGATTTTTCTATTTTTATTCCATAGATAAGTTTCTGAGCCAAAATATGCATTTAATAATGATGCAAAATTTCTATTTTTGAAATAGAAATTCATTTAATAACAACACAAAATTTATTTCTCTCGAGCGGCCAGAGAGTGAGAGGCGGCAGGAGGTGGTCGATGACGGGAGGCGGGTGGTGGTGAGAGGTGGCCAGCATTGGGCGGCGGAGGAGGACGGCGGCAGACGGTGAAGGACAGCGATGGGAGGTGGCCGGCGGTGGAGGACGGTGACGGGAGGCGACTGGCAGGTGGGAAGCAGCGAGAGGTGGGCAATGTTGGGCGACGGCGGGAAGTGAGCAATGTTGGGCAGCGACAGGAGGTGGGCAAAGGCAGGAGGTGGTCGAGGATGGGTGACGACGAAAGACGGCCAGAGGCGGCCGGCGGCGATCGACGGTGGGAGGCGATCGGCGTTGGGCCGCAAAGGAAGACCGACAATGGGAAATGTAGCAAGAGGCGGCCAGTGGTGGAGGACGGCAATGGATGGCGATAAACGACGACCGGCAAGTGGTGGAGGACAACGGCCGGCGGTGATGGGCGGCGACGAGTGAGGAGAGTGGAGTGACGAGTGGGCGGTTGGCTAGTAGTGAGGACAAATGATGATATCACTTCTGTTCCAGAAATAGAAAAGTGAAAAAATTTTAAAAGAAATTATATTACTAGATAGATTTTTATTTTAAATTTATTTCTGAAATAGAAAAATAAAAAAACAGAGAAATAGAATAGTAGGCGCGCCTTTACTTAAAAGGAAAGTACACTTCAGTTGATCTCCACCAAACCAAGAACGAGAGACAGAGAGAGAGAGAGAGAGAGAGGAGAGATCCACAGGGAAATGATGCGATACAGAGAGGTGGGTCAGCTTCTGTCTTCTTCTCCATCTCTGCACCCTCTATATTCCCTTTTCTTTCCTGGGCCAATCTGCACCCACTGATCGGAAGCACACCCATCTGCAGTTTCCTTGCGTTTCTTGATTCAAAGACTCGATCTTTGAGCCTGCATTTGTCATGTTTCAGGAAAAAGAAGCCAAGAAGGAAGCGTTTAGGAAGTACTTGGAATCGAGCGGAGTCGTCGATTCGCTCACCAAAGGTTTCGAGCCTTTTCTTTGAATCCATTTCTTCGCTACGCGGAGTTTTAAAGGAAAATTTGATCCTTCGATGTGTTCGATTAATGTTGTGTTGCAATGTGTGAAACAATGATGCAGTTTTGGTTTCCTTGTACGAGCAAAACGACAAGCCCTCTTCTGCGATTGAGTAAGTTTTTCTTTTTGGTAATTTTGAGTTTGTTTTTGGGTGCTTGTGTTGATCCTCAGTTCTTTGCTCTGTTGGTATTTCAGCATTTGCATAAATCATTTGAAGGTCCATTATATGGAGGAAAGTTATGAATCACCCTTTGCAAATATGGAAGTTGGCTTCATTTGGTTCCTGAATATAGGAATCCTAGTCGTGTATCAGTCCTTTGTCACACGCCTTCCGTATTGATGATTACTTCTCTGCTAAATGATAGCCAACTAGATGAATGTACTATTGTCTGTGAGTCAATCAGGGAAGGATCGAATGTTTCATGGAGTTTCTTTGCTTATGGCATGTTTATTGATGATGACTGCAACAGGTTCATCCAGGAAAAGTTGGGGGGTCCGACTGTGTCCGAGTATGAGAAGTTACAAGCTGAATTGTCGGATCTCCGGATGAAGTACAATGAGCTTTTGGCTGCTCACCAAGAAACTTGCAAGAAGGTGAAACCTGCAATCGAAACAACTATCTTTGTTATGTATTAAGAATTTAAGACTAATTAGCTTGTGAATTTTCTTTCTGGAGGCAAATTATGGTGCCGTTAGCTCAAGCATAGTTGATCTGCTTTTGTTCATTGAGGATCTCATGATATAGATTGCATTTGGGAGCTACTTTATTGAAAGCGTTGCTCTCAGTAAATGAGTGACTAATTTTGGGAATTAATTAATCTGGCAGTCCTCCGCTCTTGGCCAAATTGCAGAGAAATCCCATATGTTTTGACAAATTATTGTGAAACCCCTATCAGAAACTGTTTGATCCACTTAACTAGTAAACTGTGGAGGTGGCTTTAGTATCCATTTTCTAACCCATTTAAGGTTGAATTGGTGATGCAGATCAATCATCCATCGGTTTCTTTTAGTTTCTTTTTTTATTTGTTTTACTTGGACAAAAAAATATGCCCTCCTCTCTAGTGTAGATTTGAACTAGTCAATCCAAATGCTTCCAACAGAAGATGTTGAGGTGACTACTTAAAATGCAAGTGGTGTCATTGCAATTTGGCAATAACTTGAGGGAAGTCAAGGTAATTTGTCCTTTGATTTTGAGAATTTCTTATTCCATTATCTGGGTTCCAAGGACTTCTGGAGCTGGGATCTTAGTAAGACATAAGACATTGTTGTGGGTTTCGTAACTGACGTGAGAATTTATGGAGAAGAAGGAAAATGAGTTTATGATCCTGAGAATTTTAAGAACTAATGGAGACTAGAGTCCGTGAAATTGCAAGGGAGATATCTGGACAAAGTGAGGAAAACTTGAAATTTCGTGCACCTTTTCTTGCTGGGTTATAGAGTCAGTTTGCCTTTGGTCATCTATTGGCGAGTTGGCAATAAGTCCTCCAATATGTGGATTCCAGTGCTTATTTTCAACCAGAGAAGCAAGATTTTAAAGGTTGTTGCTGCTGTGAATGAATCCGAATCTCAGTTCTATGCACTATGCTGCTCAGGTTCTGGTTGCTAAGTAACATAAATACGTGCACAGATTTATCCTTGAACTTCCCTTTGATAAGTTTTACTAGGAAGATGATTGGGGGTTTCTCTTGCCTCTGTCACGAGATGATTGTTAGTGCTTTCAATGGGGAGAATTCAAAGATTGACAATTAATTTAGTTGGCTTAGATTGCTGCTGTGTCTGCGCATGATAAATACGATGGAGTGCGACAGAAACCAAAGATAGCTACCTCCATTTATTGAACAATAGGCCAAGGAGAATGAGGAAATATCTTTTCGCTATCGATAATTTATTTTTTATTAGCAGCACGTGGAGGAATTTCATCTGACGATCTGATTGTAGACATTTAATCCACAATTGATAAGTGAGAAAACCAAGGTTCTGTACCACTTGTTTCCTTTTTCAGTGGTATGTAAGAAAGTATTTGTTGATCTGTCATCACAGATTGTGTTATACTACTAATGGTGATGCTTTTGTGGTGTGACATTACTTAAAATTGTTGGTCTCCCTTCATGCACTTTGTTTTGTCATGTCTATCTGTTTTATTATGAATACAGTTTGATGGTTTTACTTAATGTTCTTGCAGTTAGATGAACTAAAGAATCCACATAACACAGCTCCCACTAAGGAAACCAGTGATGGCGAGGGTTCAAATGACTGGTCATGTGATTAGACTGAGTTTCATTGAGGCATCGTCCACAGTAAAAAGACAAGCAACAGAAATGAAGCCTCAAATGCATAACTTCATTGTCTATGTGAGCATTATAATCTCCATCTATACATTTGTTCATTTGTGAAAAGCACGTCCTCTCTCAGAATTCGGATGTTTCGCTGCCTATCTGAGTGCATTCTTCATTTCATGTCTATGACACCACAATCACTCACCCGAGTGCATTCTTCATTTCATGTCTATGACAACACAATCACTCACGCAGTCTGTTTCTGTCTATAATTATACTGCTTGGATGAGCTTGACCGTTTTGGAGGTTTAGAATATATTAAGATTCTTACGAGCATGGTTCCTGTTGCCGTTGATTGTCATTTCTGCATTCGAACATTCAGGAGAACAGAACAGAGAAAGAATGAGCTTCTACTCATTCTGTTTTGTCTGTATCTTCATAAGGATGGCATATCGTAAATGAGAACCAAAATACATTGAGCCAATCGAGGCTTAAAACCAACCTTTGTCGGTCGGAACTGCAACCATATAAACAGTTCGAGTCCTTACGTTGCTAAGAAAAGATAAGTGATACATCAAAATTTCCAATTCTCATGGACTCTCCGACAACCCGCAAGTCGATGGATTGTGTGCGTCCAGGAGGATGGGAGAGCGCACATGTGTGAAGAACGAGAGAGAGATAGAAAGAGGCAGCTTTTAGCTTTTGGGGTTACAGCCTAGTATAGCAATAGTCAAAATGGCACAGAGTCGCTAACGAGGACATCTCCATGCTTCTGTTTCTTGCATACTTATGATGATCAATGTCGCTGAAAAGTGCGTGGAAAGAACACCGCGAGCAGAGAAATCACGATAGCCACGGTCAAGATCAAAGCCTGCACATCCATGAAGAATCAATCGCATTCCAAGAAGCATCATGTGCTGTAGCAGCAAACTTAAAACGAGAACAAAATGCAGAAACTTTGGGTTTCGCTTCCTTACCGCAATTGCAGATGCCGCAAGTCCAGCTCTTTCCCTCGGGTCTTTGAGATGGTAATTGCCAAAGTACAGAACCGTGGCATAGTACCAGAATGGAGGAAACACAAACCCCAGGAGAAACCTGTCACAGATAAGAATACCTGTTCATATAATAGTTTCAGCAACTTTTTTCAATGATTTATAAAGTTGTATCATAAGTTTTTTCAAATACAATTAAGGTGAGCACGTGAAGGCAATGTGTAAAGGTCAAGTTGTATTCTCATACAATGCATCATAGTCGTCTTGTATCGTATCGTGAAAGCTGAAGTAGATTATGAAAAGTAAAGAGTAGGTAAAGGTGAGAGTAGCACTTCATTGCTACTCTTCCGCATGTGTAATCAATTATCTGTCATCCTACCAATTCTTATATATCAAGATGTTCCTCCTCCTATTTGGATCTTATGACTTAATAAGTAGGGGTGTGCACAAGAACCGAATCGACTTAGAAACCGAACGGGACCGGATCGAACGAGCCGATTCCCAGTTCTAAGTGCAGAACCGAATTGCCCAGATCGATATTTTTTTAAAAATTTATTTTTCTTTAAGAAAAGGAAATTGCCAAAACCCCAAACCAAATTGATCCAACCCGAGAACCGGATCGGGACCAACCGGTCCGATTCCCGATTCTAGGGTGGAATCCAACCCAGGAACTAATTACCCCTACTTAAATGCGACAGCAAGATAGTTCTAGTCATTCTCCAAGTATGCAAGATCAATAGATTGGCTTAAGCCGACCTGTCTAAGCCTTAAACTTCTTGCTCAGGCTCGCCCATGATTAAAAAATAATGAATTCTAGATATCGAGCCGACCAAGCCTAAGGCGCGCCTGGGGCAGACCAAGCCTAAGAAGGGAATTGCTTGCTCTGCCCCATCCGTTTTGCCCTTCGGGCCCAATAGGGTCTGAGGAGAAGGCACGGTGGACTGCAGATCCCATAATCACGTCTAGTTCGGAGACCGCTAGCCCCAAGACCTATCGTTTACGGTCTTGCCAATGTTCGGTAAAATGGGTGCCGCAAAAAAAAATGGCCTACATAGAATCTTACGAACTTACGAGAACCAACCGACGCCGCAACCGAAGCACGGGAGAGGTCTGTCGAAGGGCCGCGGGGAGAATCCCTTGGACGCCGGTTCCAGCAGGGAGAAATCCCCATCATCCGTGAGAATCTGCACCCCCTTTTCATTTCCACGGCCATGCTGCTCATCTGCAGAACGTAAAAAAAAAGAGAGAGAACAGAATCAAAGGATAGTGTCCACACAGATCATGAAAAGCGACATCCATAAAAAACACAAAAAAGTGACAAGAAAAGTTTTGCCGTAACGGATGCATGAATTGAATCTCTGACCTTGTCCCATCAGCGTGGCCTTGTCGCTCTGCCTGTCCAGGCGATCTTCCATGGCGACCAACAAAGTTCCCCTGAAACGACACACCATGGACTATGAAGTCAGAACAGAACATCATCAAAACAGAGAGAGAGAACAGAGGCTACCGGAGTGCAGAGACATAGGGGAAGTCAAGTGGGGTCGTGGGGGCGTTTTGAAATCCGAGGATTTCCCTCTACATAACCGAAACAACTGTCGCTCGGTGGCAACGCCCAATCGGATCGGTCCAGGTGTCACCACTCGCCAGCGGGATCTAGGAAATTCCGAAAAGTTTCGAACGAAGAGGACAGGGTTGGCCAATCAAATGCGACCCTTCAGTTTTCTTCCTTCATTTTTTATTCGTTTGCGGTTTCCGAAGGTCATGTTGCACGTTCCTTGTTTCATACGAGTTTCTTGGGGAACTCTTTTGCACTTTGGGTACTTGTGGTTTTAGGAGAGTTCGCTTTTGGTCCGTCTGCTTTGTTCCTATTACGATTCTAGTCCTCGAAACGTGCCACAACCACGATTTGAGCTCTTATAATTCGCGTTTCGTGATGGAAATTGTTGGTTAGTGCCGACTGGGTAACATAGAAGGTCACATGTGTGAGATAATTTCATGGATATTCTACGTTGGGTTCTGCAATTTTTAAGGATCTTTCACTTTGGTCGGCAGACGAATAAGGATGTTGAGATTTTTGTGTGTACGACCAAATTATTTGTGAAACAACCTTTCGTCACACCCGATAGTTAGAACTGGACAACTAGCTAGATAGAAGGCAGTCCCTCAAAATTGAACATAGTTGATACCCATTTAGATGCTCGGATACACAAAATCTATATGGTTATATTTGGTAGTTTGGATAAAAGTCCGCATAGTATAACTTTTATCTTATCTAGTGTTTGACGAGTCACAAATTCTGAATATAATCTGGATAAAAAAAATCCCAATTAAGAGATGTGATAAATTCAGATAAGATATATAATATATAGGAAAACGTTTAAAAAAGTAAAAATTTCGAAGCTTTAGAATTCTGGGCCACGATCTCGCTCTCTTTCCTTGTTCACTCTCCTCTTCTTCTTCGAGATGCTCTTGCTCTATTCCATTTCGAAGTTTCAGAGCATGTGAGAGACTTTGATCTTGCTCCGTCAACTCTTTCACTTGGAGGTGCTAGATCTCCTCTTCTTAATTGACCTATCTACCGGAATCACCTTAGATCGCTGCTTCCAGCTGTTACGCATAGCCCCGGCCTCATCTTCGGTCGATCTCGATCACTAACAAGTTGAGGTGGACCTAAGGGCAAGGATTGAGCACGGATAAGTCGAAATGCAAGGTTCATGCTCAATCTAAGCCCCAGATCTAGGGCTTGTCTCTCGCCACCCTGCCCTCTTGACGGCGGCGACAACAAGGCAGAGTGGATGGATGAGGGCACAATGGAGAAGGACGATGTAAAGAAAGAGGTGCACGAGACCAGGCATGGCCATGACACAAATATGGGTCGAGGTAGTGGAGGTGGTTGTGCCGGACCTAGGTAGTGAGGTCGTGAATCCATGCTCGGAAATCTTTTTCAATGTCCAATCCAGTTTTGCTGAGAAAAGTGTCAAAAAAGTCTCAAACCTTTTGCATTGGTGCTAATTTAGCTTTAAACCTTTTTTTGGTGCCAATTCAGTCATAAACCTTTTGCATTTGTGTCAATTCAGTCCTAAACCTTTTACATTTATACCAATTCAATCCTAAACCTTTTGTATTTGTGCCAATTCAGTCCTAAACCGTTTACATTTATGCCAATTCAGTTCTTCCGGCTAATAGCTATTCACATATCGAAAGATTGAATTGATACCAATGCAAAATGTTTAGGACTAAATTGGCACAAAAAAAAGTTTATGACTAAATTAGCACAAATGCAAAAGGTTTAAGACTGAATTGGCATCAATGCAAAATGTTTATGATTGAATTGACACCAAGAAAAGGTTTAGAACTCAATTTGCACCAATGTAAAAGGTTTAAGATTGAATTGGCACAAACAAAATTTAGGACTAAATTGGCACTACTGCAAAAGGTTTAGGACTTTTTTTTACACTTTTCCTCAGTTTTGCCAATGGATGCCAAACACTCGTTTGGATAAATTTAATTTGAATCCATGTTTTATCCAAACATTATCAAACATTAGATAGGAAATTTAAAATCTAATCATATCTTTATCCTATCTGGACAATCAAACGCATCCCAACTACGGGTGTGCACAACGGCTCACCCAAACTGGGTACCACCTGGATCAAACCGTTTCGGTTGGTTTGGTCCGGTTCCCGCGAATGTCTTTTCGATTCCTGATTCCTAAAAGTGGAATCGATGTTCGGGCGGTTCGGTTCTCGGTTCCCTTTGGAATCGGTGTCCAAAGGTAGACCTGTCAAATGGGTAGGTCGGGTTGGGTTTGGGTCGGGTCATAAATGGTCCGACCCAAATTGACCCATTAACCCGTTTATGACCCATTTATGCGCAATGCAATTTTGTTGACCCATACCCAACCCGACCCATACCCAACCCATACCAGATTATACTCATATTGCTAAAATACTTCCATATTTAATTAAATATAGGAAAATTCATACCCAAGCTGAAATGAGAGTGCGGAATAAGTGAGTGCAAGATTGAGTGAGGGTGAGAGAAATGCGTTGAGTTTAAATCAGTTGTAAACTCATTTATGACCCATTTGCGATCCATTTATGACCCATTTACTAAATATAACTAACCCATTTATGACCCATTTATTAATATATGGGTTAAGAAATTGGTTTATGACCCATTTTGACAGGTCTATCCAAAGGGAACCAGACCAAATCGGATTGACCGGATCGGACCGACTACATATATATATTTTTGTGATTATGTATAGTTGGTACGGGGAATACAATTTCAATTTTAAAACATATGTATAGTTGGCATAGAAAATATAATTCTAATTTTAAAATATATAATATCAAGTAGTAGTGGGAAAAAAAAGGTGACCGATTTGGTTTAGTTCCCGGTTCCAAAGCCCCTAGTCCCAACAGCAATTGTATTCCTTTTCATGTGTTAGCAATCCGACCCGAAAACCCGGCGCCCGATCATCCGACCCGTCGAGTCATTATCCAATTGGAATTATGGCGAAAGAACGAAATAAAAAAAAAACGTAAAAAACTGGAGAATCAAAACCGTAAATGCCAGCTCAGCTGCAATCCAACGGCCTGAAGCTCACCAATCCGAAACAAAACTCGAGAATACCGATTTCCTCCAGATATTTTTCACAAAAACAAATTTAAAAAAAAGGAAATTTCCTCCGATTCGCACACGCACAGTCTCTCTCTCTCTCGCCTCAATATGGAGCCCAACGACAATCAGCTCGCCTCGTTCTACCACCACCACCAGTCCGCCGCCGCCGCCGCCGCCGCCGCCCAGCCGCCGACCAACGGCCTCCTCCCTCCCGCCCCCGGCCCCCCCGACGGTGGTGCCCCGGCGCTGTACCCCCACTCGGCGCCCTCGGCAGCCGCGTCGCCGCCGCTCGGCCCGGCGAAGCGGAAGCGGGGGAGGCCGCGGAAGTACGGGACGCCGGAGCAGGCGCTGGCCGCGAAGAAGGCGGCGGGGTCCTCCTCCTCGTACAAGGAGAGGAAGGAGCGCGGGGGGTTGGTCGGCTCTTCCTCGTCCCCCTCTTCGACCGGTCCGTACTCCGGCTCTTCGAAGAAGTCGCAGTCGCTTGCTCTCGGTACGTTCGATCCTGCTGCATTTCCCGTGGACAATTCTGTCGCGAATTCGTCGAATTTGCGATCGTTGCTCGATTCGGTCCGCGAAATTCCGCTCTCTCGCACTCTCACGCGCACGAACTTGTTGCGGTGATTTTGCGTGAAGTTCTTAGGTTTATCAGCTCATCTTCTGGTAAAATTATTCGTCAATGGAGTGCATACCGCATACTATTTTTCGCCTCGACTTTGTTTCCGCATTGTGGAATTGTAGCTCTTTTGTTCGTTGTATCTTTCCATAAATTTCTCTCGGAAGGGGACTCGGTGGCTTAATGTACCTGTAGAGAAAGTTCACAGAAGAGCTGCAAAACTGAAACTTTTTACACTCAGCTTAAACATCGAGATCATCTGTGGCTGTCTATCATATGTTTTCGGGCACTATTTTAGTTTTGTATAGCTATATGTTTAGCCAAGTAGGTCGGGTTTCCTAATGAGGAAGTTCACTGATCAATGATGGTTCAGGATTGTGTGCATATGAGATTGTCAAGCAATGATCATCGGTTTTTCGACATTTCAAAAGCGAGATATTGTAATGAATTTGAGGTTTTGTTTTGGCCCAGTAGTAGTGAGCAGGGCTTTTATAGATAGTCCTGTAGAAGAATAATCGATAAATCATGTGAATTGCTTCTGCGGGAGTTGAGGTATTTTTTTGTGCCTCTTCAACAAAATAATGTTCGCGTCCACAATTTCTCTTTTGTGTGGAATATCTTTCACTTTTTTTCCAAGAAAATTAGAATGCACCTTGTTCAACTCAATGCACAATCGATAAAATTTCAGTATCTTTTCCATTGCAGTATATCTTCTTTTTTTTTTTCTTTAGAACCACAAGATTTTTAAGTTATTTTTATATATTTTGGTATCTGGCACTTGTAATAATTTACAATATCATGCTGCTGCTTTAATATCCTCTTTCTTAATGCAGGAGGAAATACTGGACAAGGGTTTATTCCGCATGTTATCACTGTAGCCGCTGGCGAAGTATAGATTCTCTAAAATCTGAATCTTTTTTTTTGTCATCTTTTATGCATCTGGACTCTGCAAAAATGTCCCCACATTGTTTGGAGCACTTGTAGGTTCTTGCATTGAGATCCTACCTTCATCTATATAAATTGAGGACATCAATTTTTGTGTCTCTAGTTTGATTCCTTGCATGAGTGTGTTTTCTGGAGTATATGTAAGTACTATATCATGATATTCCATATTAAGACACTTTCGTTGATGCTTTTCATATGATGATGTCTTGTGGTATGGAGTGTGCTTACATGGAAATCCTATCCCATGTAATTAAGTTCTGAAGAGTGGGGCTCAATAAGGTTCTCTGTCACTGTAGTGTCAATTGAGAAATGATTAGTACATTGAGATGAAGTCTATATTGTTGATTAAGTGATGCCTCTTCATACATTGCTCCCACCAACATTCAGTAAGCAAGGGTGCCCATGCGTTAGTTCTGCTGTATATTGGCATTTTCTACCTGGTGCTTTTAAAGATGATGAAAGATTATTTGAGACACGCTGTATACTTTGCTCTTATAATGTATTGTTCTTACTAGACTGCTGCCTTTTGCTTGGCTGTGAATAGATACTTGTCAATTACTCTGCATATTCTGTTTTCATTCTCTGTTCATGCAAGTCGTAAAACTGGACATTTGGTTAAACAAAATGGATCCTCCTTGGTATGTGTGTGAAGTAATCCAGAAGGTAAGGGTCCGTTGTTATTTGATGTTTTGGATGGGCCTCTACATCAAAAATGTTTTTGGGTTCTGGTCTTGTCTAAACCTGCTTATAAGAAGTTGGAAATGAAATATATGAAATATTTTTACCATCAATAATTAATTTTTTTGCCACAACCATAAAAGAGAGCAATACTCATATTTTTAGCTCATGCACTGCATCTTAGTCTAAATGGAACACTAAGTTGACACCCATCTTTTACTTTTGGGCAGTGGTGTTAAGACAATTCTCAGTATAATCCGTTTCTGAGAAAACGATGTTTGTCTTTGTTGTCTACTGGCCTCATGTAGTGAATCTTATGTATATGTATATCTGGTGGTGATGACTCTTACTTGATGTTTCGGATGGGCTTCTGCATTAAAAATGTTTTTGGGTTGGTTATGTCTAAACCTGCTTTATAAGAAGTCGGAAATGAAATATATGAAATATTTTTACCATCAATAATTAAATTTTTTCGCCGCAACTATGAAAGAGAGCAACCACAAAAGAGAGCACTTGTCATATTTTTAGCTTATGCACTGCATCTTAGTCTAAATGGAACACTAAGTTGACACCCATCTTTTACTTTTGGGCAGTGTTGTTAAGACAATTCTCAGTATAATCCCTTTCTGAGAACACAATGTTTGTCTTTGTTGTCTACTGGCCTCATATGTAATGTATATCTGGTGGTGATGATTCTTAGTTCATCTTTCAGCAAAAACAAATGATAGTCGAAAAATCTCTATTCCAAGGGAACTCTGCTTATGCTGAAGTTCAAACAAACATTGCTTTTGGTGGCCATGATTGAGTTTATGATACATAATTGCTGACAAGATGTAAATTACCTTGCTGCAATTGAAACGGGGACAAAATTTTGGGTATCTTCATTTTGTGATGCTACCTTTTGAATTTTCTTGTAAACCTGATTTACTGAATCGAACAAATCATTATTTCATTGTTTTCAACCAAATTTATCTGCTCTAGTCTTAGGTGTATATTTTAACCTTTAAAAGTGTAAGATGTTATTCCTGGATGTCATATTCTATCTCTTGATGATGCAGTATGTCTCAGAATCTGACAAGATCTTTTTCATTTGCCTCTGGCTGTCACACTGTCTACCTTGTATATGTGTTTCAGAATAATTTCCAATCAAATATTTTACCTTTTGCTTTGCACCCTGTTTAATATCTCAATAAATTTTAATTTTCTTATCCTATGCAATAGGATGTTGCCCAGAAAATTATGCTCTTCATGCAGCAAAGTAAGCGTGAGATCTGTATCCTGTCAGCATCTGGTTCGATATCTAATGCATCTCTTCGCCAACCGGCCACATCAGGGGGCAATATTACGTATGAGGTATAGACATCTGCTTTTAGTCTAAGTAAGGATAAAGCAATCACTCGCCTTGGTTTTATCATCTAATCTGGTTAATCACGTGTATAAACATGACTTCCGTAGGATGTAATTGTGTTTCTTATGCTACCTACTCTTTTCTTAACCTTGGGAACTAAATGACTTTAGGGTGTTTTACTCCCAGTATCATACTATTCTAGCTTCTTTGCATTGGTATCTCAATTGAGATATACAGCATGTCAGAAAATGAGCAAGAAAAGGAAGCAAATGAAGCATTATCTTACGATGAAATTGTCTTATGTTGCTTTGTTGAGGTTAAGTTTATCATAAAGTTATTCATGTCAGAAAGATTTATCGGAACATCAGCATTGTCAGCAATCATAGCTTCCTGCTTTACTGTAGGTTTGTGGTTTTGGAGCTTTGATGAGGACATTTGGGTGTACCAAACTAGCAGGGATTTCACAGGGGCCTCGGGATGTTTTGTATTTTGCTAGTTCAGCGGATATTGATATTTAACACCAGCATCTGAGTTTTAGCACTAGTTCCAGAGACCAGTCTAGTGATATAAAATACATTAATTTATGCTATTGTTTGATTTGAGAATTATCTTTTGGTAATACAAAGGAAATTTGCGGTTGGTCAATAAATAATAAATTGCAACCTTTTTAGCTTTTTGGCTGTATGGTTCATCCAATTAGAGATCAAGGTTCATGAAATGGTGAATGGTCTTATCAATACTATGCAGCAGTGTTAGGAACTCCGCATCTAGAGAATAGCCTTTTTTTCCTAATAAGAGTGAATGTAGTAGGTTCTTGAGTCTTGATGCTGTTCGTACAACAAATCTCGGTCATACCATTCTTAATGTTGATCTTAAAAAGAGATACAGTTGCTTCATGCTTTGTCAAACTCAAGTCTATTAAATCTTTTGATAAGTTCCTACAATCTTCTGCTTTTAGGGACGGTTTGAGATAATTACACTCTCTGGATCCTATGTGCTTACTGAGCTTGGAGGTAGGACTGGTGGGTTGAGTGTGTGTTTATCCAGTACCGATGGTCAGATCATTGGCGGAGGAGTTGGCGGACCCTTGTTAGCTGCAGGCCCAGTGCAGGTATAATTATCTGCTTTTTAGCTATTAAAATGTGTAAATGTGACCAGACACCACCTTATTTAATGGCAAATTGGTCGTGCAGGTTATTGTTGGTTCATTCCTGGTTAATGCAAAGAACAACACCATGAAAGGCAATGCTTCTGGTAAGTTGCCATCACCTTTGCGTGGCCCATCACCTTTGAGTGGGTTTCGCTCTGGGGTTGAATCTTCAGTTGCGAGTCATTTCATGGTGCAGCCTGGGGCCAATATCTGACAGATTGACAACCTATGGGATTTCCTCGAGAACAACTTAGAACAGTGCACATATCTATTTTCTCTGGATAAGGCGTTGACTTTGGGAGCTTGATGAGCACTATACTGTGTTGGGTATATCTAGGTGATAGGTTCTTTTTGCACGAGGTACTGGAAATGGTAGGCTGTATCTATCCTATCTGGCGTATAATTTCTACTTAATCTGTACAGATCCCAACCCCTCATCACTCTTTACATAGGTGAAGCTGATGCTGCTTTAAGTTTTACACATTCGAGGTGATTGTACGGCTTTGTGCATATTATCGAAGAATCCTCTTATAGCCTCACGTCCTTGTGCATATTATTGAGTTCTCCTCTTATAACCTTGCTTTTAGTGCCTTCTGGTTCTTTTGCATGAGAAAGTTCAACGGCAACGAGTTCTTCGAGCATCTTTTAGGATGTCTTGCTGCTATTTGTATCTGAAAATGGTTGCTTATTGTCATCATCGGGACTTATGCGGTCCCTAATTTCAGATGCAGGTTTGAGTTTTTTTACTTCCCTTCTTCTGTGCCTATATCATTGGCTTCATATGTGTATTACAAGTACCTTTCTGCTGTGAACTTGAACATGTCATGTCTGCTGGATTGCCCAAACCAAGCCGCATAAGGTGAAGTAACTATGCCCAATGCTACCGCAATGTGGAGTCGATGTCTATCGCTTGTAATATCCGAAGGTAGTTGGGAGCTACAGCTGATTTATTGCATCGTTGTGTCGTACGCAATTTCTGTTCCGAAGGTCAATATGAACTCGTGCATCAGCGTCCTTGACCGGAGATGACACCGAGCAAAGTAGTAGTGGTTTGCAGTGCAGTGAGGTGCTCGTTTGCAATGACGTTGATCCACGACATCTGGAATGGTAATGGGCCCTAGTACCTGAAGCTGCTCATCATTTGTCTCGTGCCTGAATTTTTGGCATTCGTCATGCTATTTCCAGATGAAACTGATTAGTGATTAGGAAGGGTGCCTTCCTTTCTGATCCACTGCCTTTGTTACACTGGATATATCTTCTGCCATTCTCATTTATGCGGTACCTCCTATTCGGGTTTACGTTAGAAGACTCAGCTGCATTGAATTACATCGGAGGTTTAAGACGTGAAGTCCACTCAAGCAATGACTTGCTTTCCTAAATCGAATCGATGTAAGCTGGTTAGGTATAGCTATGTCTGAGTTGTAGCCATGTGTAACGATGTGACGTGCTGTAAAATGTCCCGATTTGTATGTTCTGTAGTACATGTTTCAAAGTTTCAGCGCTTTTAAACTGAGCGAGGCCGCTTCCTAAAAGTTGCGTGTGGGGGCACTATAATTATTAAATGTTTGTCAAACACATTGTACAAATGCGCTTTGTCGCATGATAAACAAATGCGCATATATTTAGAGTTATTGTTAATCAAAAGGGATATAAGTCAAAAGTTTCGACTCAAACGAGTAAAAACAAAATGAGAGCGATGAAAGTTTCAAAGTGGATGAAATTCTGTCCATTTAAGAGACCCTCCTTTTGAGTTTGGTCTAGTTGTGAAAATGTAATTGGATTTCACGTTTGATGAAAAAGTAGAATTGGATAATTTTTTCAAGATGCGTTTAAATTAATGTTGAATTTTGATGACTTACCTTGTAAGTTGCCGGACGGATAATGAAATGACTCACATTTTTCTATTAACATGGAAGTAATCAATATTATTTTTCCAAAGGAGAAAAAGTTAAAAAAAAAAGAAGAAAAACAAGAGAACGTGAATCATCGCTAGGGTTTCTCCGGTGAGCCTCTCAGGCAACGCCTCTTGGATTCGTTTCTCCTCCTCTGCCGGTTGCAAGAGCCGCAGCTTCATGGGAGACTCTCCCGCTTGGAGTCCGGTCGTCTCGTGTTCCGCCTCTCTCAATTATAGCGGAGCTCCTGTCCCAAAAGCGCTTGCGATCGGAACAGGTACGTTACACGAAGTTGTCTCGATTGTCGGATTTCGAGTTTGATTTGAGCACTTTGGTTTGATGGTCTTTGTGTGCTATCTGGTGTTTGTGCTCTGGTAGTTGGAATGCGGAGGTGAAGAGGGTTACGAAGGAGACGAATGTGTCCGTGAAGATCAATCTGGACGGGACCAGGGTTTCCAATAGCAGCATCGGTATTTCCTTTCTCGATCACACATTGGATGTGAGTAGTATATGTGGTTGGCTTTAGCTTTGTTTTGCTTTTAGGATTGATTAATTCTTACGTACTATTTGCAATTTATATTGTTCATGGCAAGAGTTGGAGAGTAACAACTTAAACTTTAATAGTTTCTTTGCGCACTTGATTTGTTATCTTTTGATTCATCTCGTGCGTATTTCAATACTTTAGCTCGTTGAGAGAGAGTTAGTCATGCACTGACTGGATCTATAGTGCTATTGCTCATAGGGGTGTTAACCTTCCGAGTTGGATCGGTTCAGCTAAGTTTTAGGGTTGGTTTTAGTCGACTCTTCCTGAGTCGGCCCATACTTTGACAACACTTGGCCCATATTCGGCCAACACTTGGCCTATACATTTCCTTGATGTCATGTGTTTGTTGGGCCAAATTTTCAAATCAACGCCATGGCCCAAAAGATCTTTCTCCATCTCAAAATTGAGGCGATCACTTTCTATCCAAAAAACGACGCGTTTTAGCTTAGTCCTCTATTGTTTCGTTCTTCTGGCCATTCGAAACAGAATGGAGCTCTCTCTCCCATCTCACCTCGCCTGCAACTCTAGTATTCCAATCCCGCGGCTCAGCAATCAAAGGCTGTCATTAGGGTTGCTCCGGCAAACCACTCCGGTAGCGCCTCCCGGATCCGCCTCTCCTCATCCACCGGCAGCAAGAGCCGTGGCTTCATGGGAGACTCTCCCGCTCGAAGTCCGGTTGTCTCGTGTTCCGCTTCTCTCCAAAAGAACGGGGCTTTTGCCTCGGCGATGCTGACGATCGGCACCGGTATGTTATAAGAAGTTTCATGATTGTCGGATTCGAGTTCAATTGAGAGTTTTGGTTTGATGGTGTGTTTGTGTGTGTGCTGTTTGTGCTCAAGTGGTCAGATTGGGGAGGTGAAGAGGGTTATGAAGGAGACGAATGTGTCCACGAAGATCAATCTAGACATGACCGGGTTGCCATTAGCAGTATTGGCGTTCCCGTTCTCGATCACATGTTGGATGTGAGTAGCATATGCGGTTGGCTTTAGCTTTGTTTCTGCTTTTCATGGCAAGAGTTGAAGGGTGACAACTTATATCGTGATAGCTTCGTCGCGCACTTGATTTGTTGTCGATGATGAAAGCATTTTTTAACGGACTAATTATTTCAAGCGATTATGTTTCGAAAAATATTTTTAAATCATTTATTTTTCAATAAATAAACCAAGAAAAAGTGTAAAATTACGAAACTAGATGAGTTTTGAACTTGATGGACAATGATAAAAAAAAAGAGAGACAATGATGGACTTGCGTTTTGGATGACTATTTATTTTCATCTTTTATGGGCCGATTTAGCCCATACTTGGCCAACTCACGGCCAATACATTTCCTCGGCGCCAAGTGCTTATTGGGTCAAATTTCCAAGTCAACGCAACCATGGCCCAAAAGATCTTTCTCCGTTGCAAATTGAGGCGAATCTCTTTCTACACAAAAACAGAGCATTTTAGTTCCTCCCTCTGTCATTTCGCTCTTCTGGGCCATTGGAAGCCGACTTTTCCGGCTCTCCGCACGCGAACACCAGCACGGATGGAGCTCCCTATCTCATCTCACCTCGCCTACAAACTCCACTCCCTCGGCTCAGCTATCAAAGGCCGTTGCTAGGGTTTCTCCGGCAAGCCTCTCCGGCAGTGCCCCTTGGATCCGTCTCTCCTCCTTCACCGGCAGCAAGAGCCGTGGCTTCATGGGAGACTTTCCCGCTTGGAGTCCGGTCGTCTCGTGTTCTGCCTCTCTCAATTACAACGGAGCTCCTGCCCCGGAAGCGCCTACGATTGGAACCGATACGTTACACGAAGTTGTCTTGATTGTCGGATTTCGAGCTTGATTTGAGAGCTTCGGTTTGACGGTGTTTGTGTGTTGTCTGGTTTTTGTGCTCTGGTAGTCGGAATGCGGAGGTGAAGAGGGTTACAAAGAAGATGAATGCGTCCGTGAAGATCAATCTGGACGGGACCGGGCTTTCCAATAGCAGCATCGGCATTTCCTTTCTCGATCACATGTTGGATGTGAGTAGTATATGTGGTTGACTTTATCTTTGTTTTGCTTTTAGGATTGGTCAGTTCTTGTGTGCTATTTGCAATATTTGCAATTTATATTGTTCATGGCAAGAGTTGGAGAGTAACAACGTAAACTTTAATAGCTTTTTCGCGCACTTGATTTGTTATCTTTTGATTCATCTGGTGCATATTTCAATACTTTTGCTCGTTGAGAGAGAGTTAGTCATACATTGGCTAGAACTATAGTGCTATTGCTCATAGCGGTGTTAGCCTTCCGAGTTGGATCAGTTAAGCTAAGTTTTAGCGTTGGTTTCAGTCGACTCTTCCTAAGTCGGCCCATACTTTGCCAACACTCGGCCCATATTCGGCCAACAATCGGCCCAAACATTTCCTTGATGCCATGTGTTTGTTGGGTCAAATTTCCAAGTCAACGCCATAGCCCAAAAGATCTCTCTCCGTCCCAAAATTGAGGAGAATAATTTCATACCTAAAAAACGATGCGTTTTAGCTCCTTCTCCTATCGTTTCGCTCTTCTGGCCAATCAAAATAGAATGGAGCTCTCTCTCCATCTCACCTGGCCTACAACTCTACTACTCCACTGCTGCGACTCAGCCATTGAAGGCCGTCGCTAGGGTTGCTCCGGTGAATCTCTTCGGCAGCGCCTCTTGGATCCGCCTCTCCTCCTCCACCGGCAGCAAGAGCCATGGCTTCATGGGAGACTCTCCCGCTCGAAGTTTGGTCGTCTCGTGTTCTGCTTCTCTCAATTACAATGAAGCTCCTGTCCCCGAAGCGCCTGAGATTGGAACTTGTACGTTACACAAAGTTGCCTTAATTGTCGGATTTCGAGTTTGTTTTGAGCGCTTTGGTTTGATGGTGTTTGTGTGGTGTCTGGTGTTTGTGCTGAGGTGGTCAGATTGGGGATGTGAAAAGGGTTACGAAGGAGATGAAAGTGTCCATGAAGACCAATCTGGATGGGACAGGGGTTTCCGACAGCAGCACCAGCAGTCCCTTTCTCGATCACATGTTGTATGTGAGTAGTATACGTGGTCGGCTTTAGCTTTGTTTTGCTTTTGGGATTGATCAGTTCTTGTGTGCTATTTGCAATTTATATTGTTCATGGCAAGAGCTGGAGAGTAACAACCTAAATTTTAATAGCTTCTTCTCGTACTTGATTTGTTATCTTTTGATTCATCCGGTGCGCATTTCAATACTTTGACTTGTTGAGAGAGAGTTAGTCATGCATTGGCTGGAACTATATTACTATTGCTCATAGCGGTGTTAGCCTTCGAAGTTGGATTGGTTAAGCTAAGTTTTAGGGTTGGTTTCAGTCATAGTCCTGAGTTCTGAAATGCTCCGTGTCTGTAGTTAGAACTTACGTGCATCGAAAATGCATGTTTGCATTTATTAGTTGTTGAGGAAAACTCCTATTGATTTTGAAGTTGACAAAACCTTCCATGATAATTGTAAATCTGATACTTATTTTGAACCATTTTATTCCAGGAAAATATATATGTTCTGGAAGTTCAGAAGAAAAGTTTTTCAAACTTTACAAGCTGGAAAAATAAGTTCTTTGAAGACCCACACAATTTAAGTTCTGAGATTTAGACGCAGAAGTTATTTAGACACAGATGCAGATGCAGAAGTTATTCAGATGCAGATGCAGACGCAGAATTTCTTCAGATGCAAAATTCAGAACGAAATATAACAGCTAGTGATCTGGTATGGATTTCACAGAAGGAAAGTTTTGATTGGTTCAATCAAAGGCTATAATTGATTGACAATCAAATACTACGACAAGTATGCATTATAACGGATAAAACTCTACTTATGGAAATCAAGATTCTGATTGTATGGGCGACCAGAATCAGCGGGATTCAGAATCTGTCATCCAACGGCTACTTAATCCTTATTATACAAATCTGTCCAAGGTGAAAATTGGAAAATGATCCTCTGTAAGCTGTCCAACGGCTAGTGTGGATGTAGAGGAGTATTTAAGGAGATCAACGAGCAGCAGAAGAAGTACAAAATCAAGAATCAACAAATCCAAAATCTGAGCATACTCCAATCATTTCTTTTGTCGTTCTCAGCCAAAGGTTAAGATCTTAAGAATTACTTTGTAAGGGTGATTGTGTGAGATGGATAGTCCTATTATACACAAGAGTGCTGTCACTCAGAATCTGTAAATTCCTCTTGATTACATAGTGAAATCTAGCCAAAAGGCTGTAAGCGTAGGAGAGTGGACGTAGGCTTGCTATAAGCCGAACCACTATAAACTTGTGTGCAGTTTTTCTATCCATTATCTCTTTATTTACATTCTGTACATCAAGAGCACTGTTTATATAATCTGTCTTGAATTTGAATTTTATTCAGAATCAACTGTATTCTTTTTTTTTTTGGTAAAGTTCAACTGTATTCTTTTATTTCCATATAAATTGATAAAAATTGTTTAAGATCACTTATTTACCCTCCCATTTAGGTGAGCCTTGCTAGCTACATCATTAGCAACTTGCTTCACATGGGCTGTTCGATGCACATGTAAGGACAACTGGTGACATTCACATTGACGATCATGACCCGATTGAAGATGTTGCTCTTGCCATTGGAACAGTGAGTATTTGCTCCTGTTCAAACTTTCATTCCATGGTCAGCTCTATTGTTACTGAAGAAGAATCTTCTAAGGGAGGTGGTACTTATATATATGAGATATGACATTTTCCCTCTGACTGTCCCGTACAGTCGAAGCAACACCGGTGATTGATCCTTTTTATGACTGTATTGACTTGAAAAAACTGGAATGTAATTTTAGGAGCAAAATCCAACCATTCCCATGTTTCAACTGATTCTGCTAAAGCTCTTTTTTTTTTTTATTTTCTGGTTTGCAAGGAGAGGCGATCTTGTCTTTTTCGTTACGGGCTTTGCTTTGATGTGTGTGGATGGCATTCGCAAAAATAGAGGCACGTAAATAAATAGTCATTGCGCCATAAGTGACGTTCGCTTTTGATAATTTTCTAGCATGGGGATATCACTTGCTCCAAACAACAACAAAAAGCCCAACAGCATTTGCACCATGTATGTTAAAGTGTTGAAAGGCCACCACATCAACACAACCACGTCTTCGACAAGAAAATAAAAAAAACACAACCATGTCTAAAAACTTTAGAGAATAAATGATACAAACTGAATTTTTTCTTTAAGATTCCATTTGTTTCATGGAAAATAGCTTTCAAAGAAAACGTTTTCCTGATTTTCTGACGTTCGTTTCATGGAAAATAAACTCATTATGGAAAATATTTTCCCTCGATGAAAAAAACACCTTCAAAAGTGAAGGAAAATGTTTTCCTCTTCCATTTTTTCTTTTTCTTTTTCTTTTTCTCGTTTATTTTTCTTTTATTTAATTTTTCGCCTTCTTCTCTAGCCAATTGCCGGCCAGAGGTGAGCTCGAGCCCTGCCAGATCCGACGAGGCCTCAGCTCACCCGACTGGCCTGGGGCAAGTTGGATGAGGCTCGAGCCTCACCCGATGTCGCCAGAGCCTCGCTGATCTCTTGTTATTTTCCAATTCATTTTCAGATTTTGGCTCAACATCAAAAATATTGTTATTTTCTTGGAAAATGACTTTTCGAAAAATATTTTCTAGAAATGTCACGTTTTTCGCGAGACAAACAGAACCTAAAACTACATTATTCAAAACTCCGTTTGTTTCAAGAAAGTTTTGATTTAGAAAATATTTATCATAAAATGATCGCTCGTATCGCTAAAAGAAATGAATGAACGAAAATTTTTTTAGTCGCTTGCCAAAATATCCGGATGATTAAATATTTCAAGCGATCATTTTTAAGAAAATAATTTTAAATCTCTTATTTTCCGTGAAAAGAACAAAACTACGAAACTAGAGGTTAAGTAGGGGTATGCAATCAGACTGGGTTTAGTCAGGAACCGGACCGGCTCACTCGAAAAGCAGGTCCGGGAATCGGTTCCTATTTGAACCGGTCCAAGAACCGGTTTCATTTTTTGGAACCTGTTGAAACTGGTCTGGTTTCCGGTTCCAAGTGAAAACCCATCTGGGCACTGAACCGGTTTTAAGCTAACGTAAAAAAACCCCTAACATAAGTTAAGTGGGGAGATTCGCGAGCGCCTCCTCTGTATCTCTGAGTCTCTCTCTTCCGGTTCGCGATTCGCTTTCTGGCCCTTCTCAGTCGCCGCAGGAACACGTCGCATCTCGTCGCGGTGGCCCGCAAGAGCGCGACTTTTTCCGTTTCAGGAGCTGTGGAGCAGGTAGCGTCAAGGCATTTGCGGTTCCTAGGAGACTCCTCTCGAGCTTTCGCTTCCGTCAAGTTTCATTCCCCCGCTTCTTTTTCAGTCCCCCATCGCAAGTACTTTCGTCGTTTCTGCTGTTTCCCCCTTGTTTCTTGGCTGTGTCGGAAGTGGCAAAGATGGCTTCTTTCTGAAAAGTTGGGGAGTAGAAGCATGATGGTCCTTAGAAACCCATTTTAATTGGGTTGTTTCTCGTATTGTTATGATAATTGGACCTGGCAAGGGGACTCGTGAGGGAAAAAAAGAAGAAGATAATCTTGTTGTGTCTTTGTATGGCTTCACCGAAGAAGCGTGTTGCTCTGTCCTGAACTGACTTCAAGAAATGTATGTTGTTTGCTTTACCATTTCGCCTAGGCGATTTTTCCCATTGCGGAGTCAATAGGATTTATTTTGTGGGAATCTTGTCTTTTGCTCAAGCTGTAGATTGTAGTAGTCTCTTGCTTTTCCCGGGTGTTGGAAATTTTGGTTATGATAATGGAATCCGGCAGATCTGTGCTGTTGTTCTAGCGTAAATGTCTCGCCTTTCGGGTCATATATGTGTGTGTTTGTGGAAAAAATGGAACCAGAAAAAGAAAAAAAAAACAGATTCTCGGGTAGATTCTAGAATTGGATCAGAAAAACATGGTAGATTCCAAAATAAGGTCCAAGAAAAACAAGGTAAGTTTCAGGTTTCAAAAACTAGAAATCGGTTATAACAGGATATGTTTAAGGATCCAGGCCTAGACCTTACTCACCCCGGAACCAATCATTCCTAAGGTCAAGGATGAGTTTTGAACTAGATGGACAATGATGGGCTTACCTTTTGGATGACTATTTTTCACCCTTTGATGGGCCGAGTTGGCCCATCTTTTGCCAACACTCGGCCCAAAATATTCTTCCCCCTCGCAGATTGAGGCGAATCTCTTCCTACCCAAAAACGGTGCGTTTTTAGTTCCCTCCGCTGTCGTTTCGCTCTTCTGGCCGTCCGAGCCGAAGCCGATTTTCTCCAGCACTCTCCGCACGCGAACGTCGGCACGAATGGAGCTCTCCCTCCCTTCTCACGTCGCCTGCAGCTCCGCTCCCTCAGCTCAGCCGTCGAAGGCCGTCGCTAGGGTTCCTCCGGCGAGCCTCTCCGGTAGCGCCTCTCGCATCCGTCTCTTCTCCACCGCCGGCAGCAAGAGCCGTAGCTTCATGGGGGACTCGCCCGCTCGTAGCACGGTCGTCTTGTGTTCCGCCTCTCTCGATCACAACGGAGCTTCCGTACCGGAAGCGCGTGCGATCGGAACCGGTACGTTACACAAAAGCCGTCTCTGTTGTCGGATTTCGAGTTTGATTTGAGCACTTTGGTTTTGATGGTGCTTGTGTGCTGTCGGGTGTTTATGCTCACGTGGTCGGATTGGGGAGGTGAAGAGGGTTACGAAGGAGATGAATGTGTCCGTGAAGATCAATCTGGACGGGACCGGGGTCGCGGATAGCAGCACCGGCATTCCCTTTCTCGATCACATGTTGGATGTGAGTGGTAATATGTGGTCGGCTTTAGCTTTGTTATTTGCTTTTCTTGGCAAGGGTTGGAGAGTGGCAGCTTAAACTGCAATAGATTCTGCAAGCACTCGATTTGTTATCTCTTGATTCATCTGGTGCTCATTTCGATACATTGGGTCGGTGAGAGAGGGTTGGTCATGCACTGGTTGGAACTATAGTGCTATTGCTCGTAGCGGTGTTAGCCTTCTGAGTTGGATCGGTTGAGCTAAGTTTTAGGGTTAGTTTCGGTCATAGTCCTGAGCCCTGAAATGCCCCGTGTCTCTTGCTAGGACTTACTTGGACTGAAAATGCATGTCTATTTGTATCAGCAACATGCTTCGCACGGGCTGTTCGATGTGCATGTAAGGGCAACGGGTGACATACACATTGACGATCATCACACGAATGAAGATGTTGCTCTTGCCATTGGAACAGTGAGTATTCGCTCCTTTCCAGACTTTCATTCCATGGTTAGCTCTATTGTTACCGAAGAAGAATCTTCTAATGGAGGTGGTACTTTATAAATATATGAGAGAATGTGATTGTGAGACATTTCCCTCTGACTATCCCCTTTTGTTCAGCAACACTGGTGATTGATTCTTTTTTATGATTGTGTTGACTTGTAAAAACTGGTATATCATTTTCAGTGCAAAATCCAACTATTCCCATGCGTCCACTGATCCTGCTAAAGCTCTTCTTTTTTTTTTTTTCTGGTCTGTAGGCCTTGCTGCAAGCACTTGGTGACAGAAAAGGGATAAACCGGTTCGGTGACTTTTCAGCTCCTCTAGATGAAGCACTCGTTCATGTTGCACTGGTATATGTACAATCACTTTTGAGTCTTTTAAGCAATTTTTTGGCAACAACTAACCACACCGTTCTACTTAGGAAGGAAATTCGCTTATGAAGCTAGTTCACTATCTGCTAATCGTTAGGCCGTTAAGTTACTTTGGTAGATGCAGCTGATATGTTTATTTTAGTAACGGCATTACTAAGAATGAGGTGAGAAACAAATAGATGCCGAATCAGATGAAGCAAGAACGGGCTTGAAATTTGAAGCTGTACTAATCAGTCCTAAACACCACAGGCTTTTTTTTTCCAGAAGAATGATGACCTAGAGGAACTTCATATTCAAGCCACCAACACCGAAATTGCTTCTCAACTAAGTAGTTTGTATAATCATTTGCAAATCACCCCATAAAATCTTTTCACGGGGCCTTGTAGTTGTGCCTTCTTATGTGTTGTGTCAGAGGAAGGAGAAATGGACAGCACATAAAAGTATATTTGAGTCAAGCTGACAAAGTTTATATCTTGAACTCAGCTGAATCAAAATGCAAGTACTTTCCTTGAGTTTGATTGTGCTTGCTTTTTAGCTCAATCTACAGTTGATAATGTGTTCTTTGCGCTCGAGCTAGATCATCTTGGCTCAATAATCAAAAGAGTTATATATGATAAACTTAAGATCAAACTCGATCTTTTAAAGAATGAGAAATTGAAAAACTATATTGCTCTTACATTTGGAGTATATTATATAATAGAAACATATAGATATCTCAACTGTTTGATTTGATTCATGAGGAGCTTGAGTATATTTATCTTACACTTTATTTAATCAGGTCAAAAACCTTTAAAGATCCTAATCATTGATGCTACTCAAGATTCAATACTTTCTTAGGTTTTAGATTCTAGGAGATTAGAGATCTAAGATATGGGACTGGGGTTTCGAGTTCAACAACCATGGATTCTCTACACTACACTAATTCATATGCTGACGGCTTTCTTGTTATCTCTAAAAATTTCCTAGATAATATAGCTTGGTTGACTGTCAAGTCGTGCCTAGAATCTCACATCTCTAGATGTTTATCCATTCAATTTTCTCTTTCTCAGTTTAGCGATGTGCTCTATCTTTCATACTGAATTTGTGTATAATCTATGTCATTTTGGTTCAGGATTTATCTGGCCGGCCGCACTTAAGTTTTGATTTGCAAATACCAACACAGAGAGTTGGAACATATGACACTCAGGTATTCTAGTAATTTACTTGTTGGAATTGCGTATGCAGTATGCATGTGTCTCAGATTTTACTTCCTAGGATTCCAGATGTATGAATTCATGCAGCATCTAATATAATTTCTTCTTCTTACTCTCTTCCTTATGCATATAGGATGTTTAGTTCTGAATGTCAATCGAATTTTCTTTTGTATTAGCTGGTGGAGCACTTTTTCCAGTCTTTGGTGAATACTTCTGGCATGACACTTCACATAAGGCAGGTAAATGTTATTTGTCCTCATTATGATCCTTTATGTACTGTACTAGTGTGTAAAAGAGAGTTGAACCAGCATTTTATCTAGTTATGTCTACTTTATCATGATAGTCAAGACAGCTCTATAATTTTTTTTTTTTTGCTTGCTATTATTTCAATGTTTGAGGGCAGCTAGCTGGAAAAAACTCGCACCATATTATTGAGGCAACGTTTAAAGCCTTTGCAAGAGCTCTTCGACAAGCTACAGAATATGACTTACGGGCCAAGGGACTATTCCAAGGTATCATGTTTTGGTGCCCATATCTTTGTACCTTTCCAAATGCTTTATGTTATTCAATGCAAGTTTTGTTTGTAGGAATTGTTTTGAAGCTATAGCAGAGTGTTTGAGTGTTTTGTAGAAATCCTCTGTATTATAAGAATTAGTTTATCACTCTGCAGTCTATTTAAAATGTCTTCTTTCAGCACTATCTTGGTCCCGCCCACTCAGCCTTTTTGATGAATCAATCAAGTAGACTTCAGCCTTCTGTAGCCACACGCGGCCTTGTGATTGAGATTGGTACTGAATGTTTATGATATATTAGCATTTAGCAGATGAATTTCTTAATGTAACATTACCTGTGCGTTCTGGAAATGCATATAATAAAAATTTGTTTGAGCTTTGACCACTTTGACTTTTTGCTAGAAGTTGGCTTCTCTCTATAAAGCTTGTAATTCTAGTAGCTTTTCCATGATTCTTAGTTGTTCTTTCCAATATTATTAAATGACTAGCCCGATATTTATCCATTATATTTAGTCCTGTTGAACATTTTGAGATGCTTCTGTTTTTTTAGGAGTTTATGTGTTTTGTCAATAATAGCTTTGTTACTTGCCTTTCATTCAAAGTGACTTCTAGCTTTGCGAAGCGTGATCTCTGCTTGTACATACAACGGAGGCATCATTTATCACATCAGGCTTAAGTCGCTCTCTCTGAAATGCACACAATCTTAATGTATATAAAGAACATCCTTGAAAATCATCCAAATTCACAGATGCATATTGGGAGGGTCCTGGAAGTCAGGAAAATCTTACTGGGACATATGACATGAATGAAATCGGTGGATTCAGTAATTGGATGGGTGAGGCATTCCCACCCACCACAGAAACAATCTTAAATGACCATTTCTTTCACTTCCATCCAGCATCATATTCTTTTGGCCCCTTTTTTGCCCCGGAAAAATCCTTTCTGAATGGGACCAGAATTTTTCATTAGGTCATAATGAGAATTTAATTTTAATTGCTAATCAGCTGGCTAGGTAATGTATGATCGATTTGAAAGCTTGACCAATCCCCATACCCATGTCCAATTTTCACATCCTTTTTGGCTGAGTCCTTATATCCCAGATTTTGATGTTAGACAAGTCAGACACTCAGATGCTTGTCCATATTTGATACTGGTGTGAGTCCAGGCAACATAGGCTAGTTGTGCAGCTCAGGGAGATTTTTCCGTCTGTATGATGAGTTGCCTATCGTATACGTTGCATAGAGACAGTTTGATTATATAATCTGGCGATTGACTAGTGCCATAACTTGTGCAATGCTCATAACCACATGCAATTCTATTTTGCAGCTCAAAAGGGGTGCTATCACGTACTTGATGAGGTCAATCCTTTCATTGAACTGAAGCTGGATTTAGGTAGCCCTAGTATCTGTTCTTTGTCTTTAGTTATTGAAAAAAATTATAGTCACTTTTCGTGGACAGCATGACATGGTTTGCATTTGATTTGATGAAACCTCTTTGCCATCTGTGATGGCTTTAGTATTGATTTCTCTGATCATGCATGATATGTAAAGAGAGCTCTATAATGCTTTCATGGCAATTTGAAATGATCTAGCAAGTTTTTGTCGGTGGAAATAGCAAGGAGCTCAATTGCTTTATGCTTCATATTGTTCATGTACAATGTGATGGATTGTGTGATGCCATTTGACTTTGATATGATGAAACCTCTTTGCCGTCTGTGATGTCTTTAATATTGATTTCTCCGAATACACATGGTACGCAAAGAGAACTCTATGATCCTTTCACGGCGATTTGAAATGATCTAGCAAGTTTTTGTAGGAGGAAATAGCGAGGAGCTCAATTGCTTTATGCTCCATGTTGTGCATGTACAATGTGATGGATTGTGTGATGCCATTTGACTTTTGCCATGCTGAATGAAGAACGTTGGAGCCATGATAGGTCAACTAAGACTAGATTACAAAATTGTTATACCAAGTGATGTGATCGGATTGCGAATGAGAATTTGAACAAGTGAGCCATACTGAATACCCAATTAGCATCTGCAACATCACTTAATACCAATTCCACAATCTAGTCTCAGTACACCTAGCGGCATTCACTTATCTGTTAGGATTAGTTTTCAAGGTTGTATGGACATGTTTGGAAGTATACTATGCTCCCCTAGAAATTAAATCTGGAGGATAACAGACAAGAATCCCAATGAACATTGAGAACATATCGGTATGTATTGTAATATTTTCGAGTTTGTTGTCAATGTTCACTGTGGTGGAATGTGTTTGCTGAATTAGAAATCTTCACCTAGCAAATTGGATTGGGTCATGAGTCAAATTATTTATTATGAATAGTTTCATTATGGTAATGGTGTAGCAGAATGGTTGAGCAAATAATCAATTGGATGTGGGGTGCTCTATCCTTTATCGAGTATTATAGGGATTTTGAATGAGTGTTGGCTTTGAGGCAGCCTCATTTAGCACCAAAAAGTTTCTTTGGAGTTGGACTATTTGGATGATGATAACAATGGCCAAGCTCATCGTCTCCGCTTCACTCACTCACAGGGTCACGTGCAAGCAAGTCTCTATTGTGGGTACCAATTCTAAGGCCATCAGAGCCGTACTCAAGTCTTGATCGGACATACCCAGCATGTTCAGCTGTAGGCTGGATTTTGGTAGACTGGGCGAGGGAAGCTGACATATACACTGCTTCCTATACTCCAAGAGAGAGGGACACGTTTTAAGGAAAAATCAGAGCTGTAGTTCAGTCTCTAATTAATAATAGTGGCATCCATGTTAAAGTTTATCTTGACTGATTTTCCCTCCTTGAGCATGATCTTGTCTATGTGCACTACTTCTAGTAGGAATATACTGACATATTTGATATTAATTTGAGAATACGCAGGATTGTAGAATTGGTTCATTTGCTGGTTAAATATAGATAGTAGTGAGTGTTTGTTCAACACAAGCAGAAGCCGATTTTGTTTTCGCTTTGTCGAAATATTTACCTTCTGGATTCTTGAATGAGCATTGTGATAGCTATCATAGCTTCGTATATCTTTCTCTAATTTTACATGGCGTCGATATTGACTCCAGCTTTTGAAACATTATGGATGTCCATGCCACGATGATTAATTCATCCAATCTTCTTTTAGCAAACAATTATTTACAAGGTTAGGTCCACAGGCCTTGATAGTCCGAAGTATTATTATCACGTGGATTGGCAAGTAATATCCTAATCAAATATTCATTATTTAAGTTATTTTAGTTGTCTACTGTTCAATTTGAGTTCGCAACATAAAGATGTAGATAGATATTACTTTGCCTGCCTTTATAACTTTATAATGAATAATTAATTAATATGTATGATGTTGTAATTGTATTCTTGTAGAAATTTTGTACACTATATATACAGCGTCTTCATCTTCTACGCACCTGTCATCAAGCAAAGATGGAGAACAAAGACACTCAAGTCCGAGTAACTACTGTGGAAAATCGACTGGATGAAATAATCGCCACATTTGCAGACTTTGAAGGGTTTGTAACTCCATTGCTTCCGACCAAAATTGCACCCACTCTTGAGGATCTTCAGAATCAAGTAAACGAAATGCGTGAGATGACGATGCGTCTTATGGATCGTGTAAATCAAATGATTATAGAATTGTCATCCCTTTCCATACAGGAAATGATTGGTCTTTATTCGAAGGGTAAAGGAAAATGGCCTTACGAAGGACAAGAATCTGAAATTTAACTATCTTCTGGGACTGGAGAATGTAATCAAGGACATCTTGACAAAATGGACGTAGTTCGCATTTAATCGCGTCATGATTTCAATAAGAAGCCACGTAAGCATGGCCCGCTTCGTCAGTTTACACCCTTACCAAGACCACTCTATCAATTATTGCCTATGTTTTTGGAAAAGAGATTGGTGGTTAAGGAAGTTCCGAGAGAAAAGCTTCTAAAGTTTACTGGATTCGATATGTCCAAGACATGCGTGTATCATATAGGAAAAAAAGGACATGATGTTGATAATTGCTTGGTTCTTAAGGTCAAAATTCAAAATTTGCTTGATAAGGGGATTTTGTCTTCTAGCCATTCGAAACAAAATGGAGCTCTCTCTCCCATCTCACCTCGCCTGTAACTCCAATACCTCACTCGCGCGGCTCATCCATCGAAGGCCATCGCTAGGGTTGCTCCGATGAACCTCTCCGGCAACGCCTCCCGGATCCGCCTCTTCTCCTCCACCGGTAGCAAGAGCTTTGGTTTCATGGGAGACTCTCCCGCTCGCAGTCAAATCATCTTGTGTTCCGCTTCTCTCCAGAACAACGGGGCTCTTGCCTCGGCGATGCCGGAGATTGACACCGGTATGTTATAGGAAGTTTCACGATTGTCGGATTCGAATTCGATTGAATGCTTTGGTTTGATAGTGTGTTGGTGTATGTGCTGTTTTGTGGTCAGGTGGTCGGATTAGGGAGGTGAAGAGGGTTACGGAGGAGACAAATGTGTCCACGAAGATCAATTTGGACGTGATCGGGGTTGCCAATAACAACACCGGCATTCTCGTTCTCGATCACATGTTGGATGTGAGTAGCATATGCGGTCGGCTTTAGCTTTGTTTCTGCTTTTCATGACAAGAGTTGGAGGGTAATAACTTATATCATGATAGCTTCGTCGCGCACTTGATTTGCTATCGATAATGAAAAAATATTTAACGGACTAATTATTTCAAGCGATTAATATTCGAAAAATATTTTTAAATCATTTATTTTTCAATAAATAAATGAAGAAAAAGTGTAAAATTACGAAACTAGAGGTCAAGGATGAGTTTTGAACTTGATGGACAATGATAAAAAAAAAAGGAGACAATGATGGACTTGCGTTTTGGATGACTATTTATTTTCATCTTTTATGGGCCGATCCGGGCCATACTTGGCCAACTCACGGCCCATACTTTTCCTTGGCGCATACTGTTTGTTGGGTCAAATTTCCCAGTCAACGCCGCCATGACCCAAAAGATCTTTCTTCGTTGCAAATTGAGGCGAATCTCTTCCTACCCAAAAACAGCGCGTTTTAATTCCTCCTTCTGTCGTTTCGCTCTTCTAGGCCATTCGAAGCCGACTTCTCCGGCTCTCCGCACGCGAACACCAACACGGATGGAGCTCCCTCTCCCATCTCACCTCTCTTGCAACTCCACTCCCTCGACTCAACTGTCAAAGGCCGTCGCTAGGGTTTTTCAGCAGCGCCTCTTGGATTCGTTTCTCCTCCTCTGCCGATAGCAAGAGCCGCGGCTTCATGGGAGACTCTCCCGCTCGGAGTCCGGCCGTCTCGTGTTCCGCCTCTCTCAATTACAACGAAGCTCCTATCCCGAAAGCGCCTGCAATCGGAACTGGTACATTACACGAAGTTGTCTTGATTGTCGGATTTCGAGTTTGATTTGAGCGCTTTGGTTTGATGGTGTTTGTGTGTTGTCTAGTGTTTGTGCTCAAGTGGTCAGATTGTGGAGGTGAAGAGGATTACGAAGGAGACAAATGTGTCAGTGAAGATCAATCTAGACGGGATCAAGGTTTCCGATAGCAGCATTGGCATTCCTTTTCTCGATCACACGTTGGATGTGAGTAGCATATGTGGTCGGCTTTAGCTTTGATTTGCTTTTGGGATTGGTCAGTTCTTGTATATTATTTGCAATTTATATTGTTCATGGCAAGAGTTGGAAAGTAACAACATAAACTTTAACAGCTTCTTCGGGCACTTGATTTGTTATCTTTTGATTTATCTGGTGCGCATTTTAATTCTTTTGGCTCGTCGAGAGAGAGTTAATCATGCACTAGCTGGAATTATAGTGCTATTGCTCATACGATGTGTTAGCCTTCCGAGTTGGATCGGTTAAGCTAAGTTTTAGGGTTGGTTTCAGTCGGCTCTTCCTGAGTCGGCTCATACTTTGCCAACACTCGGCCCATATTTGGCCAACACTCGACCCATACATTTCCTTGATGGCACGTGTTTGTTGGGTCAAATTTCCAAGTCAATGCCATGGCCCAAAAGATCTTTCTCCGTCCCAAAATTGAGGCGAATCACTTTCTACCTAAAAAACTACTTGTTTTAGCTCCTTCCCCTATCGTTTCGCTCTTCTGGCCATTGGAAACAGAATGGAGCTCTCTCTCCCACCTCACCTTGCCTGCAACTCCAGTACTCTACTCCTGTGGCTCAACCATCGAAGGCCGTCACTAGGGTTGCTCCGGCGAACCTCTCTAGCAGCGCCTCTCGGATTCGCCTCTTCTCCTCCACCGACAGCAAGAGCCATGGCTTCATGCGGGACTCTCCCACTAGGAGTTCGATCATCTCGTGTTCCGCTTCTCTCCAGAACAATAGGGCTCCTGTCCCAACGACGTCGGCGATTGGCACCAGTATGTTATAGAAAGTTTCACAATTGTCGGAGTCGAGTTTGATTGAGTGCTTTGGTTTGATGGTGTGTTTGTGTGTGCGCTGTTTGTGCTCAAGTGGTTGGATTGGGGTGGTGAAGAGGGTTACGAAAGAGACGAATATGTCCATGAAAAAGATCAATTTGGACGGGACTGGGATTGCCAATAGCAGCACCGGCATTCCCGTTCTCGATCACATGTTGGATGCGAGTAGCATATGCGGTCGGCTTTAGCTTTGTCTCTGCTTTTCATGGCAAGAGTTGGAGGGTGACAACTCATATCGTGATAGCTTCGTCGCACGCTTGATCAGTTGTTGATAATGAAAACATTTTTTAACGGACTGATTATTTCGAGCGATTACGTTTTCGAAAAATATTTTTAAATCATCCACTTTTCAATAAATAAACCAAGAAAAAATTGTAAAATTTCGAAACTAGAGGTCAAGGATGAGTTTTGAACTTGAAGGACAATAATAATAAAAAAAAAAATGGAGACAATGATGGACTTGCGTTTTGGATGACTATTCATTTTCATCTTTTATGGGCCGATCCGGCCCATACTTGGCCAACTCACGGCCCCTACATTTCCTTGGCGCCAAGTGCTTGTTGGGTTACATTTCCAAAGCTGGTCCGAGGTTTCTGCGTTTGTCTGTCGAATCCAAGCAGATCCCCCTTCCCCTTCCTCTTCCTCGTCTGTCTGCTATCGAGCTGGGAAAATGAGCGAGGCGGAAGCGGAGTACTTCTCCAAGGACTTCGACTGGGACGACCTCAAGAACGACGTGGAAGCCGACCCTTCTCTCCGGCACCACTTGCTCCCTTCCCACCGACCCCTGCGCCGATCCCTCCGCCGCGAGACGTCTCCGGCGCCTGGGGCAGCTTCCACGCCCGTCACCGCACCGACAAGTTCTTCAAGGTCTCGCGTTTTTTCTTGTTTCCCCACGTCCCAAGACTTTGACCCTTTTGATCATTTTTTTTGTGATTTAATCGTGGCGGTTCTTTTCAACGTTGATGGGTTGTGCCCGACTTCAGTGGGCAAACGGATTAGCACCCATTTGAGTGTGTGGTTCGTCTCTGGTCTTGGCCACGCCGGGTTGTGAAAGATTTCTGTGTTTGTTGTATTGTGTAGGAGAGAAGGTACTTGTTGAAGGAGTTTCCTGAGCTCGTTTCGCGTGGGAAGAAGAATCCTAAGGTTTTGGAGGTGGGCTGTGGCAATGGCAGCACCGTTCTTCCCATCTTGCGGTAATTTCGATTCGGTTCTCGACCCGACCCCACTTTCTTTTTGACAAGGAGGAATGCTCCTGTATGTGATGATTAAAGTTGCAATCTTTGGGACTTTGAAATCGGGATGCCGTGATGTGACATAGATTGTGTATTGTTCTTGCAGTGGGAATGAGGATGTCATCGTGTATGCTTGTGATTGTAGCGGTGAAGCTCTCGAGTACGCGAAAGAGATGGTCGGCACATCGAATGTGGCCTCGATTGAGCGTCGCTTTCATCCGTTCCTTTGCGACTTCTCTCTCGATGGTTTCCCAATGTGGTTGGCTTGTGGTCCATGTCGAGAGACTTCTCTACACAAGCATTGTTGCTCTTCAGGTTTCTATAACTGCTGATTCGCCTAAGTTCCTACCATTTGTTTGGGGCTTCATATAGAGATGCGAAATGCAAGTTAACTTTTTGCTATTCAGAAGCCGAAGAGAAAACTGAAATGCCCTTGAGGGGATTTGATCTGTCCAAAGATAGCTCTTGTCTTGGAGGTGTGGACTTCATTACCATGGTATGCATGCTTCTGTAATTTTCTTTTTGTGGGGTAAAGTATAGGGATATCAAAACTTTCTTAACATTTACAGTGCTTGCATGATGTTTCATGTAGGATTTAAATTAATCTCATATGCTAGCTGTGCAGAAAAGAACAATTTGAATCCCCATATTGCAATAAATGCCAAACTTAGTCATTTAAACATATGCATGTTTCAGTCTTTCCATCATTTTCCACTGTAAATGGTGATATGACGGCATTAATGTTTGATCAATGCTTACGTTGACATCATTTTCCATATGTCATCTCATTCAAAACACCATGTCACTCGTGATGACAGTCATTGTTTGATTTCTTTCTATGTCTTGTAGATATTCACTCTATCCGCCATACCATTCCAGATGATGCCAAAGGCTGTCGCTGAGTGCTTCTGTGTTCTAAAGCCTGGTGGATTGCTTCTATTCAGAGACTATGGTAATGGACATGCATACGAAGCTCTTAACTACAGGGTCTTTGGTTTGATCTTGATTTATATATCGTTTGTTCATTATGGTGGAGTTCTATACTTAACTTCATCGTGTCTGGGTGACAAATCTCAGGCCTTTATGACATGACTATGCTTCGATTTGAATCGGGAAAACGAGTGGGATTCCGTGAGTACATGAGATCAGACGGAACTCGGTCTTACTTTTTCTCCTTAGAGATTGTCCGGGACCTTTGCCTTCATGCAGGCTTCATAGAGGTAGAAATCTATATTAATGCAGGGTTACATTGCCATCTGCAAGTTCCGTAGGCAATGTATAAACAACATATCATGAGAAGACAAGAAGCTTGAGTGTATTGTGGGTTGACTGATGATCAGTGATCTAAGTGAAGTTTAATGTTGTGACTACCTGAGCTCTTTTTGCATCTGTCTATTTGAAGATTCTCTTCTTTTCTCTTTTTCCCCGTCATCTGTTTATGCATGAAGAATGCCAAAATGCTCGACTCTATGGTGAGTGTGGGAGAACTTTGAAAAGGCAGCTCTGAACTTTCAAAGTTCTTTCGGTGTAAGCAGGTGGGTAGTTGCCTTGGACTTTATGCTTCCATAAGGTGGGCTTTGGGCTCAAAGAGCTTTATAATAGTTTTAGCAAACATCAAAACTTTCAATGAAAGGACTTTGGGAGTCCCTAGCTCCTTTTCAAAGTTTGGGAAAACTTATCCTCAATACCCTGTTGCGTTATGTTTTGTTTAGCTTTTTGTCGGTAAATCTGTTCGAGAAAATTCCTCATGTTGACTTTCCGCATATTGCAGCTTGAGGTTGAATATTGTTGTATTAAGTCACTGAATCGACGGAGTGGGAAGAGCATGCGCAGAGTGTGGGTCCATGGAAAGTTTCAGAAGCCCAAGTAATCTTCAGTCTGGGGACTGAAAAGAAAGCTCTTACTCCTGTAGATATTTTGCTCGATGGCGCGAATCAGTTCTCGCGAGTGGAATGTGCTCCTGGTCAAACAGATAACATTTTGGAAGCCCGAATGATGATTTCACGCTCTCGTAGACAGTAATTTTGCAAGCATTACTGTCGCGCTTGATTTGATATCACGCCACATTCTCTGTCAGAAGGAGCATCAACAATCTGTCCATGGGCAGGCAAGTACCCTCCATCGTTCCTACTTAAATGGATGACCGATATTCTGTGTCCAATTTTGCAGGTTCTTTTACTTCAAATGAATGGCTATCTTATCATCTATTAAACATGCCGTTTCTGAACGCACACCGTGTACCAAGAACACGCCATGGAATGAAGGGGTGCTTATCTTGACAAGGGGCAGGCTTCAATTTTAACGACCTGCTTCTTAGGGAATATAATAAGCTCTGAAGGTTCCTGTAAGTTTGAGTTTTGTAAGTTTTCGCTTTCTGATTTCAATTCTTAGTCTCAGTTTGTGATAATGTCGTAGGTATTCCAATCATAGTGATTTCATCGAAGGAATTAGTTCGAGATTTTGAAGAAAATATGATTATCCCTGTATATTCGTCGTGTTGGATACATTCGTAAAATTCATTAAAGTCGATTGGGCACCATCCTGCTGTACCGATTTGCATACAAGTAGTACACAAGTAGTTAAGCTTATGGCCAAAAAACAAGTTCTAGGAGGAGTTGAGGAACATGGATCTGGTTGTACTTGTTTCTGGCCAAAGACGAATTTCCGGACGGGGATTCATTTGGCCGGGACATTTGTGACTCTATAAACTCTTGTTCCAATCGAAAGATCAATCTTGATAGTTTGGGTGTTCTTAAATCTTGCTTCTGAAAGTTTTTCGAGATGGGTAATGCATGGATATTTCCACGTGGACTGCCACGTCACCATGCGTCATCCATGTTAACAAATATAATGTTAAAATTTGATGGAAGCTAATTGAGAATAAATTTGTCGTAGTCGTATCAGTTGGGGGGTTTTTGGCGGCCAAAAAATTAATTTCGGATTTTTCGTGATATTAACCCTTTTAAATATTTACTAAAATTTAAATAATCATGAAATTCAAATCATTTTAGGAAAACTATTCATATGGTCGTAAGAGGAGGATGATTCAAATTCAACTTTAAGAATTTATATTTGTTGTGTGAGGTATTTATGAGATTACATTTCTTGAGACTTTATAAAACGACCATTCATATAAGCATGAACGCATTGAATGGTCATTTTGGAAAGATCTTGGTGTTCGAAAGCGTGTTTGGATTAATTTCGTAACATAGAAATGATATATCGAGAGAAATCAGTAAATTGACGAAGTACGCTATGCGATGGAGAAAGATTCCAAAGTACCTAAATCTTTTTTCCTCGATAATCCATACTAAGTAAAATCAACTTAGCCATACCTAATAGTACCTGTTATATTTGATTTGGTTCATGTCAAACGCATAAGACAACGAAGTGACCTTTTCTTTTTTTGTAATTAAAGAATATTTCAACAGTTGCTTATCCCGCTAACAAAATCGAGCAAGCGAAAAGTATTCTCGGTCGCCTGTAAAAATATTCAGGTATAAATTGTTATGAATAACGAAAAATAGTTTTCTTTAATTGATCGTTTTCAACGATATAAGTGGTCATTTTTAGAAAAACGTTCTCCAATTCATTTATTTTCCACTTTAACGTAAAAATCTCGTCGCAATGGGCCCAAAGCCTCCAAGAGAAAACTTCAGCCCATCAAGCCCGGCAAAAGCCCTTCTGCTCTGCTCATCCTATAAACCCCCTCCACCTCTGTCCGTCCATGGCTTAAACCCTAGCCATCTCCTCCCGTGTCTCTCTCTCTCTCTCACTAGTCACTGCGACGCCTCTCCGTCGGAGGAACGTCCATTGCAGTCCTCAAGGTTCTCTCTCTCTCTCTCTCTCTCTCTCTCTCTCTCTATCTGTGCAGTTGCTTATGCTGCTGGTTTCGCTCTCTTGTTGCATTGCTGGTCTCTGTTTGTGTGTGGGTGCTGTGCATGCTTTCTTTTGGGTTTGTGGTGAAATGGGAAGAAGGAGGAACGCACATATCGAAGGCTTCCGGGCGGCTTGATCCAAGCCTGCGGAGCTCAAAAGCTGTGCCACACGAAAGTCATCCATCTTTGTATGCAACCAATCCTCTCGTGTCGTGTTCTTTGGATTCACGGGGGGATTTCGAAGAGGTCGATGTACATTTCCGTTAACAAATCTCGATGCTGTCGCTTGTGCCTTGTGTTTTTGCTGCAAATGGGTATTTGTAGTGATGGTTTGTTTGTCTCTCGATGCTGGGAGTGACAATGGCTGAAGTGGGGTTACGATTTCTGGTGTGCTCAGTTCAATTGGTACATCGTCATTGGTCTCTCTTTCGGTTTGTTCTCTTCCTCGCTTCTCATTTGCTGGTGGTGCACTGCCTCTGTGTGTGTGTGTGTGTGTTCTTTGATGAAATTCGTCTATTCCGATGAGCCGTCTATGGGATCTCTTCGATCTTGAAGAGAAGGAAGAGATCTTTGGAATATGGATTCAGAATGTGGCCCTCCGATAAAGAATCAAACCCTAGTTCATATTCCTGCTGTACTATATTTTCTTGAAAAGAGGCGCTCAACTTACACAGGAAAGCTATGATATTGCGGAGTCAAATGGATTTATTTTGTGGGAATCCTGTCTTTTGCTCAAGCTGTAGATTGTAGTAGTCTCTTGCTTTTCCCGGGTGTTGGAAATTTTGGTTATGGTAATGGAATCTGGCAGATCTGTGTTGCTATTCTAGTGTAAATGTCTCACCTTTGGGGTCATATATGTGTGTGTTTGTGGAAAAAATAGAACCAGAAAAAGGAAAAAAAAAAAACAGATTCTCTGGTAAACCTTAGAATCGGATCGAAAAAACAGGGTAGATTCCAAAATAAGATCCAAGAAAAATAAGGTAAGTTTCAGGTTCCAAAAACTAAGAATCGATTATAACAGGGTATGTTTTAGGATCCAGGCCTAGACCTTACTCACCCCGGAACTGATCATTCCTAAGGTCAAGGATGAGTTTTGAACTAGATGGACAATGATGGGCTTACCTTTTGGATGACTATTTTTCACCCTTTGATGGGCCGAGTTGGCCCATCTTCCGCCAACACTCGGCCCAAAATATTCTTCCCCCTCGCAGATTGAGGCGAATCTCTTCCTACCCAAAAACGGTGCGTTTTTAGTTCCTTCCTCCGTCGTTTCGCTGTTCTGGCCGTCCGAACCGAAGCCGGTTTTCTCCAGCACTCTCCGCACGCGAACGTCGGCACGAATGGAGATCTCCCTCCCTTCTCACGTCGCCTGCAGCTCCGCTCCCTCAGCTCAGCCGTCGAAGGCCGTCGCTAGGGTTCCTCCGGCGAGCCTCTCCGGCAGCGCCTCTCGAATCCGTCTCTTCTCCGCCGCCGGCAGCAAGAGCCGTAGCTTCATGGGGGACTCGCCCGCTCGTAGCACGGTCGTCTTGTGCTCCGCCTCTCTCGATCACAACGGAGCTTCCGTACCGGAAGCGCATGCGATCGGAACCGGTACGTTACACAAAAGCCGTCTCTGTTGTCGGATTTCGAGTTTGATTCGAGCGCTTTGGTTTTGATGGTGCTTGTGTGCTGTCGGGTGTTTATGCTCAGGTGGTCGGATTGGGGAGGTGAAGAGGGTCACGAAGGAGACAAATGTGTCCGTGAAGATCAATCTGGACGGGACCGGGGTCGCGGATAGCAGCACCGGCATTCCCTTTCTCGATCACATGTTGGATGTGAGTGGTAATATGTGGTCGGCTTTAGCTTTGTTCTTTGCATTTCTTGGCAAGGATTGGAGAGTGGCAGCTTGAACTGCAATAGATTCTGCAAGCACTTGATTTGTTTATCTCTTGATTCATCTTGTGCTCATTTCGATACTTTGGGTCTGTGAGAGAGGGTTAGTCATGCACTGGTTGGAACTATAGTGCTATTGCTCATAGCGGTGTTAGCCTTCCGAGTTGGATTGGTTGAGCTAAGTTTTAGGGTTAGTTTCGGTCATAGTCCTGAGTCCTGAAATGCCCCGTGTCTCTTGCTAGGACTTACTTGGACTGAAAATGCTTGTCTATTTGTATCAGCAACTTGCTTCGCACGGGCTGTTTGATGTGCATGTAAGGGCAACAGGTGACATACACATTGACGATCATCACACGAATGAAGATGTTGCTCTTGCCATTGGAACAGTGAGTATTCGCTCCTTTTCAGACTTTCATTCCATGGTTAGCTCTATTGTTACTGAAGAAGAATCTTCTAGCGGAGGTGGTACTTTATAAATATATGAGAGAATGCGATTGTGAGGCATTTCCCTCTGACTATCCCCTTTTGTTCAGCAACACTGGTGATTGATTCTTTTTTATGATTGTGTTGACTTGTAAAAACTGGAATATCATTTTCAGTGCAAAATCCAACTATTCCCATGTTTCCACTGATCCTGCTAAAGCTCTTCTTTTTCTTTTTTTTTTCTGATCTGTAGGCCTTGCTGCAAGCACTTGGTGACAGAAAAGGGATACACCGGTTTGGTGACTTTTCAGCTCCTCTAGATGAAGCACTCATTCATGTTGCACTGGTATATTTACAATCACTTTTGAGTCTTTTAAGCAATTTTTTGGCAACAACTAACCACACCGTTCTACTTAGGAAGGAAATTCGCTTATGAAGCTAGTTCACTATCAGCTAATCGTTAGGCCATTAAGTTACTTTGGTAGATGCAGCTGATATGTTTATTTTAGTAACGGCATTACTGAGAATGAGATGAGAAACAAATAGATGCTGAATCAGATGGAGCAAGAACGGGCTTGAAATTTGAAGCTGTACTAATCAGTCCTAAACACCACAGGCTTTTTTTTTTCCAGAAGAATGATGACCTAGAGGAACTTCATATTCAAGCCACCAACACCGAAATTGCTTCTCAACTAAGTAGTTGGTATAATCATTTGCAAATCACCCCATAAAACCTTTTTACGGGGCCTTGGAGTTGTGCCTTCTTATGTGTTGTGTCAGAGGAAGGAGAAATGGACATCACATAAAAGTATATTTGAGTCAAGCTGACAAAGTTTATATCTTGAACTCAGCTGAATTAAAATGCAAGTACTTTCCTTGAGTTTGACTGTGCTTGCTTTTTTAGCTCAATCTACAGTTGATAAAGTGTTCTTTGTGCTCGAGCTAGATCATCTTGGTTCAATAATCAAAAGAGTTATATATGATAAACTTAAGATCAAACTTGATCTTTTACAGAATGAGAAATTGAAAACTATATTGCTCGTACATTTGGAGTATATTATATAATAGAAACATATAGAGATCTCAACTGTTTGATTTAATTCATGAGGAGCTCGAGTGTATTTATCTTACACTTTATTTAATCAGGTCAAAAACCTTTAAAGATCCTAATCATTGATGCTACTCAAGATTCAATACTTTCTTAGGTTTTAGATTCTAGGAGATTAGAGATCTAAGATATGGGACTGGGGTTTCGAGCTCAACAACCATGGATTCTCTACACTACACTAATTCATATGCTGACGGCTTTCTTGTTATCTCTAAAAATTTACTAGATAATATAGCTTGGTTGACTGTCAGGTCGTGCCTAGAATCTCACATCTCTAGATGTTTATCCATTCAATCTTCTCTTTCTCAGTTTAGCGATGTGCTTTATCTTTCATACTGAATTTGTGTATAATCTATGTCATTTTGGTTCAGGATTTATCTGGCCGGCCGCACTTAAGTTTTGATTTGCAAATACCGACACAGAGAGTTGGAACATATGACTCTCAGGTATTCTAGTAATTTACTCGTTGGAATTGCGTATGCAGTATGCATGTGTCTCAGATTTTACTTCCTAGGATTCCAGATGTATGAATTCATGCAGCATCTAATATAATTTCTTCTTCTTACTCTCTTCCTTATGCATATAGGATGTTTAGTTCTGAATGTCAATCGAATTTTCTTTTGTATTAGTTGGTGGAGCACTTTTTCCAGTCTTTGGTGAATACTTCTGGCATGACGCTTCACATAAGGCAGGTAAATGTTATTTGTCCTCATTGTGATCCTTTATGTACTGTACTAGTGTGTAAAAGAGAGTTGAACCAGCATTTTATCTAGTTATGTCTACTTTCTCATGATAGTCAAGACAACTCTATAATTTTTTTTTTTTTGCTTGCTCATTCTGAAAGATTATTTCAATGTTTGAGCGCAGCTAGCTGGAAAAAACTCACACCATATTATTGAGGCAACGTTTAAAGCCTTTGCAAGAGCTCTTCGACAAGCTACAGAATATGACTTACGGCGCCAAGGGACTATTCCAAGGTATCATGTTTTGGTGCTCATATCTTTGTACCTTTCCAAATGCTTTATGTTATTCAATGCAAGTTTTGTTTGTAGGAATTGTTTTGAAGCTATAGCAGAGTGTTTGAGTGTTTTATAGATATTCTCTGTATTATAAGAATTAGTTTATCACTCTGCAGCCTGTTCAAAATGTCTTCTTTCAGCACTATCTTGGTCCCGCCCACTCAGCCCTTTTGATGAATCAATCAAGTAGACTTCAGCCTTCTGTAGCCACACGTGGCCTTGTGATTGAGATTGGTATTGAATGTTTATGATATATTAGCATTTAGCAGATGAATTTCTTAATGTAACATTACCTGTGCGTTCTGGAAATGCATATAATAAAAATTTGTTTGAGCTTTGACCACTTTGACTTTTTGCTAGAAGTTGGCTTCTCTCTATAAAGCTTGTAATTCTAGTAGCTTTTCCATGATTCTTAGTTGTTCTTTCCAATATTATTAAATGACTAGCCTGATATTTATCCATTATATTTAGTCCTGTTGAACATTTTGAGATGCTTCTGTTTTTTTAGGAGTTTATGTGTTTTGTCAATAATAGCTTTGTTACTTGCCTTTCATTCAAAGTGACTTCTAGCTTTGCGAAGCATGATCTCTGTTTGTACATACAACGGAGGCATCATTTATCACATCAGGTTTAAGTTGCTCTCTCTGAAATGCACACAATCTTAATGTATATAAAGAACATCCTTGAAAATCATCCAAATTCACAGATGCATATTGGGCGGGTCCTGGAAGTCGGGAAAATCTTACTGGGACATATGACATGAATGAAATCGGTGGATTCAGTAATTGGATGGGTGAGGCATTCCCACCCACCACAGAAACAATCTTACATGACCAGATCTTTCACTTCCATCCAGCATCATCTTCTTTTGGCCCCTTTTTTGCCTCGGAAAAATCCTTTCTGGATGGGACCAGAATTTTTCATTAGGTCATAATGAGAATTTAATTTTAATTGCTAATCAGCTGGCTAGGTAATGTATGATCGATTTGAAAGCTTGACCAGTCCCCATACCCATGTCCAATTTTCACATCCTTTTTGGCTGAGTCCTCATATCCCAGATTTTGAGGTTAGACAAGTCAGACACTCAGATGCTTGTCCATATTTGATACTGGTGTGAGTCCAGGCAACATAGGCTAGTTGTGGAGCTCAGGGAGATTTTTCCGTCTGTATGATGAGTTGCCTATCGTATACGTTGCATAGAGACAGTTTGATTATATAATCCGGCGATTGACTAGTGCCATGACTTGTGCAATGCTCATAACCACATGCAATTCTATTTTGCAGCTCAAAAGGGGTGCTATCACGTACTTGATGAGGTCAATCCTTTCATTGAACTGAAGCTGGATTTAGGTAGCCCTAGTATCTGTTCTTTGTCTTTAGTTATTGAAAAAAATTATAGTCACTTTTCGTGGACAGTGTGGCATAGTTTGCATTTGATTTGATGAAACCTCTTTGCCATCTGTGATGTCTTTAGTATTGATTTCTCCGATCATGCATGGTATGTAAAGAGAGCTCTATAATACTTTCACGGCAATTTGAAATGATCTAGCGAGTTTTTGTCGGTGGAAATAGCAAGGAGCTCAATTGCTTTATGCTCCATGTTGTTCTGTACAATGTGATGGATTGTGTGATGCCATTTGACTTTGATATGATGAAACCTCTTTGCCGTCTGTGATGTCTTTAATATTGATTTCTCCGAATACACACGGTACGCAAGGAGAACTCTATGATCCTTTCACGGCAATTTGAAATGATCTAGCAAGTTTTTGTAGGAGGAAATAGGAAGGAGCTCAATTGCTTTATGCTCCATGTTGTGCATGTACAATGTGATGGATTGTGTGATGCCATTTGACTTTTGCCATGCTGAATGAAGAACGTTGGAGCCATGATAGGTCAACTAAGACTAGATTACAAAATTGTTATACCAAGTGATGTGATTGGATTGCGAATGAGAATTTGAACAAGTGAGCCATATTGAATACCCAATTAGCATCTGCAACATCACTTAATACCAATTCCACAATCTAGTCTCAGTACACCTAGCGGCATTCACTTATCTGTTAGGATTAGTTTTCAAGGTTGTATGGACATGTTTGGAAGTATACTATGCTCCTCTAGAAATTAAATCTGGAGGATAACAGACAAGAATCCCAATGAACATTGGGAACATATCGGTATGTATTGTAATATTTTTGAGTTTGTTGTCATTGTTCACTGTGGTGGAATGTGTTTGCTGAATTAGAAATCTTCACCTAGCAAATTGGATTGGGTCATGAGTCAAATTATTTATTATGAATAGTTTCATTATGGTACTGGTGTAGCAGAATGGTTGAGCAAATAATCAATTGGATGTGGGGTGCTCTATCCTTTATCGAGTTGTATAGGGATTTTGAATGAGTGTTGGCTTTTAGGCAGCCTCATTTAGCACCAAAAAGTTTCTTTGGAGTTGGACTATTTGGATGGTGATAACAATGGTCAAGCTTATCGTCTCCGCTTCACTCACTCACAGGGTCACATGCAAGCAGGTCTCTATTGCGGGTACCAATTCTAAGGCCATCAGAGCCGTACTCAAGTCTTGATCGGACATACCCAGCATGTTCAGCCATAGGCTGGATTTTGGCAGACTGGGCGAGGGAAGCTGACATATACACTGCTTCCTATACTCCAAGAGAGAGGGACAAGTTTTAAGGAAAAATCAGAGCGGTAGTTCAGTCTCTAATTAATAATAGTGGCATCGATGTTAAAGTTTATCTTGACTGATTTTCCCTCCTTGAGCATGATCTTGTCTATGTGCACTACTTCTAGTAGGAATATACTGACATATTTGATATTAATTTGAGAATATGCAGGATTGTAGAATTGGTTCATTTGCTGGTTAAATATAGATAGTAGTGAGTGTTTGTTCAACACAAGCAGAAGCCGATTTTGTTTTCGCTTTGTCGAAATATTTACCTTCTGGATTCTTGAATGAGCATTGTGATAGCTATCATAGCTTCGTATATCTTTCTCTAATTTTACATGGCGTCGATATTGACTCCAGCTTTTGAAACATTATGGATGTCAATGCCACGATGATTAGTTCATCCAATCTTCTTTTAGCAGACAATTATTTACAAGGTTAGGTCCACAGGTCTTGATAGTCCGAAGTATTATTATCACGTGGATTGGCAAGTAATATCCTAATCAAATATTCATTATTTAAGTTATTTTAGTTGTCTACTGTTCAATTTTAGGTCGCAACATAAAGATGTAGATAGATATTACTTTGCCGGCCTTTATGACTTTATAATGAATAATTAATTAATATGTATGATGTGGTAATTGTATTCTTGTAGAAATTTTGTACACTATATATACAGCGACTTCATCATATACGCACCTGTCATCAAGTAAAGATGGAGAACAAAGACACTCAAGTCCGAGTAACTAATGTGGAAAATCGACTGGATGAAATAATTGCCACATTTGCAGACTTTGAAGCGTTTGTAACTCCATTGCTTCCGACGAAAATTGCACCCACTCTTGAGGATCTTTAGAATCAAGTAAACGAAATGCGTGAGATGACGATGCATCTTATGGATCGTGTAAATCAAATGACTATAGAATTGTCATCCCTTACCATGCAGGAAATGATTGGTCTTTATTCAAAGGGTAAAGGAAAATGGCCTTACGAAGAACAAGAATCTGAAATTGAACTATCTTCTGGGACTGGAGAATGTAATCAAGGACATCTTGACAAAATGGACGTAGTTCGTATTCAATCGCGTCATGATTTCAAAAAGAAGCCACGTAAGCATGGCTCGCTTCGTCAGTTTACGCCCTTACCAAGACCACTCTCTCAATTATTGCCTATGTTTTTGGAAAAGAGATTGGTGGTTAAGGAAGTTCCGAGAGAAAAGCTTCCAAAGTTTACTGGATTCGATATGTCCAAGACATGCGTGTATCATATAGGAAAAAAAGGACATGATGTTGATAATTGCTTGGTTCTTAAGGTCAAAATTCAAAATCTGCTTGATAAGGGGATTTTGTCTTCTAGCCATTCGAAACAAAATGGAGCTCTCTCTCCCATCTCACCTTGCCTGTAACTCCAGTACCTCACTCACGCGGCTCATCCATCGAAGGCCATCGCTAGGGTTGCTCTGGCGAACCTCTCCGACAACGCCTCCCAGATCCGCCTCTTCTCCTCCACCGGTAGCAAGAACTGTGGTTTCATGGGAGACTCTACCGCTCGCAGTCAGATCATCTTGTGTTCCGCTTCTCTCCAGAACAACGGGGCTCTTGCCTTGGCGATGCCGGAGATTGACAACGGTATGTTATAGGAAGTTTCACGATTGTCAGATTCAAATTCGATTGAATGCTTTGGCTTGATAGTGTGTTGGTGTATGTGCTGTTTGTGGTCAGGTGGTTGGATTAGGGAGGGGAAGAGGGTTACGAAGGAGACAAATGTGTCCACAAAGATCAATTTGGACGTGATCGGGGTTGCCAATAGCAACACCGGCATTCTCGTTCTCGATCACATGTTGGATGTGAGTAGCATATGCGGTCGGCTTTAACTTTGTTTCTGCTTTTCATGACAAGAGTTGGAAGGGTAACAACTTATATCGGGATAGCTTTGTCGCGCACTTGATTTGCTATCGATAACGAAAAAAAATTTAACGGACTAATTATTTCAAGCGATTATGTTTCGAAAAATATTTTTAAATCATTTATTTTTAATAAATAAACGAAGAAAAAGTGTAAAATTACGAAACTAGAGGTCAATGATGAGTTTTGAACTTGATGGACAATGATTAAAAAAAAAAAAAAAGAAGAAGACAATGATGGACTTGCGTTTTGGATGACTATTCATTTTCATTTTTTATGGGCCGATCCGGGCCATACTTGGCCAACTCACGGCCCCTACATTTCCTTGGCGCCAAGTGCTTGTTGGGTTACATTTCCAAGCTGGTCCGAGGTTTCTGCGTTTGTCTGTCGAATCCAAGCAGAGCTCCCCTTCCCCTTCCCCTTCCCTGCTCCCGCCTTCCTCGTCCGTCTGCCGTTGGAGCTGAGAAAATGAGCGAGGCGGAAGCGGAGTACTTCTCCAAGGACTTCGACTGGGACGACCTCAAGAACGACGTGGAAGCCGACCCTTCTCTCCGGCACCACTTGCTCCCCTTCCCGCCGACCCCTGCGCCGATCCCTCCGCCGCGAGACGTCTCCGGCGCCTGGGGCAGCTTCCATGCCCGTCACCACACCGGAAAGTTCTTCAAGGTCTCGCGTTTTTTTGGTGATTTAATCGTGGTGGTTCTTTTCAACGTTGATGGGTTGTGTCCGACGTCAGTGGGCAAACGGATTAGCACCCATTTGAGTGTGTGGTTCGTCTCTGGTCTTTGCCACGCCGGGTTTTGAAAGATTTGTGTGTTTGTTGTATTGTGTAGGAGAGAAGGTACTTGTTGAAGGAGTTTCCTGAGCTCGTTTCGTGTGGGAAGAAGAATCCTAAGGTTTTGGAGGTGGGCTGTGGCAATGGCAGCACCGTTCTTCCCATTTTGCGGTAATTTTCGATTCGGTTCTCCACCCGACCCCCCCTTCCTTTTCGACAAGGAGGAATGCTCCTGTATGTGATGATTAAAGTTGCAATCTTTGGGACTTAGAAATCGGGATGCCGTGATGTGACGTAGATTGCGTGTTGTTCTTGTAGTGGGAATGAGGATGTCGTCGTGTATGCTTGCGATTGTAGCGGTGAAGCTCTCGAGTACGCGAAAGAGATGGTCGACACGTCGAATGTGGCCTCAATTGAGCGTCGCTTTCATCCGTTCCTTTGCGACTTCTCTCTCGATGGTTTCCCAATGTGGTTGGCTTGTGGTCCATGTCGAGAGACTTCTCTACACAAGCATTGTTGCCCTTCAGGTTTCTATAACTGCTGATTCGCCTAAGTTCCTACGATTTGTTTAGGGCTTGATATAGAGATGCGAAATGCAAGCTAACTTTTTGCTATTCAGAAGCCGAAGAGAAAACTGAAATGCCCTTGAGGGGATTCGATCTGTCCAAAGATAGCTCTTGTCTTGGAGGTGTGGACTTCATTACCATGGTATGCATATTTCCGTAATTTTCTTTTTGGGGGTTAAAATTATACGGATATCAAAACTTTCTTAACATTTACGGTGCTTGCATGATGTTTCTTGTAGGATTTAAATTAATCTCATATGCTAGCTGTGCAGAAAAGAACAATTTGAATCCCCATATTGCAATAAATACCAAACTTAGTCATTTAAACATATGCATGTTTCAGTCTTTCCATCATTTTCTAATGTAAATGGTGATACGACGGCATTAATGTTTGATCAATGCTTACATTGACATCCTCCATATGTCATCTCATTCAAAACACCATGTCACTCATGATGACATTCATTGTTTGATTTCGTTCTGTATCTTGTAGATATTCACTCTATCCGCCATACCATTCCAGATGATGCCAAAGGCACTCGCTGAGTGCTTCTGTGTTCTAAAGCCTGGTGGATTGCTTCTATTCAGAGACTATGGTAATGGATGTGCATATGAAGCTCTTGACTACAGGGTCTTTGGTTTGATCTTGATTTATATATCGTTTGTTCATTATGGTGGAGTTCTGTACTTAACTTCATCGTGTCTGGGTGATGAATCTCAGGCCTTTATGACATGACTATGCTTCGATTTGAATCGGGAAAACGAGTGGGATTCCGTGAGTACATGAGATCAGATGGAACTCGGTCTTACTTTTTCTCCTTAGAGATTGTCCGGGACCTTTGCCTTCATGCTGGCTTCATCGAGGTAGAAATCTATATTAATGCAGGGTTATATTGCCGTCCACAAGTTCTATAGGCAATGTATAAACAACATATCATGAGAAGAAGAGAAGCTTGAGTGTATCGTAGGTTGACTGATGATCACTGATCTAAGTGAAGTTTAATGTTGTGACTACCTGAGCTCTTTTTGCATCTGTCTATTTGAAGATTCTCTTCTTTTCTTTTTTTCCCCCTGTCATCTGTTTATGCATGAAGAATACCAAAATGCTCGATTCTATGGTGAGTGCGGGAGAACCTTGAAAAGGCAGCTCTGAACTTTCAAAGTTCTTTCGGTGTAAGCAGGTGGGTAGTTGCCTTGGACTTTATGCTTCCATAAGGTAGGCTTTGGGCTCAAAGAGCTTTAGAATAGTTTTAGCAAACATCAAAACTTTCAATGAAAGGACTTTGGGTCCCTAGCTCCTTTTCAAAGTTTGGGAAGACTTATCCTCAATCTCCTGTTGCATTATGTTATGTTTAGCTCTTTGTTGGTAAATCTGTTTGAGAAAATTCCTCATGTTGACTTTCCACATATTGCAGCTTGAGGTTGAATATTGTTGTATTAAGTCGCTGAATCGACGGAGTGGGAAGAGCATGCGCAGAGTGTGGGTCCATGGAAAGTTTCAGAAGCCCAAGTAATCTTCAGTCTGGGGACTGAAAAGAAAGCTCTTACTCCTGTAGATATTTGGCTCGATGGCCCAAATTGGTTCTCGCTATTGGAATGTGCTCCTGGTCAAACAGATAACATTTTGGAAGCCCGAATGATGATTTCACGCTCTCATGGACGGTAACTTTGCAAGCATTACTGTCGAGCTTGATTTGATATCGCGTCACATTCTCTGTCAGAAGGAGCATAACAATCTGTCCATGGGCAGGCAAATACCCTCTGTCGTTCCTACTTAAATGGATGACCGATATTCTGTGTCCAATTTTGCAGGTTCTTTTATTTCAAATTAATGGCTATCTTGTCATCTATTAAACATGCCATTTCTGAATGCGCACCGTGTACCAAGCACGCCGTGGAATGAAGGGATGCTTATCTTGACAAGGGGCAGGCTTCAATTTTAACGACCTGCTTCTTAGGGAATGTAACAAGCTCTGAAGGTTCCTGTAAGTTTGAGTTTTGTAAGTTTTCGCTCTCTGATTTCAATTCTTAGTCTCAGTTTGTACTAATCTCATAGGTATTCCAATCATATTGATTTCATTGAAGCAATTAGTTCGAGATTTTGAAGAAAATATGATTATCCCCGTATATTCGTCGTGTTGGATACATTCGTAAAATTCATTAAACTCAATTGGGCGTCATCCTGCTGTACCGATTCGTATACAAGCAGTACACAAGTAGTTAAGCTTATGGCCAAAAAACAAGTTATAGAAGGAGTTGAGGAACATGGATTTGGTTGTACTTGTTTCTGGCCAAAGACGAATTTCCGGACGGGGATTCATTTGGCCGGGACATTTGTGACTCGAAAAACTCTTGATCCAATCGAAAGATCAATCTTGATAGTTGGGTGTTCGTAAATCTTGCTTCCGAAAGTTTTTCAAGGTGGTAATGCATGGATATTTCCACGTGGACTGCTATGTTACCATATATCGTCACCATGCATTGTCCATGTCAACAAATTTAACGGTAAAATTTGACGGAAGTTAATTGAGGGTAAATTTATCATAGGTGTATCAGTTTGGGGTTTTTGAAGATTAAAAAATTAATTTGGATTTTTCGTGGTATTAATCCTTCTAAATATTGACAAAAATTTAAATATTCATGAAATTCAAATCATTTTACGAAAACTATTCAGTTGGTTGTAAGAGGAGAAAGATTCAAATTCAACTTTAAGAATTTATATTTGTTATGTGAGGTATTTATGAGATTACATTACTTGAGACTTTATAAAACGAGCATTCATATAGGCATGAATTTATTGAATTGTCATTTTGGAAAGATCTTGGGCTGCGCTTGGTCGTTCGGATTTCTAAATAGGATAGGACTGGATAGGATAGGATAAGAAATGCTGGGATTTCTTCATATCTTGTCCGCTATTTGGTGGACTACGGATTTAAAGTCGGATAGAATAATTTTTATTTTATTTTTTTGCTATTCACGGGTCCGGAGGAGTCGGTGAAAGAAAAAAAGCCGAGAAATTTTTTGGTGAAAGCGCACAAGGTGTGGGGATGAAGATGACGACGAGTGGAGCGTAAGATTTCTGGAAAAATAGGCATTAGAAATCCTATCCGGGTTTATTCCACCCCTCCCCTCTGGATTTTTTTATCCGGTCTATATCCGACTTTATCTTATTCTGGACCATCACCAAACACAAGATATGATAAAACATATCCTATCCTGGCTTTTATACGGTCGACCAAACGCAGCCTTAGTGTTTGAAAGTGTGTTTGGATTAATTTCGTAACATAAAAATGAGACATCGAGAAAGATCAGTAGATAGACAAAGTACACTATGTGATGGAGAAAGATTCTAAAATATCTAAACCTTTATTCCTCGATAATCCATACTGAGTAAAAATCAACTTAGCCATACCTAATAGTACTCGTTATATAGATTTGGTTCAAGTGGAACACATAAGACAACAAAATGACCTTTTCTTTTTTGTAATTAAAGAACATTTCAACAGTTGCTTGTTCCACTAACAAAATCGAGCAAACGAAAAGCATTCTCAGTCGCCCGTGAAAATATTCAGGTACAAATTGTTATCAATAACGAAAAATAATTTTTTTTTAATTGATCGTTTTAAGCGATACAAGCGGTCAGTTTTAGGAAAACGTTTTCCAATTCATTTATTTTCCGCTTCAACGACAGAATCTCGTTGCAATGGGCCCGAAGCCTCCGAGAGAAAACTTCAGCCCATCAAGCCCAGCAAAAGCCCTTCTGCTCTGCTCATCCTATAAACCCCCTCCACCTCTGTCCGTCCATGGCTTAAACCCTAGCCATCTCCTCCCGTCTCTCTCGCTCTCACGAGTCACTGCGACGCCTCTCCGTCGGAGGAACGTCCATTGCAGTCCTCAAGGTTCTCTCTCCCTCTCTCTCTCTCTCTGTGCAGTTGCTTATGCTGCTGGTTTCGCTCTCTTGTTGCATTGCTGGTATCTGTTTGTGTGTGGGTGCTGTGCGTGCTTTCTTTTGGGTTTGCGGTGAAATGGGAAGGAGGAGGAACGCACATATCGAAGGCTTCCGGGCGGCTTGATCCAAGCCTGCGGAGCTCAAAAGCTGTGCCACACGAAAGTCATCCATCTTTGTATGCAACCAATCCTCTTGTGTTCTTTGTATTCAGGGGGGATTTCGAGGAGGTCGATGTACATTTTTCCGTTTACAAATCTCGATGCTGTCGCTTGTGCCTTGTGTTTTTGCTGCAGATGGGTATTTTTAGTGATGAATTTGTTTGTCTCTGGATGCTGGGAGTGACGGTGGCTGAAGTGGGGTTACGATGTCTGGTGTGCTCAGTTCAATTAGTACATCGTCATTGGTCCCTGTATGTGTGTTTCTTTGATGAAATTCGTATATTCCGATGAGCCCTCTATGGGATCTCTTCGATCTCAAAGAGAAGGAGGAGATCTTTGGAATATGGATTCAGAATGCGGCCCTCCGATAAAGAATCAAACCCTAGTTCATATTCCCGCTGTTCTATATTTTCTTGAAAAGAGGCGCTCAACTTACACAGGAAAGCTATAATATTTTAAAGAAATACAAAGAAAAGAGAAAAGGGTGTGGGTGATTTATATATAGCTTTGTATGAGTGTTAAGTTCTCTGTTACTATGCTTTCCTGCACGCCCTCGGCTAGAGGAAACGATTGAATTTTAAAGTCAATCTGCAGCTTCTCTTTGTTATGGTTTGCGCTCAAATAAAATCTCGGAAATGCCCGTAACTTGCTTTAGTTGCATTTCGGTACTGATGCAACGATTGCCTCGGAATTTTGATTTGGAAAATTTGGCGAAGAGTGCTACCTCATGTGCATTCCACGGGTTGACTTTACAGAATTTGTTGTGGTGATCTGAGGAAGGCTGTTGATTTGCCTTGTAACTCTTGTTTGGTCTTAAAGCTTGAGATGCTGACTCTAGTTTACTTGCACAGAGGTTGCAGTTGGGAAGCTGTGGCTGGTTTGAAGAGCATGTCGAATCCAAAGGTTTTCTTCGACATATTGATCGGTAAGATGAAAGCGGGCAGGGTTGTGATGGAGCTGTTTGCCGACGTCACGCCCAAAACAGCTGAAAATTTCCGCGCTCTGTGCACCGGGGAGAAGGGGATTGGTAGATCCGGGAAACCGCTGCATTACAAGGGATCAGCCTTTCACCGTATAATCCCCAACTTCATGTGTCAAGGCGGGGATTTCACTAGGGGCAACGGAACTGGAGGGGAGTCTATATATGGAATGAAATTTGCCGATGAGAACTTCAAAATAAAACACACCGGTCCAGGAGTGCTGTCGATGGCCAATGCAGGACCCGACACCAACGGCTCTCAGTTCTTTATATGCACCGCGAAGACCGCGTGGCTGGATGGGAAGCATGTTGTGTTCGGGAAGGTTGTGGACGGGTATAACGTGGTTAAGGAGATGGAGAGTGTGGGTTCTGATGGCGGAACCACACGGGAGACGGTTGTAATCGAAGACTGCGGTCAGCTACCAGAGAAAATTGATGGCTAGCACCACTGTCTAGAAGGTTAAATTTGAAATGCTCGTCTAGACTGTTTATATCGTTTTGTATGAGCCCCTTGAAATTACTTCCGATGCCCGAACCTTACGTCGCAAGAACCATGACGTTCTTATGAAAGATGTTCGATCCATGGGGCTAATCGATGCCAGTATTGCGATGACGCTAAAATGTTATGGTTAGATCATCGAGGTCTTTGATGCGTATCAGAACGATGCTTACAAGTAGGAGAGAACTAGCATGGAGCTGTCACAGCTCACGTCGATTTGCCACAGTAACGCTGCCCAACCCTCTTGCCCAAAAAGAAGAAAGAGCAAAACAGAGGATTACCCAAAGAAAACAACAGGAACGGGGAAAAAGATGTCTCGTGAATTGTTTATGTGATTAGACTCAAGTCACGCCGACGAGCATAGTCCAAATCTTTTTGGGCCAAAGAAGAAAAAAAGAAAGAAGTTGCGACAAATCTGTGAATAGTCCAATGTTTCGTTGATGAGGCCACGAGCACTGTAGTTGAGATACACATGCATTACATTTTTCAGATACTGAATCATCCTCGAATCGAGGGCTTCTGTCGAGCAGGTAGGTGTAAGAATTTCAACATCTCTAGATCTTCTGAGAAGGACAGTAGGTATCGACAAGATGAAATTAGAAATCAGCCATCTCTGGTAAGTTGATTAGCACGAGGAAATCCATAAAAAAAAATATATAGGGAGGAATAATATAGGATAATGGTCGGATACCTACCACTGGTTTACTAAATCGGTAAAGTGATGTGATCAATTTTTATTGGCGGTGAATATGAACCGCTTTATTAATTTCGTTTGAAGATCAACCAAGCGTTTTTATATCATATGTACATCAAACAAACGTGAGATTAATATGTATATATATACACACACATTGGTTTTTTTTTTTGAGATTTTTTTGTTATTATCTTGTGCTTTTTCGTGTCAAGGATTGCCGTGTGCATAAACGTTCATAGCTTTTAGAAAATTGTACAAAAATGAGGGAAAAAGAGGATTGAAGGTGGGAGTAGGCAAAGGCAAAGGCAAAAGCAGCATTAGAAGGCTACTTTCCCCTGTTTATGTTCAACGGATTGGTCAATTATTCCATCTTCATGATTTAGATTAGAATCGGCTTTCAAAGTTTTCATATAGGTCGGTCTTCTACGGTTTTTGTGTACTTCTCGAGGGGATGAGTTCCTTTATCCCTATTTGTATCCCCGCAATTTAGTAATTAGTATCTCATTTGTCGCAATCACTAATCCACTTGAATAGTGATAATCGTGAAATTTATGACTGAATGTATTGATAGGAGGTGAGCTATCTCTTCAAATTCCATTTGCTCAAATGCCTTTTCTCCACCGGTTCCGTTGTCGGTCCGGTTCCCGTTTTCAAAAATTGGGAACTGGCCTTCCGAGTCTTGTTCCCGGTTCCTGAGTGGGACCGGATCGAACCGGGAACCGATCACCCTTAGTTGAGGTTGTAATTTTTTAAAAAATCTTCTAGAATTACACGTTTTCCTTTTCCTTTGAATTCTTGGTTTTATATATATATATATATATATATATATATATATATATAAAAGGAGATTGGTGACCATTGACATTGTTGTTAAGGAGGATATGATCAGTACATAAGCTTCTTCAGATATTAGAATACATCAACATTTGAAACAGGTTGTTGAGGTTGTAATTTTTTAAAAGCTCTTCTAGAATTACGCATTTTCCCTTTACTTTGAATTCTTGGTTGGAGGTATTTTCCATAGGTTCTCATGTCATGTTTGACTTTTTTTTTGTTTTAAAATAACACCGGATATAAATAAATTTTGGCTCGATTAATCTTACGAATTCATGTGAACCGCTCCAATAACATGAATCACGTAATCAGATGAAGCACCTTCTATAGAGTAACGAGTATGATTCCTGAGATAGCTCTAAGTGAGGATGGCGGTGATTCGAAGAGGGGACCTGCCTACATCCAAATCAAATGACTTGGCCATGTAGCCAACTTGGGTTGACTCCCATTTTCTTTTAACTAATTTTATCATGTATATTTAGGGGTTTTACGAATAAGTCTGCTTGACAAGAGCCATACAATGATTATTTGGGTACATATGTATTGGAAAAATCAACAAAGGACAGCAGTTGCTTTCATGTCTGAATTCACATAGAAGTTTCCTAATCTTCATCGCCTCCGATGCTTCAGATCGAAGGAAAGATTGCCTTCTACTTTTCTAGAAGCCTAACAGATTAACAGCCCCAAGGGCAAGGAAAAGGAGACACAATTGATTAAGCCTAGGATTAGCTTAGTGATTAAATAATTGGCACCCATAAGAGGATTGCACATCTGTCTAATTTGAATTTTTCAAACCACGAGATGCAAATAATACTATGATTAATTAGGTAATTCCTAAAAATAGTAGGGTACCTCATGAATTTAGAATTTTCCTTGATAAGGTAGCTTTTTCGTTGTGAAAAGAAAGAAAATCATTAAATGACAGCAAATATTTTTTTTTTCTTGAAGTGGTGAGAGCAATGACAAAATGTGTTATCGGTAAATTTCAAAATTTTTGTCTTTTAAGTTCACTTTAATTACAGTTTTCATCCTCTTGTTTAAAATTTTATACTTTGCATTTTGTACTTTAAAAGTATTCGACAATTAAGTCTAGAGATTTTAGTAAACTCAATGTCTTGCATCCTCTAACTAAAATCATGTACAAGACATGGATGTAAAGTTCAGAAATCATCATTGGGAGGATAAATAGAAATTATGGATAACTTTTTGTGACATTTTTTTTAATAGAAATTGTGAACTATTGATGTTTTAAATGTCCAAATTTTCTTGTTAGGAGAAGCTTCCCAAAAATCTGGCCATTGAAGACCCATGACAGCTTTAGGTCAAGCCATCAATTTGAACAAGCCAGGAACGTACTTGAGTAGAGATTGTCTCTAGAATTTAAAATGGAACTTGAGCAGAGAGATGAGAGTCCTGAAATTGAGAAGACGGGCAAATATTTGGGGATACGATTGGGGAGAATCCAAAAAATAGATCTTTGCTTGGATATTGATGAGAGTAAATTGTCCAAAAAATTTTAAATTTATTGTATTTTTGCTAATTCAGTCGTAAACCTCTTGATTGTGCTAATTGAATTCTAAACCTTTTCACATTTTGCCAATTGAATCCATTCACCAATTTGGCTAAAAATCATTGACATAGACGCCAATCATCTTATGTGGACAATTTTTTTTGTTATTTTTTAAAAAATTTTATAATTATTTTATTTTATTTTATTTTATTTTTTCCTTCTTCCTTTGCTATCACTAGCCTCCTTGGTGACCGATGATTGGCCATTGCGAGTGTCGGCGGGCCTCACCAAATCTGGCAAGGGCTGACCCACTGAAATTTGGCGAGGGCTGATCTCACTAGCCTTTAAGGAGGCTCGCCTCATAGTGGCAAGTAGGGGTGTAAATGATTCGGTTCGGTTCGGTTTTTTTAAAAAACCGAACCGAACCGAACCATTAAGGGTGCCCCTTGAACCGAACCGAATTTGAATCGAACCGAAAAATCGATTTGGTTCGGTTTGGTTCAGATCATTTTTCGATTTCAAGTTCATTAAGCACAAAGAGAGAGGAGAAAGGAGAGAGAAGGGGAGAGAGAGAGGGCAAAATAGCCCTAAACCAAGTATTTATTTTAGTTCGGTTCGATCCGAACCGAAATGAATTGAACCGAAAAAAAAAAATTGATTTATTTTGATGATCCGAACCGAAACCGAAACCGAACCGAAATGCACGAAATTTTCGGTTCGGTTCGATTCGTATCTCGGTTCGGTTTTTCGGTTCTGACACCTCTAGTGGCAAGGTTGCTCAAGGCTGATGAGGTCACCTTGCCAGTATTTGGCGAGGACAAGCTTCGCTTAAGGCCAACGAGATCGACCCTCACCAAATATTGGCAAGGTGACCTCGCCAGAGGCCGGCGAAATCTCATTGACCCTCGTAGTGGCCGGACACCGGCCATTAAGGAGGTTGGCAACTGCGAAGGAAGAAGGAAAAAAAAGCAAACAAAACAAAAAAAATAATAAAAAATTACAAAAATTGTCCACATTAGAGCCAGTGGTGTCACATAAAACGGCTAACGTCTTTGTTAGCGATTTTCGTCCAAAATTGATCGGATGGATACCAATTGACAAAATATGAAAAATTTTATGACTCAATTGGAGCAATTAAAAGATTTAGGGCAAAATTGGCGAAAGTGCAATAAATTTAGAACTTTTTAGACAATTTTTCGTAATTTAAAAAGGAACTTGAGCATAGAGATGATAGCTCCTGAAATTGAGAAGACAGGCAAATTTTTGGGGTACGATAGGAGAATCCAAATAACAAATGTTTGCTTGGTAATTGACGAGAGTAAAAAATGAAACCTAACGGATGGAAAGAGAAGTTGATTCCGAAAGCAAGAAAAGAAAATTCTTATTAATGCACTTATTCGAGCTACTCCATAATATGACAATATGCAATGTCAATCTTCAAGATCCTTATGCCAATTTGCCGTGCTATAGAACATAAAATAGCCAACTTCTGGTGGAAACAAATAACAAACAAAATGCATGCACCGGAGGAAATGGGACATTATGAAAACCAGGAAAAATAGTGGTGGATTGGGATTTAGAGAATTGATAACATTCAGCAAAGCTACGTAGGGAAACCAAGCCTGGAGATTAGCTCAACAACCCTCAGCTCCATCAGCTCTCTCTGGAGTCAACAACAAAAAGGTTTATACTTCCCCCATAGCTTTGTTGGCAAAGAAAGGAGCTATAGCTGAGGTTGGCAAAGTATTCTTATGAGTAGAGAAGCCATACAATGGTCACGTGGGTTGTTAATGATGGGGAGAGTTTAAAGACTAGAGAAGACCAATGGTTTGAAAGGGGACTGAGGGGACTTGCTACTAGTGAAGAACCACCCATTAGCAGGATTTAGGCCTTTCTACTATAATGGACTTTATTAACTTCATGGCCTAACTTTTGACCCCCAAAAAAATGTCATGGCCTAACTAGTAACTATAATGAGACTCCTAATGGGCTGAAACTTGATTAATTCAAGCTCAATTAAGCCCCCACTCCTCTATGATTTTTGGCCAAGGCTAGTCCCCCTAAAATTTTGCCTTCTTGTCGGCTTGTGTACTGACAGGCTTTGACCCAATTAGGGCTTACTCTAATTAAACTGAAAGCCTATTAACTTTATGGGATAAACCCAACTCAATTAAAGCTCATAACTTAGTTTATTCGGCTTGGAATTTTCGGCCACTACCCTCCTTAATGTTGTCTGAATTTTGCTTGGAGCTGTCCCAGTCCATGTGACTGATTCAGGTCCATTTACCACCGCCGGTCCAATGCAAAATGCAATTAATGAAACTAAATCATATAATAAATGCTCCCAAAAATTATATATTATGCAATTATAATATAATATATTTGTTTATGGGCTAAAGATTAGTCCCTAATTTTCCATGCAATCAATTATAAATAGTTAGCCAAAATTTAGGTATCAACAATTTTAGATAATCATAGTGTAAAGTTATAAATAGGCTCATGTACTTTTCACTTGATAATGAACATAATATTACCTTTTGTTGCCATTTCAATTCTCAACTGTTTCGGTCGCCTAGAAGCAGGATTTACCCTAGAATGGAGCTTGAACTATCAATCCTTGCTTTGGGACCAAGAAAATGTCTTTCATTCGTCTGATAAGAGCTTTTCTCAGTAAGATTCATCTAATAAGAGTTACTAAGGCATGGATGGTTCCTTCTGGTGGTACTACTCATGACTTTTATGTCCCTTCTTGATGAGCATCACTAGCTTTCCAAATCCCCAAGACATTAGTATTCATTTTACAGCTCTTTTGACCCTTCCAATTATTTCTTCGATGTCAAGCACAAGATGATTGAAACTGGCTTCGTTTCTCCCTTTCCAGATAGACTAGCGAACTCGAGCAAAGCTTCCACATGAAACTCTCCATCATCGGAGGAAATTCTAGTTTACAGATTACTTCAAGTTCTTGTTGTTTTGCTTCTCAAGAAAAATTTATCAGTCTTATAAGTAGAACTGAGTGCAGTCTGCAAAGTCAATTTCCTTTGTTCCTCATTCACGCATCCCTAGATAGGTTGTAGCCTCTAACCTCAAGTGTCGGGATCAACAGGCTTAACTAATTTCATGTACTTGTTTGCCAATTTAACACTAGCAAGGCCTCTGATCCATCAGTCACCATACGCCTCCACTGACCTCCCATCATTGATCTGTCATAATGAGCCCGTCTTCATTGCATTTCTCCCACCAATACACTCCCCTCAACCCCATGAAAGAAGAACATGAGCTGACAATGTAATAATGGGCCCAACACATAGGTCTTTATAAAACCCATCCCATTTCTTAAATCCCAAGCCCAACCACATCTCTTTCCCATTCAACAAGTGGTGCGGGCGTGCGTAAAAGGAAAAGACAGAAGAGCAACCCGCGGAGAAAACAAGGGAAAGAAAAAAAAAAATAAAGGGCTCGTTCGTGAAAAGGAAAGGGGAAAAAGAGGAGTGAGAAAATTCTTCGCGCATTGCCGATTCGAACACCCGATAAGTCGAATCAACCCTGGATTGCAACACTTGGTAAGTATTCGAGCATATTATTCGTTTAATCGGAATAATTTTCGAAGTTAGGTTTTAAATTTGGAGTTACGTGAGAATTGAACTGCGAGGTTCAATTGAGAATCTATTGAACTTTAGATTTTGTTGTAAACTACCACGAAAAAACAAATACAGAACACAAGAATTTACGTGGTTCGATCACAAGGTGATCTACGTCCACGTGCGATGCAAAACAAGATTCCACTAAAATTCAAAGAGAGTATAGTTTTCAGAAGTTGAAAAACGACTTAACAAAACCTCACGGTTTACAGATCTCTTACAAAACAAAAATATCTCACAAAACGAAAATCTCACTGCTACAGTATAAATAGTGCTTCCAAAAAATTTCCTTGGGGACGTAGCGCCCGAACCCCCCGAATAGGCCCAAACTCCGCATCACGAACTAAATCTCAATTTTTTCTTCACTTTTGAGTCACACAAAAATATGTCGGATCGGGTCATGAACCAAGCCGAGTACATAAAATTCAAGACATATTTAACAGATTTATATGGAAATGATAAATAAGGGTGTTGTGGATTTGTGGGGTTTGATGAAAATCGATTTCAAAATATGGTTTTGATCGGAATGAACTGAAGTTTCATGTTCGAGTTACGCACAACGGATAATATGCATAATGGAGAAAGATGAACATTTGTTATAAACGAGTTTTATTGTTAGCGCGTAGGTGTCATTTTATAAATGAAAAGCGGAGTTTATTTGAGTTGTTAGTTATAGTAGTGTATTACTCGGAATTTGATATCGTTTTTTCGATTAATTGATAAAAATTCCAGTGCGTCGGCCCTGGTAACCATCATGGCTTAGTTTTCGGCTTTCCCATGTGAGTGGTACTATTTCTTTTGTGAATTGTAAACTCATATCTTAAAATTAATAAAGATTTGAGTATCGTATGAGTTATTAAAGCATGTTTATTGTATAAAAATCTAGATTAGATATTTACTACGCTCTGCTTTGGTATTTGAGAAAGGTTTGGGAAATGTGTCATGAAAAATGATATATATATTAATTTGTGAATGTGATTTATAAAATGAATTCTGAAATGGTTTGAGAAATACATTATGAAATGTATTATGGTTGATAAATGGGTTTGAGAAAAATCATGCTTTTTGTTTTATAAATCAATTGGTGATATTGATTCTGGATTTGATTCTTGGTATTTGAGGACGTGGGTTTGGTGCTTAAACCCGGTTAAGGGTTTGTGCGTACGCGTATACTAGTTTCGGATATCCTTGTGAGCCGAGCCATTAGCAACATAGGTAAAGACCTAGTCAATGGGGAAATTTTGGTCGCCTTGTCACGGGGCGTTATGCGTGATTATGGTTAGATTTTTTAGCACGAGTTTGGTCAATGAAGTGACATGTAATTTGAGTTCGGTTAATGGAGTAGACCATTGACAGGTAATTTGAGATTAGTCGATGGAATGGGCCATCAACGTGTGGTTTGATCAAATTAATGAAAAGAATATACCATTGATATATGAGTTTTGATCAATGGACTAGATCATTGATGTTTGTTATAATATTATTAATTTAACGAATGTATCCTAATATGTACACGGTTATGTTAAAGCGATATAACCTATTCTTATCTTGTATGTGTATGCTAGATTTAAGACGTGTGAATTCTAATATTGTTTTTGTAAAGGTGTATAGTGAATGTTTGACCCGCTTAAAAGGAATGTATCACTCACTAGGCCGTAATTGCTCACTCCTTTCTTTCCAAAAATTTTGTTAGGTCCTTCAGTTGGCATCAAGTAGGACGAGAGTGCCGATATTGGGAAACTTTTGATAGTTGAATTTTGGGTTTGCATTGGAGATGTATTCGTACATTTTGTCGGATTATAGAAATTCTGATATGTTGTTTTGACTTTGAGGCTGCGTCACTCTGACGAAGAGAAGGACGGCCGTGTCGTTACCCCCGTTCCTTTAGTATTTGGGGTGTTAAGCCTTTCAAAATCTGCATCCAATAATCATCAAGATTTGTCTGAGGTCTCCAAGCAAGCTTGGCCAATAAGGCTTCACGAAGAAACCGAGAAGGCCCGGCAAGCACAATAGTTTTTAGATTAAGGTCTAATGGCGGTTTGATTTATGACGTAACGTATCGATGTTTGACTACTTAAGAAATCCATAGGGTCCCAAACCGCCGAAAGTTTCCGCGCTCTGTGCACCGGGGAGAAAGGGATTATCAGATCCAGGAAACCGCTGCATTACAAGAGATCGAGCTTTCACCGTATAATCCCAAACTTCCTGTGTGTCAAGGCGGGGATTTTCACCAGGGGCAATGGAACTGGAGGGGAGTCTATACATTTGGAATGAAATTTGCCGATGAGAACTTCAAAATGAAGCACATTGTGCCAGGAATGCTGCCGATGGCCAATGCAGGACTCGACACCAATTTATCTCGGTTCTTTATATGCACCGAGAAGACCGCCGGGTGGCACATCATGTTCGGGAAGGTTGTAGATGGGTATAATGTGGTTAAGGAGATGGAGAGTGTGGGTTCTGACAGCGGAATCACACGGGAGACGGTTGCTATCAGAGAATTGATGGCTCGTGCTGTCTAGAAAGTGAAATTGAAATACTTGTCTAGACTGCTTATATCATTGTGGATGAGTCCCTCAAAAAGTATTTATGATGCTGAACCTTATGTCGCTCGTATATAACTATGACGTTCTTATAATGATGTCCATGGGACTAATCGGTGCAAGTATTGCTCGTTAGGATAATTCAATTTAGATGGTGCGAAATGTTATAATTAGATCGTTGAGGTCCTTGTATATATCAGAACGATGCTTATGGCTAAATCGGTACTGAGTTTAATCTTCTAGCCGTTTTTGCTGGAAACAAGTAAAAGAGAGAACTAGCATTGAGCGCTCTCAACTCGCGTAGATTTGCAATGGTAACTACGAACCATCTCTCTTGCCCAAAAAGAAGGAATCAAAAGATTACCCAAAGAAAACAACGGGAACAAGAAGTTAGTCTTGTGAACCGTTCATGTTATCAGACCAAGGCGGACCAACAACACCGCGAGATTACCTTTGTGGTGAGAAGCCAAGTATCTTACGGAAAAGATAAGCAACACCTTGAGAATTGAGAAGTTTATTATCAAAGAGCCGAACAACACAAAAGTTCCCCAAAGGTACGAGGACACAACGCTCATGGCCCCTGATTCAAGATATGATCATACAGGTCTAGCATGGCAAGCGGGCGCGCTCCTCAATTTATGATGCCGCGAGATGGTGGAGATGGCGGCGTATCCTGGCGATACGCGCGGTTGGCCTGCGGCGCCGGCGGCGGCAATATCCTAGGGCCGATGCTTGCCAGTTCTCTTGTTGACAGACGGAAGCGCGTTGGGGTCTCGCCGTTGAAGTTGGTCACGCAAGCCGCTCGGTCCGCAACCGCCGCGAATAGAAGCATCGCCAAGAGCACAAGCGGCCGAGCCTCCATCGGTTTCTGGCCTATGCCCGTGAATGGTTTAGGAGGGGGAGTAATGAACCTGGAATGGCGATAGCACGCAGTTTTGAGATAAGATACTTTATAGGGGCATGAAGTCCAAGTTCGCTTCAGCAAGTCAAAAGCGTGTTTAGAGCCGAACTTTCTGAAAAACGGTGCAAGAACGATCCCTTTTGCTCTCCGCCGTGCATTTGTAGCCAACGCATTTCCCAAGTCAACTCGCCAGCTGTTCTTCGCCCCGACCCCCCGTGAGCCGGGCGAATCACGACGGCCCCGACCTAGCGGACTTCACGAGGTCCCGAGCCATTTAACGATTGACGCGTGTGAGGTGTGAAAGAAAGATGCATCTCACATAAATGGTTGGAGCAAAGCGAAGTATCTAAACTCGAGTGAGTGCAAATCCTGCTGGATTTGTCGACGAACGGCCTCTTGAATCTCCTACCGTGAACATTCAAACTGCACGTATTTGATCTGCAAATAACAACAGATACAACTTAACAAGCTGCCCCCCTTCGTGATCTTCTATTGTGGGCAATAGTTAGCTCAATGAGACCAATCGTGGCACCTGATTTCGGGCAGCGGCGCAGCGGCGACCGCTCTTCGGAGCACAGGCAGAGCGTAAAAGGGTCGAGTTACGAAGGAAATAGGAGAGCCGGCTCAAGGCGGTCCAAATGGAACGTGAAATAAAACGACCCGTTGTCGATTTCTTTATAGCCGGAATCGGCCAAGTGGTGGCTTAAGAAGCAGCGGCGTCGCGTAGAGGTAGCGGCAAGTGTTTGATAACGCAGGCTAGACCGAGGATTTTCGGCCAGACAAAGTAATCGTATAGTCTAGTAACTTTGTGCTTTTCGGAAATGCCTGTTCAGCGTTCCAGCAATGGATTTTGTGCTTGTTTTGATACTTCATTTTGATTCACCAGATTTCCATCCGGATCGAAACAGTGTAACTGCGAAAATTTCTCATCGATGAACCTTATCGGAGAAGCGAATCAATCGGTCGATATGCGTATCTTGATTTAGATGGAATCGTTGGTTCGATAACACACGCAGCTCAATGCGAAAAGTGTACGATTATTCATACGAGCCATGAAATCGCATAACACACAAGTTGGTGCCCAACTGAAACAGAAATCACTGCGCATCCATGGAATCACATATATGCTTATGCACTAATACGGCGACTGCAGCGGCGGCGGAGGAGGATGCGGTGGAGGCGGAGGTGGGCGCCGTGGTGGAGGAGGACTCTGATGGACGGGAACGTTGTGAAAGGGAGGAGGCGGTGGCGGCGATCTACGCCTCGCTTTCCTTAAGCTACGGTAATTCCCCCGGAATATATATCGAGCTCTTCCCGAATCATAAGGCTTCGGAGGTTCCCGGGCGGGCACATCCCCGGCCAGCGCCCGGCAAGCGACGCGTCCCGGGAAGAAGCCTTGGATCAAGAAGAGAGCGAGCAGACAAATGCCGGTGAACTTCATTGGTGATAGCCAGAGCTGAGAGAGTCGCAGCTTCTATACCTTTGTCAATGGAGGCGTGCTCCTTTCTATACTTGTGAAACTTGCGTTCTTCTCATCTTTTTTCCTCCTTTTGGGAAGAAAGTTGTGGATTGACAAGCTGTACTCCAATCCCTCTCTCCTAGGTGCAATGTCAAAATAACACAAGTTGATCCGGTCTTCTCTATGTACATGTAAGAGAGAGGGGCAGAGCATCGCTTGATGAGTAAGCTTGACGTTACAGTACTAATCTTCAATACAACTTGGCCTTTAGCGGCGGCGACGGCACGGCTCTCGGGCCTATCCTCCGGCCCCCCCGCAAGAAGTCGGCCCGGGTTTATTTTCAGGGCGGGCGCTCATCCGATGCAAATTCGACCCGCCCCGACTTATTTCGGTCTCTTGCCATCCGGAGGTCGCAGCAGCACGAGCTGCTCGATCCACATCGGCAGCAAATGGAAGCATCCTCAGTGGAAATTGAACGCGCGGTTCCGGCGGAGATGCCATTTACACGGGAAAGTTCCGCTCGGAAAAGCGACGATTTGCAAAACTTTGCGAATCGAATTCGCGAAACAATTTTAATATCTCCAGCATTAATGGTCCGCATGTGCGGTCCAAGGTCAGCACATCGAGATTGGTACCGAGTGTTGAAAACGTAAAAGCCGAACTTCATGCAAAATGCAATGGATAGTCTTCTGTCAAACCATGCGTTTTCAGTCAACGGGTGTTTATAGTCAACTTGCCTGCTTCAGTTGAGCCTGACTGATTTCCAAGAAGCCAACCTTTTGATTTTCTCGTAAAAAGGCACCAACTTTCAGCCGGTCGATCTTCATATTTACTATTTACCCCCGTCAAGTTTTTATCGAGTACAAATGAAATGACACGTCGAATCTTTAACGGCGTCATTGGATAGAAACTTGGCGGGACCTAGATTTTTGTTACCGATTAAGAGTTTGTGTTTTTTCGCGGAATAACAAAAACTTTGGGCAAGAATCAGGGAATGACCCAAAGTCGGTACTTCTTTACGAGACAAAGAAAGGTTTAGACTAGGATCGAGACCCAACTTAAAGTTGGTGCTTTTAAGAGAACTCGGCCAGTATTATCAATATTTTGAAAATCGAAAAGTCATTTCGAAGCATGTTCGGCAAATGTCCCGAGAGGCACTCGCTCATAACCTTTAATCAAGACTGAAATACATAAAACATGCGAGAGGGACTGTGATTCCCGATATTGTAAGGTAAAGCCTTACAAACTAATCAGTCTAATCCCATTTGTTAATGCCATTGCTTTCTGCTTAACCAGCCAGTCAACTACAGGTTTGGTGAGGCTCAAAGCCACGTCCGCCTTCCTTTTCAAGGGTCGTTGTCTTCGGAAGATGCAGAGAAAATGATGAAGGAAGAGAGTCAAATCTTGTGGGTACGTCCTACTGTCGAGTCACACACAACGAAGCAACAAGAGCACACGAAGCGACATGGGACGATGGACACGGCGCCAACTCGACAATGTTCGAGTAGGAAAATAGTGCTCAACCACGAGTTGCTCGATGACTTGGTTGATGAAACGCTTCGGATCACTTTGCTTGAGAAGGGGGATTATCGTATCCTATCACTTCTGTCGAGCTAAGCGTCGCTGAATGCTCGGGGGTCACGGCACAAGCTTGCCCACTTGCACTGGCTATGGTAGCCGGGAAATGAGGTGGCGGCTCGCTAAGCGACGGCAGGAAGTGAGTGGCCATTGTTCCTGCCTGCCTGGAAGCAGGATCTCTGCACTTTCCTGGACCCAGAAACATGTCTTTCATTCATCTGATAAGAGCTTTCTTTAGCAAGATTTATCTGGCAAGAGTCGCTAAGGCATTGAGGGTTTCCTTCAGGGGGTACTGGTCACTGAACTTCTATGTCCCTTCTTGATGAGCCTCACCGGTTTTCCAATTGCCTAAGACACTCACTGGTATCCATTTCACGGCTCTTTCGACCCTTCTGGTCGTTCCGGCAAGACGGTGATCGGATACCGGCTTCGCTCCCCCCTTTCCCAGACCGGCACATGAACTTCTCCATCCCAGGAGGAGATTCTAGTTTCCAGGTCACTTCCCAAGTTGACTTCTCAACTGGGTGTGAGCTTGAAGGCTTAAATTTCTCGCTGTTTTTCTTCTCAGGCACAGTTTTCTTCCTCTCATTCACACAACCCAAGAACGCCAAGCTCCGCTAATTTCCATCTTCCCTCGTTTGCCGATTCCACACCATCCGCCAAGTGCCTTTGATCCAATGTGTCTCCTCGTACCTCCACTGACTCCCCATCGTTGACCTGCCATAACGAGCCTCTCTTGTCTTCATCAGATCTCTCCCCAACCCCCATGAAACAAGGACTAGACTCGAGGAAGTATTAGACCTTTCGGAACAGGATGATTACACTAATCATACCTAAACTTTATTTCAATACATAATAATTCATGAACTCTTAATTCGTTTATTATGATATTTAAATCTTTGATAAACGTTCAATTTAGTCCATGTTGTCCTTCCATTAAATTCAAGTTCGAGAACAATAACAAATATATTCATATAATTTAAGGGCCACATTGAACACGCATCGAAAGTTTACGGACCGTATCGAACAAATTAAAAGTCTAGGGATCGCACTGTGCGTTCGATTCAAAGTTCAGGGATCATTTCGTGTCGTTTTCCGCTTCGAGAACCCGTGCCCGGCGTTCACCAAAACATTTGACCGACGGCGATTTGATTAGCGACTTAATTTGCATCATGATTAATCGCCGCCTTGACTACTCTCATGCAGCTTCCTTTAAATTTCCCGCACACCGTGTACGCACTAACATGGTGCGCGCAAAAATCACTTCTTTAATCATAGTGAGCTCTGTTAATTATTAAATAAAAAAAATAAAAAATAAAAAGCCCGTCGTGGGTTTTTGAAAAAGATCAACCGCCCAACCCGGTGAATTGACCGAAAGGCCCCCCTGCGCGGTCAAGGAGAAGAGGCTCCGCTCCTTCCTCTTCTTTCCACCTTTCAAGTTTCTACACGTTTCGCCAGAAAGCCAAGGCCTTTCCCTCCCCGCGATGCCCTAGCTCCACCTCCCCCGCACCCCTTCGATCCCCTCCTCCGCCGCCCCACCCCCGCCGTCTCCGCCGCGGCATGCTCCTCTCCTGCTCGGCCTCCGCCTCCGGTCCCGCTCCCCGCCCCCGCCCCTCGAGCCGCGACCGCTGATTCGTTAGCCTCTCTCTCTCTCGGTTGACCTGACCTCCCCCCGAGCCGCCGGTGCGCGCGCGCTGACGGCGACGGCGGCGGCGGCGGCGGCTGCGGCTGCGGCGTTTTCTTCGGGGCCCTGGACCTTAGGGAAGGGTTTCTGTTTCTAGATGGAGCAAGCGGTCCTGGACGACATCATCAGCCGGCTCCTGGAGGTTCGCACCCGGCCCGGGAAGCAAGTCCAGCTGTCGGAGGGGGAGATCCGGCAGCTTTGCGTGGCCTCGAAGGACATCTTCATGCAGCAGCCCAATCTGCTGGATCTCGAGGCGCCGATTAAGATATGCGGTAGTCCTCTTCGTTTGGTGTGCTTCTGGTTAATAAAGTGATGTATCGGTACTGGCTTTTGTCTTGGTTTATCGTTGAGCTAACTAGCGTTTCGTCTTTGTTAAGAAATTTATGCGGTCGACTCTCTTGGATAGGTTCAGTTCAGGATAGATGGTTAGCTGGGAGAACTGAAATAGGTTTTTTTTTTTTTATTTCTTCTGTTCGTTATGATGTATTTGGGGTGAGAGTTTTTTACGAGCGGCATACTCTTTGGGCGATTTAAGATTCTGTATTGGATGCCTCGTTATGCCTGCTTACATCGGCGGATTCTGTGTTCGGTTGCATTAGCTTGTTGAACGTGTGCTTTGTCCAATTTGTTAGTAGTTTCGAGCGTTTGAAAGTTGTTTGCTTTCGGGATAGTTCTTCTTGTTTCCTTTGGAACTTCTGTCCTTCGAATGCCCACAGTGAATCCTGGACTTGTCCTGTGCTTGCTATTGATTTAAGACCTTTCGCCAGGTCTTGGCAGTTGTTGATTTTGCTTCATCGATTGTATTTTTTGAGCTCCTTTCAATTTAATGCGTTCATTGTCTCTTCTGGTGTATCTGCCTGAATAGTTACATTTAGTTATGTTTTCCACTGTCCTGTGGGTAGGGTAAGGACAACTCAAATTACGCGATTTCCAATATTGCTGCATTTGCCTTCAGATGTTAGTATTTTTTTGGTATTGTCTATAAACGCTGCCCCGCGTGTATGTACTTCCTTCAGTATTCTCAATTTGATTACCACGTGACTGTTCTTTAAAAAAATCAAGTATGCTAATGTCGTCCTTATGGAAATTGAGAGGAGAGTCGATGGGTTGTTTAGGTGCTAATGCTCTAGAATGTGATGCATAGAATGAAAGAAAGCGGAGACTGAAACTTGAGAATGTAAATCTTCAAAATAGAAGGGGCGGAGAAAAAATCAAGCATGACATATAAAGTGGTTCTGCTTCTCCTCAAACTTACAGCCACTCATGCTTTGCTTGTTTGGGCGATATTTTTTGGGCGAAGATCCATATGTATTATGCTTGATTCAAAGATGCTAGTGGTTAGTCTCTTTTTTTGGCCAATGGTTAGGTTGTCTTTCAAAACTATAGCACACGAAAGTTTACAAGAGTGCATCTCTTGGTTTTTTGTAATTAGAAAGTATGAACCACCGCGTTGATTGGTCAAGTGGTCCAGGACTTGGTTTGCAAATCGAAAGTCACATGTTCGATTCCCTAGTCTATCCTTGGTATCGAGAAAGCTAACATCGGTCTTTGTCTCTTCACTCGCATCGTGGTGGAGTAGGGTGGTGGGTTCATTGAGTGGGCAGAGGTGCGTGGACTAAAAATGCGGCCTTAAACCGAACATACTCTTGCAGCTGATTGGTAGATTTGATTGATGAGGTTGATCAATCATTTTAATCATCAATAGTGACCCTCAGGAGCTGCACTGGTTGATCGAGTTGGTCGAGTGGGAGAGAGAAAATGGGCTCAATAGGCTTAGGCATCATAGATAGGGGCGGGAGAACAATTATAGCTAGGAATTACCCGAAGCAGATAAGGTGATGGATATAAGAGTAATTACCCCTTTCTAAAGTGGCTTCTTTCTGAGCTAACCTTTTACACTAATGGCTGCAACTTCGTGAGCACCACAGGCCGATAGGCACTGCAGAGGTTTCAGTTTGTATAGAAAGATTCAAAATTTGTCCATTGATTCTCATGTCAGTTTCTCCAGTTGGCTTTCTTCTATGCTAACCATGAAAAGAGATTGATCAAGTTAGCTGAACTGAACAAATCTATGTTTCACTTGCATTTCCTCAAATATTTTTTATTGATATTATGTGTTCAATTGTAGTTTAAACTATGTTTAGGAGGGGATGAAGTTTCTAGGTTGTCTGGTTCTTGTGGAATGCGCTTCACAAGTTATACCACCTCTTTAATCCATCAACAAATTAGATATTTTTGGTCACGCTACTCTGTCTGAGTTTGGAGTGAACAGTCAGTGTTAATGGTTTAAGCTCGACTTTAATTCTGATCAATCTAATGCCACTGTTGTATATGGCCCTGATTCCCTGATTGACTTTCTATTGGCATCATTTATGATCTGTTGACTTTGTGAATGTTCCTCTCTTGGCGCTGTTGCTGATGGTGAGGACTTTTGCAGTTCATATGTTAAGTCATGCTTCGAAATTGTCTCTTGATTTGGAGCTTATTTTCCGCTTGTCATAGATTCATTTATTGCATCGGATGTTGATTTCTTTTGTATCACCAGGTCTAATTGTATTATCTTGTTGGAATTTAGCTGCTTCTACTGGATGCTTGTATTTCATTCAACATGCTTTATTTCATTCTGTGAAGAATTGACGGGAGTTCAATGATAGCTGATTAAAAATCCTTAAAAAAATCTCATAGCTACCAAAAGAATATGGCATACTTTTGGCAACTGAGCTGATTTTAACGTTTTTTCCTTCTCAATTAATATATCACTGCTCTACCCACTCTATCATAATCTCATAGCTGCTTGTTTTGCTTTTCCCCTGAGCATATTTCGTTCTTTTTATCCGTCGACAAACTTTTGAAAATTTAATGACAAGGAACTCTTTTTCTCGAGTTTCAGGGGACATCCACGGACAATACTCGGATCTTTTGAGACTTTTTGAGTATGGGGGATTTCCTCCCCATGCCAATTACTTGTTTTTGGGGGACTATGTCGATAGAGGCAAGCAAAGTCTGGAGACAATATGTCTACTCCTAGCATATAAGATTAAATACCCCGAAAACTTTTTCCTCTTGAGAGGAAACCACGAATGTGCTTCTATAAATCGGATATATGGATTTTATGATGAGTGTAAGAGAAGGTTCAATGTCAGGTTGTGGAAGACTTTCACAGACTGCTTTAATTGTCTGCCTGTGGCAGCCTTGATAGATGAGAAGATTCTGTGCATGCATGGCGGTCTTTCACCTGACTTACTCCATTTAGACCAAATTAGGAACTTGCAGCGTCCCACGGATGTACCAGATACTGGTTTGCTCTGTGATCTTCTCTGGTCAGATCCTAGCAAGGATGTACAGGGCTGGGGAATGAATGACCGAGGAGTTTCATATACCTTTGGGTCAGACAAGGTGACAGAGTTTCTCGAGAAGCATGATCTAGACCTTGTTTGCCGTGCTCATCAGGTTTCTATTTTCTTTCAGTGGCTTAATTCATTTTACACATTCTAACTTGACCAGTTTCCACCCTCTTCAAGCCTGTCAAAATGACTTGGATTATACTCTTATTAGACTTGGACAAGCACTAGGACATCCTATTTGTAGATCCCTGGATTTTTCCTGTTTTTCTTTCTTTTTCTTTCTCTTTTACCTTGTTATTCCCATAAAGGCAACTCATGGCAATTTATGTCATTGAGTTGCAGATACGTTTGGTCCATGCTTCATTCGTGCAGTTATTTGGTATGATTTTTTTGGAGGGAGGCACTTATGTTTTGATCGTATCTGGTGCTCTTTTTACCACGTTTGTTTGCAGGTTGTGGAGGATGGCTACGAATTCTTTGCTAACCGGCAACTAGTAACTATATTTTCGGCACCTAACTACTGTGGGGAGTTTGACAATGCTGGTGCCATGATGAGTGTTGATGAGACCCTGATGTGCTCTTTCCAAATACTAAAGCCTGCTGATAAGAAGCAAAAATTTAACTCTGGAGCCATGACGATGACTCCTGCTAAGCCTCTGAGTTCTCCCTCAGGAGCCAATGCTTTTGGGAGCACGACAACAGCAAAGCCTGGAAATACTCCAACTGGCGTAAAGGTTAATGCGATTCTTTCATTAGACAGAGAAATCGATGCCTTATGTTTATATTCAACCATTTAAATACGGGCATTGATGTTTTAATCTTGATTTTATGTCATAGGTAGCTTCAACCTTGAAATTCCAGGACTCTTAGGTCGGGCTACCTGAAATTACACAATCGGAATGAAATGCTAGTTGGCATAGGATGTATAGACAAAATGGGAGATAAAATTTTCATGTACTGAATTTGCATATAACTCGGGAGTGTAACAAAGGCATTTTTTGAAGTAGAATGACAAATGGGAATGGAAAATTTTTGCCTAACTTAAGGCTTCATAAATTGTGAGAGGATTAAATTATCTACGTAAGAAAGTTGACTAGTCATATCTAATTCCTTTTCGACCAAAAAAAAAAACAGCTGATTCCTTGTTCTAATTGATTGTTGAATCCAGAACGTTGTAACCAAAACTATTATGGGGATGTTCTTCGTTACTTCTGGTCTTGTTAATCTGGTTCGCCTGTGGTTCTGTGCCATCAGTTGGTGCTCTAAATAGATTTTGGGAATATGTGAGGGCAAAAGATAGCCTGAAAGATAGCCTGAAAGAAACTTTTTGTATAATTTGTGTATCTGCTCTTACTTTTACTGTTATTTCTCAGAAAGCTTAAGAACAGAAATGTATATTTGACCTTGAATTGGGTATTTTGTTAATAGAACTGACAAGTCTGCTGAGTGCTTACCCACAGGTGAGCAAAAGAAAGGTAAAGAAGCATAAATAGGGTTTAATGACTATTAGGTATATGACCTAGACAAGAATGGGAATAGGTGGTCTCCTCCGATTGTTTCACAAAAACAATAGGCAATGAGAATTGACAAACGGCCACACAGACAAATGTATGGGCAAATTGTTTTGGCTTGTTCCTACTCGTATCAATAGGTTGTTGATGACAATTTGGACTTCTTGCAATGAGTTTTGGATTTGTTTTAGTTAGAGAATCTTCTTTTCCTTCTTGAAAATAACATTTTGGATTTCCAGCTGTGAGCTATTTCTGAGACTCTTTGACAACTATTGGTGAGAATATATCAGTTTTGAGGAAAACAGCATGAAGTTTTGGGAATTTAATCTTAAAACTCGTTAACTAAACTATCAAAGAAATTATCCATTTAAAAGTGCTTCGATAGTAGAACCGTTGTTTGTCTCACTTACACGGAACTCCAATATTAATATGCTTGTAGAAAAAGATCTGAAGGATATTCTGTGCGTGCCTCACTGATTTTTCGATATGTTTCCAAGGAAGCTTGTTCTTGATATTTCCATCATGCGCAATGCTGCCCTTACTTTCATGTGTAGATGGGTACAATGTTGGGAAATGAACGTATGCAAAGAGAGCAGTGTCATGATTTTATAATCTGTATGGAACTGCTCAAGATATCAACTTACCAACTTCTGTGGAATTCGACTTTGAAAGTTATATATGCCTATTTTGTGATGCCTGTGTTGTTAATAGTAATCATTCACATAGGCTTTTATTTCTATACTTAAAGACACAAAAAATTAAGTGATGGGGCTAGTCAAAAGTTGATGTAAAACTTGATTACAGTGTGCATATGTCATATGCTTCTTTCTTACATCATACCTGTTTATATTTCTTTCCATACACTATGTTTATCCCTTGTATTATCTTTGCAGTCTTTCCTCGGTGCAAAAGTATGATAAGTAGGTAGGTTGGTAGAGAGGCATTGAGAGACCTGTACGCACAGAGCATGTCAGGATTGCACACAGAGGAAACTCGAGATCATTTTGATTTTCTCTGAAATATGCTTCATTGTAAAGAAGTGGGAGGGGAAAAGATATTGTTTTCCTTGATATAAAACTGGGTTTGAATTTTAGAAGGCGGCAACTCCTTTTGCCTCTTTGTACACTAATAGCTGCCTCAGTTGCTAGTAATTATTAGAGTTCTGCGTCACAATCTCCATCGTCTGTGATTAAGGCTGTGAAGAATGTGATTTTGTGTCTTTAACCTCAGTTGAAGAATCTGCTTGGACTTCTCTTCTATCATTTGACAGCGTCGTTTCGATGTCTTTCCGAAGTGAGCTCTAATTGTTTTTCCATCACCTGGAGTAACTCCATGGAGTAGAATAGTATGTGCTTTAATTAAGGAAGGCATGTTGATATTTGGTGTCTACTGACCGATCCATCTGTCACAAAGACATAGTTAGCTTGTTGGTCTTCATTATTCTGTTGTCGAATTAAGAGTCTTTCAGATTTCGATGGTGGCCTTTCGTCAGGATTTGGTTGGTCAATCAGAAATATGGTAAAAACTATTGGATGCTCTCCCGCTTGGATGTGTCTGTCTGTCTGTCTAGTTATTCCTCATCTGTCTCCTTTTTATATGTTTGGACTTGGTTTCCTAATCTTGTCGAGTAGTGCATTTCTGCTGCATATGTTTTTCTAGCATTAACTCTTCTGATGAGAAATGGGTTTCCGGTGACTGCGATGTTTTGCCTTTGACCTTATCGTCTATGCAGAAGGGAAGGCTTCTTTTATACCATTTTAACAGTGCCGATATGTCGGGCCTTTTATCAGCCTGAGATTATTATCAGGGAATGACCAAGCTTGCCTAACGTGTGCTCCCTTGGCTAGCTTGCTAAGGTTATTAATTTCCTTTTTGGTCATTACTTAGTCGTAAGTTATTTATTCTGCCAAAAGAAAGTCCTAGGAAGCCATCCTAAACCTTATCATAATTTGTTCGCACGCTTCATGATTCGATTCTATGTTCGAGTTCTTTTTTCAGTCGATAGGGCATATAGATGATGGATATCCTAGGCGGGCACCTTTCTATTTTCAGGTGCAATTCCTATGACACTATCGTGTTGGCTAAGCGGGCGAAATATTTACAACAGAAATTTAAGATCGATGATGAAGGTAAGTCCGCACATTGCAGTGTGATCGCACTGGGAGATGAACGTGAGCACACTGTCAAGTTTTTGGTATGACGAATCTGTCTGATAGGTTGGTGACTTCAGAACAAGTTATGTCTATCGATTAGGGCTGTCAAAGTGGGTTACGATTAGTATTCTAAACCACACTTATTTAAATGGATCCCCTTAATACAACGTATGGGTCATAAAAGGTTTTAAAGTTAAAACCCAAAACAGATGGGTTTTAATGGATGTGTTTTAAACTCACTCTAAATCCATTCAATACTCAAGTATAAACTCTTATATACTGACAGTGGTTCGAACAATCCAACCGGCAAAAATTTGATGACTGACGACATGGTGCTCAAACTCGCACCATCTCTTAATTATATTGGCCGAGGGTATAGTTGATTAAGAATTAACAAGAAATTTCAAATGGGAATTTGAAAGTCAAGTGGCTACAAAAACGAAAACCCGAGCTCGTTTCATGATTTATGGATAGGAGGTTTAGACTTTCACACTCCTGCTCATAACCTGACCCTTCAGCTTTTCACTAACTTAACGAGTCGGTCCATGGAGCACCTCATTTTTTAAAGGCAACGATTTAAGGAGAAAAGTTGCTAAAAATGGATTTCAGCGACGAGCTGGGTTTAAATTGAGTATGGTTTATTAAATTTACATTGGATATAAATGGGTCAAACCATTTTGGATCTAACCTTGACCTAGACTTAAATTCGACCTATCCATTTGACAAGTTTACTACTAATATTGTATCATGTTTGGAACGTGGTTTTAGGTCCTTTTAGGAAAATATTATCTCTAACCATAGTGTTGTGCTTTATTTTGCAACGCTTGTGTGTGGATGTCCAATTGTAAATATTAGCTCTCGTTTAATGTTGGTTGATCACGAAGGTGGGAACAAGAGTGTGTTTCTCATTACCCCGACAACTATTTGAGCAATTTTTTTCTTGATTCTACGCGGATTTATTTAAAGGAATATTATAGAAACACGAAATTTCTAGAAAATAGGAGAAATCGAGCTAGTCGAGCATGTCCCCTGGTATTTGTCCAGTTCCAACAAATTCGAGTGGGCAAAACTTCAACATTGCGTATCTAATCATTCCAACAATATTTTTTGGTGATCTTTTTCTTGATTCTGCTTAAATTTTCAAGAGGAATCGCATGGAAAATACGAAATTTGTAGAAACTAGGATGAACCAAGCTAGTAGAGCATGTCTCCTATTATTTGTACCATTGCAACAAATTTGAGAGGGCAAAGCTTCGAAGGTGCGTATCTCATCGCTCCGACAACTTTTTTAGGCAATCTTTTGTTTGCTTTGCTTTGCGTTTTTTTTTTGGGTCTCTCCTTTCTTTCTCTTGGTTTGGTAACAAAATGGCTACGTCCATGTATATCAAGCTCTCCAAAACGAGAATTCAAGCGATCCATTTACAGGTGGATTTATAGGTGTATATCAAGAATTTTGCATGATCATTATCCCCAAAAAATTGATGATTGATGTGCAGTTTGTTTTTTATATGTTGGCAAAAGCTGTTAGCAAAGCATTTCATGTGAATCTACAGTGTTACAAGGACATCAAGTCCAACGCTAACGCTACAAAGCAGAGCTTAAATTAGTGAAAAGCATAGCGACACATCCTTTGTTTGCTGCAGAAATTCATGTGGTGTGGCTCCACTCCACAGTGTTGTGCCAGCCCACGTTCCGAGCCCGGTCACGCCTTTTTTTAATTTTTTTTTGAAAAAATTTGAGAAGGAAAAAAAAAAAAAAGTACCACCCGCCTGGGTGGCGCTGCTGGAACGCGCACTTTTCCTCTCGCAAAAGGCTGAGTGTTCTAATCCCGGGCGCCGCAGGGTGACTTAACCGGTGGCACGTGTGTGGTGGCTAGCATGTGTCGCCCCCAGGATTTACTCCCCGGCTGTCGGCCGTGCGGGGGTTCCCTGGGTTACCAAAAAAAAAATAATAATAATAATAAAATAAAAAAAATTGAATTTAGGGAAAAAATCACCAAAAACCCTAAACCTTACCCTCTGTGACACATTTACCCCGAACTTTTTTTTGTGACACCAAAAACCCCAAACTTTCTTAATTGTGACACATTTATGCCAATGTACATTGTCCATTGGCATTTTCGTCTTTTCCGCTTTTTCTTTTTTTTTTACTTTTTTTTTTCAGATCCGGCGAGGGGGGCCTCGCCGGCGTCGGGCGGCCCTCGCCGGCGGCCGCTCGACGCCGGCGAGGCTCGCCCTCGCCAGATCCAGGCGAGGGCGAGCCTCGCCGGCGTCGAGCGAGCTAGCCCTCGCCTGGGCGAGCGAGGGCGAGCCTCGCCCGACGCCGGCGAGCCTCGCCCTCGCCTGGATCTGGCGAGGGCGAGCCTCGCCGGCGTCGGGCGGCCGCCGGCGAGGGCTGCCCAACGCTGGCGAGGCCCCCTCGCCGGATCTGAAAAAAAGTAAAAAAAAAAAAGAAAAAGCGGAAAAGACGAAAATGCCAATGGACAATGTACATTGTGGTAAATGTGTCACAAATAAGAAAGTTTGGGGTTTTGGTGTCACAAAAAAAAGTTCGGGGTAAATGTGTCACAGAAGGTAAAGTTTGGGGTTTTTGGTGGCTTTTTCCCTTGAATTTATAAGAAACGCGATATTCGGTAAAAATTGCAAGATATGAAAATATTTGATATTTTAGCATAACTAAGAGAGTGCGTAATATATTCAGCACACGGGTATACTGATATGCTGATCTAGGAAGCACCGACACGCTATTTTTGCTTCTAAATCGGTGTCCGACACGTGTCGCGTGTCCGACACGCTCGGACACGCAGTCAGCGCGTGTTGGAGATCCGACACGCTATTTTTGATTCTAAATCGGTGCCCGACACGTGTCGCGTGTCCGACACGTGTCGCGTGTCCGACACGCTCGGACACGCGGTCAACGCGTGTCGGAGATCCGACACGCGGTCAATGCGTCGAACACGCCGGCGACACGTGTGTCCCTTCGTCACACAAAGAGATATGAGGAAGAAGGTAGAAGGTGCAGACCTCTGGCGTCGAGGAGTGAGGACGATGCCCTCCACGCCGTCATCTCCTTCGCCACCCGCTTCTCCGGCGCCGAGGACGACGCACTTCACGCCGTCATCTCCTTTGCCTCGCGCTTCGCCGGTGACGGAGGAGAAGGAAGAGCCGAAGAGGTGGGAGGAGCTGCGGGTCGTGCAGAGGAGAAGCGGCAGATAGGAGGAGGCAAAGGGATAGAGAAGATGTTTATTAGGGTTGAAAGTGGGCTGGGCTAAGTGGGCTTTCGATGGGCTGTTTTTTTTTTTTAATCATGTACTTTCCTCTTGTTTTTTCAAATTTGATTATTTACTTTTAATTTTTTAACTAACATATTTATTTATACATAATTATTTTTTGAAAATTTATGTGCATAATTTTTTTAGGGTAAATTCAGTCTTGGCATTTTATTATTGTTTATTTACTTAATTGAACAAATTTAAAAATGATAATTTATCATGTATATATAAAAATTTACTTTTTATATACAACGTGTCGCAACGTGTCGGAATTATGTATTTTTGAGAAATAACGTGTCGCGTGTCGTGTCGTGCCGTGTCGCGTTCGATGCTACTTAGATGCTGATAGTATCTAAAATTTGTTTGATATTCCATAGCTACCCTCGGCCGGTCAGCATAGCCTCACCAGCACGCACCTCTTGATCACACTTACAGCTCCTTGAGCCGCCGTTAATGTCACGTCTCGCTGTTGGGGTACATTCAAAAGTTTGCTAACAATGTTTCCGCACCGCACAACGCCTCCTTTATGAAACTATTTCCTTTATCAAACTAACATAAAAAGTAATTAGTCTGATGAAGAAATTAGTTTTTCTTGATCGAATTGTTGATAAAATATAAATTTTTCTTTACAAAATTAGTTCACTTGTTTAATTAATTCATAAATGGTTCTCTTTCTGTGATTATATCTTTTATAATTTAATTTTAAAATTATCATCTTTCATTGTAAATAATTTTAATTTATACATACAACATTATACTCTGTTATGGCTCGATACAACGCGGGAACAAATATTTGCTATAAATGGAATTTTCCTCGATGTTATCATCAAATGTGGGGAATGCAATGTTCTCACTTGCAAAAGGTAAGGCACCAGGCCCCGATGGATTCAATGTTGATTTCTTTACATCTTCGCGGGATATTGTGGGGCCTTCGGTTGTGCTGGCCATTAAGGACTTTTTTAGGTCAGGGTTGCTTCTAAAGGAGATTAACACTACAATCCTCACTCTTGTGCCTAAGATTCCTAATGCCTTGTCTATGAGTGATTTTAGACCTATTGCTTGTTGCAACACTGTCTACAAATGCATTACAAAGATCTTGGCTAATAGACTAGCCTCTGTCCTGCCGTCTACCATCACCAATTCCCAGAATGCCTTTGTTAAAGGGCGAAGGATAGGTGATAATATTCTTCTCGCACAAGAGCTCTTTGCGGGGTTTCACCATGAGCCTTATCGGCCAAAGTGTGCAATTAAGGTTGATTTCCAGAAGGCTTATGACACTGTAGATTGGACTTTCTTGGAAACGGTTCTTCTAACCTTTGGCTTCCCTCAGTTGTTTGTTAAACTAATCATGGAGTGTGTTTCATCTCCTAAATTATCCATTGCCATTAATGGGGAGTTTCATGGTTTCTTTTCAAGCGGGCGAGGTATAAGACAAGGGGACCCGATGTCTCCCTACTTATTTACATTAGTGATGGAAGTTCTCTCGGGGATTCTCTACACTCAAGCAAGGCGACCGGGGTTCAAATATTTCTGGAGATGCAAGCCTGTTGGCTTAACTCATTTATTCTTTGCCGATGATGTCCTCTTGTTTGTGGAGGGAAATATAGTCTCAACTACTTTGCTAAAGGAAGGCCTGGACCTATTTTCTAAGTGGTCTGGCTTGAAGCCTAATGCTAACAAAAGTGAGATTTTTTTCTCTGGTGGCACGGCGGAAAATAGAGAACAAATCCGAAATGTGTTTGGCTTCAATGAAGGTACGCTCCCCTTTAGATACCTTGGGGTCCCTATTATTTCGACCAGGTTGAGTAAAGTGGATTGTACCTCACTAGTGTACTCTATTACTGCACGAGCTCGTTCATGGTCCCAAAGATTTTTATCCTTTGCTGGTAGATTACAGCTTATCAAATCTGTCCTTCATGCTATTCAAGTATACTGGGCTAGTGTATTCATGCTCCCACTGTCGGTTTGTCTAGAATCGATATGATCCTTAGACAATTCCTCTGGAAGGGCCCGGATCTTGGTGTTGGTGGAGCTAGAGTCCCCTGGCGTGATGTTTGTCTCCCTAAAGATGAGGGCGGTTTGGGTATTCGGAGGCTCATCGATTGTAATCTTTCGGCAATGCTCAAACATATATGGATTCTCTTTATAGACAAGGAATCACTTTGGTGTAAGTGGATCCATTCCACCTTTCTCAAGAACAAGAATTTTTGGATAGCGCCTAAACCGATTTTTTGTTCATGGGCTTGGAAAAAAATCCTTGACATCCGTCGGGATTTTCGTTTGTTCTTCAAATGGCAAATTGGTGATGGTTCTACCGCATCATTTTGGTTCGACTCTTGGCACCCCAAAGGTCCTCTATCGGAGTTATTTTCAAATAGGCAAATCTACTGTTCTGGTATCCCAAGGGAAGCTTCTGTTCAGGACTTCGTATCTGGATTCTGGCATTCCTCGTACATACTCCAAACCTTCAATTCCTGGCCGGAAACTGTCCCTGATCTGCTGAGGCACACGCCTGATCGCTTAGTTTGGAAAGGCCACCCATCGGGTGTTTTCTCTGTAGCCTCGGCTTGGGAACAAATTCGAATATGCAAACCTGTTGTTCCTTAGAGCTCCTTTGTTTGGGACCAGAGTATAGCTCCGAGGTACGATTTTTTGTTGTGGCTTATATCCCTGAATAGGCTCCCAACACAGGTTGTATTGCTCAATTACCGCAGAATAGCAGAAGGTGTTTGCGCCTTCTGCAAATGTAGACCAGATTCGGTTGATCATCTCTTCTTTGCATGTCCTGTTACGGGTCCACTTGCTTTGTACTGGGCTGATAAGTGTCACCTTTCTTGGAGAAACCAGTCGTGGCAAGATAATATTCATTGGGCCACCAGTCATATAGGAGGCCAAAGCTTTGTTCAGAGAATTGCTCGTTTTTCATTTGCAGCCTTGTGCCACATCATCTGGATGACTCGGAACAATATCCTTTTCAGGAATCAACCCCTCTTTGTGCCGGCCCTCCGGCAACATCTTGCGAAGCTCACCAGGGATAGAGGTTTGTCTTTCAAACCTGTTGAAGACAATCCCCGCAACCGAAGGATCCAAGTTAGCTGGGGCATCTCCGATTCCATCTTTGATTAATCCCTTTGGGGCTGTGTTGTATGTTCTTTGTAGTCTAGTGGCCGTTTAGTTGGCCCTGCTGTATTTTGCTTTGTTGCTCTTTGCTCCTTACCGTTACACCTTTGCACCTATTGGGACACCTTGTATGTCGCTTCAGGTACGAGGTTTTTGTGTTTCGGTCTCATCTCATGTACTCTTGCTTTGAAAAGTCAATATACATCTTACCTTAACAAAAAAAAAATGTGGGGAAAATATGAGAGTATTGGTTCAACATCTAAAAAGAATGCATATGAGAGGATGCACTGCTATTAATTTCAACTTAAATTACTTTTTCTCAAAGAATTATGATAGAAACGAAACAATTTGTTAGTTGAAAAATGTGATATAGAAAAAACTTAGTTTTTCCCCGGCATTTTTAGCTTAATTCACAAGCAAGTAAGGGCTCATATATCCTCAAATAACAAAAAAAATTTAACCTCCGAGATAAAGATACATTGACATTTTTAATTTTCCGTATTTTCAAAGAAATGTTTGCAAGCTTGTTATGAAATCTAAAGTTATTTTATTTTAGTACCTATACCCTTTTTCATTATAATTATAAATCCTCTTTCATTTTCTTTTCTTTTTTTTTACATAGAAGCCCGACTTAATTAAATAAGTCTTAAACTTGCGAAATACCCTAGTAAATTCAAAGACTCCATAGGGCGCGAGCAAAAGCCGAGATGAGTGGCCCAAATATAAAACTATTTATGCTCAGCGATCTGGGAAATCGAATCCGTGCCATGTGCTATATCCGTACGAGCACCTCTATTTCTCAATCACTAAATCCATCTCCGGATGTTAATCTCTCTCTTTCGGTTCTAAACTTAGTACCATGTTTTCATTTATTTGATCTTCCTTAATGGTCCGATTCAAGTCTCCATCCCATCTTTCTTTTTTTCTTTCTTTTTCTATGGTCACGTCTTCCCTAGACAATTTTATTGTTGAGTTATAATCTATAGTTTGTTTTTATTAGGCTGACACATGGTAGGGCACCAAATTTTGCCGTTGGAAGTTTGGTCCATGTGGTAGGTATGAGATTGCAATTTAATAATATGTTGACATGTACGACATATCACATGATACCCAGTAACATTTATCATGGGTAGTCCCATCGCAGAGCGACAACAAGCCCAATCAACTGCCAAGTCTTCTTTCATTTATAATTATTTTCGTTAAAATTCAATTTTGGAAGAAAAACCACAATAAATTTTAACCGAATTTCGTCCCCATTATCTTATTAACCTATCTTGCAATTATTATTATTTTTAACTATAAAACGTTTATTTTGATAGATATAAAGTTCGTGATTGAAGATGGGAGTTCAGGTGAAGCCGCACAGCAATTACATGCTTATGGAGGAATCCAGGCAGCTGGTCATGTGGGGGCACCATCATGCACCAAAGGGTTTGAGAAGAAGATATCGTTTTGTTTTCTTGTCTTCCTTCAAAAGATACGGTCAAAGTTCTTCATGCTCCGAAATCGAGACCCATTGATAAGCTATCAAGACATCAGATTTAAACGGAATTTTTCTTTCAAACGGAATTTTCCACAAAAAAAGAAAAGAAAAGGTCGGACCTAAGCAAGTCCTTAAAAGGCTCAATCTCGATTCTTGTTCGGATCTCAGGATCACTGAAATGTGAAATTACCTTAGGGTATTTCCTTTTCCCTAAAGAAAATAAAGATGCAATGGGAATTGAGGGTGCGAGGTGTGCAAGCACCAATACGTTAGAACAAGGAAGGCATCCGTGGAGTCCACATTACAGGATGACAATAGGTCGTGGAAGCTCTCGTAGGAGTGAAACCTCCCTTTCTTTGGTGAGGTTACATCTTAACCAAACACCAAGATCCAAGCACCATCATGCACATGTGGCTTCGGGAAAGAAAATATCATTTTGGTTTTTTTTTTTGTCTTTCTTCAAAAGAGAAAGGCAAAGTTGTTCATACTTCAAAAATTGAGACCCATTGGAAAGCTATCAAGACATTAGATTTAAATGGAATGTTTCCACAACAAAAAAAAAAAGAAAAACGAATTGTACGACGGCCAGCCAAGTAAGTCCTAAACCTTTCAATTGTGCCAATTTAGTCCTAAATATTTTGATGATTTGTCAATTCAATTTTAAACATTTTTACAATTGTCAATTCAGTCATTTCGGTCAATTTCGGCCAAAAATCACTGACATAGCAGTCTAGACAGCACCAACCGTCTTATCCTATTATGAAATTTAGGGAAAACATTTTATAAGTTGACAAATCTTTTTGTACAGCTTATGCTATCAGTTTTGCCTTTCTGTACAAGGATCAAAAGCCAAAAACTGCACTTTGGAATGTCATTGTAAGAGCAAAATTAATAACAAGGTACTCATTTAGGGACTAAAATGAAGAACACACCAATCTACGAGGACCGAAATCTTAGTTTTTCGTCCTCTAGTTTTTCTTATTGAAAATTAATTAGCGATTAGAAACATAGTGAAAAATATAATAAATAACACAATTACCCCAAAGCTCCTACACAATGTGTGATACCTTACTAAGAACCTTGAACACTCGAATAAAATTTTGATAAGTTATTAAAGAAACATGAGAACATGAGGTAAAAAAAATATTTCTAATCACCCAAATAAATATGTGAAGAGGAATGATCTTATCAAAGAGATATGTGAAGAGGAATCATCTTATCACCCAAATAAATATTTCCTAATTTCCATAAAATCTATAAAAAATACATGTATATCTACAAATATTTTTAAAAAAAAACCTTATATAAATCACACATATTCATGCTGATCTAGCTTTTCCCCATAACTTTTTTCTCAAAAAGATAGAAGTACAAGTTCCTAGATCCCGCCAATAAACCTGCTCTAACTTTTTATTTATTTATTTATTTCCCTTCTCTTTTTATTTATTAATTTATTTATGTTTGCTCGGGACACTTGTTCACTGGACAGTTTATGCTCACATTTAATTATCATTAATTTGTGTAAGGTGTCACATGGTAGGGCCACAGTCGGTTGTCAGTTTGGCACATGGGGTAGGCGTAAGGCTGGTGGTTAATTATTGTATAGTTGACATAGTTAATCTGACATTAAATATTGATACTTTGATACGTACGACTTATCACACGTCCATACAGAAATGACTATCGTGGCTCCCACGACACAGAGCGACAAAAATTGAGATTCCATCAAGAAAATGTGAAAATTAGGTCACAAGTTTAAGACACTTTACAGGAAATAGAATGAGTTCTAAACATAATTGCAATCAATCCCTAAACCTTTTCCCCGTCTGTCCAGTCAATTCCCAACGTCATTGGTGACTGGGCTCTGATCGCCGGAATCTCGAACCACTTTGAACGGAAATCTAAGATTTCTTTCGAGTTAAATGAAAGTTTATAAGGAAAATGAGTCGAAATCGGAACACTAACCACTCTCAATTGACCAAGTTGCGTTAGGAACAAGTCGGTTTAAAAAATGGTTTTTTCAGGCGAATTGAAAATCAGCAGGATTTTGTGACGGGGAAAGACCCAGATAGCGTATCAAACGAATCGTAGGACCAACCCCATGGCCACGTGGTCTGGTCTGAGAAGTTGAATTCATTCATGAGACTCTTCTCTTCCTTCACATGAGATATGTAAGAGTTCCACCGTTTGATAAGCTATCAACGTGTTCAGTTCGCAGGTTTCACACTGGATTTTTGGTTTCACGCTTCAATTTAAAAAGATTGTTATAGTACCGCCTTTTCTCTTCTCTTTTTCTACTGTTGGATTTGTAAAAAATCCCAAGATCGACAGCTTACTTCCTCTCGAGATTTTATGCTGTTTTATCTTTTGTTAAGATGCTTGAGAGCTAGGGAGATTTTGGTATGTTTCCATGGTTGATTTTAATCACACGCAATTTCATCATCCAACCTTTCTAGAAAAATCCTAGAGATGGGCAACGCATATGCTATGTGCTTACGTGGTAAGATTCTTGCATTGGCCATGCCATGCGCTTGCATTACCTTAATTGATTCTTTTTCAATGTGAAACATTTGAAAGTGAAAGAAATGGTCGGTAAAATTATTTTGTTGGATCAAATTACCTCTATGTATATATAAAAAAAAAATTGATCCTCTCTCTTTTCCTTCCATCCTCGTAGTGTCCTTGCGCGACTACCATCACACCCATCCTATGACCACCGCTTAGCTCGCAATTGCAACACACCTACTTCTCTCTCTCTCTCTCTCTCTCTCTCCCTCATGCGTACGAAGGCGACAAAGGAGGGCTCAGTGGTCCCGATCACTCCAATATTGTTGCCCCCAGGTGATGCCAGATCTATAATCACTTAATGCCGATGAAGCCTCTCTTTCTCGCTCGCGCTTTCCTCATCAATAAAAGAGGTGTCTAGAGTCATAACCTTACCCGAATTGAGGTTGTGAATAGTATAAGGATCACCATAGTTATTGAATCATCTCACATTTCATAATCAATCGATTCAATTTAAATCTACGTAAGAAATTCGCCTCTTATTCAAATGTAGCCTCCCTACGGTTCGCACACCAACACATCGTGAGAAACCAATTATTCATGTCCAATGATCGTCGCCAAATGCATCCTCCTACTAAATGAAATCCACACTTGTTCAAGCCGCCAAGTTATCCTTACACAAAATCAATGCGATGTCCCACGCGATTGACATGATGAACCAACTCTCGCGTACCCAATCTTCTCATTTGTTCCGTTGATTCGGAACACTCCTTCCCTTTTTTTTTTCCATAATTGACTCCATTGGAGGAAAACTTGCATATGAAAGAAAACCAGAGACGCACATTCACAGTGAAAAGGGCATTATAAAAGAGCATATCTCCTTTCCTTGTACGCCTCCCAACGAAGAAGGCACTCGATTTTCAACATCTTCTCTACATTTTCCACGCACCAAACGTCAAAAGAGCGGGCGGGCGTGCATGTCGCGGGGGGTCAGCATGTGCTATGCTCTTACGAACGAACCGGCGAAAGTATAACGCTGGCTAAGCTGGGATGATTAGCTCTTTTCAATTGACATAACGTTCAAAACATGTTGCTGGAAAAGAAACATTATTTTAAGGGGGAAAATGAGCAGAACTCTGCCGTGGAAAAAGCCCAGATAGCGTATCAAGTGGGATCGTAGGACCAACCCCATGTGGATCTGGTCTGAGAAGTTGAATTCATTCGATTCAAAATGGAGACTTTTTCTCTCTTTCTTCCAATGCGATTTGTCAAGTTGCACCGTTTGATAAGCTATCGATTATTTGTTGGGGTTGGGAGGAGGTTCGCACTTTGATTTTTAGTTGGGTTAATATCATGAAAAACTCCAAATTGATACACACGTGACAACAATTAATTTTTTTACCATAAAAATTCTAAAATTGGTACACCTTTAACAAAGTTACTCCAAACTACTTTTTCAATCACCAAAAACCTCAAACTAGTACACCCGTGACAAATTTATTCTTAAATAGTTTTCATTATAATGGATTAATAACACGAAAAATTCCAAACTAATACATCTGTGATAAATAAAGGGTAAAACCCCAAACCGGTATATCCGTCAACTGTCACGTGTCTTCCAACTCAACAAATTGACGGTAGAATTTAACGAAAACTAACGGAGGGTAAATTTGTCACAAACGTATCGATTTTGGATTTTGCGTGGTATTAACCTTTTTTAGTTTATGATTAAATTCAAAAGGATTATATCTATACAAGATATAGTGCTTTTTCACTTCTCTCTCTTTTTTTTTTAAATTTTTTGATTTGTACAAATTCCATGATCGACAGCTTATGATTCTTCCTTAAACCACGCTGAGCTTTTTTAGGTCAATGTAACTACGCACACATCTCGAGATTATATGTTATTTATTTTTTGTTAAGATGCTTGAGAGTGACGGAAAGTTTGGTTTGTTTCAATGGTTGATTTAATCGCGCGCAATTTTCCTCCAACCTTTATAGAAAATCCTAGAGATGGGAAAAGCATGTGCTATGTGCTTACGTAGTAAGTTTCTTGCGTTGAGCATGGCATGCGCCTGCATTGCCTTAATTGATTCATTTTCAAAGCGAAACATTTGAAAGTTAAGAAAATCGATCCTCTCTCTCTTTCTCCCATCCTCGTAGTATCCTTGCGCGACCGCCATCACACCCATTCCGTGAATATTGCTTAGCTCGCAATTGCAACCTCTCTCTCTCTCTCTCTTGCACGTGCACGCGCACGCACGCACATTGATGCATACAAAGGTGACAGAGGAGGGCTCGATGGTCATGACCATCCCAGCATCGCTGCCCTTAGGTTGACGCCAGATCTATAATCACTCAGGGTTAAGAAGCATCTCTCTCTCTCTCTCTCGTCAATAAAAGAGTTTTCTATGGTATTTTAGTCTTTTTCCCTTTTTCTATTTTTTTTCTGTTTTTTTTTCTTTTTTCCGGCGGGGCTGCCCTTGCCGACGAGGGCGAGGGCCGCCCGACGCCGGCGAGGCTTGCCCTCGCCTGGATCTGGCGAGGGCGAGGCTCGCCGGCGTCGGGCGAGGCTCGCCCTCGCTCGCCCAGGCGAGGGCGAGCCTCGCCCGACGCCGGCAAGGCTCGCCCGACGCCAGATCTAGGCGAGGGCGAGCCTCGCCCGACGCCGGCAAGCCTCGCTCGACGCCGGCAAGCCTCGCCCGATCTAGGCGAGGGCGAGGCTCGCCGACGTCGGGCGGCCCTCGCCCTCGCCGGCGAGGGCAGCCCCGCCGGCGAGGGCAGCCCCGCCTGAAAAAAGAAAAAGAAAAATATAAAAAAATAGAAAAAGACTAAAATACCCTAAGCTACAGTATATTGGGGTAAATGTGTCACAAATAGCAAAGTTTGGGATTTTTGGTGTCACAAAAAAAAGTTCGGGGTAAATGTGTCACAGGAGGTAAAGTTTGGGGTTTTTGGTGGCTTTTTCCCTTAGATTTAAACGGAATTTTTCCAAAAAAAAGAAAAGAAAAGAAAGGTCAGATCTAAGCAAGTCCTTAAAAGATTTAATCTCAATTTTTGTTCGGATCTCAAATCACCGAAATGTGAAATTACCTTAGGGTATTCCCTTTTTCCTAAAGAAAATAAAGATACAAGGAAAATTGAGGGTGCGAACTGTGCGAGCACCGATACATTAGAATAAGAAAGGCATCCATGGAGTCCACATTACAGAATGACAACAAGCCACGGAAGCTCTTGTAGGAGTGAAACCTCCCTTTCTTTGGTGAGGTTACTCCTTAACCAAACACCAAGATCCAAGCACCATCATGCACACGTGGGTTTGGGAAAGAAAATATCATTTTTATTTTTTTTTGTCTTTCTTCAAAAGAGAAAGGCAAAGTTGTTCATACTTCAAAATCGAGACCCATTGGTAAGCTATCAAGACTTAGATTTAAATGGAATTTTTCCACAAAAAAAAAGAAAAAGGAATTGTACGATGGCCAGCCAATTCAATTCTAAACCTTTCAATTGTGTCAATTTAGTCCTAAACATTTTGATAATTTGTCAATTCAATTTTAAACCTTTTTGCAATTGTCAATTTAGTCATTTTGATCAATTTCGGCAAAAAATCACTGACATAGCAGTCTAGACAGCACCAACCGTCTTATGCTATTATGAAATTTAAGGAAAACTTTTTATAAGTTGACAAATCTTTTTGTACAACTTATGCTATCAGTTTTGCCTTCCTGTACAAAGATCAAAACTGCACTTTGGAATGTCATTGTAAGAGCAAAAATAATAACAAGGTACTCATTTAGGGACTAAAATGAAGAACACACCAATCTATGGGGATCGAAATCTTAGTTTTTCGTCCTTGATTTTTTCTTATAGAAAATTAATTAGCGGTTAGAAACATAGTGAAAAATATGATAAATAACACAATTACGCCAAAGCTCCTACACGATGTGTGATACCTTACTAAGAACCTTGAAAACTCGAATGAACTTTTGATAAGTTGATAAAGAAACATGAGAACATGAGTTGGGAGTAGATAAGTGCAGAGGAAATCATCTTATCACCCAAATAAATATTCCTTAATTTCCATAAAATCTATAAAAAAAGTACATGTATATCTAAAAGACTACAAGTACATCAAGTACAAATATTAAAAAAAAAACCTTATATAAATCACACATATTCATGCTGATCTAGCTTTCTCCCATGACTCTTTTCTCAAAAAGATAGAAGTACAAGTTCCTAGATCCCTCCAATAAACCTGCTCTAACTTTTTATTTATTTATTTATTTCCCTTCTCTTTTTATTCATTAATTTATTTATGTTTGCTCGGGACACTTGTTCACTGGCACAATTTATGCTCACATTTAATTATCATTAATTTGTGTAAGGTGTCACATGGTAGGGCCACAGTCGGTTGTCAGTTTGGCACATGGGGTAGGCGTAAGGTTGGCGGTTAATTATTGTATAGTTGACATAATTAATCTGACATTAAATATTGATACTTTGATACGTACGACTTATCACACGTCCACACAGAAATGACTATCGTGGCTCCCACGACACAGAGCGACAAAAATTGAGATTCCATCAAGAAAATGTGAAAATTAGGTCACAAGTTTAAGACATTTTACAGGAAATAGAATGAGTTCTAAACATAATTGCAATCAATCCCCAAACCTTTTCCCCGTCCGTCCAGTCAATTCCCAACGTCACTGGTGACTGGGCTCTGATCGCCGGAATCTCGAACCGCTTTGAACGGAAATCTAAGATTTCTTTCGAGTTAAATGAAGGTTTATAAGGAAAATGAGTCGAAATCAGAACACTAACCACTCTCAATTGACCAAGTTGCGTTAGAAACAAGTCGGTTTAAAAAATGGTTTCTTCAGGAGAATTGAAAATCAGCAGGATTTTGTGACGGGAAAAGACCCAGATAGCGTATCAAACGAATCGTAGGGCCAACCCCATGGCCATGTGGGCTGGTCTGAGAAGTTGAATTCATTCATGAGACTCTTCTCTTCCTTCACATGAGATATGTAAGAGTCCCACCGTTTGATAAGCTATCAACGTGTTCAGTTCGCAGGTTTCACACTGGATTTTTGGTTCACACTTCAATTTAAAAAATTGTTATAGTTACCGCCTTTTCTCTTCTCTTTTTCTACTGTTGGATTTGTAAAAAATCCAAGAGCGACAGCTTACTTCCTGAAATCACGCTGGGCTTTCTGAGGTGAACGTAACTACGCACGCCTCTCGAGATTTTATGCTGTTTTATCTTTTGTTAACATGGTATGTTTCCATGGTTGATTTTAATCACACGCAATTTCATCATCCAACCTTCCTAGAAAAATCCTAGAGATGGGAAACGCATATGCTATGTGCTTACGTAGTAAGATTCTTGCATTGGCCATGCCATGCGCTCGCATTACCTTAATTGATTCCTTTTCAATGTGAAACATTTGAAAGTGAAAGAAATGGTCGGTAAAATTATTTTGTTGGATCAAATTACCTCTATGTATATAAAAAAAAAATTGATCCTCTCTCTTTTCCTTCCATCCTCGCAGTGTCCTTGCGCGACTACCATCACACCCATCCCATGACCACCGCTTAGCTCGCAATTGCAACACGCCTACTTCTCTCTCTCTCTCTCTCTCTCTCTCTCTCTCTCTCTCTCTCTCCTTCATGCGTACAAAGGCGACAAAGGAGGGCTCAGTGGTCCCGATCGCTCCAATATTGTTGCCCTCAGGTGATGCCGGATCTATAATCACTTAATGCTGATGAAGCCTCTCTTTCTCGCTCGCGCTTTTCTCATCAATAAAAGAGGTGTCTAGAGTCATAACCTTACCCGAATTGAGGTTGTGAATAGTATAAGGATCACCATAGTTATTGAATCATCTCACATTTCATAATCAATCGATTCAATTTAAATCTACGTAAGAAATTCGCCTCTTATTCAAATGTAGCCTCCCTACAGTTCGCACACCAACGCATCGTGAGAAACCAATTATTCATGTCCAATAATCGTCGCCAAATGCATCCTCCTACTAAATGAAATCCACACTTGTTCAAGCCACCAAGTTATCCTTACACAAAATCAATGCGATGTCCCGCGCGATCGACATGATGAACCAACTCTCGCGTACCCAATCTTTGTTCCGTTGATTCGGAACACTCCTTCCCTTTTTTTTCCCATAATTGACTCCATTGGAGGAAAACTTGCATATGAAAGAAAACTAGAGACGTGCATTCACAGTGAAAAGGGCATTATAAAAGAGCATATCCTTTCCTTGTACGCCTCCCAACGAAGAAGGCACTCGATTTTCAACATCTTCTCTACATTTTCCACGCACCAAACGTCAAAAGAGCGGGCGGGCGTGCATGTCGTGGGGGGTCAGCATGTGCTATGCTCTTACGAACGAACCGGTGAAAGTATAACGCTGGCTAAGTTGGGATGATTAGCTCTTTTCAATTGACTTGACGTTCAAAACATGTTGCTGGAAAAGAAACATTATTTTAAGGGGAAAAATGAGCAGAATTCTGCCATGGAAAAAGCCCAGATAGCGTATCAAGTGGGATCCTAGGACCAACCCCATGTGGATCTGGTCTGAGAAGTTGAATTCTCATTCAAAATGGAGACTTTTTCTCTCTTTCTTCCAATGCGATTTGTCAAGTTGCACCGTTTGATAAGCTATCGATTATTTGTTGGGGTTGGGAGGAGGTTTCGCACTTTGATTTTTAGTTGGGTTAATACCATGAAAAACTCCAAATCGATACACACGTGACAACAATTAATTTTTTTACCATAAAAATTCTAAAATTGGTACACCTTTAACAAAGTTACTCCAAACTACTTTTTCGATAACTAAAAACCTCAAACTAGTACATCCGTGACAAATTTATTCTTAAATAGTTTTCATTATATTGGATTAATAACACGAAAAATTCCAAACTGATACATCTGTAATAAATAAAGGGTAAAACCCCAAACCGGTATATCCGTCGGCTGTCACGTGTCTTCCAACTCAACAAATTGACGGTAGAATTTAACGGAAACTAACGGAGGGTAAATTTGTCACAAACGTATCGGTTTTGGGTTTTGCGTGGTATTAACCATTTTTAGTTTATGATTAAATTCAAAAGGATTATATCTATACAAGATATAGTGCTTTTTCACTTCTCCCTCTCTTTTTTTTTTTAATTTTTGATTTGTACAAATTCCATGATCGACAGCTTATGATTCTTCCTTAAACCATGCTGAGCTTTTTTAGGTCAATGTAACTACGCACACATCTCGAGATTTTATGTTATTTATTTTTTGTTAAGATGCTTGAGAGTGACGGAAAGTTTGGTATGTTTCAATGGTTGATTTAATCGCGCGCAATTTTCCTCCAACCTTTATAGAAAATCCTAGAGATGGGAAAAGCATATGCTATGTGCTTACGTAGTAAGTTTCTTGCGTTGAGCATGGCATGCGCTTGCATTGCCTTAATTGATTCATTTTCAAAGCGAAACATTTGAAAGTTAAGAAAATCGATCCTCTCTCTCTTTCTCCCATCCTCGTAGTATCCTTGCGCGACCGCCATCACACCCATTCCGTGAATATTGCTTAGCTCGCAATCGCGCGCACACTGATGTGTACAAAGGTGATAGAGGAGGGCTCGGTGGCCATGACCATTCCAGCATCGCTGCCCTTAGTTGACGCCAGATCTATAATCACTCAGGGTTAAGAAGCATCTCTCTCTCTCTCTCTCATCAATAAAAGAGTTTTCTAGAGTAGTAACCTTGCAAGAGTTGAGGTTGTGAAAATTATAAGTGTCGCCATAATTATTAAATCATCTCACATTCCATAATCAATTCATTCAATTTAAATCTACGTGAGAAATTCACCTTTTATTCAAATGTAGCCTTCCTATAGTTCGCGCCTCAACACATCGTGAAAAAACCAATCATTCGTGTCCATATGAGATCAAACCCTATAATCATCACCAAATTCGTCTTCCTACTAAATGAAATCCCCGCTTGTTCCAAGTCGCCAATTTTTCCATACACAAAATCAACGCGATGTCCCACCAGTACTCCGAGCCCCTCTCAGGTACCCCCATCTTCTCGTTTGAGCCTAGAGTGGCACTCCTTTGATTCGAAGCGCCCCTTTCTTTTTCCTCGTCTCGTCTCCTTTTCCATAATTGACTCCATTGAAGAAGGCTTGCAAATGAAGAAAACTAGAGGGGGACATTCGTAATAGAAGGGCATAGAAAAGAGCATGTGTCCTTTTCTTTGATGCCTCCCATCGAGGAAGGAAGGCACGCAATTTTCAACGTCCTCTCTACGTTTTCCACGCACCAAACGTCAGAAGACCGGGCATACGTGTGACTGGGGCAGGCACATATGCTCTTGCAAAGTCCTCATGGAAGAAGCAAAGTTTGATTCCAACTACATGTCAAAACTGTCACTGTCAAAGCAACAATAGTGACAAAGTGGTCATTTAGGGACTGAAATGAACAGCACACCAAAGCACACGGATCACATCTTCGTCTCGTCCGTTCGCTTTGCCACAAAAAAAATGCTTTCAAAAATACTTTTTAGAAAATAATTAATTATGATTACACAATTTCATGAATGATAAGAACGCTTTTCGCTCGTTCATCTTCATAAGTAATATATAGAATTTTTTTAATTTTTTTTTAAAAAAATTATTTTTCGTATTTTATTTTTTTTCGCGAAATAAATGCACCTTTAATCTTAATTAATTTGGAATTAGAAAAAAAGTAGTGAATGAGCTGATATGTGGCGTAATCACCCAAGCCCCTTCACAACTTGTGAAGCCATACCAATCCAAAAGAGAGCAAGGAAGCGCATTGAACACTTGGATGAACCTTGATAACCTGCTGGCGAGGCACGAGAACATGAAGTGGTGGACAAATCAAGGGAGAGATGAGAAGAGGGATCAATCGTCTCATCACCCACAGAAACTACTTCCTAATTTCCTAAAACCTATAACGGAATGCATGTCTATCTAAAGACTACAAGTACGTCAAGTACAAACAAAAGAAAATTTATTTAAATCATATCCATCTAGCTTCTCTCGAAAACTCGCTCTCTCAAAAAGATAAAGTACCAGTTCCTAGATCCCTCCAATAAAAATTCAACAAACCCGGTCTAACTTTTTTCCCTCTCTTTTTTATTTTATTTATTTACTGGCTTCTTCATTTATTTTTGCTTGGGACACGTCTCTCCTAGACAATAAATGCTCATATTCATTATTCATTAATTTGAGTAACGTGTCACATGGGAGGACCCCAGTCGGTCGGCGGGTTTAGCGGATGTGGCAGGCTTAAGATTGAGGAATTATTATGTAAATAGAAATAATTAATCTCACTTTAAATATTGATATTTGATATGTACGAATTATCATACATCAAGTTCTACCCTAGAGTCATACTCATAGTTACAATTTAAGGTTCGATTCCTTGAGGGAGAACATCTCCGGAGATCCAAAAACTTGAGATGTAAACAGCATAACTCGGGTGTTTTGCCCAACCTCAGTCCATGCAATTCTTCAGATTGGGTTCCAACCTTTATTTGGGCGGATAAACGATTTGACAGTCAGTTATTAATGAATTTTTTTACGATTAATCCGCTTATATGCTCAACAAGTCGCGTACAGTGAATGGCCCTAACTCTGGAATTTGGAACAAAATTTGTAAAACTAGAGTTCATGGGAGGCACAAGATGATGTTTTGGAGGATAACGGCAATCGTCTTGCCCTGGAGAGTTAACCTGGGTAGGTTATTTCACATTATAGATCCTTTCTATTCATTGTGTGCAAATTCAGAAGAAATTTCAGTTCATCTATTCACAACAATGCCTTTTGGCGCAGATTTTATGGAGATAGACTCCATAGGATATCATCTCGTTTGCTTAGAACTTCACATCACCAAAGGAAATGATAAACCACTTCCTTGACCTAGGGCGAATCGCATGGAGAAAATCATTTTTCCCGAACCACCCAATAAATGAAAACTAACAAATTTCCTTGAAAACGATTTTCATAGAAAATATTTCCTTTCCTCACATTATAGATCCTTTCTATTCATTGTGTGCAAATTCAGAAGATACTTCGGTTTATCTATTCACAGCAATGCCCTTTGGCACAGATTTTATGGAGACAAACTCCATAGGATATCATCTCGTTTGCTTAGAACTTCATATCACCAAAGGAAACGATAAACAACTTCCTTGACCTAGGGCGAATCGCACGGAGAAAATCATTTTCCTTGAATCACCCAATAAATGAAAACTAACAAATTTCCTTGAAAATGATTTTCATATAAAATATTTCCTTTCCTCATAAAGTTTTTAGTGAAATAAACGCACCCTAAATGGATTATTCAAGAGCAACCTATACACGATTATGGGTGAACCTATGATGGATTAAAAAGGAAATTTCGATCGACTTTCAATAGTTACATTTGAAATTTAGGTATTTTTTTTTCAAAAATCAGATCTCCCCTCAACTCCACATAAAAAATATTTTAGTTTATACTTTCGATTAGTCTCGTGATCAAGTCGCACAAGTAATAATAAACAATAGTCGTAAGAGACTGGAGATGAGACTTTTATCTTTTAAACAAAAAGGAAAACCCAAGATTTCTTTTGAGTAGATTAAAAATTTGTAAGGAAAAAATCTATTAAAATTGCTGGGGGTTTCAACACTAACCACTATCAAATCGGTGAGACTACAACACGTTGGCTAAGCGGGGGACGATTAGCTCTTCTCAATTTACTTAACGTTCGAAACAAGTTTGCTGGAAGAAAAAAAAACATTATTTTAAGGGGGATATGAGCAGAATCCTGCGATGACAAAACCCAGATAGCGTATCAGCTGGGTTACACGAACCAACCCCCACGCGGTCTGGTCTGCGAAGTTGAATTCATTCGAAATGAAAGACTTCTTCCTCTCTTCCCTTCTTTCTTCCAATGCGACTCGTCAAAGCTGCACCGATTGATAAGCTATCGACCCCCGTTGGGTTCTGCAGGCTTGACACTTTGATCTCCCCCTCGTTGTCAGCTTTTGAAATTTTGTAAGAATTCCAAGATCCACGGCAATAGCTTATGACGTTTTCTTCATTGAATCGCGCTGTGCTTTTGAAGGTCTTGTCACTCCGCACGCGTCCCAGGAAAGTTCGCGATTACAAATATCAACGCGGAAGACTTTTCATGTTCATTTATATTCTTTTATGAAGATGCTTGACAGCGAGGTAGAGTTCAGTGTAGTTCTCACCAACTTGGAGAGAATTCCAGAGGACGGACAAAGCATATGCTCTTTTGCTTGCGTAGTAAGATTCTTGCATTGGACATGATGCGCATGCGCTTGCGTAGCTATTTCTTTCTTATGAGGTGGGTTTAGAAAAAATACTTTTCGGAAAAAATGATTAGTTTTTACTTATTTAATAGTTTAGAAAAAAATGACTGTTTTTTTTTACGAGAATGGAAAGCCGTTTTCCCCGAATCTAAATTTTACTACTTTCAATCCACGAAAAACGTTTTTGAAAAGTCGATTAGCAAAATATCGGAAGGTCGAAAAACGATTTTTTCAAAAATAGTTTTGCTTAAAACTAATGGACACTTAGATGGAGAAGTTAAGAAATGAAGGATAAAATTATCTCGTTAGACCACACTACCATTACCATGTCTTTTAGCGAATCCGCCCCCCAATTACCAAAACGTTAAATTCCTCTAGTTCTCCCGTCCTCCTCATGCCTAGACCTGTCAAATGGGTGGGTCGGGTTGGGTTTGGATCGGGTCATAAATGGTCCGACCCAAATTGACCCATTAACCCGTTTATGACCCATTTATGTGCAATACAATTTTGTTGACTCATACCCGACCCGACCCATACCCGATCAGACTCATATTGCTAAAATATTTCCATATTTAATTAAATATAGGAAAATTCATACCCAAGTTGAATGAGAGTGCGGAACGAGTGAGTGCATGATTGAGTGAGGGTGAGAGAAATGCGTTGAGTTTAAATCAGTTGTAAACTCATTTATGACCCATTTGCGACCCATTTACGACCCATTTAACACTAATATAAGACTTCTACCCATTTATGACCCATTTACTAAACATAACTAACCCATTTATGACCCATTTACTAATATATGGGTTAAGAAATGGGTTTATGACCCATTTTGACAGGTCTACTCATGCCCCCCATGCAGGGCGCAATCCCCTCTGCGCCCATCCCGTCGCGCTCTCATTTAGCTCGGCGGTCATGATCACCTTCGGTGTCGCCACCCTCGGGGGACACCGGATCAATGACATCCAAAGATCATGAAGCCCCGCTCTTCCCTCTCTCCCTTCATGTTAATAGGAAAGGGGCTCGAGGATCGTGACCTTGCAACAACTATGGTCACAGACCCTGTCCTTGTCGCTCGGTTTAAGAGGAAGTCCAATTTGACAAATTACAAGTTTCGTGATAATTATTGAAATCATAGTCACATTTCACGTGACCTCCCTCCGATTCACACAACGCATCATGAAAAACTAAGAACTTGTCATTCGTGTCCATGTATAGATTGAGACCCTATACTTATCAACGAATTCACCCCTATACTTATCAAGTTGCCAAGCTATCTTTACAGAAAATCAACGGACAGCCACTCTCATGTACCCATCTTCTCTTCTCCATAATTGATTCATTGAAGGAGACTTGCAAATGAAGAAAGCATGGGAGGGACCAGCGGTCCATGCTTTCCAGGAACGGGACTCGCAAGACTTCACATGTTCATAGTAGTAACAGGGCATACTGGAAGAGCATATGCTGATGCTGATGCTCTTCTCTATGCCTCCCGTTCAAAGAAGGCAGACAGAATTTCCAACGTGTTTCTCAACGTTTACCACGCACCCAAACATGCTCTTAGAAATTCCACATGGAAGAAGAAGCAAAGTTCAATTCCAGCTGCACCAGAAAATGAAAGGTAGGAAAAAGAGAGAATTTTCTTGATTCTATTGAGTACAGATTACACAGAAAGATACAAAAAACACAGTCTCTCTCTCTCTCTCTCTCATTTTTCTCTTTTTTTAGCTTTTTTTTGGACTAAGTGGCTTTCTCACTTCCTCACTCTCATGGGGGAAAAGAGAGACGGGGAGGGGAAAGACAGGGCAGGCAGGCTTCTCGAAACCCCTATTTACCTCTCTTCCAAAACACCAGACATAGGCCTTTTTACAGAAGAAAAAAGGAATAAAATTGAACAAAGATGAAACTCTGCAGTCTCTCCTGGCAATGGCCTCCTCCAGGCGTTCTCTCTCTGTCTCTGAAAGTCTGGAATGCGATCCATCTTGGCCTTGGAGAGTAACGTTCTCGAGCAGAGCAGCAAAGCAGGGGAAGAGTGTGATCGGATGATAGAATTTACAATGGGGAAAGCGAAAAACAGTGGATGTATTATACAGGATCCTGCCGCCGCCACCGACCCAGTAGTTTTAACTTTTGGATTCGATCCGGGAGAGGAGGGGGGGTCTTCCCATTATTCAGGTCAGATCAGGCAGTGAGTTTGTGTCGCCTCCATTCAGAATCCATGGATGCCCTGCACATTTACAGTAGAACAGATGCTCATGAGTATAAGGTAGGAGGAAAAGAGAATTTTGAACATCGGAGGCTCACCATCACTAAGAAACTACAGTTGGAGAAAAATTGCGGCCATCATCTTAAAAAGATTTTTAGACTTCCGATCAAATGATCCACAAGTAAATATTCAAAATCCAAATCCCCTGTCCCCTCTTCAAGCATCTGATCGAGTAAAAAATCAAAATTTTCTCGCCAATTGAGAAACACGAGACCATTTTCCAAGCGTCGAAAACGAAAAAGGAGAAACCTATTAAAAACTCGGAATCACCATCTAAGGAAGAAAGAATTGACAATGCCAATAAAGATCTCCCCTTTTAATTCTAACACCATCTGAAATCCCCCAAGAAAGATCAGATTTTTATCACCAATTCAGAACCAGAAAGAACAAAACCCAAACGGGAAGAAACTCAACACGACCTCTCCCCAGACTCCACAAGAGAAAAAAAATCCGATTTACAGTCACAGATCAACCCCTGGTGATCAGATGAAAACCCACTTGAAACAGAGCAGAGGGGGGAAGAAGGGGACAAAAATGGAGGACAGAGGACTCACTCAAAGCTTGCTCTGCAGAGAAACGCCGGTTGACGTCCCGGCAAATCATCTTCCTGAGCAGATCCTTAACATCCGCGGACACCCCTCTGAAATGCTTCGTCGGGAACCTCAAATTCCCCCGCACCACCTTCTCGAAGATCTCCTCCACCGAGTCCCCGTAGAACGGAGGCACCCCGGACACCATGATGTACAGGATCACCCCGACGCTCCACACGTCCACCTTGTCGTTGTACTCCCTCCCCAGCAGCACCTCCGGCGCGACGTAGTACGGCGTCCCCACCACGCCCTCGGCCGTCGCGGCCCTCCCCTCGCCGCCGAGCCAGACCGCCGACCCGAAGTCGGCGAGCTTCAGGCCGACGCCGCCGGGGTCGAGCAGGACGTTCTCGGGCTTGACGTCGCGGTGCACGACCCGGAGGCGGTGGCAGTGCGCGACGGCGGAGAGGAGCTGGCCGACGAGGCGGCATGCCTCGGCCTCGGGGAGGGGGCCGCGGTGGGCGACGACGTCGAAGAGGGTGCGGCGGTCGCAGAGCTCCATGACGAGGGAGAGCGAGGAGGGGGAGTCGAAGGCGTCGACGATGGAGACGACGTGGGGGTGCGGGGAGAGGAGGGACATGATCTTGGGCTCGTGCTCGAGGCAGGCGCGGTCGGCGGGGTCGTCGGAGAGGAGGGACTTGTCGATGACCTTGCACGCGAAGAAGGCGTTCTTGGCCGGGGAGAAGCAGCGGTAGATGGTGCCGAAGCGGCCGCGGCCGAGCTCCTCCAGGAGGTGGTAGCTGTTCTTCAGGGCATCGCACATCTTCTTGGGTTAGGCGCTGTGCTGCTTGCTGTCGCTGTTCTCTGTCCGCGTGCCCTGTTTTGAGGCTGTTTCTTTGCTGTGCTAGGTTTTTCGTTTTGGGAGTGTTTTCGGTTTGAGTATTGACGTTTTATACGATGGAGAGGGGAATCAGGTTGCGGAATATTCGATGAGGGGGGGGCCTATGAGGAAGGCTCGCCACCTCTTGGGAGGTGGACTGCTGCGATTTGGTCGCATTGTCTTTTTTTTTTTTTTTGTGGGGTCGGCAGAGGTTTTTTTTTTTAATTAGAGAAAATCCACAAAAAACCCTAAATTATATATACGGTGACGAACTGCCGGAAGTCACCCCGATGTCCACCGGGGGTGGGGAATTCAAATTGCCATTTTCTCGGGGGGAGCTGGGGGTGGGAACATTTAATTTCGGATATGGGGTTCGACTCCCGCGCTCTTCTAAGAGGTAGGGCAAAAGCCTAAGAGTGAGTTGAGAATTAGAATAGGATGATGTAAAAAAAAAAAATCTACGTTGACACAACTATCCTGAACTTTTTTTATGACATTGAAAACCCAAAATTATACCCACCGTGGCACATTTACCTTAAACTCTTTTTTCTTGTGACATCAAACAATCAAAACTTGTACCCGTGTACTTACCGAAAAAAAAAAAATTTGTACCCGTGTGATAAAATTACCCTACATCAAGACTCCGTTAATTGATATTTCAATCAAATCGACGTCATTTTATTTCAATTAAACGTGTCGACACCATTTGCTTCCGGTCGATGATGTAGACGAATTTGTTTAATGGTATTAATTGATAAAATTTCGATGGAGGGTAAATGTGTCACATATATATAAGTTTAAGAGTTTTTGTGTCATGAAAAAAGTTTAGAGTAAATGTGCCATAATGACATAAATTGAAATTTTTTGCAGTTTTTTTCCCTTTTGATTTTTAAGTGTTTTGAGGTTGAATTATTTGAAAAAGACTAGGATAAAAATAAATAAATACAAGTTTGAGGTTGAATTTTGAATCGGGTTTTCGTGAGCGGAGCGCAAATGGAACAGGTTGACTTTCGTTACGTACCGCCATCACTAAAATGTGAATTTTTTTTGGTCACTAAAATATGAATGACGTGCGTTTTATCGGACAATAGAAATAAGCCTAATTTTTTTTACTAAAAAGTATGCCTAATTTGATGCATACAAATTGACCTAAATTATCATCCTACCGTTTTATATATATATTATATACTAAAAGAAACTGCTAGCGACTTTCCTTTGATGAATTTTTCCCGTCATTTGCGTACATTGCTCTCGGGGAAATTTTAGTTTGCTTATACAAAATATTTTAGAAAATTTCCCCTTTCTCCAACGCCCTCTCTCTCTCTCTCTAACTTTTATATTATTTTTCTCATTGGCTCATAAAAAAAATAATTTCTCTCTCCTCTCCCAAGCTTGAAAAAATGAGCTGTTATATTCAGAAATACAGTAGATCCAATTTTGAGGTGTCGTATCTTATAATGCGAGGGGTCGGGTCTTAACTGATCGGACATCATATAATTCTCACGACGTGAAGTGATATCAGAGTAATTTCTCGCAATCCTTCAATCTCTATGTGGGTTGTCGGGTTTCTGGCGGGGCGAGGAGATTCAAGAAAGGATTAACCAGTGTGTTGAACACGATAAAAAAAAAACAGTTCATAATCATGTGAGCAAATAAGAAATAAATTGGGTCAAATGGACCGGATTTGGCTTTTTGTTGTTATGTTGTGAATGTGGACCGGTCAGTTTGTGTCGCCCAGAAAGAAGGTGGTCAATTCTTTTGGGTTTGGAGAGTCCATTTTGATGATTATAAGCACAAAATGAATAGTGAGACTGTGGTATGTTATGACTAGGCCACAATGCAAGCTAATTATGACTCTTTTGGGGAAAAAATAAAAGAAAATTAATATTCTTAGACCACAATCGAACGAAATAGACTTGCTATAGAAAATGCATATATCAAGATTAACTTAGGTTAGCAGATCTTACCGTATCCAGGTTTATTAGTAATTTTTGCCCAAACTAAAGGACATGGTGAAGAGGAAATCATGCCTAATTTCTGGGGGACAATCAAATCAAGAGAGAAAATTTAAAAAAAGAAAAAACTTTGCCAAAATCAAACCCCCATTTCGATTTATCTTAAATTTTCTTGGGGTCGGGAAAAGTTTAATTAGAATTAAAAATGTAAAATCACATGGATTAAATAAGAGGATAACCTAACGCTCTTGTCTCTTTCTTCCACTTTCCATTTGGAATTAAAAGCCTTTTTAAGTGTTCATGGGTGGCAAAGGCAAAGGGACAACCTGCCCCTTGTTTCTCCTGTGCTGGGATTTAGCCCATCAAATTCATGGAATCAGGTCTCCATTCCACCTAAAAAACTCCAAACCTTTTGCAACTGGGTTGGGGCATGCTTTTGCTTCCTAGGTCCACCATCCAACCACTAGTCATTTTTCCCTATTGTTCGACCAAAAAAATTTTTATCCTTAAATAGCGGTTGATGGGTATAAGATGGAATTGAATAAAATCGAAAAATCAAATAAGAAACTTACAATTGGCCCTCCGATTAGGGCCGGCAATTTGTTTTCACAGTCAAGTTTAGTGTACATTTCTATCAAGTCGTGTAACAATGAAAATTATATTCTTATTAAGCATGATAAAAAAAAGTAACATACTTCAAACTCATGTCACTTTCAAATTTATCGATGTCGGCTTGTCTAATTGTGTAAAACCGTGTCGATTGATGTAAAAAAGTTTTCATCCATCCGAGGGACTCAGACATGACTTTAAGGTCCTATCTACGTTACCTGTCCCATACGAAATGCAAAAGGTGGGACATAAATAATTTTAGTGTCCAAAGGCACGTCAATCACTCTTTCTTCTCAAAACGGACGTTTTTCATTTCCAAGTAATTTTCAGTGATTTCAAATTGAGCATATTTAGGAAACTTTCTAGATTATCTTTCTTCTAAAACGGGGTATTAAAGATGAGGTGGAACCTAAATTATTTGCTCATGAAAACATGGTGAAGTAGATAAACATTACCTCTAATGTGTAGCTATTCCAATCCCTATGTGCCTCTTACACGGAAAAAGGTAAGAATAGCTCTCACCCATTCTCAAGCAACCACATGAATTCGTTTTCTTTTCGTTTATTTTTCAAAATAACATGAATAATTCGCAATTTTGCAAAGGTAAGTAGATGAACAAATTAACCGAAATCCGACCAATTACAAGTTATTGGAAATAAAAAACTAGCCGACTACTTATTAGTATTGATTTTAGTATGCTATAAACACATGTTAAGTTGGCTCAAGAGATCCTCAGACTATCGATTAGATCGAGTTTTGTCTCAATATTATCGGTTACATTTAACTCATTATGACACGTATATATTCAAAAGGCATGCAAAATCCTATCTTTTTGTTTACGAGCACTAATGAATAGGACAATATTGCCTATAGAAATGGAATCTCAAGATAGATCTAACTTGAGTTGGCCTAACCACGAGTTGATTAGATTTAAATGTTTAGGATGGGCCATGGCTCCAAGATTGGGTTATCAATTGTTAAACGCATCCATAATTATGTACTTCACAAGATAATGACAATGTCCATTCCCTCAATCATGATGTCGATTCAACCAATGACAAAATTTCACCAAAAGGTTTTTTTTAGCCTAAGAAATGGAAAATTTATAAAAGGAAAAAAGGAAAAACTTTCCCTTTCATGTGGATGATATAAAAGCCAAGGCCAATTGGAGTTAATGGAAGTGGGGCACTCCAGAAAGCCATGTCTTCCTCTCCCACCAAAGCAAGTGGCCACTGGTTTTCCACAAACCTTAAATCTCTCTTTATCTTTTTTCCATTCCTCGACAAGTTTTTTTTTTGGTAAGGTCATTCCTCGACAAGTTTAACAGTCATTAATCTAAAATTTATAGGAAAAATATAAGTTAAGCTTACAGGAGCGCAATAAGTTTTGTTTGTATTATGAAAATGTCAAATCGAGAAACTTAATCTGATAATTGGATATTCACTCTCCTGTGCAAACTGAATTATGAACGAAGTGAAATAGGAAAAAATGAGCACCACACATGTAATAAAACTGAGGCAAAATCCGATTTTGATATCATGTTGAAATACCTAACTTAAATACTTAAATTAATAAGTGAAGGAAAACCTCATACATATATAAAAATAGATAAATTTCATTTACAACAGACGCGGAATATTTTAGCACGTATAAATGGCAAAACATTCTTTTCCTTCTTTTTTTTCCTCGCACTTTTTCCTTTTGTCCATGTGGGGGCAAACTACTCTTTTCCTTCTTTTTTCTAACCTTTTCCACTTTATATATAGATTTATTATCGAAAAGAATGAAAGATTTCTCGTGCATGGAATCTGGTAAAGATTTGCAAGCAAAGCTTTTTCGATTTGTAACTTCAAACAAAAGCCGAGATGGTCGCTGCAAGTGTGCCGGACGTTGGAAGGTACGGAAGAAGGACGAATGATGTGGGGACACACAATCACCGACTTTGAAAAAGGCTATGAAAAAAGTTATTCGAGCCATTGATTTGAAGATGCAATTTTGGAACCGCTTCTAATCAATTTCGTTCTGTGTTTTCTTCCAAAAATGAATTGTTAATGAAGATAATGGTCATTAGTTGCATTTTAATAGATGAAAAGCTTCATCAATGAGAACATATCTAAGTGGAGATGATGGTTATGAACGAAGTCATTTGGTAGAGAACATAATTTTGATGGTCCTCACTTCTTCATAGAAAATCCTATCTTTTGGAGTTTTGAGCTAATTATCTATCAATGCCATTTGATTAGTTTTTCAGTTATGTCAATGTCTATTTCATTAAGGAAAACGCAGCATTTTTCCCGCCTTTATATTTTCGAAACTATCCTTGTATTAAATCATGATTATGTTTCTTCAAGCAGACAATCACATGATGCGGAATTATCTAGCTACGCGGACGCCCATGCACCTTAACCCTAGTCCTTTATAATTACGAAATTGGGATGGCCTCCAACTAAATTTAGGTAAAGCGTCAAGAAATAGTATATGCCCACCAATTTAATGCATAGTTGAACAGAGTAATCGGTTGATGATAAGCTATACGAATAATTTGTTACTTGTGATGTGAATAACAATGACACGGGAAAAGTTAATAAAAAAAGTCATAAACCTATTACACTTTTGCCAGTTCAGTCCTAAACATTTTAATGGTGCAAATTTAATTCTAAACATTTAGACGATTTGTCAATAAAGTCATTCCGGCCGATTTTTGTCAGAAATCGTTGAAGTGGCAGTCAAGTCAATGCCAACCATCCTACATGGCATGGGTCGACGCTGATGTGGACAATTTTTTAATTTTTTAATTTTATTTTTTGTTTCCTTTTCTCTAACCTTGCAGTTGATAATTAATAGGGTTAATATCACAAAAAGCCTTAAACTGATACACTTGTGATAATTTTATCCTAAATATAGTTTTTGACCACCAAAAACCTTAAACTGGTACACTTGTGATAATTTTACCTTATGTTAGTGTCTGTTAAATTTTATCGTTAAATTTATAAGTTGGATGACACGTGATAGTTGACGGGCGTACTAGTTTGGGGTTTTACACTCTATTTGTCATAGGTGTACATGTTTGTGATTTTTTATAGTGTTAGATAAATTTGTTACAAATGTACCAGTTAAGGATTTTTAGTGATCAAAAATTAGTTTGGGGTAATTGTCACAGGTGTATCCGCTTGGGATTTTTGATGGTATTGACCTTAATTAATAAATATGTTATTAGTATATGATGAAACACATTGCAGTTGATTACAGTTGTTGAGCTCAATGTTAATTACAGTTGTTGTTGTTGTTGTTCTGATTATTATTCTCAATATTATTGTTATCGTTATATTATTAAGTCATTAGTATATAACGGGATACACTGCACTGTCTTATGTAGTCACGCCAAGAAGAACGCACGCACGATGAAACATACACAACCACCACGGAGTCCCGGGCCATCCGCATGCATGGAGAAGAGAGAACTACGTCACTATGCATGTTCTCGTTTAATATGTCAATTTTTTGTTTCCAAATTTGATATGATTTCTTGAAGTTTGATCAATACTATTTTAAATCCAATGACTATCCTCTTGCGATCAATGGTCATCGAAAATGACTTGAAACAAGAAGCAATCGATGCACGTAGCTTGCCTTCATTTTCACCACAAAGAAAAAACAAAAGAGATTATCGATGCACGTAGCTTGCCTTCATTTTCACCGCAAAGAAAAAACAAAAGAGATTTGTCTCTTGTGGGGATAGTTAGATTCCAAGATAGTGGAAACAATAATTGAGTTTTAAATTTTTCCCATAAATTTTTTTTTTTTGCATTCATTTTGGGGGTTGGTCAGATTCTTAATGATGGAAAGAAAATGCCGCACAAATATGTCATGGATGACTAAGAATCTACCTTATTAATAATATAATTAAGGTAAGGGCATGCGCAATCAAAGATGATAGATTATTTAAATATTAAAATCATGTTTTCATTTAATAGCTTACGTTTTTAAAATAGTTCGCAGTAGTCCCATAAAATCTTACAGAAGATATGTCTCATGTCACTTCCAAGCATTTGGCTAGAATTGTCTTAGGTTTCATTTTTCTCATAATCAATGAATAGAAGCCGCCAATATGCTCTAGTCAATTTATCGCTGCCCCTATCTGCCAAACTACGTCATGGTATGCTCGCATGTTAAACTAAAAAGCATCAGGCATGACGCGAATCGAAATTCTAAACATGTATTATACAATCAATGGACCCATAAAATGACATGAATACGTTTTTTAAATGAGCCCACCTCATGGTGAGGTTCTCTATGTTGGTGTGATACATTTTTATGTTTTTACCAGATTGGCAATCAAAAATACAGTTTGGTTTCAGTGGTCGAAGCGACTATCGCTGCTTCCAAGTTTCCTGAAGTACAATTCATATCGAATTTTTTTTATGTAAATATCCTTATGTATTTACCAGATTAGCAATCGAAAATATAGTTTGGTTTCGATGGCCGGCCGCCCTCATCGGGACCTCAATGAAGGCCATCAATCCTTCGCGAGGGGTGGCAGTGCTGCCTCTCTATATACTTCTCCTTTTTTTTTCATTTTCTTAAAAGTTTTATTGACTTGGCTGTTCAACGTAAACATGGGTAATTAAAAAAAATATAAGGATCAAATTAAACGAATTGAAGTTTGAGGACAAAGTAAGAATGTAATGACTTTATTTTTATAAAAAAAAATTCAAGTTATTATAATCATGTTTCAACAACAAATATATCATTCGACGTGGATTTGAAGTAAAAAGGAAAGTTATTAACACAATACTTTCCTTAATTTACACTAATATTTTAAAGTTTTATCCTGCAGCTTCTCTAACAATTACTCTTATTATAGAAAAGATCAAATGTAATTATAGCATATTACCATTTAAATTTAGCTATTTGATATATTTGTCTAACCTAAATCAGGGAAGAAAAGAAAGATCTTAAGGTAGTAGAACATAAAACGTACCAGACGCAATTTCTGGAGAAGATGAACATTTTGTTACTGAAATTTTATCCCATTTTTGTTCAAACGTAGTAAAATTCTTACCGCTTCTAAGCTAAAATATATGTAAAACTTAGATGCTCCAACAGTTTCAACTGTATAGATATACCTACGCAAAGTGTGTATGTCCGAGCAAGTTGGACTTATACTGATTTGCATGCATGTTTATGGGCACTTGATAGAGGAGCAGAGTCCGCATTATGGTTGAGTTTGAAGGTAACTAAAGACATTATTTCTGGTTTTGCAGCTGAAGTTGTGTCAACTAGACTTTCGACATCAAACACAAATTAGATTGTTTCCTAATAGTTCGATATATTTGCAGATGTAATAAATAGTAACTCGATTTAAGAGAAATGAGTATATTCACTTATAAATAGGGGCGGCTGATTGGTTGAGCAGTCCCCGGCATGGCATGACTTGGCCTGTTACGTGCCTTGCTGACAAAGCAAGTTAGCCTTAACGGGCCAAGGGCTACGAAGGCACGTGACGCGTGGGCTAGCTTAGCCCTCAGGAGTTGGCCCATGACCTAGTTTTTGTTTAATTTTTCTAAATTCTTTCGGCCCAGAAAAGTGCACATAAGTCTTTAAAATTATGTACGGGACACGATTAAGTCCTAAATTTGATTAAGTTATAAACCTTTACAAACAAAGGCTAGTGAAATTCGGCTTGTCTAGGCTGCTAAAGTGGGAAGAGAGGAGTAGCTCATCCAAGTGAAACTTCTATAATCTCGCTTGTTACGAGCCATGCCAACACAAGTTAGTTTTAAAGGGCTAGCGGGGCACGTGGCCCATGGGCCAGCCCAGCCTTCATGGGTCGGCCCATGGCTTAGTGTTTTTAGTCTGTTTTTCTAAATTCTTTTGGTCGTGCAAAATTCATAGCGAGCCCTTAAACTTATGTATGGAATGCAATTAACTCTAAAACTATCAATTGGTTCAATTAAGTCCCATACCTTTGCAAATAAAGGCTAGTGGAATTTGGCCTGTCTGGGCGGCTAGAGTTGGAAGAGAGGAATAGGTACACCCAAGTCGAACCTTTATAAATCTCGATTGCAATTTCTTTTTTCCTAAACCCATTAATTTCTGCTGTATATAATGCTAGTTTACTTTACACATAGAAGCAATATTGGTTCTACAAAATTAGTTTGCGTTTTCATGAAAAACCAATTCACCCCCTTCTTAGTTGCTTACTTAGGCCTAATGACTACGACCTCCTCTCATGCTATTGAAAGTATCGGAATATAGTGCTTTTCATTATGCATTTTAATGTATACCTACCTCATTCCAAGTCAACAAACATTGTTTAAGAAGGAACGAAGATCCCATTACCATCCTATGTTGTCTTTAACGAAGGCAAAGTCTTGCAGAAAAGAAAGTTAAGGATGGAAGTTTTTTATCCTCTTGGGATGTTCTCACTTCTCAAGAATTAAGAACAAGTTATTCAGCTTAAAAGAACTAGTCGTACTTGGCGTGCTTGGTAACTATTTTATTGCCCTTTAGTCTCCAACTTACAGTACCTGTTATGACACACAAATCTTCATTCACAAATCAATCATTCCTAAAATGAAGAGCACATGTTACACAATACAAAACAGAATAAAAAACCAATCTTTTTAAATTAACAACATCATGTTACATATGTTAGAATATCAAGATTAACATAAGCCGTACCCCGGTTTAGATATTCTCGTGGTAGCAGTGAATATGAAGAAATCCATTGACCACAAGTATCATATCTCTGGGTCGTTGCATTCATTAAACATGGATTATCTGACAATGTTACTCCACAAACAATCCCAACATCAATGAACATCCCTATACTGCACATATATATCATAATAATGAAAATGACCCCGTCCATGAGATTCTGGAGAAGAATAGTGTGCCTCCCTAGAACTAGAAGCTAGGTTGGAGTCGAAAACCCCTATATTGATTTGGCAGGAGATAATAAAACCCTAGGCTGTTGTCCTTGGAATTGCACTGAACCGTGAGATACATTCCTCATGGCAAATTATTAGTGATCTGGACCTATGTTTTGGGTATCGCCTTGCAACCAGTTTGCAGCAATGGAAAAATACAGGGATGTTTAAGAAACGATTAACTTGTGCGTTTAACGTGACATAAGAAGTCTATAGTCACGTGAATAATTAAGAAATAAATCGAGTCAAATGGACTGGACTGGGCTTTTGTTGTTGTATTGTGAATGCGAAGCGGTCAGTTTGTGCTGGCCAGAAAGGAGGTGGTCAATTCTTTTGGGTTTTGAGAGTCCATTTTGATTATTATAAGCAAAAATTACTAGTGATTGAATACATACGGATGTGGTATGTCATGACTACACCGCAATGCAAACAAATTATGACTCCTTTGGGGAAAAAGTTTAAAGAAAACTTCTCTTACGCGCAATAGCGACGACTAAACCGCAGATGCGACCGGTGATGGTAATGGCAGAGGAGGGAGTGAGAGAGAGGGCGGTATTATCTGTTGTGCGTTTTCTCACATCGAATTTTACATATAGGCGACATCGGGTCCTAGCTATGCAGCACGTTCGGCACGAAACTCGTGCTTTCTCCACTCAAAAGGGGGATTTATATAATTCTGGTGTCCAAAGGCACATCAATGACTCTATCTTCACAACAAGGAAGATTTCTTTTCCGAGTAATTTTCAGTGATTTCATATTGAGCATGTTCGCGAAACTTTCTAGATTATCTTTCTTCTAAAACGGGATATTGAAGATAACGTGGAACCTAAATTACTTGCTCAGCAAAACATGGTGAAGTCAATAAACATCACCTCTAATGTAGTCATTTAAGTCCCTATATGCCTCTTACACAAAAGGGTTAAAATTAGCTCTCACCAATTCTCAAGCAACCCCATGACTTTGTTTTCCTTTCGTTTCTTCTGTCGAAATAATATGAACGATTCACAATTTTGCACAAGTAAGTAAATGAATAAATTAACCAAAATCTGACCAATTACGTGTTATTGGAAATAAAAGAAACTAGAGGACTACGTATTAGTATTGAACACAAAAGGGTTAAAATTAGCTCTCACCAATTCTCAAGCAACCCCATCACTTTGTTTTCCTTTCGTTTCTTCTGTCGAAATAATATGAACGATTCACAATTTTGCACAGGTAAGTAAATGAATAAATTAACCAAAATCTGACCAATTACGTGTTATTGGAAATAAAAGAAACTAGAGGACTACGTATTAGTATTGATTTTAAAATGCTACGGACACATTGTTGGTGGACTTAAGAGATGGCCATATTGTTGATTAGATCGAGTTTCTGCTTAATATTATTGGATACGTATAACTCACCATGATGAGCATATATTCCAAACGCATGCAAATCCTATCTTTCTGGTTATGAACACTAATCAGTAGGACAATATAGCCTATAGAAATGGAATCTCGAGATAGATTTAACTTGAGTTGGCTTATTAAATTTAATTGTTTAGAATGGGCATGCCTCCACGGTTAGGTTATCAATTATTAAACACATCAATAATTATGTACTTCACGAGATAATGACAATGTCCCTTCGCTCAATCATGATGTGGATTCCACCAATGACAAAATTTCCCCAAAAAGTTTGCTTTTTTTAGCCAAAGAAATGGAAAAATAAAAAGAAAAACTTTGCCATCCATGTGGTTGATATAAAAGCCAAGGCAAATTGGAGTTAATATAAGTGGGGCACTCCAATAATGCACGTCTGCCTCTCCCACCAAAGTAAGTGGCCACTAATTAAACCTGGGATCTCTCTTTTATTTTTTGTTTTATTCCTCGACAAGATTAAAAGTCATTAATTTAAAATTAATAGAAAAATATAAGTTCAGATTACATGAGGTGATAAGTTTTGTACGTATTATCCAAATATCCAACCAAAAAACTTAATTAATTATATAGATATTCACTCTCATGTCCAAACTGAATTGGGAATGAAGTGAAATTTGACAAACGAGCACTTCACGTGCAATCAAAGCTTGGGCAAAACCGCGAGTCTAATACCATGTTGGAATATCTATCCTAAAAATTGAAGCTAATAAGTGAAAGAAAATCACATATATATAAAAAATAAATACATTTTATTTACAGGGGACATGGGATATTTTAATGCATATAAATGTCAAAAAATTATTTTCCTTCTTTTTCTTGCCACCAATTTGCCTTTTGTCCATGTGGGGCAAACTATCCTTTACCTTCTTTTTTTCTCACTTTATATATAGATTTATTATTGAAAAGAATGAAAGATTTGTGCATGGAATCTGGTAAAGATTTGCAGGCATAACTTTTTCGATTTGTAACTTCAAACAAAAGCGGAGGTGGACCACCCGCCTGGGTGGCGCTGCTGGAGCGCGCACTCTTCCTCTCGCAAAAGGTTGAGTGTTCGAATCCCGGGCGCCGCAGGGTGACTTAACCGGTGGCACGTGTGTGGTGGCTAGCACGTGTTGCCCCCAGGGTTTACTTCCCGGCTGTCGGCCGTGCGGGGGTTCCCTGGGTTACCAAAAAAAAAAAAACAAAAGCGGAGGTGGTCGCTGTATGGATGCCGGACAGCGGAAGGTACAGAAGAAGGACGAAGGATGTGGCGACGCACAATATAAAAAAAAGTTAATTAGAGTCAGTAATTCAAATTTACAATTTTAGAACCGCTTATAATCAATTTAGTACTGTGTTTTCTTCCAAAATTGAATTGTTAATGAAGATAACGGTCATTAAGTGCATTTTAATAGATGAAAAGGTTCATTAATGAGAACATATCTACATGAAGATAATGGTTATAAACCAAGCCATTTTGGATATGAGCAGGTTATTTCAAATCTCAATGGAAGACAGGAAAATGAACTCTCAGTGTATGGTGGAGGGATTTCCTCGTAAGTTCACTCCGTATTTCTTCTCTCTGAGGAAGAAAAACAACGAGAGGGAACTAAGGGGCCTATGGGTGGAGAAGGTAGACTCCACGTCAGCTTCGGCTGATGACTACTTCTGGGTAGATAAGTATAATAGCATCCTGCGTCTGGAGTGATACAAGGGAGCTTCGGCTCCTGCTTGGTTGGCTTGTGCTTCGTATAGTGACTTCGTAACCGTCTTGCCAACCAAGTACCCTTGGTTATGAAGTCATTGTGATTAAAAGGTTCATCAACATATCTAAGTGAAGATAATGGTTATAAACCAATTAATCCATCTGGTGGAGAACATAATTTCTTGATGCTCTTCACTTCTTCATAGAAAATACTATCTTTTCGAGTTTTGAGCTAATTATCTATCAATACCCATTTAATCAGCTTTTTAGTTATGTCAATGTCTATTTCATTATGGAAAACGTGCATTTGTCCCGCCTTCATATTTTCGAAATTATCCTCGTAATAAATCATGATTATATCCACTCCAAGTAGATTTCCACGTAATGCGTAATTATCTAGCTGCATGGACTTGCATGCGCCTCAACCCTAGTCTTTTATGATTACGATGCTAGGATGGCCTCCAACTACAGACTTACATTACAAAGTATAAGGAAAGCATCAAGAAATAATGTATACACACCAATTGAATGCATAGTTGGAGAGAGTAATAGGTGGATGATAAGCTACACGAATAATTTGTCACTTGTGTTGTGAATAACAATTAAAAGTAATTCAATCAATGTCATAAGGTACTTAATTTCAAATAAGATTATAATCTTACTTTTTTATTAGGATAAATAACACCAATGATCACTTAATTTTGGCCAAATGTACAATGTAGTTTCTGAACTTTAAATTTATTCAATATAATCCATGAATTTTAGTTCAATGTGTAATGTCGTCCCTAAACTTTTACTTTGTTTAATATGGTCCCTTGATTTTTGGTATATGTTCAATTTAATCCTTGGAATGTATGAAAATATTCAATGTTGTCCCTAAATTTGAGTTAATGGAAGGACATCATTGAACTTTTCATAAAGTCTAGAAACAAAATTGAATATGTACAAAAAATCCATGGACCACATTAAACAAATTAAACGTTCATGGACTACATTGCACATTGGGCCAAAGTTGATGGGCTATTTGTATCATTATCCCTTTTTATCATTTCTTGCCTTGAAATCTTTTTGATTTCTTGGTGATATATAGTATACGACTTTTTGCATAATAAGTTATATGTAAGTGTACAAAATGAAGTATTTAGAAATAGATATACCAAAGAGTCCATGTGAACTGTTGTTAAATTATTATCCATCTACCTTTTACACTTTGTCAAAAGGTAACTCAACTTGAGCCCAATGTTAAATACAGTTGTTGTTATAATAATAATCATTATTATTCTCAATATTATTGTTATTATTGTACTATTAAGTTATTAGTATGCGATGGAACACACTGCACTGTCTAATGGAGTCACGCCAAGAAGAAAAACGCACGCACGATGAAACATATCCAACCACCACAGACCAATATCCGCATGCATGGAAAAGAGAGAACTGCGTCATTGTCATTATGCATCTTCTCATTTAATTTTTATCGTTCTTTTTTTTGCAAATTTGATATGATTTCTTGAAGTTTGATGAATATAATTTAAATCCAAAGACGATCCTCTCGTGATCAATCGTCGTCGGAAATCACTCGGAAGCAATTGATGCACGTAGCTCGCCTTCTTTTTCATCACAAAGGAAAAAAGAAACGAGACTTGTCTCTTGTGGGGATAGATAGATTATAGGGGGAACAAAAATTGAGTTTTTAATTACAGCAAATTACCATTTGAATTTAGCTATTTGATATATTTGTGTAACCTAAATCAAGGAAGAAAAGAAAATTCTTAATGTAGTAGAACATAACACATGCCGGACGCAATTTCTGGAGACGATGAACTTTTCATCACCGAAATTTTTTCCCATTTTAGCCCAAACATAACAAAAATTCTTTTAGCTTATGTGCTAAAATTTAGGATGCATGGCACTTGATAGAAGAGTAGAGTTTGAATGACGGTTTAGTTGAGTTTGAAGATGACCAAATACATTTCTGGTTCTCAAATAGAAATTGGGTCAACTAGACTTTCAACATCAAACACAAATTAGGTTGTTTCCTAATAGTTGGATATTTGGAAGATGCAACAAATATTAACTCGATTTAATAAAAAATTAGAATATTCTCATATAAATAGGGGTGGTTGATTGGTTGAGCCAGCTCAAGCGGGGCACGATCTAGCTTGTTACAAACTATGCTGACATAGCAAGTTAGCCTTAAAGGGCTACCAAGGCACGTGGCCCATGGGCAAGCACAGCCCTTAGGGCCACGACCTAGTGTTTTTGCTTAATTTTTCTAAATTCTTCTGTCAGGAAAAATACACCGTGAGGCTTTAAATTTATGTACAACATGCTATTAAGTCTTATTTTTTTTTGTAAAGGTTTATTTTTAATTGGTTAAATTAAGTCATAAACATTTACAAACAAAGACCGGTGGAATTCGACATTTCTGGACTGTTAAAGTTGGAAGAGGGGAGTAGGTACATCCAAGTTGAACTTCTATTGTCTTGGTTGTTATGAGTCGTGCCGACACAACAAGCTAAGCCTTGAAGGGCCAGTAGGGCACGTGGCCCGTGGGCCAACCCAGCCTTCATGGGTCGGCCCACGACCCATTATCGTGATTACTTTTTTAAATTCTTTTGGCCAAGAAAAATGCATCGCGAGTCCTTAAACTTATATGCGCAATGCAATCAAATCCTCAAACTTTCAATTGGTTCAATTAAGTCTCAAACTTTTGCAAACAAAAGCTAGTGGAATTTGGCCTGCCTGGGCTACTATAGTTGGACAAGAGGAGTAGGTACACCCAAGTCGAACCTCTATAAATCTCGCTTGTAATTTTTCTTTTCCTAAGCCCAGTAATTTCAGCTGTATAAATTGCTGGTCACTTTACACGTACGAGCAATATTGGTTCTACAAAATTAGTTTGCATTTTCACGAAAAACCAATTCATCCCCTTCTTAGTTGCTTACTTAGGCCTAATGATTACGACCTCATACCATGCTAATGAAAGTATAGTAATATAGTGCTTTTCATTTTGCATTTTAGTTCCTACCTCATTCCAAGTCAGCAAACATCGTTAAGGAAGGAACGAAGAGCCCATCACCATCCAATTGTCTATGAAGAAGGCATAGTCTCGTAGAAAAGGAAGTCAATGAAAGCATGAGTTGTTTAGCTTAAAAGAACTAGTCGTGCTTGGTAACTATTTTATTGCCCTTTAGCCTCCAGCTTACAATACTTATCATAACACAAGAATCCTCATCCACAAATCAATCATTCCTAAAATGAAGGGAAAATTTTACACAACACAAAACATAAAAAGAACTCTTTTTATAATAACGAGATCATATTACATACGTTAGAATATCAAGATAAACATAAGTCCCACCCTAGTTTAGATATTCTGGTGGCAGCAATGAATATGCAGAATTCCAATGACCACAAACATCATATCTCTGGGTCATTACATTCATTACACATGGACCATCCGGCAATGTACTCCATAAACAATCCTGGCATCGATGATCATCCCTAGACTGCACATATATATCACAATGATCAGAATGACTCTTCCATGAGATGCTAGAGAAGTATAGCGTGCTACCCCAGAAGCTAGGTCGGAATCGAAAACCCCAATATTGATTATTGGCGAGAGATAATAAAACGCCTGATAGCTGTCCTTGGATTTACAATGAACTGTGAGATACGTTACCCAGGGCAAATTATTAGTGATCTGGACATAAGTTTTGGGTATCGCTTTGCAACCAATTTGCAGCAACAGAAAACATGGTCATCATCAGTACCATTTGAAGTCCACTAAATGATTCCATATCTCCAGTCATTGTTATTAGAATGATTTATGACAAAGTGCAGTGAAATTCGGATGACACATGTAAGAGATTAGAGCAAATATAGAATGGACCACAAACAATCATAATGGGAAATTTAATTGCAATATTACCATATACTTTTGTTGCATTTTCCTTTTAGGAGTCCATTTGCTCTTGGTATATATACGACCAGCATATCCTAAATTCTCTCTCGTTGCATCCCTCTAAATCGGTATAATTCTTGTAGTGTTGATTTTGGATTTTTTGAATTTTCATTTGAAATAATTACTTTCTCATTTTGTCATGTGGATCTGATTTTGTTTAGCCCATCCTTTTCAATTTTTATGTTTTTCTTAGATACATCAATTAAAATGACAAAATAAGGCTTGCCTTTCTTCTTTATTTTATCAGGTTTTGTTAATGAGTATCTTGGACCCTAGTTAATCATACTTAACAAGGAAATATTTCGATATCCAATACATTCATTGCACATAACACGAAAAACACAATGTATTGAAAATTGCATCATTTTTTAAAGGATTATTTGAGTAGTGTGCTGTAGGCACTCGTTAACAAAATCTTATTTTATTTATTACTCATGTTAGCCAACGTTAATACAAAGAAATTGCCGTATTAGAAGAAAAAAAGAGGAGAACTATCACTTTACTGCTTGGCATGTGCTATTGAAAAAGTTTTCAAGGGTTTCGATTATAAAGTCAAAGGGGATACGACGTTTCTTTTAGAGTATGGGGTTAAAATTTTCTCCAACCTCCAAATTTTGGAATAACATAAATTTTTCCCTTCTTTCTTCTTTTAGTTCTTTTTTGGGGAAACACCCCATCTCTGTGTGCCTAAACTCCGATGAGGAACCATGAAACGATCACCATCGATCTCTGTCGATCTCTTTTTGTGTGTTTGTTCTTGTGTTCGTGTCTCTTCTCTTCTTCTTTTTCTTTTCCATTTACTTGCATATTAGGTTTTCCTTCAGAATGTTAAGTATGAGAGAGAGAGAGAGAGAGAGAGAGAGATAAGTATGAGAGAGAGAGAGAGAGAGAGAGAGAGAGAGAGAGAGAGAGAGAGAGAGAGAGAGAGAGAGAGAGAGAGAGATGCTTATCAAAATTGAAAATCTCTTGGGATTACAATTTTCTCTTATTTAGGCCTAACAATATGCCCATTCTACTTCATTCCAAGCGAACAAACATCTTATTGTTGATGAAGATCCCATTACGGGGAAAATTATTTAAAAAGTCTTAAACCTATCACAATTATGCCAATTCAGTCATAAAACCTTTTTTTTTTGTCAATTCAGTCCTAAAATTTTTGTAATTATGCCAATTCAATTCATCTGGTCACTTTTGATCGGCCGGCTGATGTGGCAATATTTTAAATTTTTTTTTCAATTTTTTTTAAAATTTTTTTTCTTTTTTTTTTTCTTTCCTCTTGCCCCTGGCTGAATCGGCTAGGGGGAGGCTTGCCGGCCACTGGGGATTGGCGAAGGCAAGCCTTGCCCAGCTTCAGCGAGGGTGGAGCTCGCCATGGCTGGGCGAGCTCGACCTTGCCCAGTTCTGGCGAGGTCGAGTCTTGCCATGGCTGTGCGATGGAGAGACTTGCCCTCGTCGGCACTGGCGAGGGTAAGGTCGAGCTTGCCCAGCCATGGCGAGCTCTGCCCTTGCCGTCGCTGGGCGACCTCGACCTCGCCCAAATCTAGAGAGGTCGAGCCTCGCCATGGCTGTGCGACGACGAGGCTCGCCCAGTCATGGCGAGCTCTGCCCTCGCCGCCGCTAGGCAAGCTCAATCTCGCCCATATTTGACGAGGTTGAGCCTCATCATGGCTGTGCGACGGCAAGGCTTGCCCTCGCCGGCATTGGTGAGGGCGGAGTTCGAAATTTTTTTAATTTTTTTCCCTTCTTTTTTTTTTTTGGCCTTTCCTTCTTCCCCCGGTCTGGTGGCCGGATCGGCCAAGGGCTAGGGCTGGCAAGGTCTCGTTGGCCACTGGGCAGGTTCGCCCTTATCGTCGCTGGGCGAGGCAAGGGCAGAGCTCACCCAGCCATGGCGAGCTTCGCCCTCTCCGGCCCTCGCCAGAGTTGGGCAAGCCTCCCGACCAGGGGGAAGAAGGAAAAAAAAAGAGAAAGGAAAAAAATATAAAAAATTCAAAAAAAATATATTAAAATATTGCTACGTCAATCGGCTGACGTCCACGTCAGCGCTGGCCGGCCAAATGTGGCTGAATGGACTGAATTAGTATAATTGCAAAAGGTTTAAGACTAAATTGGCGTAATTGTAATAGGTTTAAGACTTTTTTGTAATTTTCCCATCCCGTTACGATCATGTTGTTTGATGCCCATTCTACTTCATTCCAAACGAACAAACTTCTTATTGTTGATGAAGGTCCCATTACCATCATGTTGTCTTTAACGAAGGCAGAATCTTGCATGAGAGGAAATGAAGGATGGAAGATTTTTATCATCTTTGGCCGAGTTTAGGACTCTCTTGATAATTTTCCGGAGTTGTTCAAACTCAAATGGCTAGACCAATGTGAGGAGAAGAATTAGTCGTGCTCAATAACTACCTTATTGCTCACGACTCTTCGGTTTACACTTCCTATCATTACCTGTGAATCTTCATCCACAAATTAAACACACCTAAAATGAAGAGCACATCTAGTATCTAACACAAAACAGAAGAGAATTAAAAAAGAAGTTTTTTTTAATCACATCATGTTACATATCTGAGAACATCAAGATGACATATACCCCACCCTAGCTTGCCCAGTGATCGCAAATCGTATATGACTGGGTCGTACTATTGAAAAAACATGGACCTAATCGCGGACAATTTTAAATGATTATTTACCAAGTAAATTTGAGATATTTGTTATCAAAATTTTATTTCATGTCGGCTATGGTCAATACAAGGAAATAGCCTTGTTCATAGGGAGAAAAGGAGAAATATCGCTTCACTCCTCCAGCAATGTGCATTGCATTGCATGACTATTCATAATTACTTTAGATAATACATATAGGTTATATTATAAATAAAAATCGATTCATTATTTAGCAAAGGATTGTTCGCGTGGCCTAATGGATAAGGCGCTCGCCTCCGGAGCGGGAGATTGTGGGTTCGAGTCCCACCGTGAACGCTCTTCGTGACCTTTTCCGAGAGCTATTTTAACGCTTGTTTTTCTTTGAATTTCTCTGTTTCATTTCAAGCCTTTTTTTTTTTTATAATCAAACCAACAATGTACCAAATTAGTCAAATGTCTAAAAGTCCTCGTCTAATGTTAATGCCAAGCTTAATCCGTGCGGTTTCTGAAGACTTTGGTTAACAAAATCGATAGGAAGATAGAAAAAGATCGCTATTTGTTCCGCACCACAATCCAAAACACTTCTCCGACATGGCCATGAAAGAAAGGTGCTCGCCGTTCTTGAGCCGCTATTTGCTTCTTCCCTATAGCGTCCTGGCGTTGTTCTCCAACTGATGTCCATCTCCTGCTCTTTCCAGAAGACTGTACCAGAACTCCATGTCTTTGTCTCCCTTCACGCTCAGAACTCTCTGCCCCGAAAATTGCGAGCCCACCATCTCGTCAGGAGATGACGGAAATGCTGGGACGGAGCCCATAACGAGATTCTTTTTTGTCTCCGCGAACTTCTGGGCACGAGAAGGCAGTGCAGTTTGTGAGTTGCTTTCGATGCTCGCAGGAACTACTATCGAGGGGTCCGACTCTGATGACGTCGTCATCAACGGTTCTGGAAACTTTGGCGTTGGCGGCGCGGAGGTTGGGTTCTGGAATGAGTGATCGAGGGTGGTGGTGCAATGGGTTGGGTTTATGTTGAACGGAGTCGAGTTGGGTAGGCTGTGTGGCACCCGTTTCTTCAGGTGGGTGTGCCAGAAATTCTTTATTTCATTGTCCGTTCGCCCCGGTAATCTCGAGGCTATGGCCGACCATCTTGAATTCCAAAAAGAAGAAGGAAAGATTGAGAAATATGAACTTTAGAATAGACAAACATAGGTAGAATTCTATTGTTTTTGTCCAAAAAATATGAATCTTTTTTTCATACCAGTAAATTTCAAAACGTGTTAATAAGTGTCGAAATATCATTGGTGAAACAAGTACCGGCAAGTATTTAATCAACACTCTTATGAAATTATCATAAGCTTTTTTTTTATTGTTTGTAAATAAGAAATTTTTGTATTAACTTATTAACTTTTATTTTTGTATTAACGATTTGAATTTAGTAAATTTTTTTTGTGAAATTATCAATTGCTACCGACCCTCATTTAAGTAATTTACCAACATTTAATTTCTTCTTTAGTTTACCAAATATTTTATTCGAATTCCAATTAAGGCATATACAAATAGGACTGAACACACTGAATTTCACAAGATGCTAAAAGGTGTACCTCTTGGCATTGACGTTACTATCTCGTTATCAAAGCATTTTGCCGTGCTAAGAGAACTGAGTTCTTGATACAGTCATTCATAGCCACGTGCTCTAACTCTCTAAGCTATAGACCCTGTCCCGTATTGTATCCATTGTATTCTTTCCTAGAAATACCCTAAAGAAAGGAACATGTCCTCTCCTCAACCATTTCGGGTTAAGAAGATGTGAAAATACATTTCTCTCTATAATAAAAGTATGTTTCGAGATGTGACGTGAGTTTGTTTGGTAAGAAATCCCTTATTTTTACTCGTTAGAGATTACCAAACTGAAATAGCGCAATTCACCAACTGTTCTCCCATTAAAATCCCAACTAGTGTCAGGTTACATACACATATTAAATTACGAAGCTTCATTTTCTACCGTGGCTTCAAATTGTTACCCGTTTGCATATAGTTTGCAAGAATAATGCCACGAAGAGGAAAAACATAATATCAGACCACAGAGACTTAAAACTATACCATATACACAGACATGTAATTACCGGTTGCCAAGAACTTGATGAAGGTGGATGATGGCGTCTCTTTCGCCGTCGGTGAAGTTCCCTCGTTTCACGTCGGGTCGCAAGTAGTTTATCCACCGGAGTCTGCAACTCTTCCCACATCTCAACAGACCTATAGAAAGGCATATAAAGGTTTCTTAACAATTTTATATGCTGCATCACACACACCAATTCAACCTGACAACACTTAAATTGATTACACTACGAAATTCCTTCTCGTTCTTTCTTTGCTAGTTCATATAAGTATATGAATAAGTACCTGCTTGTTTAGGAAGTGCACGCCAGTTTCCATGACCAAACTGGTGGATGTGAGAGATCAGGATCTGGTCTTCCTCCGGAGTCCATGGCCCTTTCTTCATCCCCATCTTCTCACAACATGGAGTCCGCGCCATCTCTCTCTCTCTCTCTGTGCATAAACAAAGGGGCTCTAGGAAATGTGTTTTGACTGTAAAATTTGAGGCAAAATGGACCAAGTGAGTGCATGATTTAGGCACGTCCATGTTATTCAATATATTTCTTTTGGATAAATATTCATTTTTTAATTTTTGCAATTCTCTCAGTCTCACTTTCATCATCCTTCTTGGTTGCTTCTGTCCTGCTGATAAGTGCAGTCTAACCTTTTCTTTTTCGGTGGTCAATATTGACGGCCGTCGGCGGCGAGAAAATCATGTCCAGCCGCCGGTCCAATACTATCCACATATCTTTGGGGTATGGTACCGACTAACCTTGTCTTAAATCAAAAAATTTGTAATGATAACGTAATTGAGCCATAAATTTTTAAAAAGTACAATCAAATTTTAAACTTGTCAAATTGATCCAATCAAGTCTTTCCGTTAATTGCATTTTTAAAAATTTTAGAACTCGATTGGATTTTCTTGATAAATTTTAAGATTTGATTGCACTTTTTAAATATTTTGAGAACTCGATTGCACTTTTATAACAAGTTTTAAAACTTTTAGTACATCTATCCCTTTTAATTATTACTCATGTCGGCTAAGGTTGACACAAAGAAATTGCCTTGTTATGGAAAAAAAAAGTGAGAGATATCACTTTATTCCTGAAAGTCGTGTATGGCATATGCTAATGAAAAAGTTTCCTAGGGTTCCGATTGTTAAGTCAAGGAGGATAAAATGTTTCTTTCAAAGTGTGAGGTTCAAACTTTCTTCGACCTCCAAATTTTAGAACAACATAAATTGTTTCCGTCTTTCTTCTTTTAGTTCTTTTTTGGGAAAACACCCCCATCTCTATGTGCCTAAATTCCAACCCGCGGTGTCCGACGAGGAACCACGAAACAATCATAGTTGATCTCTCTCTCTCTCTCTCTCTCTCTCTCTCTCTCTCTCTCTCTCTCTCTCTCTCTCTCTCTCTATGTATACGTTCCTGTGTCCGTGTCTCTTCTCTTTTTCTTTTTCTTTTCCATATACATGCATATGAGGTTTACCGTCACAATGCTAATTATCAGAGAGAAGAGGACAAACACGTTTACCAATTGAAGATCCCCTTGGGGTTATAGTTTTATCATATTTAGGCCTAACAATTACGACTACCTGTTATCTTGATGAAAGTATAGGAATACAGTGTTTTGCATTTTGATGCCCACTCTACTTCATTCCAGGCAAACAGACATCTTATTGTTGATGAAGATCCCATTACCATCCTGTTGTCTTTAACGAAGACAGAATCTTGATAAGAGAAAGTGAAGGATGGAAGATTTTTATCATCTTAGGACCGAGTTGTTCAGGGGAGAATTATCAAAAAAGTCTTAAACCAAATACATTTTTGCCGATTCAATCCTATACATTTTAATTACGTTAACCGAATCCTAAGTTTTTTCAATTTTTGCTAATTGAGTCTATCTAGCCAATTTTTGTCGAAAATTGCTAACATAGACGCCGACCGTCCTACGTGGCACAGTCAGCGACCCTTGCTAGCCATAGTTAAAAAAAGAAAAGAAAAGAAGAAAAAGAAGAAAATAAAAAAAATAAAAAGGTTAAAAAATTCAAAAAATATTTAAAAAAATCTACATCAGCGTCAGTCGTGCCACATCGGACGGTCGACATCCATGTTAGCAATTTTCTTGCCAAAATCGACTGGATGGACTCAATTGGTAAAAGACAAAAATGTTTAGGACTCAATTGGTACAATTAAAAGGTTTATAATTGAATTGGCAAAAGTGCAATAAGTTTATGACTCTCTTGATAATTTTCTCAAGTTGCTCGAGCTAAAATGGCTAGATCAGTGTGATGAGAAGAACCAATCCACTACAAAAAAACTGGATTTTTGCCACGAAAATTTGCGACGAAAAAATTTTCGTTGGAAAATTCGTTGGAAATTTCCGACGAAAAATTTTTCGTTGGAAATTTCGTTGGAAATTTCGTCGGAAATTTTCAACGAATTAAAAAAAAACCCGATATTTTTTAAATTCGTGGAAAAATTCGTTGGAAATTTCCAATGAATTTTCCAACGAATTTCAATTTTCCGAGCCATTATTTCAATTTGTACAATTTTCGTTGGAAAAGTTGTTAGAAATTTCCAACGAAATTTCCAACGAATTAAAAAAAACCCGGTATTTTTTAAATTCGTGGGAAAATTCGTTGGAAATTTCCAACGAATTTTCCAACGAATTTCAATTTTCCGGGCCATTATTTCAATTTGTACAATTTTCATTGGAAAAGTCGTTGGAAATTTCCAACGAAAAATTTTTTGTACAATTAAAAATTTTTCATTGGAAAAGTCGTTGGAAATTAAAAAAAACCCGGTATTTTTTAAATTCGTGGGAAAATTCGTTGGAAATTTCCAACGAATTTTCCAACGAATTTCAATTTTCCGGGCCATTATTTCAATTTGTACAATTTTCATTGGAAAAGTCGTTGGAAAATTTTATTCCGTCGCAAACTTGCGATTTTTTTTTTGCGCAAATTTGCGACGGACTTGCGACGGACTTATATTTTCCGTCGCAAATTTGCGACGGAAAAATGATGTCCGTCGCAAATTTGCGACGGAAAAAATAATCCGTCGCAAATTTGCGACGGAAAATATAAGTCCGTCGCAAATTTGAGTCGGAAAAAAATCCAACGCAAATTTGCGACGGAAAAAATAATCCGTCGCAAATTTGCGATGGACAAAGAAGTCCGTCGCAAATTTGCGACGGAAAAATGATGTCCGTCGCAAATTTGCGACGGAAAAAAAAATCAGTCGCAAATTTGAGTCGGAAAAAAATCCGACGCAAATTTGCGACGGAAAATATAAGTCCGTCGCAAGTCCGTCGCAAATTTGCGCAAAAAAAAAATCGCAAGTTTGCGACGGAATAAAATTTTCCGTCGCAAATTTGTGACGAATTAAAAAAATCCGTCGCAATTTGCTACGAAAAAGAAAAATCCGTCGCAAGCTCCCCGCCAATCACTCAAATATGCCCGCCCTCACCGCAGTTTTTCTCTCTCTCTCTCCTATTCCTCAGAAACCCCCCCGCTTCGCCAAACACCCCTCCGTCGCTCCCTCCTCCCCTCCGCCAGCCATGATGGCCACCCTCGCCGCCGCCGCCGTTGCGTCCTCCTCCGTCGCCATACGCCCGTTCTGTGCCCACCAGCCCTCCCTCGCCTCGCCCCAGATCTGGGCGAGGTCGAGCGGCCTCGCCCATGGCCGCCGCTCGACCTCGCCCATGGCTGCTCGACCTCGCCGTCGCCCAGATCTAGGCGACGGCGAGGGCGAGCGGTGGCCATGGGCGAGGCCGGGATCCGGTGCTTCGTTGCTGGCTGCGGCGGTTGCGACTTAGGGCTGCCGTAACGCCAGTCCCGGAGGTACCCGATTGGTGTGGGGGCTCGCGTTCCTCTCTCTGGCTTTTGTGCTGCCCTGCTTCGCAGGACGCTCGACAATTGCGCGAGGTGACGTTTTGAAGTGCGCTGCGTTCTTCTTCTTTTCCTTTTACGTTTGTTTGTGTCGCTGTGTTCGGGTTTTGCGAGCTGTGCGGATAGTGCTTGCGGGGGGAGTGGTGATTGTTTGCTTCTGACGAGTTTGAAGTTCGGAGGGCGTGGAAATTGACGTGAATTTTGGGTTTTTGGGGAGCCGGTGTTGGTGATGAATTTGGAACTTGATATCGTGAAATTTACCATCTTGACTGCTGCGTAGATGGGTATGCGTTTCTTGTGACCTGTAAAGGCGGCGAATTTAATTATAGCATCTGCAAAATTTAATGGCCCGGATGACACTCGAGAAACCTTCAAATAGCTCAACAATGAAATAGCTTGCAATGTCTTTCCTAACCTCATCTGCGAACAACTAAGTAAGATTAGCTTAAAAGGCACGGACGTGTGAAGATAAGGAAGTCCTTATTCTGTTATACTCATAGATGCACGAGCAGCGACCAATTACTAGTGTCTTAACAAAGCACAAATGAGCGCATCCAACATGAGCAAATAAATAGCGAAGTTTTTGCCGCTTGAGGGACATCATATAGAGTAGGTCGGCATTAAAGTACCCTCAAGTCGATAAACTCCAAATAGTAAGTCCGAAAGAAAGAAACAGACATGTGCCCAGATTATTGTAATTCAGAACAAGGTAGCAAGCTTTCCCAGTTATTCTCACCATGACTGAAGCAAGATTCTTAGCTGATGAAAGTACCCTGAAGATTGCGTTGGGTTCGGATAAGTTTGTGGAGAGCAGCTTGGTTAGCATTCAAAAGCTATTTCATTGTTGGTGATGAATGTGTTACGAGGAGTAGCTTCGTAGCTGGTTCGATGTTCGGGGTTGATTGGTGGACCTAAAAGTGGCCCTTGGTAGGCTCGAGAAGGCGGGTTCTGGGGGCTATGATATTTTGAGTTGAGCAGGGAATGTTTCCTTTTGAATGTGCATTTGTTTGGTTGTTGTTTTCTTGTGAAGGTGCTGGCTTGTTTTGGGGCATATATGTTTGAGTAGCTTCTGTAGTCTTTTCTTTCTCAATAGGTAATGGCACTTCGTTGGAATAAAACGTGGTACGTATGAGTATTGAAGAAGTATGATGAGCAAAGGAAAAGGTATAGAGGTGTCGTACAAAGTAATGCACCTTGGGTCCTCACCTTCTTGTATATATCATCTTCTTATTCGATGAGTGAGGATATGGAAGATTGGAAAGGAAAATGATGAGATCACATGTTGTGCTTTTCTGAGCTGATGTGTGAGCTTGTAGTGGTTGATATTGTGATGCTTTTATCAAATTCATCTTCTCAACTATAAACATTGGCTTTTGCTTCATTTGCGACCTCTTGAGCTTGATTCTATTGCAAGCCCTCACGTCTAATTGAGATAGTCCAGTCATTCCATTTCCATTCAATGGCTCTTCAATTAATAGTAATTAGATGGACAGCATAAGTTCCTTAGATGTCCAGATTCGAGAAGTAAACATTTCTTTGGCGACTAGCATATGGGGCTCCTTCAATGTCTGCTGAACTTCTGCGGTCATGAAAATGCCGATTTGATCATCCCATTGACAATATACCGAACTCTGATGTAGATACAATTGTAATAGGTACTTAGCTGATGTGAACTTATTTTTGATGTCTTTTCAATTTGCGTATGTGAAATATGTTATTGACATGTGAAAGCTCTAGTCCATGTAAGAGTAGGTTGTTCTTAGTCCATTCATGGAAAGGAGATGGCATTTTGCTGAGGATTGGTAAGTCACAAATAGTGCATCATCAACATCCTTCTAAAAAGTGCTGCAATAGAAACAATTGTTTGTTGCTAGATTAGGAAAAGGTTCAATCCATGGATAACATGTACATATAGAAAAGTATGTACATACAGAAAAGTCATTACATATACAATTACAAATACATGCACTCACAAACATGTCCATCTAAAAAGGCAATTACACATATAGAATGGGGATGAATATTTGGCAGAAATGCACATGCACCCACACAAAGGCGCACAAGCATGCATGTTTGGTTGTGGGCACGCTCTCATACACACGTGACCTTTTTATATCCTCCTTGTCAAGAGAGTTACATAAGCTTTCATAATGCCTTTGCACTTGGACTCCTCGTATTGTGGCTTTTTCCTTGTCTTCTTCTTCATAGAATAGTGCTTTTGTAATCTTCTAGGAAGTCTTGTTCTGCCTACAAGTTGAAAGAAATCACCGGAAGCACCGCGACAGGGCCCCCGACGTGGTCGTCGCCGAGGCCAGGGACCGCGTCAAAGAGTTTTATATGTTTGAGATTATTGGTATAGGCGGAGGAGCATCAAAGAGTTGCAGAAGATGCTTCACAGATGCAACGAGCAGCTTCGACAGTTTAGTCATGTAAACAAGAAAGCACTTGATCAGTACGTGAACTTCACCAAGCAAAGGAAGTGATCTTCTCACATGGACCGTGTCTTTAGTTTTGTTCAGTATTTATATGATGGAGATTGTCGCTAAAAGCCGGATATTTTTTTTTGATTCATTTCTGTCGTCATTGTTTATTGTGCAAGATTAGTTATTATGCAAGATTATTTATTCTCTCATTATGTGTACTATAAAGAAAAATATTTGTCATTCTTGTGGAAAATGTAGATGAATGTATTTCATTTTCATATTATTATAATATTTTGATGTTATTAAGTACTTAATCAATGTTAAATATAAATTTCAGAAATTAATTTTGCTTTTAATTAAGTTTAAAATCGAAAAATAAAATAAATGATTTTATCGTACGATCACAAATTATAAAAGTTCGTTACAAAAATAAAATTTCGTCGCTAATTTCGTCCCTAAACGATATTCGTCGCAGAGTTTGTCGCTAAAGAATTTGCGACGAAATTTGCGACGAATTTTTGCGACGAATTTTGCGACGGATTGTGTTCGTCGCAAATTTGCGACGGATTTTGCGACGAATTTTGCGACGGATTGAGTTCATCGCAAATTTGCGACGGAATATTTGCGACAAATTTGCGACGAATTTTTGCGACGAAATTTGCGACGGATTGATTCGTCGCAAATTTGCGACGAAATTTGTGACGAATTTGCGACGGATTTTTGCGACGAATTTTGCGACGGATTGAGTTCGTCGCAAATTTGCGACGGATTCAGTTCGTCGCAAATTTGCGACGGAATATTTGCGACGAATTTTGCGACGGATCTGGTCCGTCGCAAATTTGCGACGAATTTTGCGACGGATTTTACGACGAATTTTGCGACGGATTTTTTTTCGTCGCAAATTTGCGACGAATTTTTGAATTTTCCGTCGCAAAAATTTGCGACGCGCTAGTAGCGACGGAATTTTTTCCGTCGCAAATTCGATTTGCGACGGATTTTTCCAAAATTTCCGTCGCAAATTTCGTCGTAAAAAACAAGTTTTTTTGTAGTGACGTGAATCTTCATCCGCGATCAAACATACCTAAAATGAAGAGCACATCTAGTATCTAACACAAAACAGAAGAGAATAAAACAGAAGTCGTTTTATTTAAATCAGATAATGTTGCATATTTGAGAACATCAAGATAACATATGCCCCACCCTAGGTATTCCAATGATCGCAAATAGTATATAACTGGGTTGAAACATCAAAAAAGCATGGACCTGGCTCGTATACACTCCATTTACATTCTTGACATGACACATCCCTTTGTTGCACATATATATCATAATAATGAAAATGACCCGGCCATGCAAAGCTGCAGTAGTATTTAGTATACCCGTAGTCGCTAGGTCGGAATTGGAAACTGAAGTATTCATTGCGTTGGAGATATTGAGGACCCCAGACGGAGTGCCCCGGCGAGCCAAAGCAATCAAGCGTAAGATTGTTATACAACAAACTATTAGTGATCTGGACCACAGTTTGGGACGACACCTCGCAGCCAAGTTGCAGCAACAAGAAGATGGACATGATCAGTACCACTTGCAGTCTAGCAGATGATTCCATAGCTGCAGTCTTTGTGTGTTTGAGTGATCTATGACAAAGTGCGTGGAGATTTGGATATTAGGAGTTCATGAACATTTTCGTAGGTAGATGCTTGACTGGTGTATGAAATATAAGTATCTTACAGACACTCAAAGAAGGAAGTTAAAATGCAATTTTACCATATACTTGCCGTTTCCTTATAAGAGTCTCTGGTGTTATCCTTTGTAGTGTTAATTTTGGGTCTTTTTTAAAATTTTCCTTTTGAGATGATTTCTTTCTTATATTGTGATGTGCATCCCATATCGGGAAAAATTACCCAAAAGTCCTAAATTTATTGCAATTATACTAATTTAGTCCTAAACCTTTCAATTGTACCAAATAAATCATAAACCTTTTGACAATATATTTGCTAATTTAGTCATTCCAATTAATTTTGGCTGAACATTGCAGACGTGGACACCAATTGTCCAACGTTGCACAGCCGGTGCTGACGTGGATAAGTTTTGCAACTTTTTTAAAATATCATTTTTTAAAATAATTTTTATTTTTTTCTTTACTCTCTTCTTTTTTTTCCTTCTTCCTCCGCCAATCGCCGGGCCTTCACAATGGCCGGCCACAGGTGAGGGCCGGCGAGAGTTGCCCTCCCAGAAGCTAGGTTGGAATCGAAAACACCAATATCGATTTTGCGGAGGACAATAAAACCCCAGCCCATTTGTCTTTGGATTTGCAATGAACCGTGAGATACATTCCCCAGGGCAAGGGCTTAAATTTTGGGTACCGCCGCGCAACTAGTATGCAGCGAACTGAAAAATGGACATCAATAAACCATTTGAATTCCAGTAGATGATTCCATAGTTGCGCTCGTCGTTTGTTAGAATGACCAATGACAACGTGCAGTGACATTTGGATGTTAGGAGGTGATGAATATTTTATTAGAAGTAAATGCTTGACTCATGAACCAGATCAAAGTAAATATAGAATGGAACATAGTCACTCGTGGTGAGAAAATTACCAAAAAAGTCATAAACCTTTTGTAATTGTATCAATTTAGTCCATCCGGCCACTTTTGGCCAGCCGGCGCTGATGTGGCAATATTTTAATTTTTTTTTAAAATTTTTTGATTTTTTTTCTCTTTCTTTTTTCCCCTATCTTCTTCTCGGGTTGCTGGTCCGACGACCGGCGACTGGCGACCGGTTGAGGCCGGCGAGTTCAACCTCGCCGTCGCTTGGCAAGGGCGAGCCTTACCGTCGCCAGGCGAGGTCGACCTCGCCGTCGCTGGGCGAGCTTGACCTTGGCTAGCAACGGCGAGGCCGCCCAGATCTGGCAAGACCTCGCTCGGCGATGGCGAGGTCTTTCTAGTTCTGGGCTGCCTCCCCGTTGCCAAGCGAGGTCGAGCTCGCTCAGCGACGGTGAGGCCTCACCCAAATCTAGCGAGACCTCACGATTGCTGGGCGAGCTCGACCTTGCCCGATGACAGCAAGGGCCAGCCTCGCCCATGGCCGGCGAGGTGGAACTCGCTGGCGTCAGCTAGCGACCGGCGAAGAAAATAGGGGAAAAAAGAAAGAAAGAGAAAATAATAATAAAAATTCGAAAAATAAAAAAATTAAAATATTACCACGTCAGCCGATCGGCGCCGGCCGGCCAAAAGTGGCCGGATAGACTGATTGGCACAATTGCAAAAGGTTTAAGACTAAATTGGTAAAAAAAAAAGATTTAGGACTGAATTGATACAATTACAAAAGGTTTATGACTTTTTTGGTAATTTTCCCTACTCACGGTAGAAAGTTAAATTGCAAGATTACCATAAACTTGTGTTGCATTTTCCTTTTAAGAGTCCAATGCTCGTGGTATATACGACCAGGATATCCTAAATTCTCTCTTATTGTATCCCTCTAAATTGGTATTATCCGAGTAGTGTTGATTATGTATTTTTTGAATTTTCATTAGAAATAATTACTTTCTCATTTTGTCATGCGGATCCGACATTTGTTTAAAATCGATTAAGATGATAAAATGAGGTATGCCTTTCTTCTTTATTATATTAGGTCTTGTTAATGAGTGTCTAGAGGCATTCGTTAACCATACTTAATAAAGAAATATTTCGATATCCGATACATTCATTGCACATAATACAAAAAAGACAATGTATTGAAAATTGCAAAATTTTTTACAGGATTATTTTACCAGTGTGCTAGAGGCACTTGTTAACGAATTTTTATTTTACTTCTTACTCATGTCAGCTAAGATTAATACACAGAAATTCCCTGTTATAGAAAAACGAGAGGAGAAATATCACTTTACTCGTGAAGATCATGTGCATGGCATGTGCTAATGAAAAAGTTTCCAAATGTTTCGATTGTAAAGTCAAAGGATAAAATGTTTCTTTCGGAGTACAGGGTTCAAACTTTCTAATTTTGGAACAACATAAAATTTTCCCTTCCTTCTCCTTTTAGTTCTTTTTTAGGAAAACATCCCACTCTCTATGTGCCTAAACTCTGACTGACGGTGTCCTACGAGGAACCACTAAAACAGTCATGGTCGATTTCTCTCTATATGTGTGTTTCTGCGTCCATGTCTCCTCTTTCTCTTTTTGTTTTCCATATACTATTCTTAATTTTCATAGCTAATCTATGACTTCATTTGTTTCGCGGACAACAAATAATTTAAAAAATATTTTCTTAAAAATGATATATTATATTGCTTAAAATAATTAATTAATGAAAAATATTGTTATTATCGTCAACAATTTATATCTAAATATTTTTGTGGATAATGAAAATATTTATATCTAAATCTAGGTCGTGAACCATAGCGAATTTGAATCGTAATCTCTTTTTTTAAACTGCATGTTAGTTGTTCGACAAAATGCCTGAATGAAACACTGAAACGGATTTCATAAAATCAATACTTATAATCGTAATTTTACACTCAATTTGTTCTGAGATTGTTATGTTGTGACTAAATATGTGTTTCTCTTTTATTTTGTGGCATATTGTTTGTTGTTTGAGTCAGCCATGGATAAACACCTCATCGGTTCACTAGAGATGTCGTTCCTTTTGCTGGTGAAATCGCAATTTGAGGCCGCCACGGTCAATCCTTTATTTCCTCGCCTTTAGTGTGCATAAGTATGTTTGTCTTCAGTTTGATGCTGATTGTTGTTTACAAAGTTTGTTCTTATTGATTTGAGTGTTAATGTCGCCGGAGATAGTCCGGCAATGGTTGGAGTTGTAGACCGCTTGGATAGATTCGGTGATTGCTAGACATATCAAAATGGGTCATAAATCCATTTCTTAACCCATATATCAGTAAAATGGTCATAAATGGGTTAATTATATTTAGTAAACATATCATAAATTGGTATAAACATAATATGAGTGTTAAATCGGTCATAAATGGGTCGTAAATGAGTCGTAAATGGGTTTGTAACTTATTTAAACTCAACTCATCTCTCTTGTCCTCACTCAATCTCACACTCACTCAATCCGCACTCTTATATCAGTTTAGATATGAGTTTTCCTAAATTTAGTTAAATATGGAGGTATTTTAGCAACATGAGTCGGGTCGGGTATGGGTTGGGTGTGGGTTGGGTTAGATACGAGTCATTAGATTTGTATTTCATGGAAATGGGTCAAAACCGGTTAAATGGGTTTATTTGGGACAGACCATTTCGATCCGACCCAAACCCGATCGACCCATCTGTTTGATAGGTCTAGTGATAGCTAATGACATCGGCTAATGACATCGTGGAACTCTAGCTGATGAATATCTCAATGGAGAAGAAGGCTTGGGAAAAAGATGATTTGCAGAAGAGAAATAATAAAAGAAAAAAATAAATAGAAAAATAAATAAAGAGAAATAATAAAAATAGAGTTGGGTCAGGATCCGGTTAATGGGTCAGGTCAGATTCGGATTAGGTCGGACTAGACCTGTCAAATAGGTGGGTCGGGTTGGGTTTGGGTCGGGTCATAAATGGTCCGACCCAAATTGACCCATTAACCCGTTTATGATCCATTTATGCGTAATGCAATTTTGTTGACCCATACCCGACCCGACCCATACCCAACCCATACCCGATTAGACCCATATTGCTAAAATACTTTCATATTTAATTAAATATAGAAAAATTCATACCCAAGCTGAAATGAGAGTGCGGAATGAGTGAGTGCAAGATTGAGTGAGGGTGAGAGAAATGCGTTGAGTTTAAATCAGTTGTAAACTCATTTATGACCCATTTGCGACCCATTTATGACCCATTTAATACTAATATAAGACTTCTACCCATTTATGACCCATTTACTAAATATAACTAACCCATTTATGACCCATTTACTAATATATGGGTTAAGAAATGGGTTTATGACCCATTTTGACAGGTCTAGGTCGGACCAAGGCAAATGTGGGTTTGAGGCCGAGTTGGGTCAAAGAGTTTAATGGATTGGATTGGAGTGTTGTGGGTTCAATAACATGGGCTTATTTGGCAAAATTGGACCAGACCTTACGACCGGTCCAATTTTAGACCCAACCTAGACCACTAGGGTCCAAGCTAGGCTGCCGAGTTGAACAGGGTCTGAAGTCCATTTTCTTAGAATAAAAAATAATAAAAAAATCAAAAAATAAAAAAAAAGATTATAAATTAGATTTTGACTAGTTTTGTTATATTTTTAGTAATAATTCTAGTTTAGAATTAGTTTAGATTTTTTTAAATTAGACTCACCTAGTTTAGGGATTTTAATAAACATTTAAGGTTTAACCACAATTTGAAAAAAAAATTGTACAAGCCTTTAGGTTTTACAATAGAATTTTGATTGTTCTGAGAGACAAATGCTAGATCACTGTTTGTCCTTATTTTGTTTTGATTTTACTTGATCGCGCACTTTCAATACATTGATTGTTATTTTTTTTTTGAATGCCTAGGATTAATTTTAGGATCCCTAATTGATGAAAAGCTGCCTCGACACTTTAGTTAATAAATAATTAAGTTTAGGTATCGAAAGTGAACTAGTTAAATAACTATTGTAATCAAGTCCTCGTTTCTAGAAATATCTAGTTACGTAGAAATCGAGACGACACTCCCACGTCTTAATCGGGTTCTAGCCTACCCCCAATAATTGCTAGCGGCGACTCCTAGTGAATACATAGACCGAAAATGTCACGCGAGATATAAGTTTGGGAGAGCCCTCGTTTGTGATCAATTGAGCCGTTTGTGGTGTTATCAAGTGATGATCCATCTGAGATCGTCGCTTGTACGTACCATTCACATCATCTCATAAATAAGCAGGGAAAAGTGTTAGAAAAATCCTAAACCTTTTACATGGATGCCAATTTAGTCCTAAAACATTTGTTTTTGTACCAATTCAGTCATTCCGGCTAATTTTGAAATGATTTTACTGACGTGGACGTCAGCCGGCCTACGTGGCACAGACAGCGATGACGTTGATAACTTTTAATAATATTTTAATATTTTTCAAATTATATATATATATATTTTTTCCTTTCTTCTTCCTCTGGCCAATCACTAGTCTGACGACTGGCAAGAGGCTAAGGGGCCTCTTGCAAGCCCCGCTGGCAACTGGTGAAGGCGAGCCTCACCAACGGCTAGGCTAAGGCGAGCCTCGCTAGCAATTGGGCGAGGCATGACCTTGTCGGATTTGGCGAGGTCGGGCCTCAACCACGACCGACGAGGGGGAGCCTCGCCCAAGCTAGATTTAGAGAGGTCGACCTTCGCCCAGGCTGGGGCATCGCTCGCGCTAAGGCTATGAACATCAAGGCTGCCATGGCTTAGGCGAGGGTCGGCCTCGCCAAATTTGGCGAGGGGAGCCCTAGCCGGGGCTCGCCCAGCCTAGCCGGGGCTTGTCCAAGCCACATCGGGCCTGGCTGGACAACGACGGCTCTCGCCCAAGTGAGGGCAACCCACCTGGCCATCGCCTATGGCCGGTGGTCGATCATCGGCAAACGAAGGAAGAAAGAAAAAAAAAAGAAGAGAAAGAAAAAAATCAGAAAAAATAAGTAAAAATAGAAAAATATTAAAATATTATTAAAAATTATCCATGTCAGCGCCGGCGATGCCACGTAGGCCAACCGCCTTTCACGTCAGTAAAATCCGATTAAAATTAGTTGGAAGGACTAAATTGGGACTAGTTCAAGAGGTTTATGATTGAATTGACATATAAAAAAGCTTTAGAACTAAGGGTGCATTAAACAATCATTCTGTTTCTGAAAATAATTTCTGTTTATAAATGATCGTTTTTTATTCCATGCCTAAGAATAATTTCTAAGCATTTGAAAGTGTTTGGTAACTGCCCAAAATTTCTATTTTTGTAATAGAAAAAGAACAGAAATGTGTTTAGTAATAGCACAAAATTTATTTTTATTAATAATATTTTAAATATTTAAATATTTCTTTTTTTTTCCTTCTTCTTCCCCTTCCTTGGCCATGGCCAAGTTGTTGGCGCCAACAACCGGGCACAGGTCAGGGTCGATAAGGGCGTTGCGGCCCTCGCCGGCCACAGGCTAGGGCTAGACCCTTGCCGCCGCTCTTGCTAGATCTGGCGAGGGCGCCTTGCCGGATCTGGCAAGTGCCGCCCTTACCGGATCTAGGAGGTCTGGACCACCAGCCCTTGCCGGATCTGGCAAGGGTTGCTTACGCTAGATCCGATGGCCGGCGGCCAGCCACAAGCCAAGAAGAAGAAGAAGAAGAAGAAGAAGCAAAAAAATTTTCTTTTCCATTTATGATTATTGTTCCTAGAATCAAGAAATAACTTTTTTTGCTTCTTAATTCTGTTTCAAAACTGATTCTGGGAACAAATTTTTACAAATTTGTACCCAGGAACAAAAAATTTATGAAACGAATTTTTGTTCCAAATACTGATTTTGAGAACAAAATAATAGAAATAGTTAGTCATGGCCACGGGCCGGTTTTGGCCTGGAACCGACCCGGTGAAACCCAGGCCCGGCCTGTTGACCGGGCCCACGGTTCGGAAGCGAAACAGGCCCATGGCCTACGGGCCCGGTTCCGGTTCCAAATTATTTAAAAAATTAACAATAATAAAAAAATTTCATTATTTAATTTTTTTTATAAAACAAATTGAACTCTAATTGCCATGCATTATAAGTGCATTGATCTCCAATTGCAATGCTTGGCTTGGGTGTATTGAACTCTAATTACAAGGCTTGACTTGAGTTTTATAAACAACTCCTTTGATGGTTTCTTCATTCCTATTCGATTGAGGACTTTCGGTTTGCCTTGAACGCCTTCAATATGAGACTCTTGGCTTGTCTTCATGCAAATGCCAAGAGTCCCACATCGAATGGTGTTAAAGAGACCATCAAGGGGGTTGTTTATAAAATCCAAGCCAAGCCATGAGCATGTGAAGTTGTATGCCTTTTGTGCCTGCGATCCTTTGCTAGTTAAGAGCAAAGGGTTCCATTGGACCGCCTAGAACCGGACCGGACCAATGGTCCGGTTCCCGGTTTTATGGTTTGCCGGTCCGGTTCCTAGTTCTAAAATTAAAAGACCGGTCTTACCGGTTCGGTTCCCAGCTCCGACCAGGAACCGATTACCCCTACAATTTTCATTTTGATTATAATTTATATTGAATAATTCATTATTTCATATTTTTATAATTATTTTTTTTATTTCATAATTTATTTTTAAAATTTTAAAATTACGAATTGGAACCGGAACCGCTAGGGGCGGTTCCGGTTCACATGTGGCCACAAACTGGAACTGGCCGGTTCTGAACCGTGGCCATGACTAGAAATAGTTACTGTTTGATCGGTTGCCAAACGCACCCTAAATTGGCACAAATACAAAAGGTATAGGACTTTTCTGACACTTTTCCGTAAATAAGTACCTCTAAACCTATTCGCTCGGGGGCGGTCTCTCAAAGGGTAGGTTGCGACATGCACCGGAGATACTTGTTATCAAAATCTTATTTTATTTATTATTCATGTCGGCTATGGTAGGGAAAAAAGGAGAAATATCGCTTCGCTCCTCAAGTAATGTGCATTGCATTTCCTGACTATTCACATCTTCACTGGATAATAAAGACAACAGTGAAGATGCAAATAAATTATGTTGTAAAAATATAACGACGTTCATTCTTATTAAAAGGTAATGTTCGATTGCCACCGTCATCGATCTTCGAATCATTTTCTAAAAGTTATTTTAACGCTATTTTTTTCTTTTAATTTCTCTGATTTATTTCAAGCTTCTTTTCCAACCAATCTCTTTCCTTTCTGAAGTATTCAAGTCAGATTTTGGTTCCCCTGGAAATCAATCGACAATGTACCAATATAATCAAATGTCTAAAAGTCCTAGTTTGATGTTGATGCCAAGCTTAATCCGTCTGGTTTTCTGAAGACTTTGATAAATAAAATCGATGGGAAGATAGAAAAAAAAGATCACTTTTGTTCCACAATCCACACCACAATCCAAAACACTTCTCCGACATGGCCATCAAAGAAAGTGCTCGTCATTCTTGAACTCCTATGGCTTCTTCCTATGGCGTCCCGGCGGCGTTCTCCAACTGATGTCCATCTTCTGCTCTCACCAGAAGACTGTACCAGAACTCCATGTCCTTGTCTCCCTTCATGCTCAGACCTCTCTGCCCCGAACATTGCAAGTCCACTGTCTCGTTGGGAGGTGTCGGAAGAGCCGGGGCCGAACCCACAACAGGATTCTTTTTCATCTGCGCGAACTTCTGGGCACGAGAAGATGGTGCAGTTTGAGAGTTGCTTTCGATGTTCGCACGAACCACTATCGAGGGGTCTGACTCCGACGACGATGTCGTTGACAGTTCCCGAAACTTTCGCGTCGGCAGAGCGGAGGTTGGGTTCTGGAGCGAGTGATCGAGGGCGGTGGTGCAATGAGTTGGGCTTATGTTGAAGGGAGTTGAGTTGGGTAGGCTGTGTGGCACCCGCTTCTTCAGGTGGGTGTGCCAGTAGTTCTTTATTTCATTGTCCGTTCGCCCCGGTAATCTCGAGGCTATGGCCGACCATCTGGAAGTTCCAAAACAAAAAAGAAAATATTGAGAAATATGAACTTTAAAATGGACGAACATAGGTAAAATTCTGTAGTTTTCGTCTAAAATATGGCTCTTTTTCCATGGTGGTGGGTTTCAAAACGTGCTAATTAGTGTCAAAATATCATTGGTGAAACATATTGACAAGTTTTTCATCAACACGTTTATGAAATTACAAATTTTTTTTATTGTTTGTAAATTAACAATTTTTGTACTAATTTACTAACTTTCATTTGTATAGCTTATTAATGTTTCAAATTTGCTAATTTTTATGAAATTATCAATCTAGATTAGAGTGGTTTGCCAATTTTTGTCGAATTAAATCATCAACTATTTTTGGGTTATCAATTTTCATTTGAGTCATTTATCAACTTTTAATTTCGCTTTTAATTTACCAAATATTCTATCAGGATGTCAATTAAGGCATATTAAATAGGACTGAACACACAAGATTTCACAAGATGCTAAAAGCTGCACCTCTTGGGATTAAGATTTCTGCCTTGTTATAAAAGCTTTTTGCCATGCTAAGAGAACTGAGTTCCTGATACTGTCGGTCGTGGCCACATGGTCTGACTCTCTAAGCCACAGACCTTGTTCCATCCCGTCTCCACCGGATTCGTTACTAGAAATACTCTAAAAAAAGGACCATTTCCAGTTAAGAAGATGTGAAAACACATTTTTCTCTATAATAAAAGTGGGTTACTCACATTAAACTATGAAGCTTCATTTTCTACTGTAGCTTCGAATTTGTTCCCGTTTCTTTATAGTTTGCAAGAATAATGCCATGAAGAGGAAAAACATAAATATCAGACCACAGAGACTTAAAACTATACTATATACACAGACATGTATTTACCTGTTGCCGAGAACTTGATGAAGGTGGATGATGGCGTCTCTTTCGTCATCGGTGAAGCTCCCTCGTTTCACGTCAGGTCGCAAGTAGTTTATCCACCGGAGTCTGCAACTCTTACCACATCTCAACAGACCTACAAAAGACATATTAAAGTTTCTTAACAATTCTATATGCTGCATCACACACACCAATTCAACCTGACAACACTTAAATTGATTACACTACGAAATTCTTTCTTGTTCTTTCTTTGCAAGTTCATATAAGTATATGAATAAGTACCTGCTTGTTTAGGAAGTGCACGCCAGTTTCCATGACCAAACTGGTGGATGTGAGAGATCAGGATCTGGTCTTCCTCTGGAGTCCATGGCCCTTTCTTCATCCCCATCTTCTCACAACATGGTGTCCTCGCCATCTCTCTCTCTCTCTCTCTCTCTCAATTCGAAGAGACTATTGTTCTAAATATCACCAAAGCTCTCTCTAGCTAGTCTTCCACAGTGTACCATTATGTGGGTATTTGTATATATGCCTAAGCTTTTACTCTGAATAAACTATGGATTTCATAAAACAGCTCTCTCTCTCTCTCTCTCTCTCTCTCTCTCTCTCTCTCTCTCTGCGTAAAAAAGGGACTCTAGGAAATGCGTTTGACTGTAGAATCTAAAGCAGAAAGGAGTGAGCGAGTGCATAATTTAGGCACGTGCATGTTAATCAATTGTTTACTTTTGGATCCATATTCATTTTTGCTGTACTCTCACAGTCCCACTTTCATCATCCCTTCCTGGTTGCTTCGGTCCTGCGAATAAGTGCAGTCCAACCTTTTCTTTGCGGTGGTCAATATTTACGGGCGTCGGCGACGAGAAAATCATGTCCAGCCGCCGGTTCAATACTGTCCACTCATCTTCTCTTTCTCTTTGGGAGAGTATGGTACTGATTAACCTTGTCAAATGTCGACCAAAAAACACAACCTTGTCAAATGGGACATGTAAAAATGGTTTCTTTCTTTCCTTTTTCTCGTTTTTAATGTTGAAATTGTTGTCAACACAAAAGAAAGGATGGGAATGCGTCATGAATGATCCAATGTTAAGTGGAATGTGTTTCATGGGACCAAAATTTACCTATTTAATTAAAAAGAAATAGTTGAACGAATTATACCTTTCAATTATTTTGCTTACAAACAATTCGCATATGAAATTCGAAGGAAATCACTAAGACCCCGAAATTGTTGTTTTAGGCGCTCTTATTTGTGATCGCTCTTAAGTCTTTTAAGAGGTGATGACAAACTAAGTTAAGGGTGTCTTTCGGAAGCCTTATATATGCCGCTAGTGTTGAGTTAGTTTGTATGTAAATACTTATATGCTTGTCAAAAGTTCAACAGTATACTCTCAAGTGCTTGAAATAGCTCAAATGGAAGATCTAAATCATGGCAAAATTTGTGTTTTTGCTAAAGATGGCTTATTCATTGCCTGATACATGTGGGATAGGGAGGTAGTGAAGTGCATGTCAAGAGAGAATGAGAAACTCCAATGAAGGTTTAAAAAAGCTAAATGCCTTCACATGAGTATCACTATGTGATTAATACTTGATTAGAATTTATCAGATAATTTGACAGACCCATTTTAGTGCAAGTTTTCGAACTATCATTACAGGATTAGCAAAGTCAATTTTGTGCTGACTCCTTGTCCATCTTAGTTGCTGAATGTTCGTAGTGGCAAATCTTCCTTTTTGTCTCTGCTTTTCGAGTTGAAATGATTACTCATAAAAGAGTCCTTCATAAAATAAAATAAAATAAAATAAAAAGGGCAAAAACCATAAAAAAAAACTCCAAATTATGTCTATTGTGAAATAAAAAATTCCAAACTCGTATGTGTATACCACATTTACCCTACGTCAAAGTTATATTAGTGAGAACTGTTAAAAAATCCACCTACATGGAAACCATAAAACAAACAGTATTGACATGACGCAAATGAAATGAAAATAACGTTGTTTAGAATTAAATATCATTTGATAGAACTTCGACGGAAGGTAAATGTATCGTATAGGTGCAAATCTTGGGTTTTTTATGTCATGAGAAAAAGTTTAGAGTAAATGTATCACAGTAGATATAGTTTTAGATTTTTTATATTACAAAAAAAGTTTAGGGTAAATGTGCCAAATGTAGCATATTTTGAGATTTTTGTGGTTTTTTTTTCCCAAAGAAAATGATTACTCATGAAAAAAAGCAAAGAAAATGGGAAGAAAAGAAGTTGTCCACTAATGAGAATAAGGTGTCTAGTTTGCTTCATCGCCTAATGCATTATGGCCCTCTTGGATCATTATGCTGGTCTCCCTAATTTCCCAATAGCCACATAGAAACTCCTTGGATGCTCTCATTTCATCAATCACATTGTTGAAAATTAGTGAGTAGTTTATCATTAAAGTCATATAATTGTGTTTTATATTTTAATACCACTTCTCAGTGCGTACAAGGACTTATATTCGTAACGTGGCCTCGAACTCAATATATGTGCGAAAATTGCTAATAACCCATTGCGTATAGAACAATCCATGAAAAATTTCAAAAGGGGAATTTCGTATAACTTACCTCGAAGCCTCTAATTAGTAAACATCACCATCCAGCTCATTTCGCACCAACCATAGCTTATTGTATTCCTCTTCCTAAAATTTAAGTTTCTTTACCAATTAAACAAATCTTTCTAACTAATAAAGACATTTATCTTTAAAAATAATAATGATATAAAAAAAACTGCTGAAGTCAAAGCTCAAACCCATTATGACCCAAATCTCGTCCTTTGGCATGCCCCAAGATTTCAATTTTGACTCATAGCCAAATGATCCAATTAATTAACGCCTTCGACGTGATATATAGCTTTCGATTAACTTTTTATAAAGGCAAGATTCTGGGCATGATCCAACACCCCTCTTTACAGCCGGCCCAACGAGGCTGAAGCATTGCATCGGAGTATTTAATTCCAAAAAGGAAACTACACTGTGGTTAAAATAATCCAACTTCCCGTTTAATTTATCCAAAATAGAACTAGTTTGGTATATCGGAACAAGGCTAAGATGACATTCACTCCACCTACCTCCTCTCCTTTTCCTTCCCAAAGAGTAGCTTTTAGCTTTGTATGTACTATGATGTTTGGCCATCAAACTTGAGATGTTCTTAGATTTCAGGAAGGATGTTTCTCCTATTCATTTGCAACACATCTAATTCAATGCATAATACAAGAACAGGTACGTAGGATGGAGTTTAATGGTTGAGCTGAACCATCGCGAGTTTTATTCTTCCCAAACTATTTTTTACATTAGTCTAGAAGGAGAAGGTTGACTAACTCTTAACTTCGAGCTCATGTGGGCCGCCTTCTGTAATATGAAAATGGGGGTGGGGATGTTGAGCTCCAAATATGTCAATTGCGATCCCATATTACCTCATATTGGATTGTTGCCCTGGTAGATAATTATTGTGCAGCCTCAAACTAGCACAAAGTATATTATAGCCAAGAGGTTGCGATTGAGCTATGGCTACGACAAGCAATATCATGTTGGCTATGAGGCTAGATGAGTAGCATATGGTCGTATTAGAACCAAGGTATGAATTTTGAGTTTTAGATATGTTGTCTCTGATCCACATCGTTCAAGTTTAGGTTGTTGCACTAATACATAAGTCTCACACAACTTTAAATTAGCACAACGAGTTTTACAACCTTCTAGATGCGAGTGAGCCGTGACTGGAGCAGACGATATCATACTGACAAAGGTTTTTGTGCGGATTGTCTTCAGTTACATATCAGAGCCTAGGGGTGTCAATCGAGTACAATAAACGATAAAAGCAAAACCAACTCACTGAAAAGTAACTATGGTTTTTCATTTATCAGTCACGGATATCTGTAGCACGAATAAAATGTTTATATTAATCAACGAAAAAGGTGACTATTTTTTCACGTGGAAAATTATAAACAGTGATTATGCACGTCAGGTGCATCGTCAGTATTAACTCTTGATTCGCACCGTGGCGAGATAGGAGCGGCGGGCCGGCCCAGTTGGTAACGGTGCATGAGCCCAAAAGAAAACAACGGAGAAAGAAACATTAGGCCCAAGCCCATTCACAAGTCAACAACCCTCCTTATCAGTTTCTTGTTCGTCATTTTCTTCCGGAGTCCAGAACCCACCACCACCACCACCACCACAACCGGCGTCATCTCTTCCTTCTCCGCCGGCGAGGAAATGGCGACTTCCATGGCGGCGTTCTCCGTCGCGCCGAGCCTGCATCTCCCTTCGCGACGCCACAAGTGAGTAAAAAGCCTTCCTTTTTTTTGGGGGGGGGGGGGTGGTCTTGATGGCCGTAACGATTCGCTCTCTTTCCGCCTTTGATGAAAATTTCTCTCGTGGGTGGGGCAGTAAGCTCGCCGCATTTCGGCCCTCGCGGAGGTTCACCAGAACGATTCCGTGGAGCGTCAGGGTGGTCTGCGCCGCTTCTTCTTCGTCTGCAGCGTCGGGGAGTTCGAATCCCGGCGCGGACTTCAACCCTTACGAGGTTACGGCGCCATCTCTCGAGTTTCGTTTCTCGCTAGCACTTGTGATTTGAAGCAAAGTGTACTGTGAATGAATGGTGTTTGCAATAGGGCTTTTGAAACTGTCGAGGGTTTTGGTGGGTAAGATTACACATGATTGTGATCTCGATATGGTTTCGCGTATCTAGCTTTTAATATGATTCTACCATGGTCGCAAGTCGCAAGCTTTATTATCAGTGGTCACTGTAAATGGTGAAATCAGTACAATTGAAGTGCTTTCTGTTGTGTTTTTCCTTAAAAACTTTATCACTGGGTAGAACCGGGTGTGCAATGCAGTCTCCCGCCCACGCTTCTCTTTCTCGTGTTCTTTGCTTCTTTTCTCTGGCATCATTTGTTCGTTGATCCTGAACCCATCAGAACCATACTCTATTTCTGACCTTTCGTCCATTTGTGTAAATTCACAGCGGTAGGCTCGGTTTTGCACTCTGAACAGCATTTTGTATCGGAAGTCTCGGACTTTAGCCTCTGCCTCTGGGTTTTGGAACCAGTCTTCTACTCCAGAGCCTTCCCTGGTCATCATTTTAGTGTTCCATCTCTGGTCAACAACTGTCATCAGAGATAGATTTGATGCTCGACCCCAACCAGAGGGAATGTGGGAGGACCGTAATAAAAAAGAAAAGAAAAGAAAGAGAAAACAACGAAAAGAGCCATGTTGAATTTTTCGTCACTTGAAACAAATGAAACTGACATAATGACCTGATTGCACCACTCGAAAGTTTTGAGATTTGATTGCATTTTGGTACTATTTGAAACTTTTAGGATTTGATTGCTCTATGGTTATAAGTTTTAGGACTTTTGGTACACTTAGTAAGCTCATCTTTATATAGAGATGTCTAATTCCTTGTTCTCGATTCAGGTTTTGGGCGTCAGTCCCATTGAGGGATTTGACATGATTAAAGCAGCATATACAAAGAAACGAAAGGATGCAGAGAGAAGAGGTGATGAAGCAGCTGCTTCCCAAGTATGTCTCACTCTTTATTTTGAGTTGCAATCGAAACATATTAATTTACTCATTATACTTTTGGTTATTGGGGATTAATAATGTTTCAGCTGGAAAAAGCATATGACAAAGTGATGATGGCACAATTAAGCAACAGGAAAAAGGGTGTCACATTTGGTTCTTTCAAGGTATAATTCCCATTGTGCATGAGTTGTATGTTCTCTGTATGTTTAAAATACTTGGACTGAAAGAGATAGAATTTATGTGACTCAATTTTGCTCGATTGCTCCTAAATAGGTCTCGAAGGATATCAAATATGCTGATAAGCAACCTGTTGTACCATGGGGACCGAGGTTTGTGTTCATCACTCCATCAGTGCATTTCCCTGTGAGGAATACATTATTGGTGGACTTTATAACTGTAATCGAACTAGAAAAGGGCACTAGAAGCTTTAAAGTTTATGTGCTGCTTGCAATTAAAGTTATAGAACTTCTCAATGAGCAATTGAGTTTTAATGCTTTGAAAAGTTCAGTCAAGTCCTTATGTCAACTCCATTAATTAAAGATGACCAATATCCCACATAGCACTGCAACTATGATTTCTGTCTAGGTTTAACGAGAACTTTTTTAAAATTTTGTTAGAAGTTTTAGGACTCAATTGCTTGCCACATAAGTATATGTCCATGTCAAATGTATTTCTTTTAATGTATGTTTCTGGCTTCTCTTTTTTGGTTGAACCGCTATCACTTATTGAATTTCTTCTGATTGCACTTTGCCATTGGTATTGCATTGACTTCTGTTTTCCCCTCCCTTTTTTCAGGTTCACCAAGTCCAGCGTACAAGATATGCGCATCAATATGGCAATATCTGCTGTCTTCGTAAGTGCCCTTTTGGCTGTGGTGTCTCCAGTTCAGTTTGTTATAAGAGATGAGCAGATCTTTCTGGAGCAGTTCCTTTCATAAGAAATGAGTGAGGAAAATGCCCAATATTTCAATTTTAAAACCTCTTGGAGGTTACGATGAAATAACCATTTAACTTATTTGTAAGGCACTCTCCATGACATATGGCTGTGGCCATACTCTATAGATGCATAAGGCAAGGCATGATTGTCTTGTTAAAGGCATTTGAAATATTTGTTTTGGCTTCAGATGTGATATTTCTCCTTGGAGGCCACTCTTTGCTCTACTGACATTTCTTCATTTATCTAATTTGAGTTAGCAACTTCATTTTCTGCAGACAGCTTGGATTGTAATCAAGCGGAATGCTGAATATAAACCATTGCAATTTTTAGCATTTGTATTTGTGTACCGGATCTTTGAGAAGTTGAAATCATTTGAACCGCCTGAATCACCAACCTTTACGGTAAGTTTCTATGTGAAGCTTAGATCTGTCTTTTCCTCCTTTTGTTTCCTTCATCCAAGTTATCTGCATTGCATACTTGGTTTACTTTTTTGTTGTATATGCCTACTTATTTTGTTTCGAAAATCTTCTCACAAATTAGTGTTGTTAGAAGAACTATCTGAAGTTAGTGTCGCAGTTGCTCAGAAAGTTGAATTGATATTGACTGCAGGAAGACGGTGAGGAGGATCCAGGGAAAGGGATGCGAATGGGAAAACGGCTGCTTAGGTCTCTTGCATTAGTGTTTGGCTGCATCGCGTTTTCTTCTCTGGTATGTTGTCTTTTCTGTTGTATTTCATGTTTATCTCCTTTCTACCTTCATCGGATGCCCCAAAGGATAGATTATTAAGAGCTATAGTTGGCATTTAGTTAGCCACTTCAAAGGAAGGACTGTTCAGCTTAATAGGGTGAAAAAGGCACTTAAAAAAGTGACTGTCAAACTTTGCATGTTGACTTGTCAGAGGGTCCTGATATGGTTAGACATATAGTCATCACCCCAGGATGATCTGTAAGAAATTTTTGGGCAATAACCACTGCACTGAGTATTATAACATAATATCCTGGAACAAAGGAAAACTATAACGCTGTGGCTGAGCTTGCTGACAAGCAGGAAACTTAGCAAGCTCAAATTTCACATCTATGTATGATTGAAGAAGATGATTGCGGTATGATCATTTGATTCCTGTGCCTTTGATTCTTCTAGACGACATACACCTTCAAAGATTGGTGAAGTAATTTTTTTTATCAATTATATGGTCTTATATGAAGTTGTGAATGTTAGTGACGTCTCTCCATGATTGAAAAGATCTTTTAGGATGAATCTGTTGTGAGACCAACGGTGGGACCAATTGGATGAGGCAGCTCCTGCTTAGGCACTAACCATGGGGTTCCACTTGCAAGTCTGACTGAACACAACCCCTCTCTGCCTTACCTAGCTAAGACAGATAATAGTGACATTATTGAGCTTAGAGATGGTGCATTTGACAATGCTTACAAGCCTTTTTTGGGTCCCCACCGTTGAGTTATTGGTCATAGATCATCTTTTTAGAAGTTATTTTTTTGTTTGCTCTAGCATTGACAATAGTCTTTGTTTTGCAATCTAACAACTCAGTCTCACTATAATGGCTTTGCATTGTGTGTTTGCAGGCATATACTGGTCTTCTGAACTTGATAGAATTTGTAGGCAGTTTTATACCAGCTTTTCTTTACAATAACCAGGTACTGTTTTCTTCTCTTTTCTTTGACAATAATTGTGTTGGACCTTGTGATGCATCTTTTATTCGGCTACGTGGACCATGGTATCACCATAATATTGATCACCATTTTGACTCACATTAGATCTATTAAGCTCACTATAAGGTCCTGCATATCTTATATTCATTTGATGAACATCCTTCACCAAGCTGCTATATCAACAAATAAATGCAAGTGCTCTACTACATTCTGCTTCCTTTCTGATGATAAATACACATCTATTGCTTTCCGCGATTAATTTCATGTTCATCATGCCCATCTTTGTTTCCATATGACTCGTGTCTTTGATGGCGCTTTCTGATGACAATGTATGAATGTGCAGGAGCTTCTAGTCACCACTTCGACTGCTATCTTTCTCTATATAATGGCATCATATTATAGATGACAGACGAATTTTTGTGAGAGTTTCACTTATAGGTCGACTGTGGTGTCAAATTTTGCCAAATCAGGTGTTCTTTCTTTTCTTGTTCTTTTTTTGATTTTGAATTTTGTATCTCATCACAAAAACTGGTCTCGTTGACATTAGTTGCAGAGCCCTCTTTATCTCGTGGAGCATTATCATAAGGGTGCTACTCTTGTAACGGAATGTTTATTTTACGTAGGAAGTTTGATCATCGCTCATTGAAGATGGAAATAATGTAGTGGACTGTTTTGAAGTCTCATCAAGGGAAAATGTGAGAAAACATTTACATGCAGCTTATTCAGTAGGACCATGAAGGAACTGGGACATTACGGGCTATGTGAAATATTCGAAACGACCCGAGCTGAAATAGGCAACTTAGTAGGTTTCAACCAGAACCGAACTGGAATCTCGAGTTGAATCGATATGGTATTTGGCCTCAGAAAAGAACCGATTTGAAAAGGTCTGTTCCACTTGGGTAGACTGATTGAGGTTCGTGTGTATTTCGGTCTTTTGAGTGATATTACATAGGGGCGTGCAGACTTCAGGTGATAGGGTATTTTGTCATACTCTTGAACCCGTTACTTACTGTGGAGACATATGGAAGTGTTTGCAAACTTGAAAAATGAGGTGAATCAATGTTAACGACGGATTAAAAATTTTAAGCAAATTTAACGTAAGTATAAACATTTTGGCTATAAGGATTGACGTGAATATATAGCTCAAATTTTAGTCTGTGAACCCGACAACACGAACTCCAACGGACTTTGGCCGAAATTCCAATAGCAAAATCTTGCTTGGACTTGGTTTATATGACTTGGAACCGTAACGGATGCTGATCACGTGGGATTATTGATCGGGATCTATACAGGGCTTAATCCTCTGGCTTTGTTTTTCCAATGCTACGGGATCTTTCTTCTTCGATTGGCCATGGACAACCGGCACCGACAATGTCACTGGTCATATGAGCAAGGCTTGCGCTGTGCCGTGGCCGAACTTCCCAATCTAAAGGCACGGCCATGGCCGTTGAACTTCCCACATCATCATGTCCGTTGATCACGTGGGATCATTGATCGGGTCCATACAAGACTTGCTCCTCTGGCTACGTTGTACATGGAATGAGGATTTTCCTCACCCGAGTAATAAAGAATAGAGAGGTGCTAATGTAAGGGAGACCTCCTACAGACATCCCACGTCATGGGATTTTGCCAATCGGACTACAAAGGTTCCAAGAGCAATTCCCAGTCCCAAATTTATTTATTTTCCTTTTTTTTTCTATATCTGTGTAGGATCTACTTATCATAATTAAGAGTTTTATATGTTTAGTTTTTGTTTATTGTAGATTTTCCATGTAAATTAAAGGCACTATGTTTTTTTTTATTGTTAAGTATTACTTCCATAAAAATTAGTTTTGTCAAAAAGAGAAATTTGCAAGAAATCTAGTTCTTTTTTACGTTGTTTTTTAAATTCATGGATAAATTGTTAAGTAGATGAAAATCAAAACATTGCGTAAAGTAAGAATTTTTTTTTGAAAATTCCATTGAATAATCATTATTTTGGATCAACGAAAATTAATATCATCTATGAAAATGCTTGGATTCCTTATCCAGCATTTTATCCGGGTATGTCTCGTACGGAAGACATCACCAAACACAGGAAATGATATTTTGTTATCCTATCTGGACTCAAATTCGGGCTACCAAACGTAGGCTTAATGTTTTACATGCTCTATATAAAGGTATCTCACCAATATAGTAAGGAAAAAAGATATATTCTTTGATAAACTAAATAAAGAAACGATCTATATTTAAGACTAATGAAATTAATAAAAAGTTCGCCAAGAAAGTGTCCTTTTGAGATAACATGGACAAAAAGTAGGTAAGTTGTTATAAGATCACTGATGGAGAAGAGACTTTTCAATTTATACTATATCAAAGGATGTCTTTTTTACTACTATTAGTGAGATAATTTTACACGGAGCATGTAAAACGTTATAGGAATATATGATAATGCACTTTTCTTTAATATGCTAAAAAAACACCTGAATTGTTTAATTATGGTAATTATCCTAAACAAAAAAAGAAAAACAATAGAGAAAAGGAGAGGCGCCATCACTTTAAATTGCAATTGAAAGATTGAGAACAGTTTTGTCTTTTTAGTGTAAATAGGGGGTGAATTTACTTATTTAGGGGTGGAAACAGCACCACCCATTCGATAACTTAATCTTTAGACAAATCTAATCCTGCGAGACGACTTCAAGTCACCCTAGCAATGGCATATGAAGAATAATTCTGAAGGGAAAGACAAAAATTTCTGTAACTGTTACTTTCGAAAGTTATAAAATGAGAGAAATCGATTTCACAAAATGCAGTTCATATAATTAAATGACGATGTCCCATATTTTTCCTCACGACAAAAATAGGCTCTGCTGGAGTATAGCCCTAGGGTTTCTCTTTTCACACCTTAAATCCCTAGATAGAGAAAAGAAACAGTAAAAATTCCTATGACACTGTAAGTACAAGCGTTTACCTTGCTACGTGTCGAAACGTGGTCACAACTAGGTTTCTTTTTTTTTTTTTTTGGTCAACACACAACTAGGTTTCTTGTAGACATTGAAAACTGGGCAATGAGTCGTGGGTCATGATTATAAGAATAGTCATATTATCATAATTACCAAAATATTCAACATGTGAGAATGGAGAATAACATTTTTCGCCCCATTGTATGACCTTAGAAATCTTAATTTGCTCATTCTTTTGTTGAAATTTGAAGAAAACAATTATTGACATTGTCTTTGCTAGAGAGAAGATAATAGGCAAAAGTACACCGCAAGTGCCATAACTTGTGTACGGCGATCACTTTGGTGCCATAACTTTTTTTTGGATCACTTTAGTGCCAAAATCGGAAAAAAAAGATCACTTTAGTGCCAATTTGGCCGGAAATCCGACGTGGCATTTTTTATTAATTTTTGACGCCGACGTGGCTCGCCGGAGGCTGAGTCAACGTGTACAGTCAGCATTTTTAATTTTAAATATTTTTTTCTTTATTTTTTCCTTTTTCTTTTCTTTTCTTTTTTTTTTCTCCCTCGCCGGCCGGTCGCCGGTGGCCGGCCGGCCACCGGCGAAGCCCGACAAGGGCTGGGCGAGGGCGGCCTTGCCCATGGCCGGCGAGGGGCGGCCGACCCTCGCCGGCGACGGGCGAGGCCGGCCCTCGCCGGCCCAGGCGAGGGTCGCCCTCGCCAGATCCGGCGAGGGCGACCCTCGCCGGCGTTGGGCGAGGCCGGCCCTCGCCGGCCCAGGCGAGGGTCGCCCTCGCCAGATCCGGCGAGGGCGACCCTCGCCGGCGTTGGGCGACCCTCGCCGGCGTCGGGCAAGGGCGACCCTCGCCGGCGTCGAGCGAGGGCAGCCCTCGCCTGGGCCGGTGAGGGTCGCCCTCGCCTGAGTCGGGCGCGGGCGACCCTCGCCCGACGCCGGCGAGGGCCGGCCTCGCCCAACGCCGGCGAGGGTCGCCCTCGCCGGATCTGGCGAGGGTCGCCCTCGCCGGATCTGGCGAGGGCGACCCTCGCCTGGGCCGGCGAGGGCGACCCTCGCCTGGGCCGGCGAGGGCGACCCTCGCCTGGGCCGGCGAGGGCCGGCCTCGCCCGTCGCCGGCGAGGGTCGGCCGCCCCTCGCCGGCCATGGGCAAGGCCGCCCTCGCCCAGCCCTTGTCGGGCTTCGCCGGTGGCCGGCCGGCGAGGGAGAAAAAAAAAAGAAAAGAAAAGAAAAGAAAAGAAAAGAAAAGAAAAGAAAAGAAAAAGGAAAAAATAAAGAAAAAAATATTTAAAATTAAAAATGCTGACTGTACACGTTGAAAAAAATTATTTAAAATAAAAAATGCTGACTGTACACGTTGACTCAGCCTCCGGCGAGCCACGTTGGCGTCAAAAATTAATAAAAAATGCCACGTCGGATTTCCGGCCAAATTGGCACTAAAGTGATCTTTTTTTTCCGATTTTGGCACCAAAGTGATCCAAAAAAAAGTTATGGCACCAAAGTGATCGCCGTACACAAGTTATGGCACTTGCGGTGTACTTTTGCCGAAGATAATAGGTTTACATGAGAGGAGTCCGACACTTCCAATTCAATAGGTTTAATAAGTGGACATACTTTTCTTTGCTATTATGTGATCAATAAAATCCTATGGCATTTTCAGTCTCTTCATAATATTGTAGCGACGGTACATTAGATCGTCTTAATCATCATGATTTAACGCCAGTTGTAATTATACAAATCTTTCTAGCAACCATAGTATTAAGGATCGACATATTTAATGAGAAAGTACGGTTTTGGATGGGTAAAACTATAGGAAAAGCTAATATACAGTGTCGTGGCAACAAGCCAACACTCCAATTCATAGAAAAAGAGAACTCCTCTTTATCGAAACTATTACCTAACAGCAATAGGGCAAATTATTTACCTTTCATAAAGCTCAACGTGACCTTTGTCCTTCTCAATGTAAATAATCACTTATCGCAACGGGTTGTATCTTCATTTAACATAAGTGGGTCTTTTTCCAATGTTCGATGCGTAATCTTTTAAAGAAAAGTACAGCGAAATTAGGAAAGTGGTTCTTTGATTTGCTAAACATAACTAGTTGATAAGGACATGGAGTATGCACAAGTACATTGGATTCTGCTCCATGTTTACTATTTCTGGCACAAAGCAAACTCACCATGTTTAGGTCACCAACTCCTTTTTTGGGAGTTCGATGCTGGCGAAACCTTATTCAAAGGATCGGGATTCCAAATGAGGGGATTCAATTCCTTGCTTCAAGTGGAAAAGTTGAAATCTTCCTTCATTTTTAATGCTGTTTGTGCCTCAATCTTTGCGAAAAGATATGGTCCGAGTCTTCCCTTTCATGGTTTGATGATACTTTTGACAATCAAAACCTAGTATTACACTTTCCGTTTCACTATGTCCGAAACACACCCCCAGTTGTCAAAAGTGTTCTCAAGAATGTATCAGCAGAACTGCTAAGAAAGCAAAAGAAACCAAGTAAAGAGCGATGCTAGATTTGTAAAAATTGATGCGTAAATCAGTAGACCATACAATATATGAGTATTCAAACGATGACTCGATAAGAATTCGTCACTTTCACTTCGTAAATGTGTTTTTATCAAACGGTCTTTGCATCCCCAACATTCTCAAATGGTATATGCAACACTAGAGAACATGGAGAAATATAAACTAGCTCGGTACATTACTATGCATGATATTCTAAGATATAGTCGGCACGGGGTCATACAAGAAATCAACACTTCATAAGCCTCAGTTCTTAGCTAGATGCGGGTGACCTTGGTAGTATATATAGTTATTCGTTATGTACAGAAGAAACGCTAGCGGGCCAAATTAACAATTCAAAAACTATGCACGACTTTTTTGCCATGCCCTGCTTACTTCCTTTGTCCTTACATTGTTGGATACAACTTGGAAACTATCCTGCAAAGCTATGTGTTATTCCTATGTTTATGCTAATTGATTGTTTTTAGCTACGGTAAGGGCAGGGGAGGGGAGGGGGTTCGGCGAGACCTCAGATTGAACCTAGGCAAAGCGCCTTACCTGTGGTGTGACAACTATTGTGATTGATTGAATCGACCAAAATGATTCTACATACTTTTAGTTGTTGATATTGTGATTGAGTTGAATTGACCAACATGATCGTTATAAAGTTATTTGGTGAGTTTTTGATAGTAGACTATCTATTTTCCACTTAATACTCCATTGATGATTGTTGATGACAATACAGGTAGTTTTACTTTCCCATTTGATCCTCCCAAACCCTGTACCTGTAATCACCATGATGTTAAGAATGGCAATGTATTTAGTTGAAGAGAGGTGTGCACTGGAACTAAAGATGACAAGACACCAGAAGGCCTGTTGAAAATAGCACAACCCCCTTCTTATCATTTGGTTTTTTAATTTCTTAATCACAAACTTCCTCCTTAAAATCTTCACTATCTAGAGCACAATACCCTAATTAGCCACGCCTCTCTCTCCTTCCTCCCTCTCCAAGTTCCTCTCTTCATATATTACAATCCAAAACCATGAAAAGATTCTCTCATCCTCTTGAATCAACCAATCTTACACTAATATTTTTGGCTCACTAGAATGTCTACTTCTCCTTCAAGTAGACTACTGTCTTCCTCTGCATAATCCTAAAACCATGTGTAGCAAAATGAATAACCTCTTGCTTGAGTGCTTCATTGGTCTCTCTCTTCAATAGAACAAACTACCCACGCTCCTACATCTCACTGTTATGGAACCAAATCCAGAACCAGATTATCCCATCAATCACCACCATGATCATCATCACTCACTCGGCAACATGGACATTCCAATTAACACCATCACCAGACCAACAACCACAGATTCACCATCTTCTTCAACCCTAAGCCGCTACGAGAACCAGAAGCGCCGGGATTGGAACACCTTCTGCCAGTATTTGGGGAGTCACAGGCCACCGATCCCGCTTGCCGCATGTACCGGCATGCATGTCTTCGACTTCCTCCTCTACCAGGACCAGTTTGGCAAGACCAAGGTGCACCACCAGACTTGCCCCTTCTTCGGCCTCCCGAGCCCGCCTGCTCCGTGCCCATGCCCGCTCCGCCAGGCGTGGGGAAGCCTAGACGCGCTCCTTGGGCGGCTCCGAGCTGCCTATGAGGAAAACGGCGGGGACCCTGGGGCAAACCCTTTCGGAGCTAGAGGTTTGAGGGTTTATTTGAAGGAAGTCCGTGACTATCAGGCCAAAGCGAGGGGCGTTAGTTACGAGAAGAAGCGCAAGCGGCCCAGGCAGGAGGGACCGTCGCCATGACGAGTTCTCTCTCTTGCCCTCAGTCTATTCTGGAGACAGCACAGAACCATTCACAGTGCAGAAGACAACATATGATCAGACCTAATAGATATATGCGCGTTCCAATATTCTCCGATGTCATCAGTCCTCTCGATCTCCGCCAATTACTCGAGAAAGACATGCAAGTCTTATAATGTAAACCCTTGATGTGCAAGCCCCAATCTCTCGTGAGTACTCCATGTCAACATATACCAAGTAATATCTTCATGCTTTTTATTTAATCTCGGTGTTGAAATTACTGAAAGGTGTGCTTTAAGTCTTTATCAGTTTTCGATGAGCCTTTTGTGCTGTCTCTGCAGATATTGGAGTGCATGCTCCATGAATTTCTTTTAGTTCTTTCAATGTCTTTTACATATATCATATATGTAGTACTTCGTGGTTATTGCAATAACAGTAAGTCCTTTGTAGAATTCTTTTACCCTCCTGATGCTTAGCAGTTGGATGATGTAGCTGAAATTATGATGGTAGTTCAAGGTAGAATTCCAGTTTTGATTCCTCTATTTCCAAATGACCAAGACAAACAAATTTCTCCAAAGAACATCTTCTTTGGGATCATTCACTCGCTTCGTATCTGATTGACTCTAGATCGAGATAAATCTGTTCAACCATGTCAAAGCGAGCTTACATGATAAACGACTGATTTGACAAAAGTCGTAAGCATCAATCGCTTTTTCTCTAGTGAGGTTAAGGAGAAATGCAGTCATTTTTCGAACTTTCGTTTTAGTGTAATAGACCATAAAATTAAATTGCTGACCATCTTCTTATTCAGGAAAAAGGGCAATTTTCTTCACTAGTTGCAAAGATTTGATAAGAGAACGACAGTTTAATGCAAGTTCAAAGAACTTTCTTGGTAAGATCGGTGTGTATCTGCTGGAGGGGCAGCATAAGCGTAATGCCTTCATAATTGGTGGAGATCTAAGAGGGCGATGTAAAATTTTGAGGTCATCAACGCATCTAGTTGAACTCACCCTCCCTTAAAAACCTAGTATTCTACCATGGGCAACTAAGCATTATCAATTGTTCCTTTTTAGAGAAGTGCAACAATAGCCCTACACATTTTGGCCTTTAGTCAAGGTCCATTATTGATGTAAGAAACACTTTACACACTCATCATTGGATGATGCATATGTAGAAGAATTTGATTACAAAACTAACCCCAAACACACATGTCAACCATCAAACGGTGAATGTGTAAGTTTTTGTTTGCACTGGCGTTAGACCTAAGTTTTTGTTTCCACGGGCAGTAGACCTAATAATAATCTTAAAAGGTTTTATTTTCATCCATTGGGTCCTAAACCTTTGGAAACGGGTCTGATCAAAGTCCTAATCTAGTCATTGGTGACATTTTGGCGTCGGAAAATCGTATCATATAAGGCTTTCTCATAATTAAGCATGATTTTGATCACATAAAGAAGGAATAAAACTATTCATGGATTTCATTCAATTTGAGTGAGAAATCTGATTATGTGAATCAAGTCAGAAATAAATCCGGGATGCTTTGTGAAGCAAGAAAAATCAAGATCTTAGAACTTGGGTTTCCCTAACTATTTACATATATTCGAGTTTAATTTTTCATTTGATTCCCATAATCAATTTCTACACCCAATGATAAACACAACCCATGTATTAATTCTATTCCTTAGTTATGGGCAAAACCATGTACTTAATATTACTCATGGTGAGATTAGATGTTCGTTGCACCTAAATTAAAATGTTTAGGACTCAATCAACCGATTTATGTTTAGGACTCGATCAATCAGTGCCCAAAATTGTTTAGGAAATTTATTGCATTTATCCCTTGTCAATCCAAGCGTCCGGATGTGAAATTCTTCTCTGCTTCATACCTCACGTAGTGCACTCAACATCTCCCTTATGTACTAGTATTACAAGAAAAGGGTTTCGTTAGTAACTTCAGAGTCTGCATCGACTCATCTCAGATTAATCTATAAATCACACATACAGTTTAGCATTAACAAACTGACCTATGGATCTATAAGTCGATTCATGCTTTGTAGTGAAACAGCATGCTCACTGAGAATGATTACTTCTACCCAGAGAGATGTACCAAAGTGACAAAGGTCAAAAGTTAATTAAACACTAATTTAGTGGACTTAATCCAGAACCTAATCAACTATATCGAACGTTATGGAAGGTGGGCAAAGTAAAAAGCTTTAGTGCCCAAGGATGTTGCAAATATATGAGTATGGTATATGTTTCTCACATTTAATAACAACTTGATCATCGAAACAAAGTTGCGGACGATGACGACGACGATGCAGCTGGTAAATCCTAATTCAGCTTAAGTAATCTAACAATAGAACCTTAATGTAACCCATAATAATAATTAGGATACAATGGTGTGAATTGTCTTTGCAATTCAAAAATGCGACACCATATGCAAATCAAAAGGCTTAGGAAAACTTATAAGAAAGAACATAATAGACATTAGACAGAAATGAGAGAAGAAAGCTTAGCTAGTAAATCAAGAAAATTACCCAATCAGTCCTAAACTTATTGTACGGATGTCAATTTAGTCCTAATCTTTTCAATTTTATCAATTTAGTCGTAAACTTTTGTACGAAATTCCTATGTAGCCTTTTCGGTTAATTTTTACCGAAAATCGCTATCATGATATGGGCTAGTTATCGTAGCATACCACCATGTTAGTGATTTCCAGCAAAAAATAGCTAGAAGACTACATTAGAATTTCATGCAAAGGTTTAAAACTAAATTGACAAAATTGAAAAATTTATGATCAAATTAGTATTTGTACAATAGATATATGACTGATTGGACAATTTTCTCTTGATAAATATTACGAAGTGCAGCATTGAACAAGCAACGCAAGCACTCATGTTTTTCGTATCCCTTTCGTAAAGTGTTGTTGACCTGTTCAATGTTATTAGAATTTTTTGCCTCCATTGAATTTTTCGACGGGTACTTCAATTTTAGCGATGCAAATCCATTTCATAAGAATACAACTGCACAAAGAAACATTCATTAATTAATTTTTTGGCACATGTTTGTTAACTCAATGATGGAATATTTTACTACATTAGTTAGCCATTTTAGCTTCAGGTATTTAGATAAATTCCTTGCCCTTTTCGCCCTCTACGTGTATGCGCACGCGCACATGCACAAGTGTACTTGCGCGTGTGCAAGGATTGGGTGCCTGGGCATTAAAAGCATAAAGAAATATTTTGGGTTCAGAGAAAGGAGTGCAAACTGAGATAATCTTTTATCATTATCTACACCACAGAGAATAATTAATTATATTCTTTTGATGGAGCAAAATAATTGACTATATTTTAATGGGTATTTAAGAAAATTATCAAAAAGATATCAGTCTTATTGAGTATTAAGGAAGAGAGTATTTCCAATCGCGTTAACCAAAGAGCACACATACATTGTATTAAAAATAAAGTTGTAATAAAATATCCTGGTCATGAAAATCGACTTCCATTGGATTTTATATATATAAAAGAAGCTCCAATAAGGATTAGTTTTCTGCCTAAAATAATTTATCTTTCACTTTTGATTTTTTAATAAATTTGAGGAAAGTTCCTAGGTTTTTGCTTCCCCCACCACCTGTACTAGTTGATGCCCAACAAGTAGTAATTAATTCAAATAAATTCCAAATTTAGCAGCATGATGATTGAAAGTGCTTTTAATTTAGCTCTTTTTGTTTCTGCTTTTATATTTTTTTGTCATTATTTATTATTTTTATTTCGAAAGTGGATTGCCCAAATTTTTTTTCGCCAAGTGGAAAAGTGAATTGAGTACGAGAAACATCAAACGCAACATTCCGTACAAAGATGCCCGCAAACTACGGTCAACTGTGAGGACATCTAGACTGCTGACACGTGCGCCTCACTCTGTGGTCCCCACCGGGAGGCCCTCCCACGTGGCTGCTCGTACTACATGTCGGAAAGTTGTCGCGTACAGAAATGAAATCTTAGGTTGGTGCTATCTATAATCATTTCTCGTCATAACGTTAATTTGACCTTATAATTATTAATAGAAAGAATGAATTATATGTGATATCTTAATTTGACCTAATATGCAATGTCATCTTTTATCCCCATCGGGAGGTCCTCTCACGCGGTTGCTTGTATTACATGTCGGAAAGCTGTCGCCTACAGAAATGAAATCTTAGGTTGGCGTGACGTATAATCATTTCTTGTCATAACGTTAATTTGACCTTATAATTATATTAAAAAAACCCATTATATGTGGTTTCTGAATTTTTGCCTGATGTACAATATTATTCATAGACTTTCATAACATTAATTTATTCAATGTTGTTCTCGAACTATTGATAAATATTCAATTTAGTCCCTAAACTATATAGAAATGACGCAAACGAAAGAATTACATCGAACATTTATCAATAGTTCAGAGATCACATCTAACAAATTAAAAGTCCAGAGACGATATTGCACATTAACTAAAGTCAGAGACCGTATTGTACAATATAAAAGTATGGTGTCTATGTCGATAATAAACACTGAATCAAAATTTAGGGACTACTTATGTTATTGTCCCAATCGAATTTTATATATCCACTAGTGGATGAAAAAGAAAAAAAAGTACTTGCCACGGGAATGTGGTGGACTTAGTCTAGTAGTCGAATATAATATAATGTACTTGTCTAAGTGATAAACGTTCATCTGGAATTTTCCACATTACTTATAAATGAAGGATTACTATAGAAAAAGCACTAATAATTCAGGGTTTCGATTGCATGTGCGAAGTTCAGGAATTAGATTTTACAAGTCCAAAAAGTTTGAGGACTTTTGGTGCTTTTATCCCAAATTTTAATTTGGAGAAAGATGACAAAAGTTTCCTTCTGTTATTCTATTTGACTAATTTACTATTAAGGAAAAATGCTTTAGTATATAGATCTTTGTGAATATTATTGATCTTGAGAAAAAAGTTAGTGAAATCATGCTGATTTTGGCAAGTTAAATTAGAGCCAATTAAATGATTGAGACGGATAAAAAGGTCTGTAGCGCAAAACAAATTATTGTAATGTATTTATTTAGGTTAATACCATGAAAAGCCTCAAACTGGTAAACCTGTGACAAATTTACCATAAGCTAATTTTTTGATCACTAATAAATATCTCAAACTGATATATTTATGACAAATTTACCCTATATTAAATTGAATTAATATCACGAAAAATTACAAATCGATACACATGTGACAAACGGAGAATAAAACCCCAAATCGGTACATCTATCAACTATCACGTGTCGTCAAACTTAGAAATTTAACGGCAAAATTAAATGAAAACTAGCAAAAGGTAAAATTATTACAAGTGTACTAATTTGGGGTTTTTGGTGATAAAAAAATTAGTTTTTGAGAAATTTATCACAAATGTACCAGTTTAAAGTTTTTCGTGATATTAAACCTATCTATTTTTATCCCTCATACATATACATATTTTATGCAAACTTTTTGAATTTTCTACATATCCAAAACTAATCGACTTAGATATGTTAATAGATCAAGAGAAACTTGCACATAAAAATGATTTTTTATGTGGTAGCATTTATTTTGAGAGAAAGAGATCGATGAACTATGACTCCGTTTGTTTTACGAAAAATCAATAACTCAAAAACATTTTTCTAAAAATGAGTGCTCATATTACTTGGAAAATATTTCATTATTGACAACAAGTTATGTTAAAAAACTATAGTAGACGAAAGCAATATTTTTCATTCATTCAATTTTATAAACAATAGAAGAGGTTGTTTTGAAAAAAACATTTATCAAATCATTCATTTTCCGCGAAACAAACAGCACTTAGATATATATGATGTGAACCATATCCAGTAAATAACCGAAACAGGGCTTGCAGACAAATAACCAATATAGACAAATTTAAACCATCCATCTCCTCTTCCCTGTTATTCTTACGTACCATCTGACCATGCAATACAGTAGTTAAGCAAGTTTTGATTGTAAAAATGTTCTCTCATGTTGAACCTTCCCTGGATGATGCATTTCACGAAGAGTATTATTCGTAGTTTCAATTCGCAGCGGATAACTATGATGGTTTTCGGACTTCAACTTCATAGAAATATACCTGAAAAACACGACGCAACTGAACAGTGTGTATAATTGGACCTGCCGAAGTTGAAATGCAGAATGAATCATCTATTCCAGAGAAAAAAATCGGCATATCAACATCTTGCAATTCATGGAAGGTTAAGAATGCCGCGAACTGACCAAACTACTCTAAAAGTTCGCGGCGCCAACGTATATGAAGCTGGACGAAGGAACAAAGAACACTGGAGCTTATTCTACTCTGATGTAAGGAGGGTGATGATCGAGATCAGAACAGGCAGTCTCTACTGAATAAGCTTCTGATTCTTCCAGGAACCAAAAATAAATTAATGAAGGGAAGTAAAACTCCCCTCAAAACCCGAACTTCTTTGTCCACTTAATATGCTCCTTTCTCCCTTTCAAAGGATGATGAAGCTCAAGCAGGATGTCACCTATGTTGCAGCCGAACGTGGTGTCGTATTTACAGTGTCAAAAAACCAGCATTACCGACTCAGGTCTCCAATTCCCACGGATCGGATTGGAATGGATCAGCTGGGCCGTTTAAGAATCTCGTCACTAAGGAGTGTAGTTAACAAGTCTTGATTAAGAATTGACCTATTCTGGTTTATTATGGTGTATAGAGAGCGTAACTCTTGCAGATCAGCTTTCCCGAAAAGGCCTTTGAGTGCTGTCTCAACCTCAACAGGCTTGACATGGTTTCCAGTGGCATCTGGACTGCTTGCTTCCTTGTTCGTCCTATTAACGTTTTCTCCAGTATGCATTGACGAAGAATAATGTGGAACCTGAACTTGAGGCCGAGAATAGGGTCGGGAGGCCCAATAGTCAATGCAGATTCTATTTTGATCCAGAGCCTCAATAGCCTGCGCAAAAATGACTATATTATGAATTTGAAGTGCCTCCAACAGAATTAAGATCGCGCCAATCAAGGAAGTATAGGAACCAAAAAGTTGACGAAGTTAAAGTATCTCCACGTTCACACTAGGTTGGTCCCATATGACAGTCGGAAGTTATGTTCTGCATACTTGTCCAACGACGGACGGCGACGATGACAACAAAAAGAAATAAAGCATCAACATAACCTAGCCTTTGAACACAAGATAAGGTCTATGCCACTGGTCACTATATTCAAGTTCTTTTTTCTACCAGAAACATGAAAGAACCAGTTTCTCTTTTTCGTAGACCGTAAATTGCGAAAAAAACTATGATTTCTTATTTCTCAGTTTTTGATATTGCGAGGATACCCCAACAAACAAGCATTGGTATGAACGTGATGCACGTGATAACTCACAGTTGTTTTCTCTCCAAAATTCTCGCAAAATCGTGTAGAAGGCTCTTCAACATATGAAATCACCAACAACCCAATGATAGTCCAGGTTTTAGTTCAAAGAAATTTTAATTCCTAAAACCTAGTACCTGCACAATAGCTGGTGAAGAGAAACCAAACATTTCAAAGCCATCGAGACTGCCAGGAGGCTGCAGAGGAGGAAGGTTCATCTTTCCCATTCTATGTTGCTTTGTGATCTCATAATTTAATCGTTCTCTAACCATTTCCCAGCACTTAGTAGGCGAAACGTGAACAAAAACCTCACTTGTGCAATGTTCCAAGGAAACCTGAAAAAGAAAGGAGAACTTGTGTTACAGAAAAGAACAAATTGTAACTTTAAATTCAATATGGACATCCACCATAGCTTTCTAATCCAAAAGCAAACATCTATGAACCTATAAATTCACAAAAACTATTCAAACAGCCAGACATAAACCAAATATGATCACCACTGTTACCATTCAAATGTAAAAATATCTACCCTCCCCGCCTTTTTGCTGATAAAAAAATTGTAACATATCTTGCTCGCTCAAGCACTTGGAATCAAAAGGTACAATAGAAATCTGATAACTCACCTTTTTATCAAAATATAGACTATAAAAGACTATTAAGAACCTTTGGAAAAGCAACAAAGAGGTCAACGATGGGGGTGAGAACAATAGAATCCTCAATCATAGGTCGAATAAACAAGTTAAAACTGCAAAAAGCCTATACGCTTTTCCTACCTAACTAATCATTAAAGCTGAGAGTAGAATCATAAAAAATATCTACAATATTTGTGAAGGATTACTTAACAATAGCACCACGGCAATGAGAATATATTATTGCATTAAATAATACTGCAATTACCATAAACAGAGGTCCAACTCCACCACCATCCAGGATTTCAGAGACATAGAAACACATATTCGCGGGCTCTAAAACGTTGCTGTACTTGACCCTGCTTCTAAATCCTGAATAACGAGAAGAAAGAGCAGCTTCCTTAGATGATAGAACAGCTAGTGATAGTATTTATTCTGCGGAAGGTCCACATGTACCATACCTTTAGGAAAAATTGTTTGGCTATTACTCCATGACTTTCCTGGAAGCACTACTCCATAATCCAGAGGCTCAACATTGCAGTTGATCCTCCTCACTACCTTTGCGATTCGAGGGCCCTTCTGGCGGAAGTATTTATCCAGATTGCTTTGAGTAAAAGATGAACTTCCTGCGGAATCTGCTGTGTAATCCACTACATTACAGGTGACAATGCTTCCGCCTTTTTCTTGCTTTTCATCGGTGCTGTGTTTTTCACTGCTACATAAAGGAGAATGCTGAAGGCAGCCCTCTGTAGCTGCAGCTCTGGAATTCTTACTGTTGTCATCACCAACTTCTTTTGTAAATAAAGAATCTTCAGTATGTCTAGATTCTAGACTTGAAGAACCCACACAAAGAACAGATTGCGAACTTGGTTTTTGATTTCCATCTTTCCCATTCAGTCCAACACCAACAACTGCTGATGCACAAGCATGCTGCTGACCTTCAGGTGATGAATTTCTTCCCCCCTGGCTGCTAGAAGGTGCACCGGTCATGGAGGTAGTTGAGGTCACTTCTTTCTGCACAGCGCATGCACTTGCCTTTGTGTCAGAATGAACCTGCCTCTCCAAAGAATCTGCCATCCTAGCAGAGGATCCTTCTTTCGATAAAAGTGAAACTGATTTTTCTGGCTCCTCACCTTCGTCATCACTCAAAAATATAATATTATCTTGTCCTAAAACTGAAGATTTCTTAGATCCAGATTCATCTGCAGCAATCTTCCCATTGCATGATCCATTTTCCTGAGACAACTGACAATTGTGGTGATTTGTTGCAGGAGAAGAATTGCTTGATTCTTCTTTCCCAAACTGGTGGCCAGGATGCACTTTCTGTACATCGAGTGCATTATGAGAAGTTTGTGATGTTTTCACGCTTCTCTGAGACAGATTTTTCACAAGTAGATCTTTCATGTAAGTGATTGATATTTGTGCATTTCCTTCCTTCGCCACAGTTCCTTTACTGGAACTTGGTAAATTACCATTGACCCCCGGTGCTTGCAGGTGCTCTTTTGAAACATAAGAACTCAGAGCCAAGCCAAGATCTAGCCTCGCCCATCTGTATATAGCACTTAATTTCCCTTCCAATGCCTCAACAAGGATATTAAGTTCATTTATGTCGTAACGAAATAAGAAAAATCTGGAACCCCAAGCACATGAGCACAGTTGCTTTGCATGATTCAAACAGGTATATCTATCAGGAGAGCAACGACAACCTGCCGCGGAAAGATGCAGATCAAAGAAACATTCAGTGCACTCCCTCTCTGTAGTGGCATCAAAAGTGTTCTCCATCTTCACTGCCCGCGAAATTTTACTGATAGGTTCCCTCCGCACTTGCTCCATCTCGATACGTGTCTGACCAAAAGCATACAAAGTCAAAAAGGAGTTGATGCATAAACAAGCCTGCATGTTACCATTACCACAAGAAGTACCTTGAAAGTTCAATTTTACTATTGAACAAGCTAAAATGTGATTCGAATTCACATCAATTCATTCTTTCTCATATGCTATATATGAACCCAAATCACCTACTCCATGCAAAGATGACAGCTGTCATAGTTTGCTATTTCGAAAAAGAAAGTTTTATGACTTGTCTTCCAGTACATAAGAAGAAAATGAACATGAATGGCAAAGGCAGAATTAAGAATCACCTTGAATGCTTTTGCTAATATGCCATCCCTTCCGCAGGCATCTTTCCATCTTAAATTATCACAAGTATTCTTCTTCAGTAGATTAAGTTCCCAATGTGCTCTCACCGCTTCTCTAGCCGCACCAAGCAATAGCTTATCATGAGAAACAGAAGTCTTTCTTCCTTGCTCGCGATAGAGCTCCACAGCAATTTGCCCATGGGGCAACCAGTCAACAGGAGCTACATTTACTGCTTCTGCACAATTGAAGCCACAATTGAACCCTGAATGATATGCCCGCGGAAAGGTCAGAACAAACTCTCCAGGATTTTGGATGCAACGATAAACAGGTACTCCCTCAGACTTAAGTATTGAGGGGGACAGCTGCGTAACCTGCATTACGAGAAGAAAGAACAATGAAACATTGTAAAAGAGAGAAACCTCTCCCACAGACTTGCAGTGCATTTAAAATGGTTCTCAGCCAAAAATAAAAGGGTTGCTCTTAAAAGGTGTAGTGCTTTGTCCCACACATGACAAGGAACTTCATTCCCCAACAAAGCGAGAGATGTTCCAACTTGCCAAAGTTTCACTAAATAGGTTTGTGAATCCCGGGGAAAAAGCAGATATCTAGAAATCTGCAGTAATTTCTTACAGGTAGCAAGTAATTACGCAAACATTAAAACTAGCTATAAAATTAAGTCATATTTAAGCAATGGCCATCTATTAGAAAAAGGCAAGTTCCGATATCAGAATAAGCCCTATTCAGGCTTCAAATATATAAAAGCTAAAGCACTAACTTTCTGGACTCAAAGATGCATCAACTCCTTTGGACACACATTAAAGCATTCTTCACACCTTATATCACAATATTTTCCCTACAAACAACTTGGACATTACATTTACATTACAGCTGCCACCATGATAGCCTACCAATTATGTACAGGTTATGACTTGCCGCAGAATCAGCAAGCATAAACAATAGTCAGACAAGTAAATCACCAGCTACAGTCAATACACATCCAAACAGCGACAGTGAAAAATCAGTCTCACCAGCTTATGCAATAAATCAGGTTGTTCTTCAAAGAGATCTGGCAGATGCTTTCTCATAGCCTCCTCCAGCTTAACAGCATGTGTCCCAGGAACTCCATACCACATCTTTGGAGCACCCCAGTGCATGTAATTTAAAGAGTACAAGTGATGATCTTCAACATGCTGTTCTCAACACATGAAACGGCGACATGAACAGATAAGCAACCAAAATGTCAAAAAGCATATGAAAGTCATAGTTCTGCAACAATTGGGAACAGAGCGGCAATTAAATATTTCTTAGCTGAAACTACATGACAGGGACTCTGGAGACTGTAAGTCGTTTTGAGAGAGAGATTCATACAAATATACAGCATACTGAAAGTGCATGTTCTCGTTTATATTACAATATCAATTGGAAAATGCACGATGCGCATGACAATGTGCTTCCACGTGGCATAACATACGTAACTAGAGCTGCATTTTGATCATCAAAGTAAAGAAAGGGACATATATACCTACCCAACAAAAGGAGGAAAAGCACATCCCTATGTACAACCAAGGCACCAGAACACCAGATATGTCACCGCTTTCATAGGAAAGAACGGACCCAGGAAGCCTAGGAAAGTTGTTGAGGTTCCACCCAGATTTTACATATTGTTCTTCAGAAACAGAATTAGGCTGACTTGATGCTTTGGGAAACCCACTGCCAAAAGCCCCTGTTTCCAAATCAGCACCGTAGAGCACCTGCAATATCGCAAGCGTCATTTCAATAGCACAGAACACCAAACCCGGAGAAGGCAATAAAGTGTAATAAAACGAACATAGTCAAGACTAAGAATTATTTGACAAGTTCTAAGAAAGTATCATACCTCAATTTCCTCAGTAGGTTTCTCTACCATTCTCCAGTACTCCCCCTCGATATCATCAAGCGATGGCTCAAAATGACCCTGAAAAGGAGGCTGGCTATTTTCCAGAGCGTTCATGTTTCTATTGCTGGTAAAGTACTGGGTTTTAAATTCTTCAGCATAGTTCTTAAATGTGTCCAGAGTGAACTCAGGACCAGGTTCAAACCCAAACCCTTCACCTTGATAAGATGAAGAATCACCAGGACACAAGTTAACCCCATTTCCATTACCAAAATCCACACCATTCTTCATACATTTTCTCCTTTTTTTTCTCATCTGGCTTTGAATAAGGGATATCTTTCGCATTGAATCTCGATTTTGAAGTTTGTCAACCCTTTGGACTCGAGTAGCAAACTTCGATTCCTCCCATATGCTTTTTTCCTTCAGTGGACAGGGTGGTTTCCAGGATGGTGGAGGGACGATGCGACAGATTCCATAATCCTCCGCTCTTGGGCGTATGGCTGCTATGTACTTCAAAGTATCTTCAAATTCCTGAAAGCAGAAGTATAGCTTTTAGTATGCTGATAGAAAGATCTCAATTATAAAATTATAACTGTATTATTTGGAAAGCATCCTTTACTAAAACCAATACTAAAAGAGCTAGTAGAGTAAAAGCAAAAGAAGAAACCTCCTCAGTAGGGTAGAAGACCGGGGCATCCTCAAGGTTAGGCCGTCTAGCATCCTCTGGGCACCATTTTGCCAACACCTGTTAGAATACAACACTTGTGAGCCCTATTCCATGAAAAAAAAATAACTATAAATGTATTTAACAATGTATGCTGAATAGATTCCATTTCATGGCAGTGCATCATCTATCACTTTGCCTGTAATCAGTAAAAGGAATAATCTCTATCCATCTTTTCATGGCTGCAGAGATGGGGAGTGTCAACGACAATATTATCAAAATTTTTGAATGTAGAGGCGGTTAGCACCTACCGGTCGATCTTTTTTCGATAAGAAGCATAAACATACAGGATCACCAAACTGCTCATGGAAAAAACATGAAGGTAAACGGAAGGGATAATTGATAATAAAGCCAAACCTTCTGACAGTTTCTACATTTCGGGCATCCACGAATGACGCCCTTAGGAAGAGAGGTCCTTGTAGAAAAACTCTGCAACAAAGGACAATGTAACTACTTGTATTAGAAATAGCACGTTAATAAGGAGCACATGGTGACTCCAAAGAATAACATCAAGGTAATTCAAGAGGAAAGATCAACCTTCTCACAATCCAACTCATCATCTGAACTGTTACCATGGAGGTTATACTTGCTCCAAGATCTGCGCCTGAGTGGCCGCGTAACTTTTTTGACATCATCGCTATCAACTTCAGTTTTTAGTTTCACTGACTGCAACTCAGAAGCACTTGCTGATGCTGAGCAACTGTTCAAGCTCTCACCGTCTTGTTTACAATCCTCTTTCTTATTATCTTGAACCCTCCTTAGAGTAAAAGAAGAAAAGGCCTCAAAACCTGGTGGAACCAATGGAAACTCATCGTTCTCTTCTTTAACGCAAATTCTCATGAGTGTCCCCATCATTTTCTGAACAGGCAAAGTTGACAGAGTCATCAAAACACTTTATATAGACAGAGTGGATAGCACACGTACCATTAAAAATTAGCTCGTGCAAGTAATAAGGATTTAATTTGTGGTACATTTCAATTCTGATAAGAAGAAAAGCAAGACAGTGATGCCAAACAATTCAGCTAAACTAACAGATAGGGGCACCTAGCTAATACGCAAAAAGAATAATAACAAGGGTATCCAAATTTGTGAAAGGCAATAGACTAGAAACTAAGCAGTACATTGAACTTACTAATATTTGAGTTATATGCGAAAGAAGATGAACAGAAAATATGGCATACAGATAAAGAGGTTCTCCATCTTTAAACATGTCCCCGGTTATTGACACACAGCAAATCAATATGCATGAAATCAACAGTAACTATGACAACTGACAGGGATGGTCTCTGCTGAGATAAGGAAACTAATGTTTTATCTGGGAAACATAAACAGCTTCACAAACGTGCAGATATTATTTATTCATCAAACAAGCCGATATTGATTATTTCCAAATCTAGTAGCTTAAAAAGGGTCATTGCAGAGGAAAAAACAATCGAGTAGTCACGGAGAATGGCAGAGGTATTGACCCCACTGAACACTTGGAGGATGTGAGTCACTGGATAAGTTTTCCCTTTGAAGTCCCCTGTCCCCAGAGTCATACCAACTGCTATCTCACATCGAACCTTAGTCGCAACACCCTAATTTAAGTTAAGTAGATATTATTTTCTTTTTTAAGAGAAGAAATTAATTAGCACGCATGTGCTAACATAGTAAATCCAATGGCTGCCATTATGGCACGCAATCTTTATCCAGTGCAAGATGTCAACCCTAATACTAAGCAGACTCCAAATTCTGGAACTATTTCTGCAGATATGACAAGCTTCGCAAGATGCTGCAATCGGGTCTCATTCAGAGCTCTTAGGACTTAATCAAGCTTAACTAGCACTAAACTCCAGCTAGAAGTTACCAGCCAAGTCAATCCACATCCATATCACCTTATGACTCTAACTCTATCATATCAAGGAGATCTTTAGGTACTTTAATGTTACATGCAGAGAACCTGGCAAAGCTTAGCAATCGCTTTGAATGCTGTTATCTCACTTCTGGCGAGGAATTAAAAGCCCTGATGCTCTCTTGAACATCACAAATTTAGTCAAAACGACACCGGAAAGAAATGACTATTTTCCTCTAAAACACCAAGAGAGATAATGAAGCAATGGCGATGATTTATATCTTCCTAGAGTCACCTATGGTGTGGATTAAGGTACTAGCAGAGGATGCGGATGCATCAACACGCTAGCACTCTCCCAACAGTTACATAAAATCATCTCAACATACTCGATTGTCAATTTCCATATAGATTCTAAAGCAGCATTTAGGATCTGCAAGCAGGGGCCATGAAATTTAATTCCATAGATGAGATAGCTAAGTTTTTACCCAAAATACCCTCAATGCATTGAACAACAAACATGCATGCATCAACTTCCAAATTTAGACAAGCCACGAGACACAATCCCACCCCCACCGATGCCATGTCAGATCAGCACAAAGAACAAGAGCATGAGCATCATGGGCAGGATTTGACAACATATCGACCTCGAATTGCCGGAAAAAATCTATACAAATCACAGTTTCATCCAAAGTCAAATCTCAGCAATGATGAATCAATCACCTCACCTTCATGCAGCCAAGACAAAAAAAAAAGAAGAAAAAAATCAATGAAACCAGATTTTTATTCCCAAGAATAACCCGCGAAAACCGGAGGTTCATCTTACGTTGTCATGATCCAGAGCCTCTGATTTTTGGAGAGTCGAGTTGTCAGAAGCAAGCAGCTACCAAAAAACCTAGATTCCATCAGACAACAACCCAAGATTCTTGTCATCAGAGAGCACTTCACCAAAATCCCAAATATAGCAACAACCCAAGTCACACACACAAAAAAGAAAGGACCCAAAAGCTTGAAAGTCAAAATTGAGCAGATCTGAACCCTAACCCTAACCTAATCAAGGACGTGGAGTGGGGGAGATCCCTGTTGCTCTCCGCTGCTGCTATCAATATATACGTGCGCGTATATTAAAGATTTAGGTCAAATCCCAACAAATCCCAGATGACAACAGAGGGAGAAGATCTTGACCCAGAATTCTGATCCGGGCAGCAACAACAACAACAACAACAACAAGTGAAGAAACCCTAGGGACCCAAGAGGAGATTGGGGGTGGTGGTGGGGGAAGAAATCAAGAACCATCCCAACACAAGAACCACAGATCAGATCAAGGAACACCCACCCCACCACACCCACAAAGAAAATATTCCCCCCCACCCCCCGTTGGTCTGGTCTGATTGATGGATGATGCCCTTTGGGATGAGGAGGGCATAATCGGGTACTCAAAATTGTTGTTGGTCACCCATAAAAAATCGTCGCGAGGTTAAACTAAACAAAAAAACAAAGCGAGGAAAATGTCCGATCGAATTCGATTTTTTAAAGAAGGGAAATTCGATGATGATGATGATGATAAGCTTCGTTTGCAATTTTGTGTGTAGCGTGGTAGCAGCAGCAGCGGCAAGCGTGACGTGCCCAAATAAAAGTTCTTCGCTGAGATTTAAGTCTCCTGCCACCTTTCCTTTCCTTTCTTTTTATTTTATTACGATGTTGTGGGGAAGGGAGGAAGGAAGGAAGGGCAGACGAGGCCCGAATACCTAACCAAAACCAATGGTAGCAAAACCACATGAACAAGATATCTATATCTAAATCTATATGTATATATAAATTAATACGTGGAACGGGTAGGGCGGGGGGTCAAATTCGAGAAAAGGGGGAGATGGGCGGGGCCAGTTTGGTAATTGCGGCCGCGGGGGTGAGATAACTGTGGGCTGTTTGTGCGCGTGCTTGGTTTGGGGGCGATTCTGGAAGCATCGGCGAATTCCAGGGGGCGCGCACCGAGTAAAGGAGGAGGAGGAGAAGGAGAAGGAGAAAGCGTTGGGGGGTGGGTGGGTGGTGGTTGTTGGGAAAGCAAATGCAGGCCTCGGCGGCCGTACCTTGCCGTCGCTTCCTGCGCGCTTTTTTTGGACAGCCCTTTTTGTGCGCAGGAATTATTGCGAGTAGAGACTAGAGAGGGGGCACGGATCACGCGATACATCGCCAGGCGATCACGACGGGAAAATGGGGGGCGGTCGGGGACGAGGTTGCGATCGAGGGATTACGCGGGCGCCGCTTGTGACGATTGGATTGCCGGGTATTTAGTTGCGGGCATCGCGCTCGTTTAAGAGACTTGACGGTCGATATTGAGCAATCAATCGGTAATTAGATGACTTTCGCGGCTAGACGAAAAGGGCCTTTGACTTCGTGGGCTTTTCGCTTGATGCTAAATATTGTTGAGCAAGTAGAATTACGGTGTTAGATAGCTAACTTGCAAGATGTAAAATACACTTTAGCGGACCTCCCTCGCTCTATCTGAAGTAGCTCCATATCCGGTCCGAGGCGATCAGAAGAATTGTCCAAAAAGTCTCAAATTTATTGTATTTTTGCAAATTGAGTCATAAACCTTTTCAATTTTGCCATTTGAGTGAAAAACCTTTTTTACGTTTTACAATTAAGTTCATTCGGTGGACAGATGGACTATATTGGTAAAACTGCAATAAGTTTAGGATTTTTCGAACAATTTCCCCTGAGGCGACCCTCCTACCATCTCTCGTGGTCCTCTCAGTGCCAAGACTGGAACCTTGTCACATTAAAAGACTTTCCTCACCCGTTGGAGCTTCACCATTCTCACGCCCAATCTGTCTAATTCCAAATCAACCTTCATTGAAAGCAACTTCGAACGACTTTCGTGTCCCCTACCCTCGGCAAAGCAACTGCACCCACCTTGGCCTTTGCTTGTCGTTCGTCTCCAACAACATTGTCAATTCGGCCGAGGCAGCAGGAACCCTCTTCCTTCTCAGCCACAACTGACACGACTTAACTTTGTCTCTAGTACATATTTGGTGCAAAAAAATAAAAGCGAAGGATAATACGGGAATACCAATATATTAGTAAATGAAAGATTGGAAGGGAAATTTTTCATTGAACGATTAAGAATTCCGAAAATGCTAATGCACAATATATACTAGGGTTATAAGAGATTTGTTATAATTTCTAGTATATAGAAGAAGGGTGGTTTAGGACATTCCGAGTACCTTTAGATGACTATCGATAAGTTGATGTTTCAAAAACAAAAGCGAGTATAACTTTTTATCTCGAATACGAGAGAAAATTGCTTTTCATACTAAAAAACGACATTCCGAGTAACTCTAATTTTATTATTAATAAAAAGAAAGTTTATAACCAAAAATATTATAGATCTCTTCTATTTAAGGAATTCTTTTTGTGTTTTATAGACTGTAATTGTATTATTTTGGATCAAAAAATAGAAATTTTTTTTTCTTAAAGTGTTGCCACACAATAAATGTATTTAGCTTTTTTTAAAATTCTAACTAGCTTGTTGTAACTACATAGCGTATGAGGAAAAGCTATCATCCAACAATGAAATAGACGAAGCAACTGCTCTTTAGGCAAGACAAAAGTTATCCAATAAAAGTGATGTCAAATAAACATGTACTATTTTGCGCTTTCAATCAATTTAGAGTTATTTAAATAAAACCCAGAAACAAATTAGGCAATTTTATTGTTTCCGAACAAAAACAAAAATAAAATGAACCCGAATGGTGCCTACTCTGTGAGAGAGGAATATCATCACAAATAAGCATGG